>CAWUFW010009134.1:0-600000 GCA_963921515.1 Calotriton arnoldi
GTACTTCGTTCAGTTACACGTATTGTGTAGTGTAGGGGTCATGTTTTAGGGTAGTGCAGTGGTGTTTGGGTAGTGTAGGGGGTCGTGCTGGGGGTAGTGTTTTAGGATTTAGGTTAGTGCAGTGGTGTTTGGGTAGTGTAGGGGTCGTGCTGGGGGTAGTGTTGTAGGGTTTAGGGTAGTGCAGTGGTGTTTGTGTAGTGTAGGGGTTCGTGCTGGGGTAGTGTTTTAGGGTTTAGGGTAGTGCAGTGGTGCTTGTGTAGTGTAGGAGGTCGTGCTGGGGGTAGTGTTTTAGGGTTTAGGGTAGTGCAGTGGTGTTTGTGTAGTGTAGGGGGTCATGTTTTAGGGTAGTGCAGTGGTGTTTGGGTAGTGTAGGGGTCGTGCTGGTGGTAGTGTTTTAGGATTTAGGTTAGTGCAGTGGTGTTTGGGTAGTGTAGGGGTCGTGCTGGGGGTAGTGTTTTAGGGTTTAGGATAGTGCAGTGGTGCTTGTGTAGTGTAGGGGGTCGTGCTGGGGGTAGTGTTTTAGGGTTTAAGGTAGTGCAGTGGTGTTTTTGTAGTGTAGGGGGGTCATGTTTTAAGATGCAATGCTCCAATACCTGACCAGTCTGCACTACATAAAACTGCAAAAAAACTAAAAATAAAAAGTGTTTTGCACACTTTTGTCATTGGGCTATATGTGGGCTACATCTGGGTAATATTTGTGCTACATTTGGGCTCTTTTTACACTGGTGGCCATCTTGGAAGACTTCTTTGTTATGAAGTTTCCTAATTTCTTCATTTACTGCAGTCTCCTCAGTAGGAAATGCTTTCAGTTTTTTACTTTAATTCCATCAAGAAGGCATTCAGATGTCTCACATCTGCCATAAATTCAGAATGTTAGCACTCTAGTTGCTCATTAGATCACTGGAGTAAAGCTACTGCTCACCAGGGAGTTAACTGGTAGTCTGCTGCTGGTATTGAAAGTGATTGTTTCAGTCTGCATGTCAGAATTTTCTAATGAAATAGAAGAGGATTTGAGATCTCACTTAAAACATGCCCTAATTTTTCTTTCTGCAGCACTAACCATAATTTCTATTTCAAAAAGAACCCCTCATTTTGTTCCTTTTTAAATTAAATGTTTTAAGTGTTACTGGTTTATTCCAATCAAGATGGCTTCAGGTGTGCCATACTTTTGTCATAAGTAAGGCTGTTAGCGCTCTAGTTGTTCTTTAGAACACTCTGGGAAGCTGCAGTAGAACACAAAGGCATCAACTGGCAGGCTGCTCCTGTTGAAATATAACAGGAAGATATTTGAGATCACACTTGAAATATGTCCTAATTTTTCTTTCTACAGCACTAACCATAATTTCTATGACAAAATGAACCCCATCATTTTGTTCCTTTTTAAATTAAATGTTTTAAGTGTTACCAGTTTATTCCAATCAAGATGGCTTCAGGTGTGCCATACTTTTGTCATAAGTAAGGCTGTTAGCACTCTAGTTGTTCTTTAGAACACTCTGGGAAGCTGCAGTAGAACACAAAGGCATCAACTGGCAGGCTGCTCCTGTTGAAATATAACAGGAAGATATTTGAGATCACACTTGAAACATGTCCTAATTTTTCCTTCTACAGCACTAACCATAATTTCTATGACAAAATGAACCCCATCATTTTGTTCCTTTTTAAATTAAATTGTTTAAGTGTTACCAGTTTATTCCAATCAAGATGGCTTCAGGTGTGCCATACTTTTGTCATAAGTAAGGCTGTTAGCACTCTAGTTGTTCTTTAGAACACTCTGGGAAGCTGCAGTAGAACACAAAGGAATCAACTGTCAGTCTCTGCCCTTGTTGGATGTACATGTTTTACTGAGAAGGTCAGACTTCATTCTCACATGAGTGAGAAAGATAATGTGAATTTACAGAAAATATGCTCTCATTTTAGCTTCTGGAGCACCTTCCAAACCTCCATGGGACAAGCATGAGAAAATAGTGTTCTCTCAAACATGATTCATGATATCCCAGCAGAAGGTTTTTCACAGGGTAAAATCACCTTAGAACACACCACAATTCCTAAAATTAGTATGGTACCATCAACAAATAAATTCTAATGTAACTAAAGCCTGTTATCACCCTTTATAGTTCTCCTTTTGGTGATCCTCAAAATCTTCTATTCACTACAATGCATTTCAATGAGGTACTATCATTTATATTGGTCCCAAGATGGCTGCCAGCAATTCCAGGATGAAGTGCTGACAGCCAATCAGATCTCACGATGACATGTGTGGTTAGGCTCCGCCCAGATATATATGTGACTTTACTTTTGATTTTCTCAGGAACTACTGAACGGATTTACACCATTTAAGCAAAAGGCACGACACTGAACCAAGGGCTACCTCTTTGCCAAATTTGGTGTAATTCCGTTCAGCAGTTCGGGCTGTAGCTGCGACTAAAGGTTCCTATGGAAAAATGAATGGGGAAAACGCGTTTTGGGACCCCCTTTTTCTCGGCCCCCGCTTGACGTATCACCCCGAGACTTTCAGGATAGGAGCGGACCGGAGCGCCCCAACAAGTTGGAAACTTTCGCAAGATTCGTCAACCGGCGCCAATGTTATTTCAAATAGAATGTCGCGGATTTCCTATGGATAATAGGTTTTAACTATAACTATCTACTGGCGACCGCCAGTAGATAATATATATATATATATATATATATATTCACTGAAAAAACCATACTTTTTCAGGGACGTTATAGTTAGAAATTAGCATTTAAAAACCTTTGAAATTCACTGAAAAAACCACAGGTTTCAGGGATGTTATAGTTAGTTGGACATTTCAGTCGTACAAAACCAGAGAAATTTGGCCGTTATAGTTAGTTGAGGTAACTATAACTCGCGCCCCGCAATGCACTGCTGATGACATCACATATTACATCACTCATGACATGGTCAGTGACATCACTGATGACATCACTGATGACATCTCAAATTACATCACTGATGACATCATCCAGTGACTGAGTGTTTCTAAAAAAGTTTAAATATGTTTTTTATATATATTGTTGAAGGGGTCCCTCTCTCTTTTCTTATCTTTATATATATATATATATATTCCAAGGTGTATTGAAGAATGAGTGGGTGTATGAGTGTCTGTATGGATGATTTAGTAGGTGCGTGACTGACTGTATAAGTGAGTGATTAAACGTGTCTTACTGAATGCATGGGTTAGTGACTAAACTGTGTGAATGTCTGTATCAGTCCTTCAGTTGGTGTGTAAGCGGCTGCATGGGTTGGTGAGTAGCTACATGAGTGTCTATATGGGTTATTGATTGATTGTCTGAGAATCCGTATGGGTGCCTGAGTGTCTGTGTGGGTGGGTGGGGGGTATGTGACTTTGTGCATAGATGTGTGAGTGGGTGATTCACTGGGTGTATGGGTTCAAGAGTGCATCTGTGAAGGCCTGTATGGGTGGATGAGTGTGTGTATGGGTGTGTTGGTGAGTGTTTAGATGTCTCAGTGGTGCATATGTGAGTAACTACATATGTGAAAGGCAGTATATGTGAGTGTTGGACTATATAAATGACTATATGTGAGAGTGAGTGATTGTGAGAGTGGCTGTATGAATGAGTGTGTGCATGTGTCAGTGATTGTATAAGAGAGTAAGTATGTATTAGTATCTGTATGAATAAGTGAGGTGGTGTGTGAATAATTGTGTATGTGAGTAAATGGGAGTGTGATTGATTCTTTGCATGACTATGTGTTTGAGTAACTCTAGGGGTGAGTGGCGGTGTCTGAGTGTCTGTGTAGGTGTATGAGTGCATATGATAGTGCTGTATTGATGAGTGACTGCATGTATGAGTGACTGTATGGGTGAATGAGTAGATGTGTGTGTAGACCTAGGAATCAGTGAGTGGGTATGTAGTAAATGGTATTGGTGTGTCTTTGGTTTAGAAAATGGTAGTCTGTATTTTAGTGTTGGTGTATCAAAGTTTATATTAGGGTGTGAGGAGGTGCATCAGATTATCACGTGGATGATGTCATCAGTGATGTCATCAGTGATGTCATTTGAGATGTCATCAGTGATGTCACTGACCATGTCATGAGTGATGTAATATGTGACGTCATCAGCAGTGCATTGCGGGGGCGCGAGTTATAGTTACCTCAACTAACTATAACGGCCAAATTTCTCTAGTTTTGTACGACTGAAATGTCCAACTAACTATAACGTCCCTGAAACCTGTGGTTTTTTCAGTGAATTTCTAAGGTTTTTTAAATGCTAATTTCTAACTATGCCTACATAGGTAGGACATGTGCAGAAAGAGGAAGAAAGGTTTAGAAAGAAGCAAGAGAAATGCAGAAAGAGGCAACAGAAGTCCAGAAAGACAAAGAAAGGTGCAGAAAGAAGCAAGAGATATGCAGAAAGAACCAACAGAGGTGCACAAAGAGGCCTTGTTGCAAAGTCATCCTGTGCCCCCAAATTTTTGCTCACTGGTACTGGTGGTAACTGAGTCTGACTAACCATGCCCGGAGCCAGTGCTATGCTAAAAGAAACTTAGAATACAGTGAAAACACCTACATACACTAGGGTACAATATGGGTTGGGGTACCCCTGTGATTGGCATGACCTCCCCTGTAAGGCCCTAGTACATAATAGGGCAGGGGGAGTAAAACTACCTCTAAGTCAGAGGTGCAGAAAGAAGCAAGAGAATTGCTGAAAGAAGCAACAGAGGTGTGGAAAGAAGCAAGAGAAGTGCAGAAAGAGGCAAGTGAGGTGCAGAAAGAGGCAAGAGAGGTGCAGAAAATGGCAAGAGAACAGCAGAAAGAGGGATGCAAAAAAGGGAAGAAAGGTGCTGAAAGAAACAAGAGAGGTGCAGAAAGAAACAAGAGAAGTACAGAAAGAAGCAAGAGAGGTGCAGAAAGAGGGAAGACGAGTGCAGAACGAGACAACAGGGGTGCAGAAAGAGACAACTGGGGTGCAGAAAGAAGCAAGAGAGGTGCAGAAAGAGGCAATAGAAGTGCAGAAAGAGGCAAGTGAGGTGCAGAAGGAGGCAAGAGAACTGCAGAAAGAGGCAAGAGAGTTGCAGAAACAGGCAAAAGGGGTGCAGAAAGAGGGAACAGGTGTGCAGACAGGCAAGAGAGGTGCAGAAAAAGGGAAGAGGGGTACAGAAAGAGGCAAGAGGGATGCAGAAATTTGCAAAAGAGGTGCAGAAAGAGCAAGAGCAGTGCAGAAAGAACCAACAGAGGTGCAAAAAGAGGCAAGAGTGATGCAGAAAAAAGTAGGAGAGGTGCACAAAGAGGCAAGACAAGTACAGAAAGAGGCAGGAGGGGTGCAGAAAGAAGGAAGAGAAGTGCAGAAAGAAGCAACAGAGGTACAGAAAGAGGCAAGAAAGGTGCAGAAACAGGCAGGAAAGGTGCAGAAAGAAGGAACAGGGGTGCAGAAAGATGCAAGAGAGGTGCAGAAAGAGGCAAGAGGGGTGCAGAAAGAAGCAAGTGAGGTTCAGAAAGAGGCAACAGATGTGCAGAAAGACGCACGAGAGGTGCAGAAACAAGCAAGAGAAGTGCAGAAAGAGGCAAGAGAATTGCTGAAAGAAGCAACAGAGGTATGGAAAGAAGCAAGAGAAGTGCAGAAAGAGGCAAGTGAGGTACAGAAAGAGGCAAGAGAGGTGCAGAAAATGGCAAGAGAGGTGCAGAAAGAGGGAAGAGGGGTGCAGAAAGAGGCAAGAGGGGTGCAGAAAGAGGCACGTGAGCTGCAGAAAGAGGCAACAGAGGTACAGAAAGACGCAAGAGAAGTGCAGAAAGAAGCAAGAGAGGTGCAGAAAGAGAGAAGACGAGTGCAGAAAGAGACAACAGGGGTGCAGAAAGAGACAACAGGGGTGCAGAAAGAAGCAAGAGAGGAGCAGAAAGAGGCAATAGAAGTGCAGAAAGAGGCAAGTGAGGTGCAGAAGGAGGCAAGAGAACTGCAGAAAGAGGCAAGAAAGTTGCAGAAACAGGCAAAAGGGGTACAGAAAGAGGGAACAGGTGTGCAGACAGAGGCAAGAGAGGCGCAGAAAGAGGGAAGAGGGGTACAGAAAGAGGCAAGAGGGATGCAGAAATTTGCAAAAGAGGTGCAGAAAGAAGCAAGAGCAGTGCATACAGAACCAACAGAGGTGCAGAAAGAGGCAAGAGGGGTGCAGAAAGAGGTAGGAGAGATGCACAAAGAGGCAAGAGCGATACAGAAAGAGGCACAAGGGGTGCAGAAAGAAGGAAGAGAAGTGCAGAAAGAAGCAACAGAGGTGCTGAAAGAGATAAGAAGGGTGCAGAAAGAGGCAAGAGAAGTGCAGAAAGAGGCAAGAGAAGTGCAGAAAGAGGCAAGAGAGATGTAGAAAGAAGCAAGTGAGGTGCAGAAAGAGGCACGAGAGGTGCAGAAAAAAGAGAGTGAGGTTCGGAAAGAGGCAAGAGAAGAGCAGAAAGTGGCAAGTGAGGTGCAGAAAGAGGCAAGGGAGGTGTAGAAAGAGGCAAGAGAAGTGCAGAAAGAGGCACTTGAGGTGCAGAAAGAGGCAAGAGAGGTGCAGAAGGAAGAGAGTGATGTGCAGATAGAGGCAAGTGAGGTACAGAAAGCGGCAAGAGAGGTACAGAAAGAGGCAAGGGAACTGCAGAAACAGGCAAGAGAAATGCACAGAGGCAAGAGAGGAGCAGAACGAGGCAAGAGAGGTGTAGAAAGAAGCAAGAGAAGTGCAGAAAGAGGCAAGTGAGGTGCAGAAAGAGGCAAGTGAGATGCAGAAAGAGGCAAGAGAGTTGCAGAAAGAGGCAAGAGAGGTACAGAAAGAGGCAAGAGAGGTACAGAAAGAGGCAAGAGATCTGCAGAGAAAAGCAACAGAGGTACTGAAAGAGGCAAGTGAGGTGCAGAAAGGGGCAAGAGAAGTGCAGAAAGAGGCAAGTGAAGTGCAGAAAGAAGACAGTGAGGTGCAGAAAGAGGAAGAAAGGTGCAGAAAGAAGCAAGAGAAATTCAGAAAGAGGCAAGAGAGGCACAGAAAAAGAGAGGTTTGTGCACCATTAGAACCAGTTTAACACCCACATTATGCAATAAGTAACACATGACCATTTCAGCTTTGCAAAGGGCCTTCCACCACGCTGTAACACATGACGCTACATTTTTGGGAACATTTGAGCCGTTTGAGCTAGAAACAAGGCTTTTTTTGTTCAAATCTGCAGATTAGGCAGCAGATGATGGAATATTTGCCAATGCGGAAAATGTTTAATTATGTGAAAATTGGTGCAGCTGAACAGTCACATAATTCCAGTGGCCCTGCTCATACCTCTGACTAGGTCCAGAAGTGCTCCTCAGTGGTTCCTTCTTTTTTTGTGTCTCATTGAGTTTATAGTTTAGCTTCTATGGAAACGAGGAAGACTAACCTGAGGTTACCACTCCACAAAACAGACTACAATACCACATAATTACTCTCCAAAACACATAATCCGACTCCACATAATTCCTATACATAATTTCTATTCACATAATTTCACTGCACAACATACCACATAATTCCACTACACACAACGTACATCCACTCTACACCAAAAAACATTAGTAAAAAACTTTTACATTTACAACGCCAATAGCTCTAACTCTCGCAAATGCGAAACCTATTACATTGCAAATGCTTCTTTAACGAGTAGTCGCGTTTGCAGAGTGGTGGAGAAAGGGTGCTGGGCCACAGACCAGCGCTCAGGAATTCCGCTTCTTAGGACTTACAGGAGGTACCAGGAGGGCTTCTTGGCCCCCAAAGTCCCTCAGGAGTAAAATGGAATTCATCCCCCATCCCATTTTTGGTTCATCCCCCAGGGTCTGACATTTTAAAAAAAAAACAAGAAGGGTGCTCGTGCCCTCCCTTCCCTGGGCCGCTATTAGCCCTGGGGACCCCATCCCCCGGGGCCTGGCCAGCATTTTTTTTAATTTTTATTTTGGAGGGAGGCCGCGTGGCCTCCCTCCTGAGGCCTATAATGGCCCGGTGGCCCCATCCCCCAAGGCATTGCCTCGTTTAAAAAAAAAAAAAAAAAAATAGTACGGGAGGCGGACCGCGTGTCCCCCCTCCTAAGGCCAATTATGGCCGGGGGACCCCATCCCCCGGGGCCGGCCTTCCGTTTAAAAAAAATAAAAAAAATTTAAAGGGAGGGGGCCAAGTGGCCCCCTTCCCGGGCCACTTCTGGCCCCGGGGACCCCATCCCCCTTGGCCGGCCCTCAAGTTGGGGACCGTGGCGGGAGCCCCAATGCCCCCACGGTCCCAGCTGGCTCCCCACCTCCTGCGGGCGCCGGCATTGCTTTTGGGCAAGGGGAGCTGCCAACATGCAGCTCCCTTGCCCAAAAGCAATTCTGCTTTTTGTTAGAGCGAGAGCAGGTTCTCTGCTCGCTTCCAACATGCAAGCAGTGTTTGCAATGACAGGGCGGGAGCCGCACGGCTCCCGCCCTGTCATTGCAAACGGCAATGCCTTGGGGGTGGGCACACTGGAACATTGCAGAAGCCGGCCCTGGGGGGTGGCGGTCCCCAGGGCCATTGAGGGCTCCAGGAGGGGGGCCCGCGGCCCCCTCCCTACGAGTACAAAGCCCCGGGGAGGTGGTAGTCCCCTGGGCTTGGGGGGGCCCGCGAGGCCCCCCTCATTAAAGAAGAAAGCCCCGGGGAGGTGGTGGTCCCCAGGGCTTGGGGAGGCCTGTGAGGACCCCCCATTAATTAAAAAGCCCCGGGGAGGTGATGGTCCACAGGGCTTTGGGGGGCCCGGAAGGCCCCCCCTCATTAAAGAAGGAAGCCCAGAGGAGGTGGTGGTCCCCAGGGCTTGGGGGGGCCCGCAAGGCCCCCCCCAGCTCAAATATATTAAAGCCCCGGGGAGGTGGCGGTCCCCGGGGCAGCGTGGGGGGTTTGGAGCCCCCCACGCATTTTTTATTCAAGCCCCGGGGAGGTGGCGGTCCCCGGGGCTGCGGGGGCCCCTGCTGTCCCCCGCTACATAACTGCATATTGCCCCCAGGACCTGGCCCACCCGGGGGCTTAAGGTTAACGAAGCGCGGAAGCCCGCGCTTCGTTTTTTTAAATTTTCTCGGCCGGATTCGCGCACCCAGCGCGACCTCGGCCGATTTTGTTTTTAAAAAATGCTTTTTTTGGGCCAGCCCTAGGGGGTCAGGGTGTTTCTACCCTGCCCCCTTTTCTTGTTTTTAATCTTTTTATCCTTTTTTCTTCTGACTCAGTACCGAGTCACAAGATGGCTGCCAACAAATTCTGGTTTGGAGTGTTGGCAGCCAATAAGAATGAAGCTCGTGCTCGGGAGATTCGCGAATCCTCCTCGGTGCTCAGATATCGTTATTTATATTTTTTTAATTTCTCAGGAACTGCTGAACGGATTTACACCATTTAAAAAAAAGGTCGCTTTCTGAACCAAGAGCTACTTTTTTACCAAATTTGGTGTAATTCCGTTCAGCAATTCGGGCTGTAGCCTATTCCAAAATTTCCAATGGAAACTAACATGGAGAAAACGCGTTTTGGGACCCCCCTTTTTCCTCGGCCCCACTTGACGAATCTCTCCCAAACTTCCAAGACAGCAGCTGACCTGAGCTGGTCATTAGTTTTGGAAAATTTCGCGAAGATTCGTCAAACGGCGCCAAAGATATTGGCAAATCAAAAAACGCTTTTCCTATGGATAATAGGTCCTAACTATAACTACCTACTGGCGACCGCCAGTAGGTAATATATATATATATATTTTATATATTCACTGAAAAAATAAAAGGTTAAAGTAACGCTAAAGTTAGGTGTAAAAAAAATATCTGTTTTCGTTTACAAAAACCTTAGGAATTTGCTGAAAAAAACAACGGTTAAAGTAATGTTTAGTTAGGTGAATTTGTCAGTGTCAACATTAACATTTTGAACGACAAAAACCACAGAAATTCACCAGTTATACTTGCCATGCACTACTTATGACCTCACATATGACAATACTCATGACTTATACCATCTCTCATGACATCTCAAATCACATCATTGATGACATCACTGATGATGGTATCCAAGCTTCATTTCCCTGCATATTGCTGTGTAAATTTCTATGGCTTTACACGTCGCATAGTTCACATTAACAGTCAACCACAGATATATGGGAAACCCTAATTGAGTACAATGTTCAATCTGTATACAACTATTCTTAGAAAGCCAAAATAGTGAATGCCAATTCCAAAATAAATGCCCTACTAAAGACACCTTTGTCTGTATTAAACCCCTGACACACAATGCAGCTACATTAAGAAATGAAGTTGATATCAGTAGAGAACTGAGTACTGTAAACATCGTTTAATCAATGGAGAGAGTTCATTCTATACCACACTGTTTGCAAACAGTGAAACACTCATGGGAAATACATCACAGAGTATTCAAAATAATCTACTGAGAACGGTTACATTCTATGCAACTCTTATCAAGACAGACAATATTTGCTAAAAATAACCAAGATCAGAAGGTGCTAAAGATCATACTACCTGCACCCTTCATTCTGTGATGAAAAATTTACAGCTAGCCCTTTGCCTGAAGCCAAACAAGCACGCGTACATAGGTTAGTATCTGGTGCACACACACTCTTCCATGTTAAGTATAAATAAGGCTCCCAGTTTTCCGTTTTTACTGATTTTTACAGGTAAATACAGACAGAAGATTATTTATTTTCCTGTCTGTATTTAGTTTTAAATAAGGTTTTATTTTGGACTGTTCTCACTACTGTCACCCATGAGTGCTAGGCCAATAGTTTTATAGATTGAGAGGCTGAGGAGTTTATCCCATTGGACATTCTAACAAGAGTAAATGTTTGCTGGTTAAATAAATGTGGAACTATACCCACGCTGCTTCATTTTTTAACACTAAAAGTAAAATAAATCTGGGTAAATACAGATAAAATGAGGAAAAATACATATGGATAAATACAGATTGAAATGTCAAAAAGTAAATACCATAAAACCGGGAGCCCTAAGCATAAATTATCATGCTGACATGATTCTCTCTAATAACTTAGTGCTGCTTGTAAAACTTGGTATCTAAAATGTAGAATCTTTGTCCTGTAGGAGACTTTCTTCTGCAGAACCAAAAAGTTGTGTGGAGCATATTGAATACAAGTCAACTGCCACTTGCACACAGAGTTACTCTTAAATGCAAGCATTTTTAACGTGTTTAATTCCTCTACACAGTTATGGTGCATGAGGAGCATATGCGTTTTGTAAACACTTACACCCATTAGCTGCACTCAAGCTGTGCAAAATTACGTATAATTAATATGGTAGTTACTTGCCACTATGCAAACCGTAAAACTAACTTGCACACTAGAATGATATATTCAATGATGTCATCAATTATGTAATTTGAGATGGAATCAGTGATGTAATAAATGATGTCCTAGAACGTGTCATGAGTGATGGCATGTGTGAGGTCATAAGTAGGGTTGGGGCGGCCCAAGTTATAGTTAGCGCTGCTAACTATAACTAGTGAATTTCTGTGGGTTTTTTTTGTCCGAAAACGTTAATGTTGAATCTGGCAAATTCACCTAACTATAACGATAATTTAACCTATGGATTGGATTTTTCTGTGAATTTCTAAGATTTTTTCTATTTGAAAACTGATATTTTTATTACACTGAACTATAATGTTACTTTAGCCTTTGATTTTTTCAGTGAATTTCTAGGTTTTTTTTTAACTTAAAGAAATACTTAATTACCATATGTAAATGCAATCCCCTGCTTCACTGCCCTCTCCTTTTAGACCTCTCTCTCATATGACATGTGTGCTTAGTAGGGTGTGTGGAGATACTGGCCTCTCTGCTCAGACCTCTCTCTGTAATGATGTGTGCATAGCAGGGTGTGGGGAGGGACTGGGCTCTTCTTTCAGACTTCCGTCTCAGATGACGGGTGTGCATAGTAGGGTGTGTGGAGGAAATAGTCTCTCAGCTGAGACCTCTCTCTATAATGATGGGTGCGCATAGTAGGATGTGGAGAGGGACTGGCCTCTCCTGGGACTGTCATCTCTCAGATAACAGGTGTGCATGGTAGGGTGTGGGAAGGAACTGCCCTCTCCTTTTAGACCTCTCTCTCAGATGAGGTGTGTGCGTAATAGGATGTGGGTAGGGACTGCCATCTCCTGTTCAAACTCTCTCTGTAATGATGGGTGCGTGCAGTAGGGTGTGGGGAGGGTGTGCCCTCTCCTTTCAGACTTCTCTCTCAGATGACGGGTGTGCATAGTAGGGTGAGGGAAGGGACTGCCCTATCCTTTCAGACATCTGTCTCAGTTGACGGGTGTGCATAATGGGGTGTGTGGCTGGACTTGCCTCTCCTGTCAGACCTCTCTCTCAGATGACAGGTGTTATTAGTAGAGTGTGCGAATGGACTATTCCTTTCAGATGCCTGTCTCAGATTTCAGGTGTTCGTAGTAGGGTGTGTGGATGGACTGGCCTCTTCTTCCAGACCTCTCTCTCTCTCAGATGATGGGTGTGCATAGTAGTATGTGGTTGGACTGGCCTCTCTTTTGAGACCTCTCTCTCAGATGACGGGTATATGTAGTAGGTTGTCTGGATGGACTGGTCTCTCCTTTCAGACCTCTCTATGAAATGACGGATTTGCATTGCAGTGTGTGAAGCTGGACTGCCCTCTCCTGTCAGACCTCTCTCTAAGATGATGGGTGTGCATAGTAGGGTGGAGGGAGGGAGTGCATTCTCATTTTAGATCTCTATCAGATGAAGGGTGTACATAGTAGGGTGTGTGGAGGGACTGCCTCCCTGCTGAGGCCTCTCTCTGAATTGATGAAGGTGCGTAGTAGGGAGTGGGGAGGGACTGGCCTCTCCTTTCAGACCTCGTTCTCAGATGATGGATGTGCATAGTAGGATGTGTGTGGGGACTGGCCTCTTTCCTGAGACCTCTCTTTTGTAATAATGGTTGTGCATAGTAGGGTGTGCAGAGGGACTGGCCTCTCCTTTCGGACCTGTCTCTCAGATAACGGGTGTGCATGGTAGGGTGTGGGGATGGAGTGCCCTTTCTTTTCAGACCCCTCTCTCAGATGGCGGGTGTGCATAGTGGGGTGTAGGGAGGGAATGACCTTTCCTTTAAGACTTCTTTGTCAGATGACTGGGGTATGTAGTAGGGTGTCTGGATGGACTGGTCTCTCCTTTCAGACCTCTCTCTCAGATGATGGGTGTGCATAGTAGGGTGGGGGAGGGAGTGCATTCTACTTTTAGATCTCTATCCAATGACGGGTGTACATAGTAGGGTGTGTGGAGGAACTGCCTCCCTGCTGAGGCCTCTCTCTGAATTGATGAAGGTGCGTAGTAGGGAGTGGGGAGGGACTGGCCTCTCCTTTCAGACCTCGTTCTCAGATGAAGGATGTGTGTAGTAGGATGTGTGCAGGGACTGGCCCCTCTGCTGAGATCTCTCTCTGTAATGATGGGTATGGGGAGGGACTGGCCTCCCCTTTCAGACCTCTTTCTCAGATGATGGATGTGCATAGAAGGATGTGTGTGGGGACTGGCCTCTTTCCTGAAACCTCTCTTTTGTAATAATGGTTGTGCATAGTAGGGTGTGCAGAGGGACTGGCCTCTCCTTTCGGACCTGTCTCTCAGATAACGGGTGTGCATGGTAGGGTGTGGGGATGGAGTGCCCTTTCTTTTCAGACCCCTCTCTCAGATGGCGGGTGTGCATAGTGGGGTGTAGAGAGGGAATGACCTTTCCTTTAAGACTTCTTTGTCAGATGACTGGGGTATGTAGTAGGGTGTCTGGATGGACTGGTCTCTCCTTTCAGACCCCTCTATGAAATGACGGATGTGCATTGCAGTGTGTGAAGCTGGACTGCCCTCTCCTGTCAGACCTCTCTCTCAGATGATGGGTGTGAGTAGTAGGGTGGAGGGAGGGAGTGCATTCTCCTTTTAGACCTCTCTATCACATGGTGGGTGTGCTTAGCAGGGTGTGTGGAGGTACTGGCCTCTATGCTCAGACCTCTCTCTGTAATGATAAGTGTGCATAACAGGGTGTGGGGAGGGACTGGGCTCTTCTTTCAGGCTTCCCTCTCAGATGACGGATATGCATAGGAGGGTGTGTGGAGGAAATAGCCTCTCAGCTCAGACCTCTCTCTATAATGATGGGTGCGCGTAGTAGGATGTGGAGAAGGACTGGCCTCTCCTGGGGCTGTCATCTCTCAGATGGCAGGTATGCATAGTAGGGTGTGGGAAGGAACTGCCTTCTCCTTTTAGACCTCTCTCTCAGATGAGGTGTGTGCGTAACAGGATGTGGGGAGGGACTGCTATCTCCTGTTCGAACACTCTCTATAATGATGGGTGTGCGCAGTAGGGTGTGGGGAGGGAGTGCCCTCTCCTTACAGACTTCCCTCTCAGATGATGGGTGTGCATAGTAGGGTGAGAGAAGGGACTGCCCTTTCCTTTCAGACATCTGTCTCAGTTGATGGGTGTGCATAATGGGGTGTGTGGCTGGACTTGCAACTCCTGTCAGACCTCTCTCTCAGATGACAGGTGTTATTAGTAGAGTGTGTGAATGGACTTTTCCATTCAGATGTCTGTCTCAGATTTCAGGTGTGCGTAGTAGGGTGTGTGGATGGACTGGTCTCTCCTTTCAGACCTCTCTATGAAATGACGGATGTGCATTGCAGTGTGTGAAGATGGACTGCCCTCTCCTGTCAGACCTCTCTCTCAGATGATGGATGTGCATAGTGGGGATGTGGTAGGGAGTGCCTTCTCCTTTTAGACCTCTCTCTCAGATGACAGGTGTACATAGTAGGGTGTTTGGAGGGACTGGCCTCCCTGCTGAGACCTCTCTCTGTAATGATGGGGGTGCATAGTAGGGAGTGGGGAGACACTGGCCTCTCCTTTCAGACCTCATTCTCAGATGAAGGATGTGTGTAGTAGGACGTGTGGAGGGACTGGCCTCTCTGCTGAGATCTCTCTCTGTAATGATGGGTATGGGGAAGGACTGGCCTCTCCTTTCAGACCTCTTTCTCAGATGATGGATGTGCATAGTAGGATGTGTGTGGGCACTGGCCTCTTTCCTGAGACCTCTCTTTTGTAATAATGGTTGTGCATAGAATGGTGTGCAGAGGGACTGGCCTCTCCTTTCGGACCTGTCTCTCAGATAATGGGTGTGCATAGTAGGGTGTGGGGATGGAGTGCCCTTTCTTTTCAGACCCCTCTCTCAGATGACGTGTGTGCATAGTGGGGTGTGGGGAGGGAATGACCTTTCCTTTCAGACTTCTCTGTCAGATGACTGGGGTATGTAGTAGGGTATCTGGATGGACTGGTCTCTCCTTTCAGACCACTCTATGAAATGACGGATGTGCATTGCAGTGTGTGAAGATGGACTGCCCTCTCCTGTCAGACCTCTCTCTCAGATGATGGGTGCGCGTAGTAGGGTGGAGGGAAGGAGTGCATTCTCCTTTTAGACCTCTCTATCAGATGGTGGGTGTGTGGAGGGACTAGCCTCCCTGCTGATACCTCTCTCTGTAGTAATAAGTGTGCATAGTAGGGTGTGGAGAGGGACTGCACTTTCCTTTCAGACCTCTGTCTTAGATGACACGTGTGTGTAGTAGGGTGTGTGGATGGACTGGCCACTCCTGTCAGACCTCTCTCTCAGATGACAGGTCTTATTAGTAGAATGTGTGAATGAACACACCTTTCCTTTCAGACCTCTGTCTCAGATGATGGGTATGCATAGTAGAATGTGTGGATGGACTGGCCTCTCCTTCCAGACCTCTTTCTCAGATGACGGGTGTGCATAGTGGTGTATGTGGATAGACTGGCCTCTACTTTGAGGCCTCTCAGTTGATGGGTGTATATAGTAGGGTGTCTGGATGGATTGGCCTCTTCTTTCAGACCTCTCTATCAGATGAAGGATGTGCATTGCAGTGTGTGTGTGACGATGGAATGCCCTCTCCTGTCAGACCTCTCTCGCAGATGATAGGTGTGCATATTAGGGTGTGGGGAGGGAGTGCCCTCTCCTTTTAGACCTCTCTCTCAGATGATGGGTGTGCATAGTAGGCTGTGTTGACGGTCTGGCCTCCCTGCTGAGACCTCTCTCTGTAATAATAAGTTTGTGTAGCAGGGCATGGGGAGGTACTGTGCTCTCCTTTCAGATCTCTCTATCAGATGATAGGTGTGCGTAGTAGCATGTGTGGAGGGACTGGCCTCTGTGCTGACACCTCCGTCTGTAATGATGGGTGTGCATAATAGGATGTGGAGAGGGACTGGGCTCTCCTTTCAGACCTCTATCTCAAATGACAGGTATGCATAGTAGGCTGTGTGCACCTTCTTCTAGTCTCGGAAGGGCTTGGCCTATAGATGTGTCGAGCCCTGCCTCTTTGCCAGGGGCACCATAGTCCCTGTAGTTTCAGGCCTCTGATCCCCACAGAATGCAGAGAAGTGATGAATTCATGCTTGCAGATGGTGGGCAATGGCAGAGGTATTTTATCACTAGGCTTCGACCCAGATCAAGGTTGAAAAAGGTTGATACGAGAGAAAAACTGAGAAAAAGAAAGATATGTAAACAGTGGCAAAGGTAGAGCACAATGATGAAAAAAATCCTTCAGGGATGAGATAAAGAGACAGGAAGTGTAGAGTGGTAAAAGAAAACGCAGGTTTCATGTGGAGGACAAAAAACTGCATAAAGTAGAAGTCCGTTTTTTTTGTTTTTTAAGAGACACAGGAGTTGTCCCATGTTTTGGAATGCAATTAGTGCCTGAATTGGGATTACCGGAACACTAAGAATAATGTGTTAAGTAGGGGAAAAGTTAAAAAAATTGTTAGGTTTTTCAAATGACCACAATAAGCATGTGCAAAAAACATTCACATATAATGAATACTATAAAAATAATTTTTATACTTTTTCTGTCTGAAAATTTGACTAGGTTTTACTGTATCCTCTGTCGGGGAGCCCTGCCACTGAATCTTTCAGTTTAACTCATTTTTTTGCCACCACTCCATGGATACCAGGTATACGCAGACCAGCAGTTGCACTGGAAGTATGTGTGCATCGGGTTCTGCAAAACCATTGGCTTTTGGGCCGTGCCCCATCTGCAAATGTTGTGCCTCCCCAGCTAGCTGCAGTCACAACCAGCAAAAACAGACACTGCCCTGGGAAGAGGGATATTTTTCCCATTTGCATTTCACGTTTTACCTACTCTTACATTATTTAAGAGTATTTACTTTTTTCAGGATGGTGTATATCTGTAGTTTTTCATGCAAATATTACTCATTTATAGTGTGTACTGTGAAATAAGTTGCTCCGTTTTAGCTGTTTGTTCACATATATATATATATATATATATTCACTGAAAAAACCATAGGTTTCAGGCACGTTATAGTTAGAAATTAGCATTTAAAAACCTTAGAAATTCACTGAAAAAACCATAGGTTTCAGGGGCGTTATAGTTAGTTGGACATTTCACTCGTACAAAACCATAGAAATTCCCCGTTATAGTTAGTTCAGCTAACTATAACTCGCGCGCCCGCAATGCACTGCTGATGACGTCACATATTACATCACTCATGACATGGTCAGTGACATCACTCATGACATCACTGATGACATCTCAAATGACATCACTGATGACATCATCCTTGTGATAGAGTGGCAGACCTCCTCTCGCCCTAATATAACCTTTGATACACACACTCAAAAATACAAACTACCATTTTCAAAACAATGGACATACCGATACCAATTACAACACACCTATTCAGTAATTCCAAGATCTACACACACATCCACTCATTCACCAACAGACCCTATACAGTCACTCATACATGTACTCACTCATCATATGTACTCATACACCTATACATCCTGTTACACACCGCCACTCATCCATAGAGTTACTCACACACATAGTCACACATGCAAACAACGTATCAAACATCCATTTACTTGCATATACAGTTATACACACACTACCACACTTACTTCTACAGAAACTTACACATACTTACTCTCTTAAACAATCACTTATAGAAACACCTACTTATTTGTACAGGAACTCTTCCAATCTCTCACTCTCACATATACTCACTTATATACACCAATACTCACATATACTAGTTTAAAACATATGTAGTTACTCATAAAGACACTATTGAGACAGTCATTCACTCACTAACACACCCATACACATACTCATCCACCTATACAGTCCTGCACACATGCTGTCTTCAACACATACAAACAGTGAGTCACTCATTCATGCATCTATGCACTAAGTAATACCCCCAACGAACCATACAGACACTCAGACACTCATACTGATACTCAAAAACCAACTAATAACCCGTATAGACACTCATGTAGCTACTCACCAACCCATGCAGCCACCTATACACAAAGTGAGAGACTGATACAGATATTTTCATATTTAAACATTACTCACTAACCCATGTATTCACTAAGATACACTTAGTCAGTTATACAATCAATTTTACAAAAAAATCATCCATTTAGACACTTATATACCCATTTATTCTTCCATCGACCTTGAGATATACATATATAAAACATATTTAATTTTCAGAAAAACACACATTCACCGGATGATGTCATCAGTGATGTCATTTGAGATGTCATAAGTGATGTCATGAGTGATGTCACTGACCATGTCATGAGTGATGTAATATGTGACGTCATCAGCAGTGCATTGCGAGGCTGCGCGAGTTATAGTTAGCTGAACTAACTATAACGGGGAATTTCTATGGTTTTGTACGAGTGAAATGTCCAACTAACTATAACGCCCCTGAAACCTATGGTTTTTTCAGTGAATTTCTAAGGTTTTTTAAATGCTAATTTCTAACTATAACGTGCCTGAAACCTATGGTTTTTTCAGTGAATTTCTAAGGTTTTTTAAATGCTAATTTCTAACTATAATGTGCCTGAAACCTATGGTTTTTTCAGTGAATATATATATATTTATCATACTATGTATACATGTGAAAATGTCTCGGTCCCCTGTTTGCCTCGGTGGCACGGAAAAAATGGGTGGAACTGACGTCAGCACGCCGACGAGGTCCTCTTATGGCTCCGATTACGTCATACGGTGTCGCGAGCGGAGCCATGCTCGTTGACGTGGGAGAGCTAGGAAAGAATTTCCGTGGAATGCTGGTGCAGGGGATATTCACCTAAGTGTTCAGGCTAGTCCTTTGGGAGCAACTGTTTATGTTGCCACTCCAGAAACCGAAACCAGTGATCCGAGGGCAGAGGCCCTGCAGATGGCACACGAGGTGGGGTGCCCAGTCGTGTGCACCGGCGGGGCAGCGAAGTGACAAGCACCACAACCCACAAAAAAGGTAACGAGGGCACTGAATAACACAGGATCTTCTCTTTGTATCTGGCAGGAACAACGAAGTTAAAATGCCCTAGTACCAAAATGTAGAATTAGTGCTACAACGGTCTTCAAGAGGACCTGCGATGCCGCTTCTGCCTCCCGTACCCTGGAGGCGGCACATGGGTCACGCGGTACGGTCATACTGCGGTGGGACGCACACTCGTTGACCTCTCATGGCACTGCTCCACACTTCAGGGAGGACGCTCTCCATTAGCTATGTTTTCTGATGACATGTTGCGCCGGCCCCGTCCAACAACATAACTCCTTTAGATCCAAACAGACTCTTCCACTCTCTCACCAGAAGTGAAACCAGGCCACGCGGACACTTTCACAATACAACAGCCGGGAATGCACTTTTCGGTAAAAAACACATTCCTTCCTCCTAATTAATCAAATAAACGTCTCACTGAAGAACAGGGGCCAGCTTCGATCGGTAAACAGCCGTTACAACGACTTTTTACTTTGCGATACCATTACAATGCATGCATTACCACGCATGCGTTGTACATCACAAAGTCATTACTACCCATTTTTTTAGAACGCATGGTCATTTACCATGCATACCTTTACAACGAATTTTGTTGTAAAGGTATGTATGGTAAATGACCATGCGTTCTAAAAAACATGTAGATGATCCATGTCGTTGTAAGGAAGCAGAGGCTGTTCCGTTTCCTCACAACGACGTGCACCGCCCCTCAGAGATGACGTGAAGCAGGAACCACGAGGAGAGAGGAACCATGAGGAGTGAGAGGTAAGGGGGATTGGGAATGGGGTGGGGGTTTCTTTTCTAGGGTTTAGGGTAGTGCAGTGGTGTTTGGGTGGTGTAGGGGGTCGTGCTGGGGGTAGGTTTTTAGGGTAGTGCAGTGGTGTTTGGGTAGTGTAGGGGGTCGTGCTGGGGGTAGTGTTTTAGGGTTTAGGGTAGTGCAGTAGTGTAGGGGGTCATGCTGGTGGTAGTGTTTTAGGGTTTAGGGTAGTGCAGTGGTGTTTGAGTAGTGTAGGGGGTCATGCTGGTGGTAGTGTTTTAGGGTTTACGGTAGTGCAGTGGTGTTTGTGTAGTGTAGGGGGTCATGCTGGGGGTAGTGTTTTATGGTTTAGGGTAGTGCAGTGGTGTTTGGGTAGTGTAGGGGTCGTGCTGGGGGTAGTTTTAGGGTTTATGGTAGTGCAGTGGTGTTTGGGTAGTGTAGGGAGTCATGCTGGGGGTAGTGTTTTAGGGTTTAGGGTAGTGCAGTGGTGTTTGTGTAGTGTAGGGGGTTGTGCTGGGGGTAGTTTGTTTGGGTTTATGTTAGTGCAGTGGTGTTTGGGTAGTATAGGGGGTAGTGCTGGGGTAGTGTTTTAGGGTTTAGGGCAGTGCAGTGGTGTTTGTGTAGTGAAGGGGGTCATGCTGTGGGTAGTGTTTTAGGGTTTAGGGTAGTGCAGTCGTGTTTGTGTAGTGTAGGGGGTCGTGTTTTAGGGTATAGGGTAGTGCAGTGGTGTTCGGGTAGTGTAGGGGGTCATGCTGGGGTTAGTGTTTTAAGTTTTAGGGTAGTGCAGTGGTGTTTGGGTAGTGTAGGGGGTCGTGCTGGGGGTAGTGTTTTAGGGTTTAGGGTAGTGCAGTGGTGTTTGTGTAGTGTGGGAGGTCATGCTGGGGGTATATTTAGGGTTTAGTGTAGTGCAGTGGTGTTTGGGTAGTGTAGGGAGTCGTGCTGGGGGTAGTGTTTCAGGGTTTAGGGTAGTGCAGTGGTGTTTGGGTAGTGTAGGGAGTCGTGCTGGTGATAGTGTTTTAGGGTTTAGGGTAGTGCAGTTATGTTTGGGTAGTGTAGGGTGTCGTGCTGGGGGTAGTGTTTTAGCACTAATTTTTCTTTCTACAGCACTAACCATAATTTCTATGACAAAATGAACCCCTCATTTTGTTCCTTTTTAAATTAAATGTTTTAAGAGTTACCAGTTTATTCCAATCAAGATGGCTTCAGGTGTGCCATAATTTTGTCATAAGTAAGACTGTTAGCGCTCTAGTTGTTCTTTAGAACACTCTGGGAAGCTGCAGTAGAACACAAAGGCATCAACTGACAGGCTGCTCCTGTTGAAACATAACAGGAAGATATTTGAGATCACACTTGAAACATGTCCTAATTTTTCTTTCTACAGCACTAACCATAATTTCTATGGCAAAATGAACCCCTCATTTTGTTCCTTTTTAAATTAAATGTTTTAAGTGTTACCAGTTTATTCCAATCAAGATGGCTTCAGGTGTGCCATAATTTTGTCATAAGTAAGACTGTTAGCGCTCTAGTTGTTCTTTAGAACACTCTGGGAAGCTGCAGTAGAACACAAAGGCATCAACTGACAGGCTGCTCCTGTTGAAATATAACAGGAAGATATTTGAGATCACACTTGAAACATGTCCTAATTTTTCTTTCTACAGCACTAACCATAATTTCTATGACAAAATGAACCCCATCATTTTGTTCCTTTTAAATTAAATGTTTTAAGTGTTACCAGTTTATTCCAATCAAGATGGCTTCAGGTGTGCCATAATTTTGTCATAAGTAAGGCTGTTAGCACTCTAGTTGTTCTTTAGAACACTCTGGGAAGCTGCAGTAGAACACAAAGGAATCAACTGACAGTCTCTGCCCTTGTTGGATGTACATGTTTTACTGAGAATGTCGGACTTCATTCTCACATGACTGAGAAAGATAATGTGAATTTACAGAAAATATGCTCTCATTTTAGCTTCTGGAGCACCTTCCAAAACTGTATGGGACAAGCATGTGAAAATAGTTTTCTCTCAAACATGATTCATGATATCCCAGCAGAAGGTTTTTCACAGGGTAAAATCACCTTAGAACACACCACAATTCCTGAAATTAGTATGGTACCATCAACAAATGAATTCTAATGTAACTAAAGTCTGTTATCACCCTTTATAGTTCGCCTTTTGGTAACCCTCAAAATCTTCGATTCACTACAATGCATTTCAATGGGGTACTATCATTTATATTGTTCCCAAGATGGCTGCCAGCAATTCCAGGATGAAGTGCTGACAGCCAATCAGATCTCACGATGACATGTGTGGTTAGGCTCCGCCCAGATATATATGTGTTTTTACTTTTGATTTTCTCAGCAACTACTGAACGGATTTACACCATTTAACAAAAGGGTTCTTTCTGAACCAAGAACTACCTCTTTGCCAAATTTGGTGTAATTCCGTTCAGCAGTTCGGGCTGTAGCCTTGCATAAAGTTTCCTATGGGAAATTGATTTTCTGACTCTTATTTTTTTAATTTCTCCGCAACTACTGAACGGATTTACACCATTTAACAAAAGGGTTCTTTCTGAACCAAGAACTACCTCTTTGCCAAATTTTGTGTAATTCCGTTCAGCAGTTCGGGCTGTAGCCGTGTCTAAAGTTTCCTATGGGAAAATGAATAGGAAAACACGTTTTGGGACCCCCTTTTTTCTCGGCCCCCGCTGACGAATCACCCGAAACTTTCAGGGTAGGAGCGGACCGGAGCGGGCCATAAAGTTTGAAAATTTCGCGAAGATTCGTCAACCGACGCAAGAGCTATTTCAAATAGAATGTCGCGGGATTTCCTATGGAAAATAGGTCCTAACTATAACTATCTACTGGCGACCGCCAGTAGATAATATATATATATATATATATATATATATATATACTATTTTATGCAGGCTGTGCATTAAAGATTACTATGATCTGTGGAGGAGGCAGGTCTTTGGATGTTTCAATCACTCCTATTCTCCTCTTCAAACCACTCTCTTCTGCCGTCTCTTTGTTAAACATTTATTCTCGTGTTTTTTCTCATAAGTTTCGGGAACACTCAATATGCATATTTCACAAATCTCATCTCTTTCCTCTTCAGCACCCTCTTCCACTTTCTCTTGTTTTTACTTCCTTGCATCACCTTCACTTCACCAATCCTCCACCACACACCAAATACTCACACTCATCTGTACACACTGCAACCCAAATTTACAAAGACTTTGTGCCAGGTTTGCATTACTTTGTTAGCGCAGACCCAACACAAAGTGTTGGCTTGGTAGTTACAATCCCGCACAAATCCTGAACTACAGTGGATTATAATCCAGAGAAAGGGAAGGCAACCAATGCACCGCACAACATTACTTTGTATCAAAGAGGCAGTCCATGGGTGGTTCTTGGGCTTTCCCATTCAACAACCGATGGGTTTTGACACAAATCTCTATCTACAAAGAATTGTATACAAGGATTTGTGCCAAAATTCTGCGCCTCGCTGAGGAAGGCATAATGAGGAGTTTCTCCTCATTTTTTACTCTTGCAAGTGTGCTGCATTTTACAGCACACGTGCAAAGAGTGTTGCCCTAAAACACAATTTGTGTACATGAGGAACTCCTTCCTGCACAAAACCTATGCTGACCACAATGCTGACACATTTGCACTATGGTGCAAGGGTGTCTGCCAACTTTGCACTAAGGTGCAAGGGTGACTGCATTGGTGCATAGCAACCAAAAGTGTGGCAGTGCAGCGAGAGAGCAAAACAGCTCCACATCTTACTATATATGGCATTGTTCTCCTCTCTCCAGTTCATGCATTGCACCACAGCAACTTCACTTGCTGTGCTTCATTTCATGACTTCTTTGTAAATCTGGCCCTGCGTTTTCTTTTAACTGTTGCCCAGTCAGTATTTTTGACAGCTATGTACCTTGTTCACACACTTTTACATACAATACCGGTTACAATTGGCACACCTGAAGCCTTACTTATGACAAAAGTATGGCACACCTGAAGCCATCTTGATTGGAATAAACTGGTAACACTTAAAACATTTAATTTAAAAAGGAACAAAATGAGGGGGTTCATTTTGCCATAGAAATTATGGTTAGTGCTGCAAAAAGAAAATTTAGTGCATGTTTTAAGTGAGATCTCAAATCCTCTTCTATTTCATTAGAAAATTCTGACATGCAGACTGAAACAATTACTTTCAATACCAGCAGTAGACTTCCAGTTAACTCCTTGGTGAGCAGTAGCTTTACTACAGTGATCTAATGAACAACTAGAGTGCTAACATTCTGAATTTATGGCAAATGTGTGACACATCTGAATGCCTTCTTGATGGAATCAAAGTAAAAACTGAAAGCATTTCCTACTGAGGAGACTGCAGTAAATGAGGAAATTAGGAAACTTCATAACAAAGAAGTCTTCCAAGATGGCCACCAGTGAAAAAAGAGCCCAAATGTAGCACAAATATTACCCAGATGTAGCCCACATATAGCCCAATGACAAAAGTGTGAAAAACACTTTTTATTTTTAGTTTTTTGCAGTTTTATGTAGTGCAGACTGGTCAGGTATTGGAGCGTTGCATCTTAAAACATGACCCCCCTACACTACAAAAACACCACTGCACTACCCTAAACCCTAAAACACTACCCCCAGCACGACCCCCTACACTACACAAGCACCACTGCACTATCCTAAACCATAAAACACTACCCCCAGCATGACCCCCTACACTACACAAACACCACTGCACTACCCTAAACCCTAAAACATTACCCCAACACCACTGCACTAACCTAAATCCTAAAACACTACCCCCAGCATGACCCCCTACACTACACAAACACCACTGCACTACCCTAAACCCTAAAACACTACCCCAGCATGACCCCCTACACTACACAAGCACCACTGCACTACCCTAAACCCTAAAACACTACCCCCAGCACGACCCCCTACACTACACAAACACCACTGCACTACCTTAAACCCTAAAACACTACCCCCAGCACGACCCCCTACACTACCCAAACACCACTGCACTAACCTAAATCCTAAAACACTACCCCCAGCACGACCCCCTACACTACCCAAACACCACTGCACTACCCTAAAACATGACCCCTACACTACACAAACACCACTGCACTACCCTAAACCCTAAAACACTACCCCCAGCACGACCCCCTACACTACACAAGCACCACTGCACTACCCTAAACCCTAAAACACTACCCCCAGCACGACCCCCTACACTGCCCGAACACCACTGCACTGCCCTAAACCCTGAAACACCAGCCCCTGCACGACCCCCTACACTGCCTGAACACCACTGCACTGCCCTAAACCCTGAAACACCAACCCTAGCATGACCCCCTACACTGCCCGAACACCACTGCACTCCCTAAACCCTGAAACACCACCCCTTCACGACCCCCTACACTGCCCGAACACCACTGCACTGCCCTAAACCCTGAAACACCACCCCCAGCA
This sequence comes from Calotriton arnoldi, assembly GCA_963921515.1. Taxonomy (NCBI): domain Eukaryota; kingdom Metazoa; phylum Chordata; class Amphibia; order Caudata; family Salamandridae; genus Calotriton; species Calotriton arnoldi. Next base: position 25,576 of record CAWUFW010009134.1, read on the forward strand.
CGCCCTCTACACTGCCCGAACACCACTGCACTGCCCTAAACCCTGAAACACTACCCCCAGCAAGACCTCCTACACTGCCCGAACACCACTGCCCTAAACCCTGAAACACCACCCCCAGCATGACCCCCTACACTGCCCGAACACCACTGCAATGCACTGCCCTAAACCCTGAAACACCACCCCCAGCACGACCCCCTACACTGCCCGAACACCACTGCACTGCCCTAAACCCTGAAACACCACCCCCTGCATGACCCCCTACACTGCCCGAACACTACTGCACTGCCCTAAACCCTGAAACACCATCCCCAGCACGACCCCCCTATACTGCACGAACACCACTGCACTGCCCTAAACCCTGAAACACTACCCCCAGCAAGACCCCCTACACTGCCCGAACACCACTGCACTGCCCTAAACCCTGAAACATCACCCCCAGCAAGACCCCCTACACTGCCCGAACACCACTGCCCTAAACCCTGAAACACCACCTCCAGCAAGACCCCCTACACTGCCCGAACACCACTGCACTGCCCTAAACCCTGAAACACCAGCCCCAGCATGACCCCTACACTGCCCGAACACCACTGCACTGCCCTAAACCCTGAAACACCACCCCCTGCACGACCCCCTACACTGCCCGAACACCACTGCACTGCCCTAAACCCTGAAACACCACCCCCAGCATGACCCCCTACACTGCCCGAAAACCACTGCACTGCCCTAAACCCTGAAACACCACCCCCTGCACGATCCCCTACACTGCCCGAACACTACTGCACTGCCCTAAACCCTGAAACACCACCTCCAGCACGACCCCTACAATGCACGAACACCACTGCACTGCCCTAAACCCCTAAACACTACCCCTAGCAAGACCCCCTACACTGCCCGAACACCACTGCACTGCCCTAAACCCTGAAACATCACCCCCAGCAAGACCCCCTACACTGCCCGAACACCACTGCCCTAAACCCTGAAACACCACCCCCAGCAAGACCCCTACACTGCCCGAACACCACTGCACTGCCCTAAACCCTGAAACACCACCCCCAGCATGACCCCCTACACTGCCCGAACACCACTGCACTGCCCTAAACCCTGAAACACCACCCCCAGCATGACCCCCTACACTGCCCGAACACCACTGCACTGCCCTAAACCATGAAACACCAGCCCCAGCACGACCCCTACACTGCCCGAACACCACTGCACTGCCCTAAACCCTGAAACACCATCCCCAGCACGACCCCCTACACTGCCCGAACACCACTGCACTGCCCTAAACCCTGAAACACCATCCCCAGCACAACCCCGTACACTGCCCGAACACCACTGCACTGCCCTAAACCCTGAAACAGCAGCCCCAGCACGACCCCCTACGCTGCAAGAACACCACTGCACTGCCCTAAACCCTGAAACGCCAGCCCCAGCAAGAGCACCTACACTGCCCGAACACCACTGCACTGCCCTAAACCCTGAAACACCACCCCCAGCAAGACCCCCTACACTGCCCGAACACCACTGCACTAAAGCCTGAAACACCACCCCCAGCAAGACCACCTACACTGGCCGAACACCACTGCACTGCCCTAAACCCTGAAACACCACCCCCTGCACGACCCCCTACACTGCCCGAACACCACTGCACTGCCCTAAACCCTGAAACACCACCCCTGCACGACCCCCTACACTGCCCGAACACCACTGCACTGCCCTAAACCCTGAAACACCACCCCTCAGCACGACACCCTACACTGCCCGAACACCACTGCACTGCCCTAAACCCTGAAACACCACCCCCAGCACGACCCCCTACACTGCCCGAACACCACTGCACTGCCCTAAACCCTGAAACACCACCCCCTGCACGACCTCCTACACTGCCGGAACACCACTGCACTGCCCTAAACCCTGAAACACCACGCCCAGCATGACCCCCTACACTGCCTGAACACCACTGCACTGCCCTAAACCCTGAAACATCAACCCCAGCAAGACCCCTACACTGCCTGAACACCACTGCCCTAAACCCTGAAACACCACCCCTACACTGCACGAACACCACTGCACTGCCCTAAACCCTGAAACACCACCTCCAGCAAAACCCCCTACACTGCCTGAACACCATTGCTCTGCCCTAAATCCTGAAACACTAGCCCGAGCACGACCCCCTACACTGCCCGAACACCACTGCACTGCCCTAAACCCTGAAACACCACCCCCAGCACAACCCCCTACACTGCCCGAACACCACTGCACTGCCCTAAACCCTGAAACACCAGCCCCAGCAAGACCCCCTACACTGCCCAAACACCACTGCACTGCCCTAGACTCTGGAACACCAGCCCCAGCAAGACCCCCTACACTGCCCGAACACCACTGCACTGCCCTAAACCCTGAAACACCAGCCCCAGCATGACCCCCTACACTGCCCGGACACCACTGCACTGCCCTAAACCCTGAAACACCAGCCCCAGCACGACCACCTACACTGCCCGAACACCACTGCACTGCCCTAAACCCTGAAACACCAGCCCCAGCACAATCCCCTACACTGCCCGAACACCACTGCACTGCCCTAAACCCTGGAACACCAACCCCAGCACGACCCCCTACACTGCCCGAACACCACTGCACTGCCCTAAACCCTGAAACACCACCCCCTGCATGACCCCCTACACTGCCCGAACACCACTGCACTGCCCTAAACCCTGAAACACCACCCCCTGCACCACCCCCTACACTGCCCGAACACCACTGCACTGCCCTAAACCCTGAAACACCACCCCCTGCACCACCCCTACACTGCCCGAACACCACTGCACTGCCCTAAACCCTGAAACACCACCCCCAGCACAACCCCCTACACTGCCCAAACACCACTGCCCTAAACCCTGAAACACCACCCCTGCACGACCCCCTACACTGCCTGAACACCACTGCCCTAAACCCTGAAACACCACCCCCTACACTGCCCGAACACCACTGCACTGCCCTAGACCCTGAAACACCACCCCCAGCACGACCCCCTACACTGCCCGAACACCACTGCACTGCCCTAAACCCTAAAACACCACCCCCAGCATTACCCCCTATACTGCCCAAACACCACTGCACTGCCCTAAACCCTAGAACACTACCCCCAGCATGACCCCCTACACTACCCGAACACCACTGCACTACCCTAAACCCTAAAATACTACCCCCAGTACAACCCCTACACTACCCGAACACGACTGCACTGCCCTAAACCCTCAAACACTCCCCCAGCACGACCCCCTACACTACCCGAACACCACTGCACTGCCCTAAACCCTAAAACACTCCCCCAGCACGACCCCCTACACTACCCGAACACCACTGCACTGCCCTAAACCCTAAAACACTCCCCCAGCACGACCCCCTACACTACCCAAACACCACTGCACTGCCCTAAACCCTAAAACACTAACCCCCGCATGACCCCCTACACTACCCAAACACCAATGCACTAGCCTAATCCCTAAAACACTACCCCCGCATGACCCCTACACTACCCTAAACCCTAAAACACTACCCCCGCACGACTCCCTACACTACCCAAAGACCACTGCACTACCCTAAACCCTAAAACACGACCTCCTACACTACACAAACACCACTGCACTACCCTAAACCCTAAAACACTGCCCCCTACACTACACAAACACCACTGCACTACCCTAAACCCTAAAAACTACCCCCAGCATGAACCACTACACTACCCAAACACCACTGCACTACCCTAAACCCTAAAAACGACCCCCAGCAGTACCCCTACACTACCCAAACACCACTGCACTACCCTAAACCCTAAAACACTACCCCCAGCAGTACCCCCTACATTACCCAAACACCACTGCACTACCCTAAATCACTACCCCCAGCACGACCCCCTACACTACCCAAACACCACTGCACTACCCTAAAACACTACCCCCAGCACGACCCCCTACACTACCCAAACACCACTGCACTACCCTAAACCCTAAAACACTCCCCCAGCACGACTCCCTACACTACCCAAACACCACTGCACTACCCTAAACCCTAAATCTACCCCCAGCATGACCCCCTACACTACACAAACACCACTGCACTACCCTAAACCCTAAAACACTACCCCCAGCATGACCCTCTTCACTACCTAAACACAACTGCACAATTTGTTACAGGCGTTGCAACACAGGCCTGTGGTGCTTACTGGAAGTACCTAGTGGGCTAGTTGGGCCCCAGGGACCCTCAGGATTCAAGGTGACCTAATCCCCCAACTTAAAACGCACCACGGGGCGCGTTTGCACAGTGGTGAAGGAAGGGGGCGGGGCCTCAGGTGACATGTGCGCAAACACGCCCTGTGGTGCGTTTTAAGTTGGGGAATTAATTCCCTTTGAATCCTGAGGGACCCTGGGGCCAACTAGCCCACCAGGTACCTTCAGTAAGCACAACAGAGTTGCGTTGCAGAGAGGTGAAAAAGGTGCGTGGCCTCGGAACGCCTCTCTGCAACTCAGCTCTGTGGTCCTAACTGTAGGTACCTGGGGGCTAGTTGGGCCCCAGGCACCCTCAGAATTCAAGGGGACTTAATCCCGCAACTTAAAACGCGCCACGGGGTGCGTTTGCACACATGTCACCTCAGGCCCCCTCCCTTCACCACTGTGCAAACGCGCCCTGTAGCGCATTTTAAGAGGTAGTTTTAATCCCCCTGCCCTATTATGTACTAGGGACTTGCAGAGGAGGTCATGCTAATCACAGGGGTACCCCAACGCATAGTGTTCCCTAGTGTATGTAGGTGTTTTCACTGTATTCTAAGTGTTTTTTAGCATAGCACTGGCTCTGGTTAGTCAGAGTCAGTTACCACCAGTACCCGTCTGAAAAAGTTGTGGGCACAGGATGATTTTGCAACAAGGCCTCTTTCTGCTCCTCTGTTGGTTCTTTCTGCACATCTTTTGCTTCTTTCTGTGCATTTTTTCTTCTTTCTTCACATGTCCTACCTCTGTAGGCATAGTTAGAAACTAGCATTTAAAAAACCTTTGAAATTCACTTAAAAATCATAGGTTTCAGGCACGTTATAGTTAGAAATTAGCATTTTAAAAACCTTTGAAATTCACTGAAAAAACCATAGGTTTCAGACACGTTATAGTTAGAAATTAGCATTTAAAAAACCTTTGAAATTCACTGAAAAAAACATAGGTTTTAGGGACAGTTATAGTTAGTTGGACATTTCACTCGTACAAAACCATAGAAATTCCCCCGTTATAGTTAGTTCAGCTAATTATAACTCGCGCCCCCGCAATGCACTGCTGATGACGTCACATATTACATCACTCATGACATGGTCAGTGACATCACTGATGACATCTCAAATGACATCACTGATGACATCATCCATAGACACTCCAACACCAAAAACTACATACCCACTCACTGATTCTTAGGTCTACACACACATCCACTCACTCACCCGTACAGTCACTCATACTTAGTCACTCAGTACAGGACTATCATATGCACTCATACACCTATATAAACACTCACACACCGCCACTCATCCATAGAGGTACTCACACACCTAGTCAGTCATGCAAAAAACTTAATCACACACCCATTTACTCACCTATACAGTTATACACACACCAGCTCACTTACTCATACAAATACTAGCACATTCTTACGCTCTTATACAATCACTGATACAAGTACACACTCATCCATACAGCCACTCTCACAATCACACACTCTCACTTATAGCCATTTATATACTCCAACACACATATATACTGCCTTGCACATATGTAGTTACTCACACATGTACCACTGAGATATACATTCAATCACTAACACACCCATACACACACTCACCCACCCATACAGTCCATCACAGATGCACTCTTGAAACCATGCACCCAGTGAATCACCAACTCACACATCTATGCACAGAGTCACACACACCCCACCCACACAAACCCTCAGGCACCCATACAGATACTCAGACAATCAATCAATAACCCATGTAGACACTCATGTAGCTATTCAGAAAGCCATGCAGCCGCTTACAAACCAACAGACAGACGGATACAGACATTCACACAGTTTAGTCACTAACCCATGCATTCAGTAAGATACATTTAATCACTCACTTGTAGAGTCAGTCACTCACGTACTAAATCATCCATTCAGACACTTATACACCCACTCATTCTTCAATACGCCTTTCCCTAAATATATTAAACATATTTAAACTTTACAGAAACACACAGTCACTGGATGATGTCATCAGTGATGTCATCAGTGATGTAATTTGAGATGTCATCAGTGATGTCATCAGTGATGTCACTGACCATGTCATGAGTGATGTAATATGTGACGTCATTAGCAGTGCATTGCGGGCGCGAGTTATAGTTAGCTGAACTAACTATAACGGGGGAAATTCTATGGTTTTGTACGAGTGAAATGTCCAACTAACTATAACTGTCCCTAAAACCTATGGTTTTTTCAGTGAATATATATATATATATATATATTATCTACTGGCGGTCGCCAGTAGATAGTTATAGTTAGGACCTATTTTCCATAGGAAATTCGCAACATTCTATTTCCAATACCTTTGGCGCCGGTTGACGAATCTTCGCGAACTTCTCAAAACTTATGGCCCGCTCCGGTCCGCTCCTATCCTGAAAGTTTCGGGGTGATTTGTCAAGTGGGGGCCGAGAAAAAAGGGGGGTCCCAAAACATGTTTTCCCCATGCAATTTTCCATAGGAACCTTTAGTCGCAGCTACAGCCCGAACTGCTGAACGGAATTACACCAAATTTGGCAAAAAGGTAGCCCTTGGTTCAGTGTCGTGCCTTTTGGTTAAATGGTGTAAATCCGTTCAGTAGTTGCTGAGAAATTCAAAAAATAAGAGTAAAAAATCAATTTCCCATAGGGAACTTTGTGCAAGGCTACAGAGGAAACTACTGAACGGTTTTACCCCAAATTTGGCATAAAGGTACTGCTTGGCTCAGAAAGCAACCTTTTCAAAAATGGTGTAAATCCGTTCAGTAGTTTTTTAAATATTAAAGGAAAAAGAACTATATATATCTGGGCGGAGCCTAACCACACATGTCATCGTGAGATCTGATTGGCTGTCAGCACTTCATCCAAGAAGTGTTGGCAGCCATCTTGGGACCAATATACATGATAGCACCCCAATGAAATGCATTGTAGTGAATAGAAGATTTTGAGGGTCACCAAAAGGAGAACTATAAAGGGTGATAACAGACTTTAGTTACATTAGAATTCATTTGTTGATGGTACCATACTAATTTTAGGAATTGTAGTGTGTTCTAGGGTGATTTTACCCTGTGAAAAACCTTCTGCTGGGATTTCATGAATCATGTTTGAGAGAAAACAATTTTCTCATGCTTGTCCCACAGAGGTTTGGAAGGTGCTCCAGAAGCTAAAATGAGAGCATATTTTCTGTAAATTCACATTATCTTTCTCAGTCATGTGAGAATGAAGTCTGACATTCTCAGTAAAACATGTAAATCCAACAAGGGCAGAGACTGTCAGTTGATTCCTTTGTGTTCTACTGCAGCTTCCCAGAGTGTTCAACACCTTCGCCGCGATCGGAATTCCGCCCAGGTGCTGGACATTCCGATCGCGGGCGTGGTCGTGACGAGCTCAGCTCGTCATGCGCACACGCCCACCGTGCAGCATGATGAGCTGAGCTCGTCATGAGCATCGAAGGGGTTAAGAACAACTAGAGCACTAACAACCTTACCTATGACAAAAGTATGGCACACCTGATGTAGAAATAAAAACCTTCTTAGGGGTTCACTGATACATCTGGTCCTTAAGACCAACAAAGAAAAGATTGGCACGGAAGCTGTAATATCAAAAAACATGTTTTAATAACCTCAGATGAGGGAGATTGCGTCTTACGGTACCCGCAGGCCACTGTAGGAGGCATTCTAATGAGTGCAGAGAACAGGGTCCTTATATATGCATTTTTTACATAGTCAGCATAAAATCAAGGGGAGGTCCTAGCACATACAAGCATGCTTATTGACTAATATGGGTATACAAAATTTGCTTGCTCCACAAAGTGGGAGGGGAGACTAAACTGCTTACATCAGTAAGAATAGCCTGACAGTTCTATACTAGGAGCAGGTGCATTCTACCAGCTAGGCCCCTCTGAGCATGTGCAAGACTCTGGAAGAGGGAGAAAGCACATGGCGAGCACATGGCTAACTAAAATGGCTGCCAAGTACAAAATGGCTTTCAGCTCATGCTAACAGCGATTCCTGCAATCTTTAACACTGAAGCCATCTTGATTGGAATAAACTGGTAACACTTAAAACATTTAATTTAAAAAGGAACAAAATGATGGGGTTCATTTTGTCTTAGAAATTATGGTTAGTGCTATAGAAAGAAAAATTAGGACATGTTTTAAGTGAGATCTCAAATATCTTCCTGTTATATTTCAACAGGAGCAGTCTGCCAGTTGATTCCTTTGTGTTCTACTGCAGCTTCCCAGAGTGTTCTAAAGAACAACTAGAGCGCTAACAGTCTTACTTATGAAAAAATTATGGCACACCTGAAGCCATCTTGATTGGAATAAACCGGTAACACTTAAAACATTTAATTTAAAAAGGAACAAAATGAGGGGGTTCATTTTGTCATAGAAATTATGGTTAGTGCTGTAGAAAGAAAAATTAGGACATGTTTTAAGTGAGATCACAAATATCTTCCTGTTATATTTCAATAGGAGCAGCCTGCCAGTTGATTCCTTTGTGTTCTACTGCAGCTTCCCAGAGTGTTCTAAAGAACAACTAGAGCGCTATCAGTCTTACTTATGACAAAATTATGGCACACCTGAAGCCATCTTGATTGGAATAAACCGGTAACACTTAAAACATTTAATTTAAAAAGGAAAAAAATGAGGGGGTTCATTTTGCCATAGAAATTATGGTTAGTTCTGCAGAAAGAAAAATTAGGGCATGTTTTAAGTGAGATCTCAAATCCTCTTCTATTTCATTAGAAAATTCTGACATGCAGACTGAAACAATCACTTTCAATACCAGCAGTAGACTTCCAGTTAACTCCCTGGTGAGCAGTAGCTTTACTACAGTGATCTAATGAGCAACTAGAGTGCTAACATTCTGAATTTATGGCAAATGTGTGACACATCTGAATGCCTTCTTGATGAAATCAAAGTAAAAACTGAAAGCATTTCCTACTGAGGAGACTGCAGTAAATGAGGAAATTAGGAAACTTCATAACAAATAAGTATCCCAAGATGGCCACCAGAGAAAAAAGAGCCCAAATGTAGCACAAATATCACCCACATGTAGCCCACATATAGCCCAATGACAGAAGTGTGGAAAACACTTTTTATTTTTAGTTTTTTTGCAGTTTTATATAGTGCAGACTGGTCAGGTATTGGAGCGTTGCATCTTACTTGGACCCCTTATTGCGTATTTTGCACGAAGTACATGAGATTGATCTTGCGAAACATTGAACTTTACTATTCTGTTAACCTGAAGTTGCTCTGAACCGGGCTTTGTAACACCCGTTTTTACCTACTGGTTTTAATTAATTCTCACTGTATTGTATTAAGAAAGAGGATTTACTGTTTTTATGTACACTTTTATGATCTATGTTTCTAAATCAGATCGAATAAAGTTTAATGAATGTAATTGAAGTCTCCCAAGATGGCCACCAGAGAAAAATGAGCCCAAATGTAGCACAAATATCACCCAGATGTAGCCCACGTATAGCCCAATGACAGAAGTGTGGAAAACACCTTTTATCCTTAGTTTTTTTGCAGTTTTATATAGTGCAGGCCGGTCAGATATTGGAGTGCTTTACATGAGCATTGGTTACATCATACAAGGACAAACTCATTTTGGTTGTAGGCAGGGGGAGATTAAGTGATTTGACCAGAATCACAGAATGACGAGCTGAAGCAGAAACTCCAACTTGGTAACACCACCTTTTCTCCCCTAAGCGTAACATTTAATCAAGTGGTCAACTGGATAAAAAAACATAGAGATAACAAATAATTCAATAGTGCTTTGTCGCTATTTGAGAACTGCTTGGCTCAGAAAGCGACCTTTTTAAAAATGGTGTAAATCCGTTCGGTAGTTGCTGAGAAATTGTAAAAAAACAAATATCGATATCTAGAGGCGCGGTGGTTCCGCGAACCCTCCCGACCACGAGCTTCATTTTAATTGGCTGCCAACACTCCAAACCAGGAAGTGTTGGTAGCTATCTTGTGACTCGGTAGAACCGAATCACAAGAAAACAGGGAAACAAAGGTGAAAAAGACGAAAAGGGGCAGGGTAGAAACACCCTGACCCCCTAGGCCTGCTCAGGGGTCCCACAAGGACCCCCAGGGACAAAAAAGCATTTTTTAAAAATAATTGGCAAAATTCGCGCTGGGGTCGCGAATCCCGCCGAAATGTAAAAATGAAGCGCGGGATACCGCGCTTCATTTAATTGAGACCCCGGGTGGGCCAGGTCCCGGGGGCATTGCCAACAAATATATGCAGGGCCCGCGGGGCCCCGCAGCCACGGGGACTGCCACCTCCCGGGGCTTGTTTTTTAATGTTTGGGGGGCCTCTAAGGCCCCCCCAAGCCCCGGGGATCACCACCGCCAGGGCTTTTATCAAATAGGGACCCTCAGGATTCAAGGGGAATTAATCCTCCAACTTACCCTGAGCACTACTGATGCAGTCCAGCCATCGCCCTGTCACTACCCATGCACTCCTCCAATCAACCAGCGAGCACCATGTACTTATCCAATCACTCCGCCAAAACACAAGCACTTATAAATTCACCATCCACTCTCCTTGCAGTACTCTAATCATCCATTCAGTACCCATGTACTCATCCAATGACCCAGGCTCATGGCAAATACAGAGGAGGTCATGCTAATCACAAGGGTACCCCAACGCATAGTGTTCCCTAGTGTATGTAGGTGTTTTCACTGTATTCTAAGTGTCTTTTACCACCAGAGACAGAGTCAGTTACCACCAGTACCCATCAGCAAAAAGTTGGGGGCACAGGAGTACTTTCTACTCCTCTGTTGGTTCTTTCTGCACATCTCTTCCTTCTTCTTGCACTTTTCTTCGTCTTTCTGGACTTCTGTTGCCTCTTTCTGCATTTGTCTTCCTTCTTTCTGCGCTTTTCTTCTTCTTTCTTCATATGTCCTACCTCTGTGCAACGCAGCTCTCTGGCGCATACTGGACGTACCTGGTGGGCTAGTTGGCCCCCAGGGACCCTCAGGATTGAGGAGGAATTAATTCTCCAACTTAAAACGCGCCACAGGGCGTGTTTGCAGACATGTCACCTCAGGCCACGCCCCCTTCCTTCACCATTGTGCAAACGCGCCCCGTGGCGAGTTGTAAGTTGGGGAATTAATTCTCTTTCAATACTGAGGGTCCCTGAGGGCCAACTAGCCCAACAGGTATCTCCAGTATGTGCCAGGGAGCTGCGTTGCAGAAAGGTGTTCAGACGCCACGCCCCTTTTTACACCTCTCTGCAACGCAGCTCTGTGGCGCTTACTGGAGGTACCTAGTGGGCTAGTTTGAGCCTAGGGACCCTTAGGATTCAAGGGGACTTAATCTCTCAACTTAGAACGGCCACAGAGTGCGTTTACACAGTGGTGAAGGGAGGGGACGGGGCCTGAGGTGACGTGTGCAAACACGCCCTGTGGCGCGTTTTAAGTTGGGGACATAATTCCCCTTCAATCCTGAGTGACCCTGGGGGCCAACTAGCCCAGCAGGTGCTTCCAGTAAGCGCCACTGCGCTGCGTTGCAGAGAGGTGATCCGAGGCCGCGCCCCTTTTTAAAACCTCTCTGCAACGCAGCTCTGTGGCGCTTACTGGAGGTACCTGGTGGGCTAGTTGGGCCCCAGGGACCCTCAGGATTCAAGGGGACTTAATCCCGCAACTTAAAACGCGCCACGGGGCGCGTTTGCACACATGTCACCTCAGGCCCCCCCTCCCTTCACCACTGTGCAAACGCGCCCCGTAGCGCGTTTTAAGAGGTAGTTTTAATCCCCCTGCCCTATTATGTACTAGGGACTTACAGAGGAGGTCATGCTAATCACAGGGGTACCCCAACGCATAGTGTTCCCTAGTGCATGTAGGTGTTTTCACTGTATTCTAAGTGTCTTTTAGCATAGCACTGGCTCTGGTTAGTCAGAGTCAGTTACCACCAGTACCCGTCTGAAAAAGTTGTGGGCACAGGATCATTTTGCAACAAGGCCTCTTTCTGCTCCTCTGTTGGTTCTTTCTGCACATCTTTTGCTTCTTCCTGCACTTTTCTTTGTCTTTGTGGACTTCTGTTGCTTCTTTCTGCATTTCTTTTGCTTCTTTCTGTGCATTTTTTCTTCTTTCTTCACATGTCCTACCTCTGTAGGCATAGTTAGAAACTAGCATTTAAAAAACCTTTGAAATTCACTTAAAAAATCATAGGTTTCAGGCACGTTATAGTTAGAAATTAGCATTTAAAAACCTTTGAAATTCACTGAAAAAACCATAGGTTTTAGGGACAGTTATAGTTAGTTGGACATTTCACTCGTACAAAACCATAGAAATTCCCCCGTTATAGTTAGTTCAGCTAACTATAACTCGCGCCCCCGCAATGCACTGCTGATGACGTCACATATGACATCACTCATGACATGGTCAGTGACATCACTGACGACATCACTGATGACATCTCAAATGACATCACTGATGACATCACTGATGACATCATCCATGTGATAATTTGATGCATCTTCTCACACCCTAATGTAACCTTTGATACACCAACTCTAAATAACAGACTGCCATTCTCAAAACCATAGACACTCCAGCAGCAATAACTACATACCCACTCACTGATTCTTAGGTCTAAACACATATCCACTCACTCACCCGTACAGTCACTCATACTTACAATCACTCAGTACAGGACTATCATATGCACTCATACGCCTATATAGACACACACACACCACCACTCATCCATAGAGGTACTCACACACCTAGTCAGTCATGCAAATAATTAATCACACTCCCATTTACTCACCTATACAGTTATACACACACCAGCTCACTTACTCATACAAATACTAGGACATTCTTACGCTCTTATACAATCACTGATACAAGCACACACTCATCCATACAGTCACTCTCATAATCACACACTCTCACTTATAGCTATTTATATATTCCAACACACATATATACTGCCTTTCACATATGTAGTTACTCACACATGTACCACTGAGATATACATTCACTCACTAACACACCCATACACACACTCACACACCCATACAGTCCATCACAGATGCACTCTTGAAACCATGCACCCAGTGAATCACCCACTCACACATCTATGCACAGAGTCACACACACCCTACCCATACAAACACTCAGGCATCCATACAGATACTCAGACAACCAATCAATAACCCATATAGACACTCATGTAGCTATTCACAAACCCATGCAGCCGCTTACACACCAACAGACAGACGGATACAGACATTCACACAGTTTAGTCACTAACCTGTGCATTCAGTAAGATACATTTAATCACTCACTTATAGAGTCAGTCACACACCTACTAAATCATCCATTCAGCCACTTATACACCCACTCATTCTTCAATACGCCTTTCCCTATATATATTAAACATATGTAAACTTTACAGAAACACACAGTCACTAGATGATGTCATCAGTGATGTCATCAGTGATGTCATTTGAGATGTCATCAGTGATGTCACTGACCATGTCATGAGTGATGTCATATGTGACGTCATCAGCATTGTGGGCGCAAGTTATAGTTAGCTGAACTAACTATAACGGGGCAATTTCTCTGGTTTTGTACGAGTGAAATGTCCAACTAACTATAACTTTCCCTAAAACCTATGGTTTTTTCAGTGAATATATATATATATATATATATATATATATATATATATATATATATATATATATATATATATATATATATATATATATATATTATCTACTGGCGGTCGCTAGTAGATAGTTATAGTTAGGACCTATTTTCCATAGGAAATCCGCAACATTCTATTTGAAATAACGTTGGCGTCGGTTGACGAATCTTCGCGAAATGTTCCAACTTGTTGGGGCGCTCCGGTCCGCTCCTATCCTGAAAGTCTCGGGGTGATTCGTCAAGCGGGGGCCGAGAAAAAAGGGGGGTCCCTAAACGTGTTTTCCCCATTCATTTTTCCATAGGAACCGTTCATCGCGGCTACAGCCCGAACTGCTGAACGGAATTACACCAAATTTGGCAAAGAGGTAGCCCTTGGTTCAGACTCGTGCCTTTTGCTTAAATGGTGTAAATCCGTTCAGTAGTTCCTAGAAAATCACATATATATCTATGGCCGAGTAGGGTCCGCGTACCCTCCCGATCACGAGCTGCAGGCTAATTGGCTGTCAAGTGGCTGTCAACACTCCAAATCAGGAAGTGTTGGCAGCCATTTTATGCCTCGGTAGAACCGAGGCACAGAAACAAGTGTGCAAAACGCACAAAGGGGGCAGGGTAGAAACACCCTGACCCCCTAGGTCTGCTCAGGGGGTCCCACAAGGACCCCCTGGGCAGAAAAAAGCATTTAAAAAAAAAAAAAAATCGGCTGGGTGCGCTTAGGGTGCGCGGATCCCACCGAGAAAAAAAAAAGAAACAAGTGCGCAAAACGCACAAAGGGGGCAGGGTAGAAACACCCTGACCCCCTAGGTCTGCTCAGGGGGTCCCACAAGGACCCCCTGGGCAGAAAAAAGCATTTTTTTTTTTAATCGGCGGGATGCGCGATTAGGGTGCGCGGATCCCGCCGTAAAAAAAAAAAATCGAAGCGCGGTCTTGCGCTTCGATGCTATTTTGCCCCCGGGTGGGCCAAGTCCCGGGGGCATGCGGGGGTGGGTTTATAGTTTATGGGGGGCCTCTAAGGCCCCCCAAGCCCCGGGGACCGCCACCCCCCGGGGCTTTAAATAAAAAATGGTGCGGGAGGGCTCTCCGCCCTCCCGCACCCCTGGGGACCGCCACCCCCGGGGCTTCTTTTTAAAAATTTTAATAACCTGTGTGGGGGGCTCCAGCCCCCCCACATGCCCCGGCGACCACCACCTCCCCGGGGCTGTGCAATTGAAGGGAGGGGGCCGCGCGGCCCCCTCCTGGAGCCTGTGGTGGCCCTGGGGACCGCCACCCCCAGGGCCAGCTCCTGCAGTGTCCCGGGTGCCTACCCCGGGACACTGTGCCGTTTGCAATGGCAGGGACGGAGCCTCGCGGCTCCCGTCCTGTCATTGCAAACTTGCTTTGCTTCATTGAAGCAAAGCAGATTGCTTTTCCATAAGGGGAGCTGCATGTCAGCAGCTCCCCTTATGGAAAAGCAATGCCGGCTCCAGCACGACGCGGGGAGCCGGCGGGACCGTGCGGGGATTGGGGACTCCCCCACGGTCCCCAACGAGTGGCCAGGCCCCAGGGGATGGGGTCCCCGGGGCCATTAGTGGCCCGGGAGGGGGGCCACACAGCCCCCCTCCCCAAAAAAAAAATAAAAAGGGCAAGGCCGGCCCTGGGGGATGGGGTCCCCGGGCCTTAAACGGCCTGAGGAGGGGGGCCACGCAGCCCCCCTCCAAAGATTTTAATTTTTTAAAAAAGAGGGCATGCCCCGGGGGATGGGGTCCCCGGGGCCAATAGAGGCCCAGGGAAGGGGGGCCACGCAGCCCCCTTCCCGTTTTTTTTTATTTAAAAAAGAAAATCCTCAGGCCCCGGGGGATGGGGTCCCCGGGGCCAAAAGTGGCCGAGGGAAGGGGGGCCACGCAGCCCCCCTCCCATACAAAAAAAAAGTAAAGAAAAAAAAAATAAGACCGGCATTGTGCCGGAGGCCCCACCCCCTCCCTGCAGCAGTCTGCAAACGCGCCCCCTGGCGCGTTTTAAGAAGGGGAAGTAATTCCCCTTGAATACTGGGGTCTCTGGGCCAACTAGCCCACCAGGAATCTCCAGTATGCGCCAGGGGCTGCGTTGCAGAGAGGTGTACAGAGGCCACGCCCCTTTACACCTCTCTGCAACGCAGCTCTGTGGCGCTTTTTGGAGGTACATGGTGGGCTAGTTGGACTCCAGGGACCCTCAGGATTCAAGGGGACTTAATCCCCCAACTTAAAACGCGCCACGGGGCCCGTTTGCACAGTGGTGAAGGGAGGGGCGGGGCTTCAGGTGACATGTGTGCAAACAGGCCCCGTGGCGTGTTTTAAGATGGGGAATTAAATCCCCTTCAATCCTGCGGGTCCCTTGGGGCCAACTAGCCCACCAGGTACCTCCAGTAAGCGCCACGGAGCTGCGTTGCAGAGTGTTGTAAAAGGGGCGTGGCCTCTGAACACCTCTCTGCAATGCAGCTCTCTGGCGCATACTGGAGGTATCTGGTGGGCTAGTTGGCCCCTAGGGACCCTCGGGATTGAGGAGGAATTAATTCTCCAACTTAAAACGCTCCACAGGGCGTGTTTGCAGACATGTCACCTCAGGCCCCACCCCTTCCTTCACCATTGTGCAAATATTCCTCTAAAATCAGCCGAACTACTGAATACCGATTTACTCACCTGTTATCAGGAGAGACCTCAGTGCTGCATCTTTGAGCCCAGTACTGATCCTGAAAAGTAATTTTAACCGTACTTACCAGTAACTTGAATTTTCTTCCAAAGGATATCATTGCCTGCTTTTTGCTGAAAAAGTTTCCAAGTGTCGATTTTTTAAACTTACAAATATTCCTCTAAAATAAGCAGAACTACGAATTCCGATTTACTCACCTGTTATCAGGAGAGACCTCAGTGCTGCATCTTTGCGCCCAGTACCGATCCTGAAAAGTAATTCTAACCGTACTTACCAGTAACTTGAATTTCCTTCCATAGGCTAACATTGACTGGTTTCACTTGGAAATTCTTCTAAGTGTGGAGTTTTGGAACTTTATAATATTCCTCTAAAATCAGCCGAACTACGAATTCCGATTTACTCACCTGTTATCAGGAGAGAACCCAGTGCTGCATCTTTTAGCCCAGCACTGACCCTGAAAAGTAATTCTAACCGTACTTACCAGTAACTTGAATTTCCTTCCATAGGAATCCATTGTCTGGTTTTCAGCAGAAAAGTTTCAAAGTGTCGATTTTCACAAACTACAAATATTCCTTAAAAATCGCCTGTGTGACTTAAACACATTCTTTCAACTGTTTACAGGAGATGCACCAGTGCTGGATCCAGGATCCACCACTGAGTAAGAAAAAGTAACGATAACACTACTTACCTGCTAAGTGAATTTCCTCCCATAGGATAACATTGGTGATTCTATGTGAAAAAGTTTCTAAGTGTCAACTTTTAAAATACAATAATATTCCTTAAAAATCACTACTGTAACCAAAACGCTTTTACTCAACTGTTTACAGGAGATGTCCCAGGACTGAATCTAGGATCCAGTCCTGTGGTTAGAAAAGTAATCCATAAAGTAACTAATTGCATTTAACTAGAAATTCACATTGAACTCAATGTTGCATTGTTTTTGAAATTGTGTTGCCCATTGCAACAACTGTAACTACTGTACTTAAAAGTCTATTGCCTATTTGCAAAGTATTTAAACTAAAGTAATTCATTCTGAGAAAGTATATTTTGTAATGGAATGTATAATGTAATTACAATGTAATTTAAAAAATAAAATATCTAAAAATAAATAGTTTAAAAAAATGTTGTAAATCAGTATCAAAAAAATAAATATAACAATTAATACATTTAAAAATTGTCATTTACAAAACCTTTGAAATTCACTGAAAAAATCATAGGTTTCAGACACGTTATAGTTAGGAATTAGCATTTAAAAACCTTTGAAATTCACTGAAAAAACCATAGGTTTCAGACACGTTATAGTTAGGAATTAGCATTTAAAAAACCTTTGAAATTCACTGAAAAAACCATAGGTTTCAGGCACGTTATAGTTAGAAATTAGCATTTAAAAAACCTTAGAAATTCACTGAAAAAACAATAGGTTTTAGGGACAGTTATAGTTAGTTGGACATTGCACTCGTACAAAACCTGTGAAATTCCCCCGTTATAGTTAGTTCAGGTAACTATAACTCGCGCCCCCGCAATACACTGCTGATGACGTCACATATTACATCACTCATGACATGGTCAGTGACATCACTGATGACATCACTGATGGCATCATCCATAAGATAATTTGATGCATCTTCTCACACCCTAATATAACTTTTGATACACCCACTGTAAATTACAGACTGCCATTGTCAAAACCATAGACACTCCAACACCAATTACTATATACACACTCACTGATTCTTAGGTCTACACACACACATCTACTCACTCACCCGTACAATCACTCATACTTATAGTCACTCAGTACAGGACTATTATATGCACTCATACACCTAAATAAACACGCACACCCCGCCACTCATCCATAGAGGTACTCACACACCTAGTCAGTCATGCAAAAAATTAAGCACACACCCATTTACTCACCTATACAGTTATACACACACCAGCTCACTTACTCATACAAATACTAGCACATTCTTACGCTCTTATACAATCTCTGATACAAGCACACACTCATCCATACAGTCACTCTCACAATCACACACTCTCGCTTATAGCTATTTATATACTCCAACACACATATATACTGCCTTTCACATATGTAGTTACTCACACATGTACCACTGGGACATACATTCACTCACTAACTCACTCTTACACACAGTTACCCACCCATACAGTCTATCACAGATGCACTCTTGAAACCATCCACCCAGTGAATCACCCACTCACACATCTATGCACAGAGTCGCACACACCCCACCCACACAAACACTCAGGCACACATACAGATACTCAGACAACCAATCAATAACTCATATAGACACTCATGTAGCTATTCACAAACCCATGCAGCCACTTACACAGCAACAGACAGACGGATACAGACATTCACCCAGTTTAGTCACTAACCCATGCATTCAGTAAGATACGTTTAATCACTCACTTATAGAGTTAGTCACGCACCTACTAAATCATCCATTCAGACACTTATACACCCACTCATTCTTCAATACGCCTTTCCCTATATATATTAAACATATTTAAACTTTACAGAAACACACAGTCACTGGATGATGTCATCTGTGATGTCATTTGAGATGTCATCAGTGATGTCATCAGTGATGTCACTGACCATGTCATGAGTGATGTAATATGTGACGTCATCAGCAGTGCATTGCGGGGCGCGAGTTATAGTTACCTGAACTAACTATAACGGGGGAATTTCACGGGTTTTGTACGAGTGCAATGTCCAACTAACTATAACTGTCCCTAAAACCTATGGTTTTTTCAGTGAATATATATATATATATATATATATATATATATATATATCCAAAACACCTCCAGCAAGCAGAAGGAAGAGGCCACACGGGGAATCCAGGTAGGAGCTTTAATTGGACAGCATACAGGCTTAATGCATTTCGGCCATAAGGCCTTCCTCAGGTGCCGCTGCTAACCAGGAACATGGCCACGCCTCCACCTTTAAATGTTCCTGCAGACCTCCCATTGGTAGGAGCACCCTCAATCCCCAGTCATGTGCTCGCCCACCAAGTGCAGCGCTGTAGGCACTGCAACTCCCAAGATGCATCAATGTTGGGCAGGTGTTGCGTGGGGAAACAAAATTAAAATTGAAACCATAATGGCTGGTGTCCTGCAGGGTAAGGCGCGGTGTGCCCGGTTTCATTAACATCCTGAAGCCTCCTCGGGTCCCCGCATACGTTCCAACCTCAAAGATGAAAGTTCGCCCGGCCGTGGGCTGATTATAATAAATCAGCACTCCTCGTAAAGTCACGAGCTGCCGCTGGCAGCGAGCCTTGCTGAACTGACACTCCGATGTGGGTTGGTGCAGTTCCAATACCTTGGACCATCAAACAAACTGCAGACGCAGAAGCTAGTAATGCCACCAGCCAGCTTGCGGAACAGGGCCTCTTAAACGCGCCTCTGGCTGACGCGACAAATATCCAAAACACCTCCAGCAAGCAGAAGGAAGAGGCCACACGGGGAATCCAGGTAGGAGCTTTAATTGGACAGCATACAGGCATAATGCATTTCGGCCATAAGGCCTTCCTCAGACACCGCTGCTAACCAGGAACATGGCCACACATCCACCTTTAAATGTTCCTGCAGACCTCCCATTGGTAGGAGCACCCTCAATCCCCAGTCATGTGCTCGCCCACCAAGTGCAGCGCTGTAGGCACTGCAACTCCCAAGATGCATCAATGTTGGGCAGGTGTTGCGTGGGGAAACAAAATTAAAATTGAAACCATAATGGCTGGTGTCATGCAGGGTAAGGTGCGGTGTGCCCGGTTTCATTATATATATGCAAAAAAGAAGCAGAGAACTCTGGGTAGTTCTCGAGTTTAAGTGGAAAGCAGCTCCTGTATAGAGCACCCTCAACACCAGCGACACTCTAAATTTGCTCACCTCAAATGTCTGCTTTTCTATCACAGTCTTTAAGCAAATGATTAGCACAGTGCCATCCATGCAGAGATAAAAAGGGATAACGTATTTTGACATTTCTAATAGCAAAGTTTTAAGCATATGACTAGCACAGTGCCATCCATGCCGAGCTGTAAAATGACAAAAGCCTTTTGCCAATACAGGCACAGTATTACAGCTTTGAATTGGTAAAATATCACCCAAGCCAACCTGAAATGAACAAAAGCAACCCCTGAAACGTGTTTTGCTCTCATTAGGCCCTGGTGCTGTAGCCTTCCATGCTGCCCCCCTGTCCATGCCTCACAGTAGTCCCTGCTTGTCTGGAAATTTGGAGGAGAGGCATAAAAATACCCCAGCATATTTGAACAGAGGGAGATTTGCTATTTAACTCCAGTTCTCAAATATTTGGGGGAAAGTGTTTGTGAGCCTTGTCATACCTTCCTACCAGGACTGAGGTCTGACAGGAGAGGGCAGTCCAGCTTCACACACACTGCAATGCACATCCGTCATTTCATAGAGAGGTCTGAAAGAAGAGACCAGTCCATCCAGACACCCTACTACATACACCGGTCATCTGAGAGAGAGGTCTCATAGGAGAGGCCAGGCCAACCACATACTACTATGCACACCCATCATCTGAGAGAGAGGTCTGGAAGAAGAGGCCAGTCCCTGCCCATTCCCTACTATGCACCCCCATCATTACAGAGAGAGGTCTCAGCAGGGAGGCCAGTCCCTCCACACACCCTACTATTACTTGCTTCATATAGTTAAGAGGAAAGACCCTTGTTTGGTGAAGATTTACCTCTTTGTAGTCTCAGTGTCTTCTCTATAGGAGGATTCATGTTATCACATATTTTTGGATAAAGATGCACCACAAACAAATCACATTGCCTAAACACAGACAAGGTCACTGGTGACATTTCCTCGTGCTCCATTACACAGCTGTAGTGTAGAATACGTACTTGACATTCACCCAAGGAGGTACCACTTAGTAATTAACCAGTAGAAAGTACTCCACTTGGGTAGATATTTTGTGTGAAACTGTGGAGTCTTGTTGGATAAAAGGGAAGGTGCTGTTCTTTTTTGGCTGAGTCACTCATACAGATACTGACACACCCACACACCCACTCACAAATTCACCCAGACACTCACACACCCAGTCACAGATGCACTCAGACACTAACGCACCTACTCACAGAACACTCATACACTCATGCACTCACTCACAGACTGGCTCATACACTCATGGAGGCACTCGCAAACCCACTCAGACACTCTTATAGCCACTCACAGACCCACTCAGATACTAAAGCACCCACTCACACATCCAGTGAGACACTCACACAGCCAGTCACATACCCATTGAGACACTCACTCATGCACTCACTCCCACTCCCACTGAGACACCCATGCACTCACTCACACACTCACTCTCTTTTTTTTTTTCTTTTTTTTTTTTCTTTTTTTTTTTTTCCAAAGCAGTAAATACAAAGATATATCAGTTCGACTCCCACCCCTCCACCCCCACCCCAAACAACCACGAGATAACAATGTTTTCAAGGACACAAATAATAATTAGAAGAAAAAGAAATATATGTATATATATATATAAACCACGAAATTGGGTTATGAGTCGGAGAAAAAGAAAAAGAAGAGAAAAAGAATAGAAATAAGAAATAAGACTAAACGGACGAGCGGTAGAGAAAAAAAAAGAAAAAAAGGAAAAGACGAGGAAAATACCACAAAAGAAAGAAAAAGAAAAAAAGGAAAGTACGTAAACATGGAAGGAAGAAAGAGGAGGGAGCGCAGTCAAGACTGCAACCAGCCATGAACTGCCCTCCTCAGAGCTAAGTATTTAGCCATTTGGGCCAGGCTGTGCCAGCCAGAAGGTGAGGAACCCCCAGATCTCCAACCCCTTCTTTCGCCCTTTACGACCTTTTTTAGCATATACAGCCTTTTCAAGGTGGTAGGTCGCCATTAGCCTGGCCAACCATTGGGAAAAAGGAGGGGGGTCAATCTCTATCCATGCTGAAGCAACACAGATCCTCCACACTGTCATGGCGACAAAGATGAACGCTCCACCCCCTACCCTGTTGGCCTCCTCTTGAGTCCCCAACAGGATGGTTATGGGGGTCAACACTAGAGCCTGAGAGATAACCCTCCCCAGAAAATCCTGTACTTTAAGAAGGACTGAAGTAAGTTTCGGGCAAGTGGCGAACATGTGTATTGCGTCAGCACCAAACTCCGAACATCGAGGGCACAGCGTTCCCTTACCTACTCCCCATTTAGCAATTTTACTAGGAGTAATATATAAGAAAAAGATAGTTTTAAAATGTTGCACCTGCAGTTTAGCAGACAACAAGTCGCTTTGAGAAAGTTCCAGTGATTTATAAAACGTACTATGTGGGGCCGCCAGTTTTACAAGCCATTTGTCTGCGATTCTAGGTAGGTCATCAGGGGTTTGACTATTTAGTGCAGAGTATATGTGACCTATCCTGGGAGTCGCTGGGGCCCGTAGCCTTTTGATGAATTCGATTTCTGAAAATCCTGCTGGTCCCCCAGCCTTTCGAAAAGAAAGTCATGTATAGTAAAATATTTGAAGGCATCTTGGTTTTTCAATCCGTATTTGTTTTGTAAATCTGCAAAGGATTTAACTCCTTCGCTGGAAATTAGGTCCCCTAACTTTATGATACCAGCTTTATACCAATCTAGTAGATAAGACCTGCCAAAGATAGCAGGCAGGTTGCCGTTTGCATTAATAGGGAGTAGTAATTAAGTCTGCCCAGCCCGTATATTCTGCGGATATTGCGGAAAACCTTAAACGAGTTCATCAGTGTCTTAAATCTGACACGCTTGTAGTATCCGAAAGATACCTGTCTAAGAAGACAACCGCGGGTCTCCTCTCCCAGTAGGAGCTGAAATGGTGAGGGAAGCCCGGTTGAAAGAGAGAAAGAGTGTTCCTTCACCAGTTCAGTACTATACTGCAGAACGGAAGCCCAGTAATAAAGCACTATATTAGGAAGAGCCCAGCCACCCCGATCCCTGGGGAGGGACAGTTGCTTTAGAGCCCGCCTAGGCTGTGAGTAAGCCCAAATAAATTGCGAAAAGATTTGCTGAAATTTCTGCAAGTTAGTTTTGCTGAATTCCAGTGGAATAGCCCGAAAAAAGTATAGCAATTTCGGAAAGTAAGTCATTTTAATAACGTTGCTTCTACCCTCAATCGTCAAGTGTAAATTGTCAATTTGTTTAAGGGCTCGCTTAGTTTCAGTGGCCAGAGGGGATAGGTTCTCAGTTACAATTTGGTCTATATTAGCAGTTAATGTTACCCCTAAATATCTGGCCTTCGGGACAATCCGACTATCAATCCAGTTAATTTCTTTATTGACTATTATTTGGGTTTTCTTTTGATTCAGTGCGTACCCTGAGATTTTCCCAAATTTCTGTGCCTCCAATTCCAATGCCAAAATAGCACTCTCAGGTTCAGGGGTGGTTATGGCCAAGTCATCAGCATAGGCCATAATTTTGGTGTCGCTTCCCTGCATGCTTACTGCCAGGATTGCTGGATTCTTTTCAATTTTCTTGATTAGGGGATCTATATAAAGGGCAAAGAGTAAGGGGGAGCAGGGGCAACCCTGCCTAGTGCCCCGAGAGATGTTAAATAGCTCAGTTAGCCCCCATTAATCAGCACACAGGCCGTCGGGCTCTGATACAGAGCTTGTACAGCCTGCGTAAGTTTTGGCCCGAAGCCCATCCTCCTCATGACACACCACAGGAACCGCCAGGAGACCCGATCAAAGGCTTTTTCAGCGTCTAATAATATCAGTGACATCGGGTCTCCCGCAACCTGTGCTGCGTCAAACAGTGTGATAGCACGCCTGATGTGTTCGGTAGTACTTTTCTTTGGAATGAATCCATGTTGCCATTCTGACACCAGGGACTCAACTACCGAAGACATTCTTATTGCGAGGATCTTGGAAAAGACTTTGGAGTCACAATTTATAAGTGTGATGGGCCTGTATGAGCCCATCTCTAAGGGGGATTTGTTTTTTTAAGAAATATAGATATTTTAGCATTGGACCAAGAGGCAGGAGGGAGGCCCCATTAAATATAGCGGTAACGACAGCCAGAAAAATAGATTTTATTTGAGGAGCGAAAATTTTATAAAATTCCACAGGAATGCCATCCATTCCTGCAGCTTTCCCATCAGGCAGACTGACTAAGGCTTCTGTGATGTCATCCCAGGTCGGAGTAACATCCAATAGCTCGCAATTATCCTGGTTAAGCTGCCTTAGGTCGACCGCTTTTATATAGTTGATAATCTCAGTTTCTCCTAAGTCGGTTGACATACTATTCTCTTCTGTATATAGCTCGGCGTAGAATTCTCGAAAACCCTCTCGTATTTTAGTAGGATCACTGGTCTCTATCCCTGTTGACAATTGGATTGCCGATATTTCATTGCTTGTAGCCTGCTGCCTGGTGTTAATAGCAAGATGATGACCAATGCAGTCGCTACACTCATAGTTTTTTTCCCGTATTGCCGCCCACTTGGTTGCGGTTTTCTCTGAAAATACTGCCCCTATTTCCGCCTTAATGAGTATTACTTCCTGTTGAGTGTTCTCGGTGTCCATTCCAGTTTGAGCCATTTGGACTAATTTTATTTCTGCTTTTTTTAGTTTATCCTGGAGATCACACATTATTAGTTTTTCTTTCTTGTTTTTCCTAATTGAGAATCTTAGAGTCTCTCCCCGAATACCTGCTTTCAGTGTGTCCCAAACTATCATAGTCGAGGCCGTACCTATGTTTATTTCCAGAAACTCCTGGATCCATACCTGAATATGAGACCGATAGCCTTCATCATACAATAGCGCTTTCTCGAAACTCCATCTTGGTGTTTCTTTCCAATTCCCCAATCCCCCAATGTTTAAGATGAGTGGATTGTGGTCCGACATGAAGCGTGGAGCAATGTCTATGGTACATTTGCTTAATAGAGAAGATGAGATTAAAAAATAATCTAGTCTAGCAAATGTCCGGTGTGGGGCAGAAAAGTAGGTATAGCCGGGTTGAGTAGAGTTGATATTAGACCAAACATCACTTAAACCATGAATTTGGGCTAGATTAATAAGTGCTTGGTATACTAGGGGTTTTCTACCTTTATACCTCCACTTATTGTCCATTTTCCAATGACAAGGCAAGTTAATATTAAGGTCGCCACAAATAATTATTGGAGTAGGCCAGTGAGCTAGCTCCCCAGAAATCAAATTTATGATCCCTGGGTCGTCTACATTACTTCCATAGATTGAACACAGGGTAAAAGGGGGATTAGGGGAAAGATGGCATTCAGAGATTACCCATCTACCTAGTGAGTCAGATTTGACGCGAGGATTTTTAAAAGAAGTCTATTTTCAACCAAAATGCCTACCCCTTTGATTTTGGCACCCTGTGTAGTAGCCCCCACAACCTTAAACCCTAACGAGTTTAGTAATTGTTTTTGTGATCCCTCTATGTGAGTCTCCTGGAGGCAAATGATATCGCCTCCAGGAAGCGCAGACCTTGCGCTACTTTTTGCCTTTTAAAGCATCATTCAGCCCACAGATGTTAGCAGAGATAAACCGAAGTGAATTTATTTTAGTCATTTGGATGTTTAAAAAAAAAAAAAATTTAAGATGGAATTTTCTTGATCCTTTAAGTGCGCTTTATTTGGTGAATTTTTTAGCCTTACCCAACGTCTAAGTGAGTGATTAAGTGTGAAGAGGTGTCCTTGATTCCTCTGTGTCATTCTAGATACCCCTCCTCCCCCCAACCCACCCCCTATCTTTGAGCAATCAGGAATAACCTGAGTGATGGTAGTCAGTAGTGAGTCTCAGCCGCAGACCACGCCTAGGATATGTTAGTTATGAGTTCGGCTAGATCCCCTCAGCTAGATAGAACATACAACTAGCCTGTTGAGAGAAGAAAAACCCAGGGAGGGAGTGAGGAGGAACGAGAGAAAGCCATGATGGAGAAATAACAACATATATTCCTCCTTAGTCCTCCTCTGCCCTGCCCTGCTCATGCCCAAGTAGTAGTCTCTTTATTTTGGACCCTTCTTAGATTTAATCTCGTCCAGGTACTCCCCTGCCTTAATTTCAGACAAGAAGATTTTTGTACCCCCATTAAAAATTACTTTAAGTCTGGCAGGGTTCATTAGGTATACTTGTGCTCCCAGTTGCTGGAATGGGGAGATTAGTTGTCTAAGACGCCATCTTCGCTCTACTGTCTGATGGCAAAAGTCGGGCTTTGCAAAAAATGTTATTCCATTAGCCCCCTTCTTAGAGTTTGGGCGAGCCTGATCGTATATTAATTGCCTCAAAAGAAAGTTCCCAAAGTATACCAGGAACACCCTGGGTTGTCCACCCGCTGCATTGCTGCCATCGCGCTGTCGCCTAATGTTAAAGGGAAAACGGTGTGCCCTCTGAACCTCGCGATCCCAATCCCAGCCTGGATGTTCGGGAAGGATTCTTGCAAAAGTTTTACAATGAAACGCCTGGGATCTTCGCCTTCCTTTCCCTCCGGGATTCCAAGCAAGCGAAGGTTGTTTCTGCGTTGGCGGTTTTCCTGTTCCTCTAGTTTGGACATTATATCCACTAGGCAGGCAGCGTTGGTCTCGCTCTGCTTTTTGACAGCCGTGGACTCAATTTCCAGACAATCGGTACGCCCTCAATCATAGAAACACGGTCGCTTATATCAGTACATGTTTTATTCAGTCGTCTTAGGCCTCCTTGCAACTTTTTAGCAGCCCCTTTGGCTGCGTGGTTGTCTGCCCGAACCTCTTCCTGAAATTCTTTGATTGAGGCTAAGATTGAAGCTAGTGAGGGCTCCGAAGTATCTGCCGGCAAGCTCTCTGCCTTTTCCCACTTTGTCGTGTGGGAGTCATCGTCAGCAGCCAAGGGGTAGGACATCTGTGAGTCTGAGTAGTCCCACTTAAGTTGGCTACGTCTTTTGCCCTTACTCCTTGCTTTCTTGGATCGTTGCACCGTTCCAGTGTTTTGGATTGACTCCTCGCTGTCATCTTCACTTGTGTCAAGGCCCCCTCGTCGGAAGTGGTCCCTGTGCCATCAGACACCGAGTAAAAGTTCTCAGGCCCGGTTTCTGGAGTCCACGGTGCTTGTGCACCAGCGGCAGCTTCCAGGCCCAGGATGTAGTTAGTAATACCAGCCTCAGAGTTCATGGAGGGATCACCCGGACCATTCGTAGAACCACTCATGTAGGGGCAGCCGTCCGTGTTCTGAACTGTAATGGCTGAAGATAGCTGATTTTGCTGCTCGGTTAGCCCCTTACAGATGACCGCGTCAGGGAGACATGGAGAACTGTTTAAGTTTTCAGTCGAGCCTTGTGGGCCTGCAATGATTCCTGCGTCAGCTTGCAGAACTTCCACTGGGGTTGCTTCTATTAAACAGGTCTCTTGCTGCTGGCTTGGCACGGGTAATTGGGGAGTTAACCGATCTGGGGGCACACTCAAGGGAGGGGTATGTATAGAAGTCTTGGGGTTTATGACAGGAGGCTGTCCTTTAGCACCCAAAAATATTTTGGCTATCGGTGGCTGAGTGCCCACTGAGTCCTTAGGCAACCCCCTCCCCCGGACCTCCCCAGCGGCTTTTTACTCCCACTAACCTCATGTCTAGATCGGGTGGAGCTTTCCGTAGGAGCGGCGTCTCTAGAATCCGTGCTGGAAATGGTCGTTTTCAGCTTGCTGCCCTTCTTGACCCCCCTGCAGCTCATAATCCCAGGGCTGCCCTGATGCTGTTGCCGCCGATTCTTCTCGTGTCCAGATAGGACTAAGGCAGTGAATGCAGCCAAGTCCAGGGCCAGGACTTTGATAATCCAGAAAATCCAGGTAGAGAATAAAGTCCTCCAGCGCAAGGCAGGCAGCACACGGGAATCCGCGGGGGAAATGTGGTAGATTACCGCGGCAGCAACTGTATACCGCTGTGAGTGAAAACCGGACGACTGTAATCCTCCCGCCAGTTGTCTCCGCGTCTGTCCGTACATCGCAGGGCGCCTAGCCGATCGGTTACGCAACTAGCGTGAGCGGCCGATCAGCGCGAGTGCTCACTCTGACTCCATCTTGCCTCCGGTCAGTGCCATTCCACACACTCACTCTCAAAGGGTACAGGTTACAGTTAGGAAATACAATTTAAAAAACCTTAGAAATTCACTTAAAAAAACAAACGTTACAGGGACGTTATATTTAGGAAATACCATTAAAAAACCTTAGAAATTCACTGAAAAAATAAGTTACAGGGATGTTATAGATCGGAAATAGAATAAGAAAAACCTTAGAAATTCACTGAAAAAAACAAAGGTTACAGGGATGTTGTAGTTAGGCTCACATTTCACTCATACAAAACCAGTGACATTCAGCAGTTATAATTACCTGAGCTAACTATAGCTTACGCCCCCACAATGCACTGCTTATGACCTCACATGTTACATCACTCATGACATGGTCAGTGACATCACTCATGACATCTCAAATGACATCACTAATGACATCACTGATGACATCATCCACAGAACCACTCATACACCCACTCACACACCTATGCAAGCTCTCATACACCAACTCACACACCCACACAACCACTCACATACCCATTCACAGGCTCTTACAAGTACTCACACAACCACACATGCATCTATAGAGACACTCACACAGCCACTTACTCACCCATACAGCCACTCATACAACCACTCACTCACCCATACAGCTACTCTTACAACCAGTCACTTACCCAGACAGCCACTTGCAGAGCCCCACACTCACCTATACAGCTACTCACATACCTACATATTCACCTATACAGCTACTCACACACCCACTAGTACAGCCTTTCAACACAGCCACTCACTCATCCATACAAGAACGCACTCACCAGTACAGCCTTTCAACAGAGCCACTCACTCACCCATCCATACAAGCACTCACACACCCACACAACCACTTACATACCTATTGGCACATCCATACAAGCACTCACACATCCGCTCACTCATCCATACATCCATTCACATACTTAATCTACAATACAGCCACCCACACACCAACCCACTTAACCAAACACCCACTCAAACAGCCTCTCACTAATCCATACAGTCACTGACACACCCATTCACTCACCAATACAGACATTCACACAGCCACTCAATAACCCACACAGCTACTCACACACCTACTTATACACCCATACAGCCACTCACACGCCCATGTAGGCACTCAGATACTCACTCACACACAGATAGACACAGTCACACACACATTCACATAATATATGTTAGAAATAGTATCACTCATTAGTAGTACACAAAGTATACTATTTTAACTTTTGTAGTAGCTTGGTAAATATGTTTAACACTCACAAACCTTTAGAAAACACTCACACTCACTGGATGATATCAGTGATGTCATTTGAGATGTCATCAGTGATGTCACTGACCATGTCATGAGTGATGTAATATGTGAGGTCATAAGCAGTGCATTGCGGGGACAAAAGTTATAGTTAGCTCAGGTAACTACAACTGCTGAACTTCACTGGTCTTGTATGAGTGAAATGTGAGCCTAACTATAACGTCCCTGTAACCTTTGTTTTTTCAGTGAATGTATATATATATATATATATATATATATATATATATATACACATATCAAAGCTCCAAACCTGCCAAATGCTCCTGCACTCGCTGATGGGTGTGTCGTTCACGAGGGCAGACTCGTGAAATATACAAAGGCTCCAAAAACTGTTACGAGCACTCGCGGGGGGTATAATCCAAGTCAGGATTTATTGGCACTTAAATAAACAAACAAACGCGTTTCAGCAGTACGCCTTCCTCAGTGTTGGCGGCCGCCGCGTTTAAACCTCATTATATACATTCAACATTAATTGGAGGTCAGGCATCGTAGGTCAGGCGAGAAAAACATTCTCTCACGCCATACTTGAGTGGCTTTTAACAATTCACTTTGTGCGTGTTTGTTGAGCACAGGGTTACAATGCT
Source organism: Calotriton arnoldi (assembly GCA_963921515.1). Taxonomy (NCBI): domain Eukaryota; kingdom Metazoa; phylum Chordata; class Amphibia; order Caudata; family Salamandridae; genus Calotriton; species Calotriton arnoldi. The sequence goes on from CAWUFW010009134.1 coordinate 56,170, forward strand.
TACAATTTTGCAGTATACAGTCCTGACGTATGTTTATCAGCAACCGAGATGCCATGGTGGTTACAATTGGAAATTTCGTTCTAAAACACAATTGTCAGTTTTCACGTTACAGTCCGTATACCGTCACAATGCGGTAAAACATGCATATATATGCACCATTGCGCCTTGTTGCTTCTACTAATCCAAATTGGACCACCCACCTTGCCATATCTGCAAGACATCACTTATATACACTTTAAATATCGCCCTAAAATGGGCCATCGATCACACCTTTTTTTTCTTCCTTTTTTTTTCTCCAAACATTGTGCCCTGAATGGGCTATTGTACTCCCTCTCAACATGCGCATAACATAATTATATTCACAATTGTGCCCTGTATGGGCCTATATACATCACTATGCCACTCGGACGATGTCCATAAAATTTCATTTCCTGCCCCTCTCCAAATGACCAAAATAAAACAAAACAAATTTACAAGTGCACCCCTAGTTCTTCACCCATATTCAGACCTGCGGGAGACTTAGTTACCAGATCTAAAATATAGCGGGATTCCAATCTCCGTAATCGTTTCTCCCGGTCACCTCCTCTCGGATCACGTGATACATGGTCAATGCAAAAATACTTAACCAACTTTCTGTTGCTGTTATGGTGTGTTTGGAAATGCCTAGCCACAGGGTAGCTAGGATCCCGGTTTTGTATCGCCCGCTGATGCTCTAAAATGCGGACTTTGGCTTGGTGGATAGTGCTACCTATATAGCGCAGGCCACAAGGGCACACAAGGCAGTATACCACATACGTCGTGTTGCAATTCATTAATTTGGTAATGTGTAATGGATCCCTTAGGCCTGCAACACTGTATGAGGTGACTTTAGTACTGTTGCTGCAGGCCTTACACTTACCACATGTAAAGAAACCAGTAATGCCTTTGAAGCCTTTCTCGACTTTAAGTGGTGGTAAGTAGCTTTCTACCAGCTGATCTCTGATCGACCTTCTTTTCCTGAATGTGAGAGAGGGATGAGAAGGCAAGTCCTTACCTATCACTGCATCTGATCTTAATATGTGCCAGTTCGATTGCATGATTCTTCTCACATTGCTGGCTGCATTAGTAAAACTAGTTATAAGCCTGAAGTTATTCTTTATCTCAGATGGGGGTTGTTTCTGTTCATCTTTCAATAATTCTGCTCTAGACTTCCTTCAGGACACCTTTCTTGTACCCTCTCGTCTCAAATCTCTTCATGCTCTCTAGTGCATCTTTCTTAAAGTCATCCTCTCTAGTGCTGTTGCATTTAATCCACAGTAACTCCCCGTACGGGAGGCTGTTCTTAAGATTTCTGGGATGGCTACTCCCAGCATGAAGCACTGAATTGCCTGACGTGGATTTTCTAAATAGTGCTGTCTGTATCTTGTCATCCGCTACAAAGACTCTCAAGTCCAAGAAAGTAACCTCCTTCGAGCTAATCTCACTCGTAAACTTGAGGTTAAGTTCATTGGAGTTGAGATAGTCGATGTATTGTAGGGCTGATTCTCTCGTGCCCCTCCAGATTAGGAAGAGATCATCGATGTAGCGTCTCCAACTTACTGTGCTCTCCACCCAACTGTTGCACATATCTGACCATGCTGCCTGCTTCTCCCACAGCCTACGAACAGGTTCGCATAGCTGGGGGCGAAGCAGGCTCCCATGGCTGTCCCTCTCAGTTGTTTAAAAATCTGATCTTGGAAGACAAATATGTTATGATGCAGACAGAAATCCAAGAACTCAAGCAGCCTCTCACTATGTTCTGCATACTTAAGAGGTCTGTTCCTCAAAAAGTATCTTATGGCCCTCATCCCGTCTTTGTGTGCTATACTAGTATACAAACTAGCTACATCCATCATTATCATAAGGAAATCAGGTTCCCAAATAATACCTTCTATATGTTTCAAGAAATCTTTAGTGTCTTTCACATATGAGGATAGATCTAGCACAAAGGGAAAAAAGAAAAAGTCAAAAAATTTAGACATGTTCTCCAGAAGGCCACCGATCGAGGATATTATTGGTCGTCCTGGTGGGTGCTGTCTGTTCTTAGGTACCTTGGGCAGGTGATAAAATGTCGGTAATCGAGGATGTGAGATCGATAAGAAACTATATTCTTCTGTAGAAAGCATTCCTTTCTTACTCCACTTCGAGATCAGTTGTTCATAATCTCTAATGCTGTCCATGTATTCATCAGTAGTGATTGGAAGATAGTTTCCCTGATTTTCCAAATGGATATATGCCTCTTTGTTGTAATTCTCTCGGGTCTGTAGCACCACATTTCCCCCTTTATCAGAGGGCTTAATCACGATTGCATCATCAGCTTCCAAGTTCTTTAGTGCCTTTCTTTGCGCCTTAGTAATATTCAATTTGTTTATTTGTTTAACAGTGTCTGTCCTTAGTTTCAAAAGATCTTGATTGGCACTCTCTGCGAATGTGTCTATGGCATCAGATGGAGTTTGAGGAATACATTTCGATGTTGGGTGAAAAGGACTTGTTGGTTTCAATTGAGCTATCCTATGGTGAGTCACCATGTCTACGCCATCCCGCCGTTCAATTTCTGATTCCAATTGACTGCTGCCCAGTTCTTCCATGACAGCCAGTAAATCCAAATCATTCCCACAGAGAATGTCAGTTCCTGTGGCTGAGGCTTCTGTGGTTATGGTCACATTGCTTGGGACTAATCCTTTGAGTTTAAAGAATTTAAACAATTTGAGCTTTCTTATAAATCTATAGACGTCTATCCTGGTCTGTGCGTATTCATATTTACTCGTTGGACAGAAGGACAGTCCAAGTTTCAGAACAGTCTCTTCCACAGGTGTTAATTCCCTGGACGTCAGATTGATAATAGTAAGATTCTCTGATCCGGCAGCCGTGTCTGTTGCCTGAATTTCGCATTCCGTTTGGGGCGAGTGGTCCTGTTCATATTGCCACCTCCTTGATTTCCACCCTCCCCTTCTCGTGACTCTGTGCCCTGTTGTTCTGGTGCCTCCATGTTTGACGTATCAGACTGAATTCCTCGTGAAAATGGTGGGTTGCTGGGCCTCTCGCTCCTGCTTTCCCCCTTTCTTCCTCCGATTGCTCCGCGTCCATCACCTCCGACTCCGATGTGTCTCTCTGTTCCACCACCTTCCAATTCCTGTTATTTCTCAGGTCGCGCCGGGGTGCATCAAACTTTTTGGCGAACGTAAGGATTCTTCCTTGTTCGTAATCACTTGCGTCACGATCAAATTTTTGTTGTTTGCCTTGTTTAATTTCAACTCATAGTTCTCCAAACGTTTTTTCATAGAAGCCCTCAATTCGTCATGTCTTGCCTTCTCACCTTCATTCGTGATATTCTTTTCAATTTCCTCAATCTCTTTTAATGCCTTCTCTCTATCGCTCCAGGCGAATTTCACCAGGATCCCTAGCATGCCCTTTGACGAGCCCGCTGTGTACTCAGCCCACTCTTCCAGGAGCTTCGGATCTGGGTTCTCGTAAGCCGGGACAGTATAAATCCGCAGCCCTCGAGGCACTCTGTCCACATCGATATAATGCTGCAGGGAAGTGGCCTCCCACCACTTTCTAATTTCTCTTTCTTACAGCCGTTCTAACTGCAGGTATTTATATTTAAGGTCCTGTGAATGCTGACTAGGGGTGCCTGCATTCCCATTAGAGCGCGATCCTGGTTGTGTTCTGAAAATATCCGAGGCCGCTTCGCGGCGTGCCGATTCGCTGAACATCATTAAATCAATTATGGAAATCCATGTTGTGCTCTCCCCCCTCGCTATGCACCGCTGGTTATTCAAAGACAAATACACTGTTATATATATATCGCCAAGGTACCTAGATGTGGAATTAAATGTAGTAAACCCATACTTACCCATACTTACGTATATATACTTACCTGTTAATATTTTAAGTCTTGATATTTTGACAACAATGTTGTGGTAAGCCAATTTCCCTACTCGGTATTGTGAACCTCCACCATGACAGCTGGGCAAATAACTACACTTGTAAAGATCGCTTGTTTGCACAGTACTTGGGTACAGGAGTTGGACCCAACCGGAGGCCAGGAATAGAGTGCATTGTGTTTTGTTTGTGCATGAATCCTAAGTGCGATGGAGTGAATGTAAATCCATGCAACGTGAGTTCTAGTTTGTAGCACTTTGGTAAGCAAAAAAGCTTAAGTCCTCAATTTGTACTTATAAACTTGACCAGTCCAGTCTTCCTGCTTATTTTGCGCAAGTGGTTGCAGGTGGTGGTCACCGGCACTCATTTTTGAGGACCAGAACTGATTTTTTATCATCAGACTTTTACCCAGACCAAGAGAGAGAAAGGCAGACAAGGGAAAAAGGAGGAAGAGAAAGGTAGTAAAATAGTGACCAATGGCATGTATAAGGGATGAAAAAGAACTTGCAAGAATCAGATAAAGGGACTCGAAGTGTGAAGTGTTGGAAGAAAGAGGAATGGGGTGGACTCAAGACTAGGCAGCCTTGGTATTTGACCAGCCTCACATTTGACAGTACTAACAGTAGGCTCCAAAGAAAAGCTTAGGTCCCAGCACCAATTATTAGTATTATTATTACTACAATTATGATTATATTATTTATAACTGTTCTGATCAGATGATATTCATGTACACTTGTGGAAGCATGATTCAGACATTGCAGGGCCCTGGTGTGCTTGCATTTACATTCCAGAAATGCAGGTTCAAGTTTACAAATTATTCATGTAATTTAACACAGAAACCAAAGGTGCAGAGCTGCATTGCTTGAAAGGGAGAGAGCAGATCAGCACAATTTCTATAAAGATATGGTGCTGTATATCTCTCCCCTGAGCTGGCACATTTCTTTGTATGATTTCTTTATTCAATTTTTAGCATGCGTATCAAATTACAAAATATTTTTCCATGTATCACAAAAGTGCCATTACATTCAGGCGATTAATCAGAATTGACATTGTTCCCTTACCGATCATATATTTGCAAATTAGTTCTCTCATACATTATACATTTACCATACAATCAGCTCCATTTTGTATGGGATTGTCCTCTTCTTGTTCCAGCAGGTATTGTCTGAGTGATCCCCAGATGCCTTTGCGTATCAATTTACTAGGTAGTAGTGTTGAGTATATCTATCTATGCATGAGTGTTAATTGTTGTGAGGTCCATCAACAAATTCTGATGTTTTAGGTGCCGCACTTCACCCCCATCCCATAGCCACTCATCTTTTAGTATTAGGGCCTGAGCGATAAACTTTCTGTACATTCTAGGTATTACTTTTACATACTCTAATTGGGCTACTAGAGGTGTTAGTTCTAATTGTGTATTTACCATTTCTGTTACCATTTCTGTTAGGATCTCCTCGACATTCTTTCAGTAGGCGCATGTTTCATTGCAGGAACATGCCAAATGTAGGAAATCTGCAACTAGTACGACATAGCTTGCACACTCCGTGGTGGCAGCGAGGCCACACTTTGCACTTTGCCATAGTGACAGTTGAATAGTAGATCCTATGTAGGAATTTACAATGTATTAATCTGTGTTTTCCTTTGGAGGATATCCCCTTGGTTTGTTGACCACAGTAGAGCCTGGCAGGGTTGGGTATTTTTGGGCTCAGGCCACTTGACCATTTCTCATGGGATCAGTCCACACCTCCTTTCATACCACCCAGAACTTAGGTGTACATTTTCGTAGTAGAGGGGTTGGTCATAATTAAATGTAATAGGCTCCACTACTGTGGTTCTGTCAGCCAGGCACTATGGAGCTCTCTTATTTTCCCTCACAGTCTATATTATACGAGGGTATCTAACATGGTTGAGGAACCAGGTGACATGTATTCTTGTAGCGTTATAAATTTGATATTTGGAAAAAAATCCACAAGTATGTGTAATAGTTTTGTAGAGAAATGGCTTATCATCGGCTTATCGTCGGATATCACGCTCAGTCTTGGGCTCTTCTTGAGAAGAAGTTGGGAGGAGTAGTGTCTCTACTTTGCATATTTTAATTAGCCTGGTCCATGCCCAGACTGTAAGGTCCACTGTTTGTATTTCATTTTAGGGTCTGTGAGGTGTCAGTGTGATGACCATGTTCAGTGAAGTAGGATGAGCTAGACCCTTTTCTAATTCATACTGGGGGGCTTTCCAAACATTATAGAACCAGTGAGGTGCAAATTGGACCGAAAGTACTAGTTAGTAAACCCCAGAGATGAGGCTGCAAATCCCCCAATGCTATGTGGTCTTTGAAGCGTGTCCCAACTTATTCTGGGCTGCTTACCTGCCCAGGCTAGGGCTATCATTTGTGACTTTAGTTGATCAAAAATGCCCTATTAAGTGGTATGGATATGTTGTGCAACAGGTATTTAGGGGGTCATTATGATGTCGGACGGATCGCCACCGCCCGACCGGCGGTGATGATCCGCCTGACATCTTTCCCCGTCCGCCCTCCATTTACCTCCCGCCATATTACAATGGTGGGGGGGATAGCGGCGGACGGAAAGACCGTCCGCCGCATTTCCGCAGGCAGGCAATCGTCCTGATTGCCTGCCGGGCGGTACTCGGGCCTAATATGGTGGTGGTGTCTGGAAGACACCGCCATCCATATTAGGATGCCTGGCGGTGAAGGCCTTTCCATGGCGGCATCGCCGCCATGGAAAGACATGCGGGAATTGCTTCGGGGGCCCTTTGTGGGCCCCCGGGGGGTGGGGGTGTGGGTGGCTGCACTTGGGGGGTACCTATGGTACCCCCCCTACATTGGCATGCACAAGGTGGCAGGCACCGCGCGGTGCCTGTCACGTTGTGCATGCCAATGCACTGCATGCATTTTTTACATTGCGGCGGGTGCTGCTGACAGCACCAACCGCCGCAATGTAAACAATGCGTGGATGCGACCGCCACGGTGGCGTTCGCATCCTAATAGGCACAGTGGGACCGCCGCACCTCTGGCGGTCGGTCCCGTTTACCGTTACGGAAAGTCCGCCCGCCCGCCATCGTAATGGGCCCCATAGTTTGGGAAGTACCACCATTTTCCTTAGGGCTGTCCTCTCTGCCATTGATATATATTGTCCACCCCATTTTTCAAAATGTGTAGTGATCTTACTCAGGCATCTGCCATAGCTTTCTTGTAGTATGATTTGTGTGTCCCAGTGACAGTGAATAGCCAGGTAGTGGACTAGGCCTTCCATACAGATTATGGGGTAATCTAGTGTAGGCTGTTGGGCTATTTTGGTTAATAGCATCATTAACAATTTGCCCCAGTTTATTGTTAAACAAGACCAACCTCCAAAGTAAAAGATCTCCAATATAATTGAGCTCAAGTTTATCTCAAGATGTTACACCAGTATCAATATGTCATCAGCATAAAATTACAGAAGGTTAATTTTATGTCTAATGGTGGGCCATCAAAATACAGGTCAGGAGTTCCAGTGCAATAGAAAATAGAATTGGTGACAATAGGCATCCACATCATGTGTCTCTCTGTATGTTTTTTAGGTTTGATGTCCTTTGGTTTACTCTTATTTTGGCTACTGGCTGGGTGTACAGCAGGTCATTCCTTTGCAGTATTCTCTCCCATTCTGCTGGGCACCGTGTGTAGACACTGCCACTCTATGGAATCAAATGCTTTACTTGCGTCTAAGAATGCCATTGCAGCTTTGGTGTCTGGGTCAATTTGATGTGTGACCACAAATAATGTTAAAAAAAAAAAAATGTTCTCAAGTTGTTTGCAGTGGATTGACTTGGTATAAATCCTGACTGGTTCGGTTGCACTAGTCCCTGCATTAATAGCAATGATCTATTCATTATTAACTTAGCTAATATCCTGTTATCTATATTAATTAACGATAGTGATCTGTAAGAGTCACAACTGTGAGGGATTTTATCAGGTTTTAATAGGGTAATGACTGTTGCCTCTCAAAATGTTGGTGGTAAACCTCCTCTTACCCTCACTTTCTTAAACCTCGGGAGTAGAAAGGGTATCAGTTATGCAGCATATTATTTATAGAATTCAATAGTTAGTCTATCACTGCCCAGTGCTAGGCCTTCTTGCATCTTGCTAATAGCTATTTTTATTTTCTTAGGTGTGCTAGATTCATATAATGGTCTGCATTCCCCTTCCTCGACCACTGCCACAGTTACTCTATCTAGGTATTTATTCAGGTCTGTTAGGTCTTTTGGGATTTTGGATGAATTACGTTTTGCATAACATTTAGTGAATATTGATAAAATGGCAGAGGTGGTGTTGCGTGGTTCAAACTTGATCTGTACTACTTCTGATGCAGCCATTGAGGCCAGAAAAGGCTAGCTAATGTATGAGCCTCACCATATTTCCGAGCTTGTACGTATTTTTTCAAAATCTAATCTCTATCTCTGCATCCTCTTGGAACTCATGTCTTTTGGTGAGTATTTCTAATAGTGTACATGGGTTATAAGTGGTGGTTTGTTCAAGTTCTTTGTATCTCCGTTTCTCATGATTTTAGTCTGACCAGAATTGTTAGTATACCATTGCTTTAGGTAATGCACTCTCCCCATACCACAACTTTGAATAGCTCCCACAGTGTGGTGTACATATCCACTGTGCCCTGATTGATCTCAATATATATATTGGTTACTTGACGTAGCCTATCTTTGAATACCCTATCTAAGAGCATATCTGATTGGAATTTCCATATCTTACAGACTTTCACTGCATTGGACAAATGTATTGGCATCATGACAGGGGAGTTGTCCAAGTATGTTCTGGGCATGTGTGTAATGGTCTATGTCCAGATCATCACATCACGGGATCATAGCCAGTAGTCTAGTCTGACCTGCACTGGTACATTTTTGGATGTCTTGTGCCTATCATAGGCTTTACTGTAGGTTTTGTACTATGAAGGTATCCTTCCAGTACCAAGTATATGCTTAGACATAGTTTAAAACTTTTCTAAGTTTGTATGTATGCTGTACAATACAGCTCACATGCAAAATGTAAAACAATTGAAGAAAAAACAGTTTTCGCCAACATTATGCCTGCCTCGAGGAGTCATATATTTTTGGCTCAAAGCTCTGCCTACCATTTTTAGTAGAGAATGCTTTGCATCAAAAACCATGTGTGTTTGCATGGGAACACAAATGTACTCTTATGCTACACCCTCTTGATTTAAGTTGGAGCAAAGTATCTCATCTTGCTACCTTGCATTGCTTTAAAACAAGCTTTGCTCTTAAAAGTAAATCCAAATTCAGCACCTTAAGCCAGTTTGCATCACTTTTGTCATGCAAACTTGGTGCAATGTATTAGTAAATCTGATCCGCAGTCTTAAACAGGAGCTTATGTGCAACTAGAGTGCACTTTGAGGCTACCTTCATTGCACGAGCTCAATAGAGATCCACAAATAATATTCAGTAAAAAGAAGGACTAGCTAACTTCCAAAATATGTTCCCATCTGTGGTGTTTCTGGAAGTGATTTTCATGGGGGCGGGGAGACACACAAGGGGTTACAGATGAAGATGGTGGGGCCACCTACAATGGCAATCATGAAGACTGTGCACAGGTGTAATATATATACTAGATATGTGTAAATATATATATTTATATATGTACACTCACACACTAACACAAAGTTATTTAACCACTATAAGAAGAATCTGAATTAAATATTACTACGGTCTGTGGAATGGGTAGTGGTCTTCGGATTGTCTCAATCATTCCTGCTTTCCTCTTCACACCACTCTCTTCTGCAGTCTCTTGGTTGGGCAGTTATGCCCTTTCTCTCCTGATATTTTTCTGAAACCCTCCATCTGCATGTTTCACACCTCATCTCTTTCCTCTTCAGCACCCTCTTTTTCAGTCTCTCCTGCACACACTTTCTTGCCTTTCCTTCCCTTCACCCCCCCCCCATACACAAAGCATTCACTAACCTGTGAGCACTGCCTTTTCATTAGCTTTCGCCCTGGCAATACTTTGACAGCTGTGCACCTCCTTCACATACCGCATAGAATTACATTTACAATTGGCATATCTGAACAGTCCTCTCTAACCTCTGCAGAGAGGCCAAAGAGTGGATGAGCATGCATCCTGAACCCTTTTATCATCCACTGGCAGGCACTGTGAGAACTTTGCTCAGCCTTCGGCCAGAACTCCTCAGCTCTCAATCGTGTTCTTTTATAAACACCTATCCATAACCTGAACTCACACAGCTATGTAGAGGCAGCTCTTTTTAAAGTACACGCTATACAAGATTAATATATTGTATGAAAAATTGTACAAACACAACATCCTGAAATAATCAAATAGTATTAGGAAATAATTCGAGAGTAAATAAAACTTGAAATGTAAATAGGAACATTGGAACAACATTGTTGTTCCTGGGGCAGGAATGTTTTATATGACATTTTAAAAACTGAGACACTCACTTTTAATAATGCGAATCCTGGACTCCACATCCTGTAAATCCTGGCAAATCTCCCTGTTCCAAAGAAGTGTAATATAGTCTGTGTCTATTGTGAGGGCTCTTATGCCCTTGGGCATTGTTTGCGCTATGTAAAACTGCCAAAAGAAAAGGTGGATTCTGGCTGACACCCATTCTCTAATCTCTAGTCCAAGAAGTAAGGATAATGTATTTATGCATTTACCTTTCATGTGAGAAAATTATACCAGTCTAGTGGCTGAATTGCATAATGTAAAACTCGAAAATATGGGATCAATCCCGGCTTCCCTGGTTGTCCCCCAAATTATGTGATCCTTATTTCACTGCACCTCTGTTCATTATCAGATAAGAATCTGAGGTGCACAATAGTCTGCGGTGCACCAACGCAGGCGCCTTTGCACCATTGTTCAAGGGTGCCTGCGTTGAGGGGATGATTGTTTCGTGCAGGAAAGGAAACCTTCCTGCACAAAAACAATCACAAGAGGCTTTTTCCACTTTCTATGTGTGCTGCAGAATGCAGCACACATAGATTTTGCAGCACACATAGAGAAAGGAAAAACGAGGAGAAATAAAGATATTTCTCCTCATTTTGCCTCCCTTACGCCTCATAAATTAGGCCCTTTGTTTTATGCCTGAGTAGCTAATCCAATCCACACATTTTCTTTCCTTTTGAGACTTTTTGTCTTGGCTATATTATTATAAAGTTAGCACTATAAGTCCCATAAGCATACCTGCCAACTCACATGTGCCACTGTGTGACACACGATATCGGCTCCCATCACACGGTCTCCCAGTAAGGAGCTGATATCACATGGTGGCAGGGAAAACAAGCTGAAAACCACTGTAAATAGTGGTTTTCCAGCCCTTTTTCCAATGCTTTGAACTGACGACGTCCATTAAGGGATGTGAAAACACCCCAGGACATCAGCACCAGCCTCAGCAAGCTTTTTTTAGGGGGGGAGGGGTGTGGTTCAAAAGTGCCTTGTAGGTACTTCTCGGCACGAGGCCCCAGCCCCTTCAAGGCCCCGCACCTTCCTCACACGGTGAGAATGCTCTTCAAGTTGGCAGGTATGCATAATGCAAAGAAAACGCTGATGTGAATAAATAAGTCAGGGATCGCACTGGGAAGCATAGGAGGTGCCTACCTTGTTGAGTTAAACTTTGATACAATAGTCATTGCTTGATGATAAAGGAGCACTCCTCAACCCCCCTCACCCTTTAAGTTGTGTTCTCACATATACAGGCAGTGCAGTTGACATTAGGTATAGTGATGCAGTCCATTCTAATTCATTAAAGGATTGCTTTGCATTTCTGCCTTCTAGTAGAAAGGTTCAGAAGTGTTGTCAGTGCGCTCCAACTTAGTGCATTTCACCCTGAAGCTCGGCTGCAGAATTAGCGCAAATCCAAAATGCACACGATCAAGAACACACAGATAGACGGAAAGACACACCATTGGCAAAACACTATTTAACAGCTGCTGGATAGTTTGCATAAGCTGTTGCAGGGAGAGGGAACCTCACTGCTCCCGTCCGCGTACTGTGAGAGTTTCTGTGAAGTGTGTGCCCTGCTTGCCCCATGCAGCCCCCCTTCACCAGAGAACAGCCCTAAACCGAAGAGCTCAGTGACTTTCTTGGTTGGAACAGCAAATCAGGTGGGAACAGGTTTTAACACATACCCCAGGGGCGGCTGGTGCTCTTTGAAAGTGGTGAGGCGCTTGAAGTGTCCAACCACTTCTCAAAAAACACAAAGTAAAGCACCTCTCCCTACAAATCCCCAAAGTAAACCAAAACTCCAAAATAAAATACACCCTCCTTCCTAAAGCGCAAATAAAAACATAGCACTAACTACAAAATAAAACACAACCACTACACTTACATGCATTACACAAATAAAATAAAATAAAACAGCACTTATCCACGGGCAGCACATCTTCCTCTGTGTTCTTCTCCTTCTACGATGAATGAAGCGCTCCCCTAGCCAATCCAGAAGCTGCTCTTAGGCTCTTAACTAGCATGAGAGAAGCACCTGGATTGTATGGAGTGTGCTGGGTGGACGCTCCTTCAGGCCCTCAAGGCCTTAAGACAGCTGGGAGGATAACTTCAAAGTGCGCATGTCACTTTGGCCGGCGCAAACCAGTCGGCCAAAGTGACATGCGCACTTTGGAGCGTCCATTCAGCCCTGCTTCAGTCCTTGACAGCAGAGGACACGCCCAGCATGTCTCTGGGCTCGGTGCTGGCGCTGCTGCAGTGCAGACTGCACCTGTAAAAATAAAATGGCAACGAAATCATGTCTTTGACATTTTATTTTTTCCTACGTGGCTTGCAGTGGGTGGTGCTCCCCCGCTCTCGAGAAGAAACCGCCGCTGACACACCCAGCAGTCACCAGCCGTGGCCCCAACTGATCAGGCACTTACTTGATTGTAACTTTGCAGCGGCCAGCCCTCATGACTCCGAGGCGTGACGATGTGTTCCAAGATAAGATAGCTATTACACTTCTTAAACCTATTAAAGTACATCTTTTTAGGAGGTGTGAAGGAATGTCCATAATGCTACAGTGACAAGTGCCACACATTTCATCTTAGCTCTCCTTGCACATATTTCTTTCACTCACCTCTCCACACCAAACGCATTTGATATTTCACCGTTTTACCTATGAAAGGAAATTACACAGTATGAAAATGCATAAAAAAGAAAAATAATGGATCCTCTTTCTGGGAACCCAAAAAGTGAAGACCGTTGTAGCGGAAAAACAAACTGAATAGGAATACATTTTGATTGGGTATGATAGAAACATTTAAAATAAATCATATCAATTTACTAAAATGTTGAATTTTTTTTTTTAATATTAAAGCAGCAAAATGGGGCAGTAGGGTAGGGAATGAATTAAGAGGAAGAATGAAGGTACGGCAAGGAATCCCACACAGAAAAAGTGAGTAAAAATAGGATCATGATGAAAGGGGGAAAACAACATAAACATCAAAATGAGTAACGAATAGGACATCCGTAGTGACCCCCAAAAAACAAGAGGGAAATGTGGAGGGAATATAGTAAGGATGGAGGAAGAATGATCATGGAAGGGGATAAAAGCTGTGGATAGATGGAAGCTGGTGCTGGTGAGAGCATGATTTCTCCTGGAACAGCAACTATGAAAAATGAAAAACAGCAACAGGGAAGGAGGAGTGAAGTTAAGATGTATACATACAAACCTGGTACAAAAACCAACAGAGGGAGCCCCTTCTGATGATTAACTGCATTACACCTTATAAAAATACAGAAAAGGAAATTAGATAAAAGTTCATTCTATGAATTGTTTTTTGCCAAATGGTAAAACGCGAGACATCTTGAAAATTTTCAATAAACAAAAAGGTTTCTTAGAATTGGGGAACTAGGAATATCCAGAGCGGTAGGAGTCCTGGAATTATGCTAATTTATAATGGTTTACCTTGTACTTCTGTTTGCTTACCCAAAGAGGGCAATACCCCTATGCCCACTAATATAGAAATTTATTAAAACAGTGTAGGGTATGCAAATTCTAGTGGTAATAAACGTGTAGTATAAATGCGGTCTATTAATTGTAGTTGATACAGTGATCATTGAAATTTACAGATTCTTAGTAGTCATCTCATTATTATATTTTATTATAAGGCAACAGGAAACATAGATCAGCCAATGCGTGTTTCGCCCCTTCAACGGTGCGCAGCCGTGGGGCTTTTTCAAGGCTGTTTGATTATTGATTTTTGCTAAAGTATTAACAATTAATCCAGGTATATTGTAATAAGACATACAAAAAGCAATAACGAGTAAATATTAAATACACAAAATAGGCGAAGGGCAAATAAAAAAGCATTGATGTGCACACGTGCCTGCTCGATGATGCATGCGTGCATATTAGTCATCATGCTGTTGTGGCCTCAGCCATAGCTGCCCAGTTTTCAGTCAGCTAATGTGTGACATTTCTGTGGTTTCAGTGTGCATATGAGGGACGTTTTAGTGCCAAATATATGACACTTTGAATGACACTTTCTTGCGATTAAATCAAAGCAGTGACCAGTATTTGGGCACCTCTCAGTGAGCTTCCTGCTGTTCCATCCTGAATTATCACACAACAGTTAACATACACCATATACAAGGCAGACATATTGGTGTTGTCAATGCTTGTTAGCAATATTAACCAAATGAGTAATACAATGATTTTGTTTTGAATAATTGAAAATTTTTCAATTCTGAAATTATTGGACTTTGAATTAAACATTATTGAGGGCTAAGGGAGAGGTATTGCTCTCCGGGGTGTTTCAATCACTCGCGTTCTCCACTTCACACCACTTTCCTCTGCAGTCTCTCACTGTTAGCCACTTACATAATTTTTCTCCTCACACCTTTCCGAAATCCTTCATCTACATATTCAACACATCATCTCCTTCTTCTTTATCCTCTTTTCACTCTGTCCTTCTGCATGTACTTTCTTGTGCTGCCCCCTTCACCATGCACCCAACCACTCTCTCTCCCTCCTTAACTGTAAAAACATCATTGTCTTTTCCTTTGGCGTTGTCAGTATTTTGACAACTATGTACCTCATTACCTCCTCGTCCATCTTCCTCGCCACAGTATTAACCAATGAGCATTCTGCTCCAACAGAAACTCCAAGTAAAAAGCTACATACTAGTCTCCCTATCCCTCCAACATGGCCCCCAGTGGCATCAACCAATCATATAAAAGGACACAAAAGTCCCAGCACGACCTGTTTTTTTGTTTCTGCACTGCTCCGAGTGCTCGAGTACCTGTTGGCAGGTAAGTTGGGGGCGGCGGTCCTGCTTTAGCGGACTCAGGGGCCCCGTTACAAGGGGGGGGGGGGGTGTTGGCATTCATGCCAGCCTGTTTTTTACTGTTACCCACCCTTGTGTGGCACTTATGGGCATTCTCCTATGTCCTGCTTTAGCGGACGCTGGGAGTTGCCGTGCCTGTCTGTTTTGATACCGAGTCCTGCTTAGCGGACTTTGCGTGTCTTCTTTTGTTTCCTGCCTCCCTGGGGGGGGCACTGTTGATCGCACACGATCTCCCTCCTCCCTCGTGCCTGTATCTGTACTACCGAATCCTGCTTTGGCGGACTCGGCGTGCCTTACTTCTTTTTCATGTCCCGGTGGGGCTGGTGTCTTGCACGTGGGCTCCCTCCTCCCTCGTGCTTGTCCACTTCCGCGTCTCCTGCAGCGGTGCTCGGTGGACGCGTTTGTCGGACGGAGAGGGGGAGTGGCTTCATGCCGTCTTGATGTGATTCAGCGAGTGGAGTGCGGCGCTGCTTTTGGGGGCTCGTGGAGGTACCGTACTCGCTAGGGGCGTGCCGATGGCCGGCCTGGGGTGTTTTTTTGTGGTTTCCATAGCGTTATTGTGCGCTTTAGGTGTTCTTCTTTGCCGTGGTGTATTCTGCTGCCACTGTGGGGTCTTCTGGGTCTGTGCACACAGCCCCTTCCCTTACCTTCCTGTCACATATATTGCTGCTGTATCTGCGGCTAGCATGATAGGGACTCTCTTCCTCCCTCATAGTGAGCCATTTGTGACCCTGGTCCCTCGTGTAACTCTGTTGGGTCCAGTGAGTGGGACTTATGGTCGTTTTTGTGCGGGGGTCGGTTCTTGGGGTTGTCCTTCTGCACTTTCGCTTCGACCTGTGGTTTCCGGGGTCTGTGGTTGTTAGGTGGCCACGTTTTTCTTTTCAAAGTCTCAGTTGAGGGAGCCTGTGTCTTGCCGCTCCACTCCTCTGTCTTGTTGGTGTTGACGTCTGTATGATGTGTTGTTGATTGGGATAACTTTCCCAGGTTTTTCACCACACGGGTCTTTACTGTTGTGTTTCCGGCCTCGGTGGGGGTGGATTCTATGACATGCTTCCCGTGGGACCCGGTTGATATTGGGGTTGATGCGGCAGTGTATACGCTCTTCGCCGCTGCCACTTTTTCGTATTTGTGCTGATACCTACCCCCTCTGCCTAACGGTCATTGTAGGGGTCTTCCAGTCGTTGACTGGGTTGTTGGTCCAGGGCGTGGACGTTTCTCCCGCTCTCACCCTGATGGTTCTACGGGTGCGGCTCCTTTCTGCCATTTCTTTTGATTCCTTGTCGGCAGCCGCATCTGCGGCGGGGTCGTCTGGGGAGGCTCATCGCATGTTGTGGTTGCGTTCTGTGGGGCGGTTGATGCGCAGTCGGTTTGCTACTGTGTGTCCCTTCTTCTGGCGTTCTGCCTTTTAGTGCTCCCTTGGGGGATATGGTCGGTAATTCTGCACCTTGGCCCTGCTCTTCAGGGGCAGGCTCTTCCGCCGATGTGTGGGCGTGACCGGGGTGCTCCTTCCTCTGTCGTGTCCCGGTTCCCTGCCTCCTCTTCCTCCTATTTTACTCCCTCCTGTTCTTGTCATGGTTGCTTCGGGAGTGGGTCCTGTAAGGGGTCACCTGTCTCTCTTTGTGGTCAGCTGGATGGGGACTGTGTCGGTTCACTGAGTTCTCCTGCTGGTGTCGGTAGGTTTTTGCCTTGGGTTCGTCCAGTCTCCCCAGACTGTTTCGGGTCGCTCCTTGCCCCAGGGACGCTCTATGATTGGGGGCTCTTTTGGGTGCGGTCCGTTGCCTTCTGGGATGTGGCGCTGTCGTTCAGTGCCGGTGGCTCAGCGGGGGCTGGGAGTGTACTCTGTTATCTTCCTGGTGGAGTATCACACTGGGGACCTCTGACCGGTAGTGGTTCTGTGATGGTTGTTTTGGTTCATTGCTCCCGTCCAGTTCGTGTTGGTGTCCTTGCGGGTGTACCTGCCTCTGGTCCTTCGTTGGGATTTCTGGATTCCTTCGGCTTGCTGGATACTTCTCTCCGTGACCCTGTCTTTCTGGTCTCTCAGATATTTCTCCGCCTCTGTGTGATGGGCTGTCACTTTCAATTCCGGATATTACCCTTTGGTCTGTGTTCCTCCCATCATGTCTTTCCTTGGTTCTGGCCCGTCTGATTGGGCGTTTACATGGGAGGGGGATTGAGTTCTTTCCTTCCTGAGTGATTGGTTGGTTTCTGGCCTACGGCCCTTCCATCCTGTATGCACCTGTTCTCTTTTGATTTCGGAAGTTGTGCGTCCTCTTCTTCTCTTTGGACCATGGAGCTATAGCTCATTGGTAAGTCTTGTGCCTCTGATGGCACAGGCTCACACAGGACAAGGGTTCGGATCCTGCCATTGCTTTCAAAGTATCCCGAGGTGGTGAATGTTCTCGGCGCTCCATGTCCAGGAGGTTTGCGGGGTCCTGATGGGTCACGGATTCTGGTGACCCGGTGGATGTCCTGCCTGGTTCCTTCTCGGGTTCTGATGTACTTTGGGGCTCGCTTCAGGACTCGGTTGGGTTTTGTGTTCATGCCTCGTGCACGGCTATTGTCTCTGGTGTCAATGATTTGGTCCCTGTTGTCGGGGACTTGCCCTCCTTTGTGCCTTTGGTTGATGGTCCGAGGTCTGTTGTCATCCTCCTTTTGGTGGTTCCTTGGGCTCGTCTCCTTTTGTCTCCTATGGTGTACCATATTTGTCTCCTTGGCGCCCCTGTGGTCGGATTCGATCAGGGGGTTCCTGTGTCAGCCCAGGTGTGGGTTGTTCTGGATTGGTGGCTGGACGTCTGTCGTCTGTCCAGAGGTCATCCGTTTCTGATTGTTCCCTCTCGTATGGTCACTACTGATGCCAGCCGGTTGGGCTGGGGTGCTACTCTGGTAGATTCTTCATTGCAGGGCGAGTGGTCGCAGACTCTGATGTCTTGTTCCTCCACTTACCGGGCACTGAAGGTGATTCAGTTGGGTGTCTTGGCTTTTCTGCCCTGCTAGGGGGTCGCATGTTCAGGACCGGACGGTCGACCAGGTGGTCATGTCTTACATCGATCATCGGGGGTTGCAGAGTTCGTTCTCTCGGTTGCCTCATTCGCCTGATTTGTTCTTGGGCGGAGTCGGGCTTGGCGTCCCTGTCAGCGATTTATCTCCCGGGTCAGGGGTTTGTCGTAGCAGACTGTCTGAGCAGGGTCTTTCTCTCCGTGGGATCTTTGTCTCTGGCCCGGTTGCTGTTCCGGACGTTGCAGAGGATGTTTGGGTGTCCGGTGGTGGACTTGTTTGAGTCTCCGGACGATGCCGAGATCCGTTGTTTCTGCACATTTATGCCTTGTCCAGCTGCATGGTAGGTGGATGCGTTGTCCTTCCTGTGGCCGTGGGGCCTGTTGTATGCTTTTCCACCAGTTCTCCTGATTCCAGCGGTGTTGCAGTGGATCAGGAGGGAGTGGGCGTTGGTTCTTCTGGTGTTCCCAGGTTGGTGCCGCCGCCCATGGTTTCCTCTCTTGTTGGAGTTGGTGGTGCGTCCAGGTTGGTCATTCCCGTTCGGTCCATATCCTTTGATGGGCCCTCTGGTTCTTCTTCCGGTGTTCAGGTCCATGGGTCTGCAGGCATGGCTCTTGGAAGGGATTCCCTGATCCAGAGTGGTTGTTCTGTGGAGGTTGCTGGTCTTATCCTGCTGTCCGGGCGCCCCGCGACTTTGCAGTCCTACTCTAGGCATTGGGACGGCTTTGCTGGTTGGTGTCTTCACCGGGGTTGGTCTGTTGAGACTTTGGATCCTGCCCGTGTGCTGGATTTTTTTGAGGGTTGGTTTTGATTTGGGTTTGGCCCTTTCTACCCTCCGCGCTCAGTGGGCTGCCTTTCGAGCTTTTCGTGGGCTGCCTTTTGTGTCTGTGGAGCCTTTGGTGTCTCGTCTTTTCGATTCCCTTTGAGCCTTTGGAGTCGGTGGACTTTCAGTTTTTGACTCTCACGGTGTTTCTGGTGGCTTTTGCTTCTGCCCGGCGGGTTGGGGAGTTCGGGGCTTTCCTACGGTCTGCTCCTTTTTTGTGGATTCTGGGAGATGATGTGGTCTTCCGGGCTCATCCTACTTTGTCCCTGAGGTGGCCTCTTTCTTTCATCGTTCTGCGGAGGTGGTCCTCCCTGTCTTCTTTCCTGTTCCTTCTTCGGGGGAGGAGTCTCTGTTACATCTTTTGGATGTTTGACGTGCCCTGGTCATTTATTTGTGTCGCCCGTCTTCCTTTGTAAGGTGGACAACTAGTTTGTCTCTTTTTGGTTTGGCTCAGCGGGGCCTGCAGCCGTCTATTTCCACTCTCCATAGGTGGATTACAGTGGCTATTCTTTGACATGTGGTACCCTGTCTGTGGTTCCCTCTCATCCTGTTCGTGGGCGTTCTACTCGTTCTGTTACTGTTTCTTGGGCCGCCTTTAATGGGGTTTCCATGCCCTGGACTCTGTGGTTTCTTGAGTTTGTCTCTCTCCATTGTTGCCGATACTGTTGGTTTTCTACTGCCTTCCGTGTGTGGGCTCTGTTTCCTATCCATGAAGCTGATTTTGCTTTGGTATCTGCTCATTGGTTAATACTGTGGTGAGGAAGATGGATGAGGAGGTAATGCCCCGGTTACTTACCGGTAATCTTCATTACTCCGAGTCCTTATCTTCCTCGCCACAGTATAGTTTCCCTTCCCTCCCGGCCCTCTTTTGTGGCTTCATGTCTACGGCTTTGTTTACAGGTCGTGCTGGGACTTTTGTGTCCTTTTATATGATTGGTTGATGCCACTGGGGGCCATGTTGGAGGGATAGGGAGACTAGTATGTAGCTTTTTACTTGGAGTTTCTGTTGGAGCAGAATGCTCATTGGTTAATACTGTGGCGAGGAAGATAAGGACTCGGAGTAATGAAGATTACCGGTAAGTAACCGGGGCATTCACACCCTCTCCTACAAAATGGTAATTACAATTGTTGCATATGTACCATTGCTCTGTGTGTTCAGCAGAGAGGCCACGGACTGGAAGAGCATGCAGTCTGAACACTTTTAAGATGCACTGACAGGCACTGTGAGAAACTCGCATTGCCTTCAACCTCAACCCAAGAGTTCTCAATCGTGCCCAGTCATACACATCCACCCACAACCTGAACTCACCCAGACACCTAGAGAAGACCCAGTTCATGTTGTGCACTGTATAAGACTCACATGTTGCTTGGGCAAAAAAGTACAGAAACACAATATCTAAATGTGGAATGTGAATAGGGACTCAGGTTGTATCGCTGACTTAAGGGTTTAGAGACACTGTTGAGAACTCCATCTGGGCTGCACTTGATGACTCCCTGCTGCAGTCTGGGAGTGTTGGCTGGGCTTCCACTGTGTTACTGGTCTTCTCAGAGAGATTCATCCGACCTGCAAAGAGCCCTGAGCTGCGTCCAAAGTTGGTTTCCTTGGCAGCAAGAGTCATCTCTTCTCTGGGCCCACCTCACACTGCTTGGGGGCACAATAAAAGATCAGTCACGCTATTGCTGGCTTTACACGAGCTGTGCTGGGATTAAAGTGCAACCCTGACAAGTGCCACGCACCCAAGGTTAAGCACCTTGCACAATGAAGAGGAGATAAAAATTATTGACATTGTAGTTTAATACGGTGAAGTGGGGGCAAGCACTAAAATGTGTTATATTAACCCTAGATGTGTGAGAGTTGGTAGAGTTGCCCAGTGCTATGATGTGGCAGCCATTTTATTTTCATTCTAATTTTAACATTTCAAGATGGTGAACACCCAAACCTGGAGCACTAAATTAATAAGCATTTAGAAAGTGTGTCAACAGTTTTTTTTTTCTTTTAAAGAAGCGACCAAGTAGCAAATTACAACTTCTAGGCCCTCAAAAATAAGAAAAAAAGGTTAAAAAGAAAAACCGAAAGGCGATGGAAGGCGGGTGGGGGTTCGTAATGGTGGAGCTGCTGCGAAGGGAAGGGAAGAGAATTAAATAAAAACAAGTGACAGCTACAAAGTAAATAAGGGGGACCAACAGAGTAGCATAGTGGGGTAGGGACCGTTTTTAAATTAAAAAAAGGCAAGGCTAACACTGACAAGGAGGGTTGGGGAAAACAGGGAGTGCAGGAGGGGAAGCAGCACACGGAGGAGAGAGCTAGAAAACACATGCACTCCCCTGGAGTGCTGAAAGCAACTAATGAAAGTAGTTCCCTGTTGTGGAGCTGTGAAAGATAGATGTTGTTCAATCAAAAGGATGGTAAAGAGGCTATGCTCCAGGGGAAGGACAAGAAGAAGAAGAAGAACGAACGCCATTGATTAAGATGCATGCAAATGAGATTGACTTAAAAGCGAACCAATTGTAAGCAATGGACAGACCAAAAGTCCATTGCAAGTTTTATCCACAAAAGGCAGCAGACGGCAAAAACCTATCTGTAGGGGAGACCTAAAAAGGTATGCAGTTTACGTTAATGATAGGGTTATGGTAAAGGTTTGGGTGAGAGTTAGGTTTAGGGCAGGGGTTAAAGTTACAGTTAGAGTGATGATTACAATTTTGGTGAGGTATTGCTTTAGGATTACAATAAGGATTAGGTTTAGAGTTCGGTTTATGATGAGTTAGTTTTAGGATGAGGGAGAAAGGTATAGTTAAGATGGGGATAGGACTGAAGTTAGGCATAAAGTTAGGGATAAGGAGAGTTGGAGGGAGACTGAGTTAATGTTAGGCTTATGGTAAGGTATAATTGTTAGGTTGGGTAAGGGTTATTTTTAGGAATAAGGGAAGACTAGTGTTGATGTTAGGGTTGAATGTGAGGGAAAAAAAGAAATCAAATTATATGTAAATTCAAGCCAAAAGATGCCAAATAATAACCGCTTCCAGAGAAATGAGAAATTCTGAAATATTTGCAACATTTATTTTGGATTAGAGCAAAATGCTTATCTCGCTAATTTATTCAAACTATTCACAAAGAACCACCATTGCAGTGTATTTGAGTGTACAGGCCGATCACTGACCGACGGCTGCAACAACAGTAGGCCACAACCTCTTTGTGGCTCAGTCGTTTAACAGAAAACCCTTCAACCTTGAAATGGACCGCCCACCATTAAGGATTCTTAACTGATTGCAGTTTGACTAATATGTATAGTTTAATCAGTAATCACAGCAAACCTGACCTGCCGCCGAACTGGCATTGGCCTCTGTTGGCGGTGGCGGGGAATGTGTTCACCACTTTCAAGTTCAACTATAATGCACGTTTTTTTTCTTATGAAAGCAGTACTCTTTGGACCAAAAAATATTATACTAAAACCCCCATTCAGTGTGAGGAGTCTCTGCAAAAATTGTTATTTCACCGCCCCAGCAACCTTTGGCGCAGTTGGTGGCCTGCTGACATGTCCCCCCCCACGTCCCCTGTAAAGATAGTGAAAAATCTGGGGGTGAAGCTGGATGATAATCTTTCCATGCAGGCACAGATCCAATCAGTGGCCGGTTCCTGCTTTGGCCTGCTCAAAATGCTGAAACAGTTTCTGCCCCTCCTGTCTATCACCCACAGAAAAACGGTGGTCCAGGCATTAATAATCTCCAGGTTGGACTACGTGAATGTACTCTACCTGGGGCTGCCTGAGTATCTACTGGCAAGACTGCAGGTGACTCAGAACGCTGCAGCAAGAGCAATACTCATGCTTGGCCCCAGAGCTCGTATGTCCACACAGCTGAAACCCTTACACTGGCTCCCTGTCCGCAAAAGGATCAATTTCAAGGCCATGGTTTTGGCTTTTAAGGCTCTCCACGGCATAGGGGCTGGGTACATTGTGAAGAGAGGTCAATTTTACCACCCTCACCGTGCACTTAGGTCTGCAGCACTTCAGCTGGCTCTGACCCCCAGATACCTCCGGGCACGCATGGGGGGTCGCTCCTTCCAGGTGCAAGCAGCAAAATTGTGGAACAATCTACCGGTGGACTTAAGGTTGACTCAGGATCTCCTTGCATTTAGGAAATCACTGAAAACTTGGTTGTTTCAGCTTTAATATCCAGTGCGGGGATCACACTGCTTAGCTAGGCCTTCATCCTGCTTCAGCGCCGGGACACTCAATTGAGTAGCTGCGCGCTCTATAAATAGCCATTTAACATAACATAATGTTGTAATTTTGCAAACAGAATTTGCCTGGTCAGAAATTAAGGAATTGGTCCCCTTAAAATGTTGTTGAACACTGTTTTCGATGTTATTCCCCATTCAATAGGGTATCTCTTGGGAGACCTCAATAATTGTGCATTCAGAAATTACCAATGCCAGGGATATCAGTAATTGTGGAACTGGTGGAAATTATGAATTGTTCTGATCGCATATGTGTTGCTTTAAAGTAGGTGTGCTGAATACCTGTGTTACTTAGGAAAGAGAAAGGACTGTAAGGCCTTTTTAAACTTCAATTGATCTGTAACTGATCTAACAGATCCATTGAAGTTTAGAAAGGCCTTACAGACCTGGCTCTTTCCTAAGTAATTGTCCAAGATAGTGCTCTTTTTGAAGGTCCAGCAACAGGTGTGTTCATCTCTTATGCTATCAGTGCTAGGATACCAGCATGGTGACAGTTTGTGCTTTATCAATTTAAATAATAATGATAATAACCAGAAGGTGGCGTTTGAGAAAGGGAGAGGCAGCAGAAAATATCTTTTTTTGTGAGGCAACATTTTGAGAGGTGATCGATTTTGCTTTTAAGGAATCATCGTCAGCTAATTTTGAGACTATTACAAGAGCGCACCTTGCCATCATTTTACAAAAAGAGAAGACAAAAGAAACTGTTGGCTGTTATTGCATATGCAAGAATTGTGAAGGGGGAAGGGAGAAAAATGAAGTGTAACAGCCATGACCATATTTTTCTGTGGTTCTACTGCACATCCTTCAAGCTTCATACAGTACTTATAGGCCCCATCAAAGTCTTTACCTCACAGAAAGCTACGAACGAGAGGCACATCCCTCCAACTCATCTGATCTTACATTTGATCAGCCATATAATTAACATTTCACACTTAGCTGCTTGATGTGAACAGGCACTCACCCTAACCAGAATCTTGCTAACAGACTTAGCCCCAAACGAGAGTGTCCACAGTAGTAGTGTAATGGCCAGATACCATCGGGTAGGATTCTGAGGGTACCAACTTGGGCAGAATCAAGCACTTCTAGGAATACTGGTAGGATAGCAAGAGGAATGTGTCACAATCTGTTTCTTGTTTGAAGGGTCATGGGGAAGCTTGGGGGGATATTCTCAAGAACGTGCGATAATCATCGCCAAAATAGGTTAACGCAATTTTTCATATCGCTGTCCATCGCGGGAAAATAACTCTGTGTTAACGTCTCATTCTCAACACGGCGGTAACATGCGATAGTGTCCCAAATACGCGTCAAATGTCCGCGATAAAATTACCGGGACGGCGATAAAAATCTAAAGCCTAACGTGAAAAAAGTTGTGATGGGCCCAATTGCGATAAAAAATACAGCGATAAGCAGCGCCAGGCCTGCAAGTCCCACAAGTCAGGCGGGAAAAACCACTATAAAAGCGGTAACAAAAAACACAAACAAAACACAAACAACTGCGAAGCACCATGGAGGTAGCCGGAGCGAGTACAGAGGACAAACAGAACCCCACAAGCCCCACGGAGGACCAGCCTGGGACCTCGGGTCAGGGAAGGGCAAGGAGAAGAAGAAGAGGAACCCGCCTTTCAGTACGCAGGAAAACCAGATCCTCATTACGGAGGTGATAGAACACCACCACCAACTGTTCATCACCTCCACTGTGTCATTGGCAACTAAAAATACAATATGGCAGTCCATCTTGGCCAAGGTGAATGCAGTCGGAGTGAAGAGAAGGGAAGTGGACGACTGCAAGAAGCGCTGGACTGATGTGAAGCACAAAACCAAGCTGAAACTCGCAGCCAACCTGAAAGCAGCAATGCAGACTGGAGGTGGGAGTCCAGTGACACACCAGGAGCTGGATGAGATGGGGGAAATGGTGACCTGAGTCATCACTGGGGAGACGGTGGCAGGAGTTGGGGGACCGGACACTGCACAACATGACCTGACCCAACAGCAACAGGGTGAGTAACGACCAGGGACTGGGGGGACGGGGGAGATGGGCACAATGGCACACATGCACAATTAAGTATAGCACATCTGCGGACAAACCATGCCCAAGAGTCACAACTCCGACCAAGAGCCCAATTTACCCAAGTCTGCAACATCTCAGCACTGTATAAGCACAGAAGTGAAAGGCAAGCCACCTGAAAGGGATAGGGGCCAGCAAAATCAGAGCTGAAGGGGCAACACACCCACAATGCAGCACACACATAAGAATCAGAGCACCTCAACATTGACAACAATGTGGTACAAACTGCAACACTTTCACAACAGAACAGAGGACACAACTGCCGCCGCTTGAGTCTAGAAAATGGCCATTCACATTTGGCATAGCAGGAAACTGTGAGATGACAATGTACAAGTACAACCTCACATCCCTGATGGTGTAGAAATGTCAACTGTCCCGCATAACATAGGCATCTCCTCACAAACAGTCACAATGTACATTGTCATGCAGTCTGTAAGTAAACTTGTACAATGCGTCAGCATACATGTGAACACAATGTCAATCTGCATCTCCCCTTCACATTGCAGAGGGAGAATCAACACCTCCTGCAGAGCAGACCCAACAACTCAGCACTGATGATGAAGAGGACCTCCCCAACATCGATACCGACGCCCTCCAACAGCCCATGGACAGCTTCGGCACCCCACCTCCAGGAGCAGGGCAGCCCAGCTGCATCGAGGAGACCCCACACCCTGCACAGACCACACAGCAGGAAGCACCCACCACCACAGCTGTCTCCCAGGACCCCCACGACCAACACATGGCATTCCAACACCGTGTGTTAGGGTGCCAGGAGAAGATGGCTGATCAGCTGCGGGTGGGGTTCGACCTCATGGCAGGCCAAACTAGATGCCATACGTGGGTGTCTAAGTCCCATCAGGGACCACTTACAGTCCCTAACGGACACCCACTGTCTGCTCCATGCTCTCCAACAATCCATGGCTGACATCGCTGGAGCCATGACTCTGAGCCAAGAACAACTGTCTAGTCAGAGTGGCTCCAGCGATGTCAGCCGGGAGTTGGGACACATGCGGAGGATCATGGAGAACATGGAGCGGATGCAGGTGGAAAGAATGTTTGCCACGGCTGCACACCAGCGAGATGTAGCTGTGATCTTCCATGCCCTGCAGATCCTCGTCATGGCATTGCCTCCACAAGGTCTGGCGCGGATGAATGCTGCTGCTACTACTCCATCCACATCTCCGCCCCCTGAAGTGTCAGTGCCACACAGTGCGGCAGACATTCCACCTCCGGCCCCTGGTGTGTCAGTGCCACGCAGTGATGCAGACTAAACACCACCACCCACATGTGAGGCACCTGACACATCAGAGGACGAAGATGATGACGAATCTGGCTTTGTGGTAAGAATGAAGTGGTAGCATTCAGCTCCGCCATATGGCCTGTTTCAGCTTGGTTCTGCCCTCTGCATCATGCCCTGGAATAACACCTTCCACTGTCCCCCGATACACTCAGCGACACTCACCTTGGACCTCGACATGGACTGCCATATTTTGATTGGTTACCAATGACACAGCAATCACACTGCGGACTGAAGTCTTCCTCTTCCGATGAACTTGTCAATCTCTAAAGGACTCTGGCTGGCCCTCCACGGGGCAACAATGTAAAGTGGGGTTTACATGGCCCTGTACTGCTCCAGCTTCAACACTCCACTGAATGCGAATAAAACATTCTAATTCACACAGATGTGTTGTGGCTATGAGCAATCAAGTATGAAAGTATGGATGAATGTATGGACAGTGATTCCACAAAAAGGTACTGCCTGGGTAATGCTATCAATGCGCATGTATGGCCAGTGACCCAGATAGGCAGTGAGACACACATTGTCATTCAAATCAACACTCATCACAGTTGAATACAAGTGAAGGTGCGTAGACTTTATTAGCATATGTGTGTCAGTACGGGCAAGATAAGTGCCACAACATGCAGACCAATGCAGCAGTATGTCAGGATGAGGAACGTTGCCAAGCGCCGCTGTCCACTCCGGGGGAGTGCCTCACCTTTCACAGGTGTGTGTTAACCCGCGTTGTTGTCCGCTCATGTATTCGGAGTCCAGGCGAATGCAGCCATGTCCACTGTTGTCGTGGGACATGTGACCAGATCTCCAAGATGCAACAAGGTGTTGGGACATGTGCAATGGGTTCCAATCTGTTGTGGCTGCAGGTACGTAGTTACTCGTCCATGAAAGTGATTGCAGCTTCGTAGGCTATCATTTCCAACATGAGGTCGTTGCCGACTTCATCAAACAGGACGGCAAGGCAATCCATTAGCAGGTCCGGACAGATGTGCTGCGTCCACCCCCTTTCACCAATTAGCACTACAGCCCAATAGGGGAGCGGTTCACTGCACACGAGGAGTTGTGCAGTCTCCCAGGTCCAGCTGCCAGCATGTATGCCAAGTATCAAGGCATCCCATAAACGGGTATCACGGTGACACACCTGGTCGTGGGCCAACAGGGGGTGCACACACACGTCAAAATCCAGTTCAGCTACCGTCCTGTTGGATAGGCAGACATCCATGGACCACTCGAATATGCACGATCGACAATGCAACACAGGTTGAACGCAGGTGACGTTGGAAAGGCGGAAGCTTAGCCGGTAACTGATCCGCAGCACTGCCAATGGCAGTGCCCCCAGTAAACTCAGCATACGTGCACGTACAGTTCCACCTGACAGGGGTTGTGCATGTGTCCGGGATGTTCTGCCATTGCGTTAGTGGCTCTGGTTGAAGTGGCACTGTTCTGACCTGCGCCATTTCTGTGGATGAAATGCCACAGCTCGGATCAATGAGTTGTTTTAGTGTGCAACGGTTGTACGCCTGGGATGGTGTGGGAGTAAGTGTGAAGGCCATTACATGCAAGATAACTTCGAGCAAGGACTTCTGTGTGTGGGGTGTGTATACGTTGGTCTTTCGTCGGG
The DNA here is from genome assembly GCA_963921515.1 of Calotriton arnoldi. Classification (NCBI taxonomy): domain Eukaryota; kingdom Metazoa; phylum Chordata; class Amphibia; order Caudata; family Salamandridae; genus Calotriton; species Calotriton arnoldi. The sequence goes on from CAWUFW010009134.1 coordinate 84,423, forward strand.
CTGTGCGTAGTGTGGGAGTCGTCATCACCTGCTATAGTATATGTCAGGGGGTGCCAGGCACATGCAATTCCGAGGTCGGAGGTGCAGATGTGCTTCCGCCTGATAGTTCAGACAAAGGAGCTTACATCCCTAATGTTAGTTTGTCATCTGCTTGCATTCAGGAAATGTGATGTGGCTTGTTGGGGGTGGGATGTGTGTGACTTTTGATTCATGTTTGACATGTCTTGCATGTGGCAAATGAGCGGCATCACTGTGTGTTACGTTGCCTCACAGCTGCTCCTCCCTCCGAGCCTATTTACTTGTGTGCGCTGCGCGGTTGCATCACTTGCACTCCTACGGCACACCATTGTCATGCCTGTCTGTGCATGTCCACAAGCCTGACAACGACACTGTGATGTTGGCCGTTGAAGGTGGGCGGCTACGTGAGTGTAGGCCTATGGTAAGGATAGGGCGGACACAGATGTAGAGTTCATGCCTGGCTGAACTCGCGCTGCGATTAAGGCTAGGCATTTGGCTCATGCTGCGGCAATACAGATACACACAACACTTGGCATGTATGAGCCAAGACCCCCAGCGGTCTTGCGCTCCTTCATTTCTCCGTACGTGCGAGCCCCCCCTCCGGGTGCATGCTACATTGCAACATTGTCGATTGCGGGCTGGGTGGCGCCGACACTACAACAGTGACACACGCATTAGTTACTTCCTTGTCCAGGCCAGAACTGAACCATGCCCAGAGCCCCGAGCAAATTCTTCACACCCCTACGCTGGCCTGGCATACGCCGGCCCAGCCCACTCTGCTTACGCTTACAGGGGGGGGGGACACAGCTACATGACCGAGGTCTTCCCCACTGCCTGAGGTGACATGGTTGCGTCCACTGTCCACAACACTACAAACACCAGCAGTATATGTCCACATGGACAAGTCTGTGCTCTGCATACTGAAGTCTGTCCAGGACATCACCGCCACAATTGGCATTGTGTACATTCTTATTCATGGGTGACTTCCCTCCTTCACACATACTTGGTTCCCACCTCTCCCCACATTCTGCAATTGTGTGGCCGAGGGGCCATGCCGTTTTTGGAAGGTCAGCTGTCTTGTTCTGCGCTACCTCGGTGGTAGTCCGGGGGGGAGAGGTGCGGGGGGCCTGGGGGTGGTGGCGGTGTATGTTGTGGACCTCTTGGGTCTCCGAGCTGCATGGTCAGTAGCTCCATGACATGTGTTGGTCTTCAGATGTGGCTGTGGGCTGGGCTCCCTTTCATGCTGCAGGTTGTCGTCCTGCTTTACACCAGTAAAAGGCAGGTGTTAAATCCCTGCTGCTAACGCGCCTTATTGCCTGTTTTTGGACCCCATCGCAGATCTGGCTGGTCGTTGAGAATATCGCGAAGTGGTGTTTTCGTGTGTTTTTGCCCTGGAACGCCTACTCTACATATCATTAGTGTTAGTTGTCGCTCTCATCCGTGGCGATGTTCTTTGCGGCAGCTACCGCTGGAAAACTGGCGATATCGGCAGTTTGCACCAGCTTGAGAATAGGGCGATAAATCTATCGCCACTTTTGCGGTGCTAAAGTGCCGATAAATCGGCGATAAGTCCTTGAGAATATGCCCCTAGGAATGTTGCATGCTGAGAAGAGACACTATGGACTATCAGTGCTTATTTTGAGCCAGTGGTTGCCGGTGCGGCCCACTCATATTTGGGGAATGGCACTTATTTTTCTTCATCAGTCTTTGACCGAGAGCAAGAGCGAGAAAAACAAACACAGGGGAAAGAAGGAGGAGCTGAAGGATAGTAAAACAGTGACAAATGGAGAAATCAGAGACCTGCAGGAAGAGATAAAGGTGCAGGGCTTGTCTGGGAGTGGATTAAAAAGGCATGAGGTGGATTCAAGACTATTCATTCAGTGCACTGAGGTTTCTGAGCAGAGCTTTTACCACCGGCACTCATTCTTTTATAAATTAAGGACTGGCTTGACTAGAAAGAGAGAAAGAGACTCATGAGAGTCAGGTTTAATTTCAAGAAGCACAGTAGTGTGATGGAGGCTGGTTAAAGGTCCCGGGAAAGAAGATGCAACCGTCCGGTATCAACCTAGAGGCCTGTTCACTGTGACAAGGCTATTGTGGTAACTGGTTTTGACATGGCACTTTATATACTGGGGTGTTGTGGTGATAGCTAACAGTGTGGCACTTTACATATGGGAGCATTGTGGAAACCGATCTGCCTCTAGTGCTTTACTTATTCAACCTTGTGGAAAATGGTCTGTCTACAGTACGTTACATACTGGATCATCGTATAAATTGGCTTGGTTGTGTGCACTTTACATACTGAGGCAATGTGGGAATTGGCATGGTTGTAGTGCCATACAAACTGGCTTAGCGTGGACTCCTGGCCCAGCTATAGCTCTTTCAATGCTGCAACAATGTTAACATTTACCACACTATGGGCCCGATTCTGATGCGGGTTGGAAAAGCTTCCCGACCGAGGGCCTGATTCTGATGCGGTTAGGAAGGCCTCCTAACGGCATTTGCTCCTTCCAAATCGGATCGGGAACGTGTCTTCCCGACCGAGGGCCCAATTCTGATGCGGTTAGGAACAAATGTTCCCATTGAAGTCAATGGGAGTTCAACCAAATCGTATCTGGAAGCATCCGGATGCATCCTACTCCGCCGGTCGGACTTTCCCGATCCGAGTGGGTCGGACACCATTTCCCAACCGATTCGGTCGGGAAGCTTTTCCAACCCGCATCAGAATCGGCCCCTATGTTGCTTTGCATACTAGGTCAGTTTGGAAACTGACCTCTCCACGATGCGTTCCACACTGCAGCAATGTGGAATCCTGCCTGGATATGGCGCTTCATACACTCGAAAACTGTCCAATTTGATAATTTTGTGCCTGTCCAAAAGTATTGATTGTATTAAACCATCTGTAGATAAATTGGGGATAAGAAGGAGCTAATCTTACCCTTCAGTTTTCCGTGTTACTGCAAAAAAGAATCAGACACCAATCTATACTCACTATTTGCTTTGCTTTCCTGGGCTAAATAGCTACTATCAAAGCTGCACAATACTCATTTAAGGACACTGTCTGCAGTTTCCTCAAGACAGACCTATTTAAAGCTGATTTTTAAATTTGGATTCCTGCAGCTACTTAGTTTTAGAATGTGGTTCTAAATTTAGTTCATCCACCTATCCTGGAAGCAGGTTAGTGTGTTACTTATTTTGAAAATAAGAGACAAAATAATCAAGGAAGAAGATGGAGAATAACATGCCCTTTGTTTTGATCCACATGCTGAAATACTTTGAGTGAGCAAGCAAGCCTTAACAACTGTAGAAATGCTCAGGGGAGGCAATGATAGCAATAGGGTCAATATGTACATTGTAGAGCACACTTTTCAAATAATTTAGCCAAAAACTGGTATGCTTTCCTGGCCTTTCTGGATGGACCCTCAGGAAATGATCCATAAAATAAAGGTCTACTTACTGATACTGATCTTTCCTGGGATTGGGGAGCTTTCACCAAAAAAGGGACCCAAACAATACTCTACAGCATAATTTACCTAAAAAACGTGCTAAAATTACTAATCTATTTGCAATTTAATACAGTCTCCTGCCATTTTTTCTCATTTTTTTTAAGTATCGTCCCTCCATTTTTAATCAGCAAATTTGCTGGACCCACTGTCCTCTCCCCAGAACATGCATCCCTGGCAAGTAGTCTAGTTGTGTAGCCTTTAACAGGCTGGTTGACATTAACAGGAATAAGCATGTGGACTACAGCGTCCATGAAGTTGTGGTGCTTCAACACATGCGTATCAAGCCACTGATGTCTGTTAACCCTGACATGCATTGGTGGATTTGCCGACCAACACTCAGGGCACGTGACTGGCCAGGTGGGGCCAATGAAAACAAGCAAGCAACAAACAAGAAAAGTGCCCCTTAGGCTCAATTCAGAAAACATATTTTTTACTAGTATATTAAGCCAGACCAGTTGGTTGTATACCATCCTTGAGTGTTTATGGAGTATACAAGGAAAAATACCAAAAAAGAGGAAAAAGGGGACAAGATCAACTAGAAGGTTGAGCCCATAGTGCAATTTTCTTGTTTGTTTGTGTGATTTACCCGAGCCACTTGAGTGACCCCTATTCCTGTGTGAAGATAAATCCTGTGGAAAGCACACTACCTCCATAATATAGAAGACACCCGGACAAAATTTTAAAGCAAAAATTGGAAGCCCATAAAGTTTGGGGGTACCAAATGGCATTGTTGAGGGTGTTCGAAAGGGTAGGAGGCTATGTTGACCTTACTGGAAATGAAACTCTGGACCTACAGATCACAGTAAAAGTCAGAGGTAAGAGTTAAGCTTGCATATTTGATTATGATGTGGTAGCTTCCTAAATTGTTATGAAGGATTGAAAGTCCTGCAAAACTGTATGTAAATTACTTTGATTTCATTGACCTCAGTTTTCCACCTACTAGGGTTTGAGTCCAACAAATTGAATTTTGAACTCCATAAAGAATGTGTTAACTAAAGGCCTGTTGCACTTTAGTCACAGAAAGGTTGGACATGATATTAAATCTAGACAACTAACTTCCCTGTGTCAGACAATGGCCAACATTTTCTCTGGGGTTGAGGTCTGGAACAATGTATCATGTCACTACAAACCCTATAAATGACTCTTTGGGGATCCTTGATCAACATACAATCATTTTATATGAAAAGAACTAGGACTAAAGGTTATTCACAAGCTTGCTGACAGGATGCATAGTCTCTTTTGGATCTAACTGGCACCTGTAGGGAAGCATATTGTTAACGATATGCTGTAGCACAAACTTGGGCTATGAAAAAGAAAAGCATTTCTAAAGGTTAGAATGTATAAAACAATCTTTTGAGTAAACTTGAGCAGTGTCATCAAGCCAACGATTACTCCTGGGCATAGGTTTCTATTGACTTTAAACAAAGGAGACAGATGGCAGCTCAATGTTAAATAGATATGCTACAATCACTAAGAATTTATCAAAACTGAATATCATAGCACTAAAATTGTCATTCTTTTCTTGTTCTGTTTCCGGCCCATGATCCAAATGTGCTTCTTACTCTCACCCTGCCCTAGACAATCTCAGCTCTCCAACCTGCCCCGCTCTCGATACATCTTCTAGATTTTCTGAGAACACAAAGGTCAGTATTCTAGATCCATTGGCATCAAGGACTTACTCAATGGGCCAACCAGATTCAAAAAACGAGTAGTACTGTGACTATTCCACAACCTACTGAGCAATGTTTGAGCTAGATGTGTTTCAGGTAATGATAAACCCCATGACACATTTCGGGAATATTTATTTGAGTCCTAAACCCTCTTTCATTAAATAAGTGCACAATCAAGAATACTAGAGCACCAGAGATACTTTTAAAAATCAGAATCCTAGTCTAGTGCACATGATATGAATTGTAACCACAATAAAGATAAATAAAATTGCACCAGCAGCATTCACCAAAGCTTTAAAAATGGGATCTACTATAACATGGTTGTGGAGATGGTTCACTGACACAACATCGATGTAAAGAATATCGATGTAAAAATGTCGAGTAAAAAATATAGACAACAAAAATATCGATTCCTATACTTAAACAGGTAAGTACAAAAATATTGAATCAAAAATATTGATGTAAAAAATATTGATGTAAAAAATATCGATTTAAATATATATATAAAATAAAATAATATATATTAAATATTATTAATTTTAACAAAATAAATTACATTTAATATACATTTTTACAAAATATTACAAATAAACTTAATTAAAAAAATAAGCATACAAACATAATTTATACATATATATTTACTTTAAATTAAATAAACTATTATCTTTAATGTATTTTAAAACGTTAAAATTATATAAAAATAATATATATATATATATATATATATATATATATATATATATATAAATAATTTAAAATATAAAAAAACATTCTAGAAATAATTAAAACATTAAACTATGAATACATATTTAGGGCCCGATTCCGATCTCAGTTGGAAGGGCTCCGAATCGGATTTGGTCCTGCCTAAACCGATCCGGAGCCCTTGTGTCCTACCGACTCGTTCCCAATTCCGAACGACCAAGTACGATGCCTGGAAACCCTTAACGCTGACCGAATCAGTTCTGGAAGGCATACGGAGAGATAGAGCCCTTCGGAGCCGAATCGTACAGCTCTATGGAGTAGGTTTTCCAAGCGAGCAAGTACGATGAACGATTCGGACAGCCTTTACGAGTCGTTGTGCCCGGATCAAAAGGTTGCCGGATTCGGTCTTTGGGGGCCCATAGCAGGCCCCCCTTCACCCGGGGCCATCCGTATCGTGCCCGTGGGGGTACCCACGGGTCCCCCCTTTAAGACCATGCACAGTGTGGCAGGCACCAAGGGGTGCCCGCCACAGGGTGCACGATTTTCCCCAGTCACCCCTTTCTTCAATGCAAACCTATGTACGTGTTCGGTAGACAGGCTCGCATTGAAGTCAATGGGAGTCCGACCGAATCGTATCCGGATGCATTCAAACGCATCGTGCTTGTTCGGTCTGACTCCCCTGACACGAGTTGTACGGAAAGCATTCCGGACACGAGTCGTTCGGTTTGCTTTCCGAACGAGATCGGAATCGGGCCCTTAAACTTAAATTGTCCAATAAAATTAGTGCAACAGTAGGAAAAGTGTTAGATAGCAAAATAATAACATTTACTATTCCAACTCCAGTGAGTGCAACAGTAGGGAAAGTGTTGGATAGTGGAGGGGTAAAAATTACTATACCCACTCCAAACAGTGCAACAGTAGGGAAAGTGTTGGATAGCGGAGGGGTAAAAATTACTATTCCCAAGAATTACTATTCCCACTCCAGTAAGAACAACAGTAGGGAAAGTGTTGGATAGCGGAGGCGTAAAAATTACTATTCCCACTCCAAACAGTGCAACAGTAGGGAAAGTGTTAGATAGCAGAGGGGTAAAAATTGCTATTCCCACTCCAGTGAGTACAACAGTAGGGAAAGTGCTGGATAGCGGAGGGGTAAAAATTAATATTCCCACTCCAAAGAGTGCAACAGTAGGGAAAATGCTGGATACTGGAGTGGAAAAATTAGTATTACCACTCCACTGAATGCAACAGTAGGATAAGTGTTGGATAGCGGAGGGGTAAAAAAAATTATTCCCACTCCAGTGAGTGCAACAGTAGGGAAAGTGTTGGATAGCGGAGGGGTAAAAATTACTATTCCCACTCCAGTGAGTACAACAGTAGGGAAATATTGGATAGCAGAGAGGTAGAAATTACTATTCCAACTCCAGTGAGTGCAACAGAAGGGAAAGTGCAGGATAGTGGAGGGGTAAAAATTACTATTCCAACTCCAGTGAGTGCAACAATAGGAAAAGTGCTGGATAACGGAGGGGTAAAAATTACTATTCCCACTCCAGTGAGTGCAACAGTAGGGAAAGTGTTGGATAGCAGAGGGGTTAAAATTGCTATTCCCACTCCAGTGAGTACAACAGTAGGGAAAGTGCTGGATAGCGGAGGGGCAAAAATTAATATTCCCACTCCAAAGAGTGCAACAGTAGGGAAAATGCTGGATACTGGAGTGGAAAAATTAGTATTACCACTCCACTGAATGCAACAGTAGGATAAGTGTTGGATAGCGGAGGGGTAAAAAGAATTATTCCCACTCCAGTGAGTGCAACAGTAGGGAAAGTGTTGGATAGCGGAGGGGTAAAAATTACTATTCCCACTCCAGAGAGTGCAACAGTAGGGAAATATTGGATAGCAGAGAGGTAGAAATTACTATTCCAACTCCAGTGAGTGCAACAGAAGGGAAAGTGCAGGATAGTGGAGGGGTAAAAATTACTATTCCAACTCGAGTGAGTGCAACAATAGGAAAAGTGCTGGATAACGGAGGGGTAAAAATTACTATTCCCACTCCAGTGAATGCAACAGTAGGGAAAGTGTTGGATAGCCTAGAAAAAAAATTACTATTCACACTCAAACACTTACAAAAATGTATTGAAGTCAATGGGAGTCTGACCCAATCGTATCCAGATGCATTCAAACGCATAGTACTTGTTCGGTCGGACTCCCCTGACACGAGTCGTAAGGAAAGCATTCCGGACACGAGTCGTTCGGTTTGCTTTCCGAACGAAATCGGAATCGGCCCTTAAACTTAAATTGCCCAATACAATCAGTGCAACAATAGGAAAAGTGTTGGATAGCAAAACAATTAAATTTACTATTCCAACTCCAGTGAGTGCAACAGTAGGGAAAGTGTTGATTAGTGGGGGAGTAAAAATTACTATTCCCACTCCAAACAGTGCAACAATAGGGAAAGTGTTGGATGGCGGAAGGGTAAAAGTTACTATTCCCACTCCAGTGAGAGCAACAGTAGGGAAAGTGTTGGATAGTGGAGGGGTAAAAATTGCTATTCCCACTCCAGTGAGTGCAACAGTAGGGAAAGTGCTGGATAGCGAGGGGTACAAATTACTATTCCAACTCCAGTAAGAGCAAAAGTAGTGAAAGTGTTGGATAGCGGAGGGGTAAAAATTACTATTCCCACTCCAATGAGTGCAACAGTAGGATAAGTGTTGGATAGTGGAGAAGTAAAAATTAGTATTCCCACTCCAGTGAGTACAACAGTAGGGAAAGTGTTGGATAGCGGAGGGGTAAAAATTACTGTTCCCACACCAGAGAGTGCAAAAGTAGGGAAAATATTGGATAGTAGAGAGGTAACAATTACTATTCCGACTCCAGTGAGTGCAACAGTAGGGACAGTGCAGGATAGCGGAGGGGTAAAAATTACTATTCCAACTCCAGTGAGTGCAACAGTAGGAAAAATGTTGGTTAGTGGAGGGGTAAAAATCAGTATTACCACTCCACTGAATGCAACAGTAGGATAAATGTTGGATAGCGGAGGGGTAAAAAAATGTATTCCCTCTCCAGTGAGTGCAACAATAGGGAAAGTGTTGGATAGCGGAGAGGTAAAAATTACTATTCCCACTCCAGAGAGTGCAACAGTAGGGAAAATATTGGATAGCAGAGAGGTAAAAATTACTATTCTGACTCCAGTGAGTGCAACAGTAGGGAAAGTGCTGGATAATGGAGGGGTAAAAATTACTATTCCCACTCCAGTGAATGTAACAGTAGGGAAAGTAATGGATAGCGGAGAAAAAGAATTACGATTCACACTCAAACACTTACAAAAAAATATATATTAAAAATTTTAAATAAAAATAAAACCTAAAACAAAATTCGGTTTGCTTTCCGAACGAGATCGGAATCGGCCCTTAAACTTAAATTGCCCAATACAATCAGTGCAACAATAGGAAAAGTGTTGGATAGCAAAATAATTAAATTTACTATTCCAACTCCAGTGAGTGCAACAGTAGGGAAAGTGTTGGATAGTGGGGGAGTAAAAATTACTATTCCCACTCCAAACAGTGCAACAATAGGGAAAGTGTTGGATAGCGGAAGGGTAAAAATTACTATTCCCACTCCAGTGTCAGCAACAGTGAGGAAAGTCTTGGATAGCGGAGGGGAAAAAATTACTATTCCCACTCCAGTGAGTGCAACAGTAGGGAAAGTGTTGGATAGTGGAGGGGTACAAATTACTATTCCCACTCCAGTAAGAGGAACAGTTGGGAAAGTGTTGGTTAGCGGAGGGGTAAACATTACTATTCCCACTCCAAACAGTGCAACAGTAGGGAAAGTGTTGGATAGTGGAGATGTAAAAATTGCTATTCCCACTCCAGTGAGTGCAACAGTAGGGAAAGTGCTGGATAGCGGAGGGGTACAAATTACTATTCGAACTCCAGTAAGAGCAACAGTAGGGAAAGTGTTGGATAGCGGAGGGGTAAAAATTACTATTCCCACTCCAATGAGTGCAACAGTAGGATAAGTGTTGGATAGCGGAGAAGTAAAAATTAGTATTCCCACTCCAGTGAGTACAACAGTAGGGAAAGTGTTGGATAGCGGAGGGGTAAAAATTACTATTCCCACACCAGAGAGTGCAACAGTAGGGAAAATATTGGATAGCAGAGAGGTAACAATTACTATTCCGACTCCAGTGAGTGCAACAGTAGGGACAGTGCAGGATAGCGGAGGAGTAAAAATTACTATTCCAACTCCAGTGAGTGCAACAGTAGGGAAAATGTTGGTTAGTGGAGGGGTAAAAATCAGTATTACTACTCCACTGAATGCAACAGTAGGATAAGTGTTGGATAGCGGAGGGGTAAAAAAATGTATTCCCACTCCAGTGAGTGCAACAGTAGGGAAAGTGTTGGATAGCGGAGGGGTAAAAATGACTATTCCCACTCCAGAGAGTGCAACAGTAGGGAAAATATTGCATAGCAGAGAGGTAAAAATTACTATTCTGACTCCAGTGAGTGCAACAGTAGGGACAGTGCAGGATAGCGGAGGGGTAAAAATTACTATTCCAACTCCAGTGAGTGCAACAGTAGGGAAAGTGCTGGATAACTGAGGGGTAAAAATTACTATTCCCACTCCAGTGAATGCAACAGTAGGGAAAGAAATGGATAGCGGAGAAAAAAAATTACGATTCACACTCAAACACTTACAAAAAATATATATATATTAAAAAATTTAAATAAAAATAAAACTTAATAAACAAAATTTAAAAAAAATATATTAAACATATAAAAAAACACATATTATAATACTAATTACATATAACAAAAACCTACAAATAATATATATTATATAAAATAAAATAATAAATAAATTTACCAAAAACAAAAATTAAATTAGAAAATATTTACAAACAAAAAAAATAATTAAAACATAAATGTATTTATTTTACTTCCTACCCTGTAACACCACACCAATAATAAAACACTTCAACATTTTTAATAACATTTATTTACATGATTAACATAATTAATAATGAATTAAAAAAAATATTATTAATAAAAAAAACATTAATTGACTACACACACTTTAATCAATCAATAAGGGGTTTGTAAAGCGCGCTACTCAGCCGTGAGGGTCTCAAGGCGCTGGGGGGGGGGTGCAGCTCCAGATCAGTCGAAGTGCCAGGTCTTGAGGCACTTCCTGAAGGTGTACAGAGTGGGGGACCGTCTGATGTTGACTGGGAGCTCGTTCCAGGTATTTGCTGCGACGTAGGAGAAGGCTCCTCTGCCTGTTCTGGTTCTGCGGATGCGTGGGGTCTCTGCCAGGGCGAGGTCGGCGGAGCAGAGGTTCCTTGTGGGTACGTGGAAGGAGACTCTGTCGTTGAGGTATTTGGGTCCGATGTTGTGGAGGGATTTGTAGGCGTGGGTGAGTAGCTTGAAGGTCACTCTCTTCTCGATGGGGAGCCAGTGGAGGTCTCGTAGGTGCCGGGTCATGTGCTCGTGTCGTGGGGTTCCGAGGACGAGTCCGGCTGCGGTGTTCTGGATGGTTTGGAGCTTGTGAAGCAGAGTTTTGTTGATTCCGGCGTTGAGGGCGTTGCCGTAGTCCAATCTGCTGGTTATGAGTGTGTGGGTGACGGTCTTCCTGCATTCGGGGGGGATCCACTTGAAAGTCTTGCGGAGGATGCGGAGGGAGTTGAAACAGGTGGAGGCGACGGCATTGATCTGGCGGGTCAAGGTGAGAGAGGAGTCTAGAATGATGCCAAGGTTGAAGAGGATGCCGAGGTTCCGGGCGTGGTCTGTCGGGGTGGGTGGGTTTCCAAGGGCAGGGGGCCACCAGGAGCTATATATTAACACTATAATAACCACAACACACACCTAAATTAAACTATAAAATAATAAAACACAAGTTAAACTTATTTAAAAATTAAAAACTATTACTATTAACAACTAATAATTAAATAATTAACATTTATTTAATACCCACCCTTTACTCCTTTAAAAGTAAAAACAACACACACAAAAAACTATTACCGAAAATAAATATCAAATAATTAACATTAATTAGCAACTACATATAATTAATTAAACACAAATTACATCCCACTCTTTACTCCTATAAACACCACAAAACACACCTAAAATGTATTACACAATTACCATAATTAATTACCAATTAATTTATTACAATTAATTAACAACCAATTATTAATTCATCAATTAAAAATAAATTACTTCCCATCCTTCCCACCCTTTACACCTGTAAAAACCACAACACACACCTAAAATTAATTACATGATTACCACAATTAATTACAAATAATTAATTAAATTTAATTAAAAACCAATTATGAATTCATAAATTAAAAATAAATTACTTCCTACCCTTTACACCTATAAACACCACAACACACACCTAAAATTAATTACACAATTGCCATAATTAATTATCAATTAATTAATTAAATTTAATTGACAGCCAATTATTAATTAATTAATAATAAATTACTTTACACATTTAACACTATAACATCTAAATTAAACAAATATGAATAAATAAAAATTAATCAATGAATTTAAAATAATTAAATTACTTCCCACCCTATTCCTCTGTAAACCCACTATCCGCCACGGAACTAAAAACGCAAAATTCTAATAAAAAAAATATAAAACAATTAATATAATGTAATTACTTCCCATCCTATTCCCCTATAAACCCACAATCCGCTATGGAACTAAATGCGCAAAATTCAAATAAAAAAAAATTAATAACTACTAAAAATGTAACACATTAAAAATACAAACAGTTCTTATACAAAAAAGCATACGTCACATACATATAAAATATAGACCAAAATACATAACAATAATAAAAAACGATATTTTTAACAACTATATTTTTGCAAACGATATTAAACACTTCGATATTTTGAAAATCGATATTACTTACCTTAAGTCGATATTCTTGACCACGATATTCTTGCTGTCAATATTTCTGACCCACGATATTAATAACTCGATATTTGTGCAACTCGATATTTTGTACTCAATATTCTGTCTCTGCACCGTGGAGATAAGTCTAATGTAATCCTACCCTTATTATTCTACTTCTAACTGCTAGTCTAATTCTAGCACAGCAGAAAATAAAAACATATTTAATCTCAGAAATCATACACACCAATATACCTCTTTGAACAATAGATCTTGCATTACACAGCAATCAGAAGATCTGCTATTCTTGTCTCACGAGGCCAGCTTCTCTCATAAGTTACCGAGCGAAGAGTAAATACCTCCCATCCTAGTAGCCTTCAATTGGGGCTGAAGATATGATTCTGTACGGCCTGTACCAGTTTCAACTGGCATGAAGATTCCCTTCTCCCCTTCACTCTCTGTGCTCGACTTTGATAGGATAATCTCAATGTTGTTAGAAACTTGTAGTAAAAACCATTAACAGAAAGTGGCCTGATACCATTTCAGTTATTTTCATTCCACAAAATTGTTTTCCTTTTAAAATGACAACAATAAACGAGACACATACTTGTCAATCTTCTAGAAACTCTTAGAAATCAATACCAATCTAATGTAAAATAAAACAGTCAGGGTCAGTGCTTAATTTGAGCCAGTGGCTTCCTGTGCTCGGCACTGGCACTTAATTCTTAAAACCAGCTCTAATGACAGTTGACTATATGGTGGAGCTGTCTGTATAACTTTGAGATGAGCAAAACAACAGTGTTTAATAATTCAATATACATTCAAAATGACAATTCAGACTATTCCAAATCATTGTTATAGCTTTTGGTCGCCAGGCATAGTCTTAATTGTCACACTTGTAGGAGTGTGATGGTTAGTAGTTGTGTTAGTACTGTTATTGGCATTGCTGGCAGGGGCAATAGGTGGTGTAGGCTCGAGTGGTCTGCTGAGAAGGGCCCTGGCATGTACATTTTGACAAATTAAGCACTGGGGCATATATATATATGGAAGCTTGATAATCACATTTCAGGAAATAATAATATAAACTACGGGCCTGATTATGAGTTGGGCGGTCCTACAGAGGGTGGTGCAATGCGCCGTCTGCTGTAGTTCCTCCAAACCCGTGGTGCGACCGTCCGCCAGATCAGGAGTTTATTCCTAGTCTGGCGGGCGGTCCTGCAGCAGTCTGACACCGGCGATCTGATAGGCTCATAGAAGAACCTACCATCCAGACTGCCCCTCTCAGAGCGCTGCCTGCACCTTCCTGCATGATGTGGCATACAGGCCACACTGTACAGGAACTGGGGGTGCAAATCGAGTGGGGCACTGAATGTGCCCCCCGCATGCACCCCCTGGGCCCTGAGGCAGGAGGGGTCCCGTGCCTCACCACCACTCTTTTCATGGCAGACTCATTGCCTTGAAAAGGGTGGTGGTGAAGCAACTCGAAATATGTTCAGTGGTGCCGCTGCGGCACCGCCAGCATAATTCTGCCACTGACCGCTACAGGAACGCCACGGAATCCAGGATCCCCTGCGATCCCAGTGATCCAGTAGTGATCCGGCTGCTGCAGTCATAATACTGTGGGTTGTCCCGCAGTGTGGCGGTGGTCGGACCACCACCATGGGTTCGGCAGTCCTATGGACCACCGAACTCGTAATCAGGCCCTAAATGTACAATTTCACTTTTTGATTGATTCTGTGTTGCATATAACTCAAGCAGGTGAATGCCTAGAATAGAAAAGATATTATATTAATAAAGCTCTGGCAAATGTATAGTTTCCTAACTGGGCCGTTTATTTCTGTTTTAGTACCCATAACCAGCCAATCTTGTTGACCCTCCCCTTCTCTCTTCCTTTGCCAGATAATAGCCTAACAACTTCGAGTCTGACTCTGTTTCGCTCTCCTTCATCTCGCCATCTAAATACACCTTTTGCTTTTAATGCAAGAGCAGTACTTTTTATTGTCAACATAAAGTAATTTGCCGAAAAGGTTTGCAATGGTTTTCGAGACATACAAAAGTCACTTGAAAGGGGGCTGTTTATTGGGATGCATGGGGTAAGATCACGTTGGCAGGATGGGTTATGACAGATCCTCCCCTCTAGAACACTGTTAAATGGTTTACTACTTCTAAGCTTCTCATGCAACGGATGGCAGGCTTTCTTGATGGGGGAAGGGTGCAAAATGGAGGATATGATAGGCAGGATAGAATGCCCAAGTAAAGAGAAATGGGGGTCTGAAAAATAGTGTGGACTTTCGGCAATGTGGAGTGGTAATCATTTTGATAATAGCATTGAAGATGGAAAACTTATAAAAAATGTCAGATGGGGGGTCGTAAATCAAAGTGTTAGGGTTCATGCTACCTAGAAAAATAATGAAATGAGGGAAGCAAAGGACGGAATGTTTGCTGATCTGTTGGAAGGCTCCGCCATCTTGGACATGATGTGTTTAAGAAAGGATTTCAACTACTCACCAGAAGTCTGATTTGAGGAGCTACTTATGGGTGAAGCTCAATATCCTGTGCAAGGTCACTGGAATACAGAAAATACTTATGCGTGTAGATATTCTCAAAATCTCAAAAAAGAAGTGAGCTGGAGGCCAGTGGGTTTTAATGACCTTGGTTTGAGCCTTGAAACTGCTTAAAAAAGAGCGATAAAGTCTGTCAGGTGAGAACTAGACTTTGAAACATTCCAATGCTAAGCCACGTAACCATATTAAAAGTCATTCACAAGGTAAATTGTTCATTATACCTAAGAAATCAGTGCTAGAGCCATTGCAAAAGACATTAAACTAAAGACCTTTTAATTAAAGGTTGTTGAAGCGATCTATTGGATGGCTTTTATGAGTGGGTAGCCGGGGGTTGTTGTTGGTGCCCTTTATTTTTCCTCTTACATCACTCCAATTCTACTTCCTTCTCCTCTCCTTCATTTGATCCCAGTGACTCAATATTGAAATTAAATATGTTTAAGATAAAATAAAACTAGGATATAGGGTTCTACAGATGGATCATGATTGCTTGTATTATCTCTTGTTATATGAGCCCTAAAAAAGATTGAAAGAAAATTATTAAATCGTCCAAACCATATAGGGGCATATTAGCAAGACCGGCGATAAAATTATCGCCGTTTTAGCGGCAGGAAACTGCCGCTAAAACGGCGATAATGGGCTTGCTAATATGCGTTATAGAATTCCAATAGAAGCCCAGGTTAGATGTGCAGGACATCTAACCTGGGCTTCTATTGGAATTCCATAACGCATATTAGCAAGTCCATTATCGCCGCTTTAGCGGCAGTTTCCTGCCGCTAAAACGGCGATAATTTTATCGCCGGTCTTGCTAATATGCCCCTTACTTGTATGATAGCAAGACAATATTTTATGATACATCGTTTTATGGTTGATGGAATTGGACTTTGATATTTTGTAATCATTATAGTCACATAAAACAATCTTTGCTTAGTTATGTAGGGAAATCATAAGCTATCCAGGATATGAATCGTGAGGAACCTCGAAGCACCCAGCTGAACACAGACAATGAATTGTTCTTTTCCAACAGGGGCACCTGCATGTCAGATTACACTGTGTGTAGCTACAGCTGGTCTATTTTGCTGTGGAACAAATCTATCAAAAACAGTACTCCATTTTTTAGTATGCCTGCTTAACAGTAAATTGCACAAAACAAAGTTATGTCCATTAGTTTTAAGGTTCTGGAATTTGAACAGTGAAACATGCTTTAGGCCTTTGTTATATAGCACTGGTCAGTGCTTAATTCGCACAGGTGGTGGGCAACAGCACTCATTTTCAGAGACCAACCCCTGCATGGGGAAGAAGGGCAGAAAAGGAAGAAAGAATGAAGAAGAGAGAGATAGAAAAACAGTGATATGGGGAGAAAGCAAGGATCATAAGAAACCTGTAAGTGTGAGATAAAGAGACAGGAAGTGTATGGAGGGAAGAAGAGGCATGAGATGAAATCAAGACTTGGCAGAATTGGTATTTAGCAACCCAAGCATTGGGCTATAAAGAATAACTTTGGGCCCCTGCACATATGTTTTACAAATCACACACTGTACCAGATTTCTTGCCTTTTCTATGAGTACCATAGAATATATTTTTTTAAATGAATATGAAAAAACCCTTTAGATAGTTTAAGAAACACAAATTTCAAAATAATGAAATCAGCCAAACCATTTAAAGGATGTCACGGTGATATTTTACAGTATACTGTTTTATGGTTGTTGTAGTTGACTTTTGAAATTCTGTTGTCAATATAACCAAATAAAGCAATCTTCACTTAGGCCAGATTTAATTTTTGGCAGATGGAGTATTCTCCGTTGGCCTGGTGGAGCACCTAACATCCACGAGGCAGAGGGTACTCCACCTGACAAATTTTGAAATGCCCGCCGAGCTGGCAGTCATTTTAAGAGCATTGACAGGAATTGCCGACCCAGCAGTTCCTGTCAAAGCTTTTTTCACTTTGACGCACAGCTCTGTCAACATGACGAAACCGTCCTTCAAATGTCTTTCTTTTAATTTCAAAAAGAAAATCCCAAAATGGGATTTTCTTTTTGAAAATAAAATAAATAAATGCTCCTCTTGCCATGGGAGTTCTCTCCTATGTCGAGAGGAGCACTGAGCAGTGACGGGCAGTGAAAACATACCTGTATGTCCAGCCATCTAAATTAGGTGGGCAAACATAAAGGTCAGCCTTCAACAGTCCTTACTCTGCCAGTATCCTTACCGCCAAGATATAAATCTGGTGCTTAGTTATTTAGGAAAAGAAAAATCCACTGTATGAATCGTGAGGAGACCAATTGATTACAGACAATGAATTCTCATTTTCAACTGGAGATTTAAAAGGTGAGTGCAGATCACATGTATATAGGTACCTACACTTTTTACAGTTTGTATTTTTATAGAAGTAATTTATTAAAAAGAGTATCTCATTTTTTTGCTAATATGCCTGCTTTACAGCAAATAGCACAAACTAAAATTATGTCCAGCATTTTCAACGAACAATAAAATGTGCTGTGGTCGTTAGTTATATTTAACTATTCAGTGGTTAATTTGTGCAGGTGTTGGCCATTACCGATAATTTTTTGGGAACGTGGCTTATTTTCCATTAAGAGACCCAGAGCAAGAGAGAGCGAGAAAGACAGAAAAGAGAGAAGGGAGGAGGAAGCGAAAGATAGAAAAATAGTGTCAAAGGGAGAATGAATGGATGAAATGTAAACTGCCAGACTGAGATGAAAAGGCAGGATGTGTAAAGTCTGAAGAAAGAGTCATGAAGTGGAATCAAGACTAGGCTGCCTTGATATTTGGTAGGCATAGGAGAAATTGTAATTACTCTGGAGTAATTTCGGTAATTCTGCGTTACTATTTAACATGGAATTACCGATAATTACGCGATTACTCCTCCTCGTCTACCTAAGAGTAATTTTGGGAGAACCACTCTATGACAAGAGCTCATTTAGCAAACATGAGCTGCTGCTTCTGCTAGCTATTTCTATTGTGCTTTATTTAGCACTGTTTCTTAGCGCAAAATGCATCCTCACATCTATTTTGGATACAAGGGTGCATTTATGCTACAAAAATAGCTCTAAATGCTGGTAGAAAGTTAAGGAAAAATCCTACCCCAAGAGCACATTTAGCGAGCACGAGCAGTTGCTTGCACTCACCATTCGTGTTCAGTTGCATTTAGCACTATTTCTTAGCGCAAAATGCATCCTCATGTCCATTTTGGGAGCGAAGGGGAGAGAAATTGCGCTAAATGCAGAATTACTCTTCTCGCATAATTCAAGCATAATCTTACTGAATTCTTAGGTAATTCTGCTTGATTACGCTACACAGAATTATGCAAGTTATGCCCACTCCTAATATATTTGGCAAACCTGGCACTTGCTGTCCGCTCCTAAGAAAAGGTTTTGTTTTACAAAATAAGCATTGGTACAAATGTACTACTAATTTACTTTGCTGTATTGCTATGCATTTGAAGGACATCTACTAAAATGGTGGCAGTAAATAAACATTTAAAACAAGCAGAATATGAATCATCTGACACCCAGTTCTCAACTGAAGAAAATGCAGCGTACTAAACGGATTAGACACTATCCACTTTGACTTAGTCTCCATTTGTACCCTAGCATTAAATCGATTTGAATTCTAAACTATTTAGTGGGGAACTTACATTAGTTGTGCCTATGACATTTTGTATATGGACAATCATGGTGATGGCACACTGGTACCTACACCTTAATCTTTTTGTAACATCATCAAAGATATTTCCCCATTGGTCGTATAGACCTTTGTTAGTTGACTTTGAACGATGTAAGGGAACAAACATCAGAAATACATTTCAATCCTGTGAAGCCATTATGAATCCACAATAAGGACCAGGAATCAAATGTTAGTATTAAATGGATTTATTTTAGTTTACTGATCAATCCTGTATATAAACAGAATAAAAATAGGTTCACAAGATACAATAATATGGTCTGAAGGCTGAAATGTCACAGTAAATTAAGCTGTAATAATATAAGATACAGAATGGTAACAGCCACAACAAGAATAAAACAAATTATCGCAAAGAGGTGTTCCATAAAGAAACTCATCCTTTTTATTCTAAACATATGTAGAAGACAGATTTGCCAAAGGGGGTTTCTATTCAGGGAGAAAAAGAAGGTGTCAGCATGGAAATCGAACTTCAGTAGAAATTCGAGAGAATAGGAAAAGTGTTCAGCAAAAAGCTTTACACTTCAGGCAAAACTTAGCAGGAAGAGGTCTGTTCCCTCTTAGAGTCGGGGAGAATCTGCCTAACTAGCTATAGAAAAACACCAATTAAAATAACAGTAGCTTCAAAAGCATCCTTATCTCTTCTTACACCATCAGGAACCAACCAGATTACTTGAACGCAAAAGACATCAGCACACTCCCTTGAGTTCCCATCTCTTCTAAACTGGTACCGCAAAGCTCAAACTTGAGCTTCTCACCATCCTGGTATGAGATAAACAGAAGGCCTCCTTTGACCATTTCTCTGGGTTTACTGCCAGGTTTCTTCCCACAGGCCTCACTATCGGTCGTCTAATAAAAACAATGAGCCTTTCTCTAGCAAATATTTGTTACTAGATGTAAACCTTGGAGTCAGATGAAGGCTGAAGTAGGAAAGGTTATTAAAAGATGTCCATGTGAAGCAACATTGTGTTGACATTACAGAAGGAACTCCAAGCAGACATAATTGCAGCAGCATAAAAATGGATATCATAGGCGAAATACAACGCAATACGTGTCTGCATTGACTGTCACTTTGTAAAGTAAATCCATGCTGTCTAACCAGTACCCATTGTAAATAGCCAAGTCCAAATGCAGTGGGTCCTGGTGCATGTGGCCCAGTGTAAGTTGTGGCTGAAGAGCACAATTTATTTTGCTAGCGTGGCTGAAGGCTATGTCTATGGGTTTTATTGACAAGGGCTCGATAGAGGGCCTTGCTAATGGGCAGGACCTGCAACCAGAGTGACTGGTGAAAGGTCAAAGGCCATATGTAGATTAGTCAGTGGCTTTGGGTGCTGACAAAGACAAAGCCCTATGCCCAGTTCCTACAGTGTGCTGCTAAATACCATGCACAGTGGGTTTTTGGACATGGGGGAAGGGTTCAGGGCCTGGCCAAAATCAATTTCTGTAGCAAGAGGCAGCCAGGTGTCATTAATCATATAAATGATGATGTAATAGATATTGCAGTATTCATGCAGCCTGTCACACTGTGCATAGTGTGCTGTGGATTAAGCAATGTTCTTCTGATATAGAAAGTAAGTGTGTCAAGTTGTGACCCACCCAATAGGCAGAAGAGTCAGACAGCACTCATAAACTAGGGGGTCGATTCCGATCTCGGCCGGTAGGGCACCGAATCAGATTCGGCTTAACCGGATCCGATTCGGAGCCCTATTTCCCGACCGATTCGTACGTGCGTCCGGGCGAGCGAGTACGATGCGTGCGCTCGTGAAATCTCCGACCGACTCGTTCGCAGGACCCGACCGCTCCGACCAGCTCGCACGGGGACGACTCGCACCGCGCAATGGAGACGTTCCCCGGCCGGGTAAGTACGATGCGCACCTCGACCGCTCCGACCGACTCGCGCAGTCCGGCTCCGAGGAGCTGTCAAAGCCGCACTTTGGGGGTCCGTGTCGGACCCCCCTGGGAGCGTAGGCATGCGAGTCGCACACAGGGGGGACCCATGGGTCCCCCCTACACGTGCATGTACGGCGCGACCCGCATCGACGTGAACACGCTGTAAGGGGTGCCCTTGTTCGCGTCGTGCCCATTGAGTTAATGGGAGCCCGTGTACGCGTCGTACGACTGGCTCCCATTGACTTCAATGGGAGTCCGACCGAATCGAGTCCGATAGCATACGTGCGCATCGTACTCGTTCGGTCGGGCTGCTAGGGTCCGATTCGGTCGGAAATCTCTCCGGGTCCGGCTCGGTCGGGGAGATTTCCGGCCCGAATCGGAATCGTCCCCTAAGTCTCATGTTAATCTCAGCCTCGCCCGTCCTTCTCTCGGGTACCACCAATTTAAGAGCAAGATATAAGAGCCAGTGTTGCTGGGACTGTATCAAGGATATTGCAGAGGTTGCATTACCATCCTCATAGTTAGTTTTTAAAAAATCTTCAGTTTGAATGACAGCTTACTCATTGGCACTATGAGGTAAACATACAAAATCCTGTCACTGACTGTATCTGGTGAACATAATAAAGGCAAACAATGAAGATGGGTAGACCACTTTGAAGAACTGCTGAACCAGCCTGTGCCACAGTCTCCACCAGACATACAGCCAGCTGATGAGGACTTGCCATCAAGGTCTATAGGTAGAACGTTTTCTGGATTCAAAGAGGGCTTATTTAACTAACAAATGACATATTCTGACTTCAACATATCTTGAACACAATGGTCCTGTGAAGAGGAGTTAATAATTACTCTGGCTAAGCTGGGGTCTAGAGACAGAAATTCCTTATGTAAACTTGCAGGAAGAGGATCATAAAGAGAACCAGAGTATTTACTCTGAGATAAAATTGAGGTGAGCTCTTTGCAGCCAAACAAAGAAAACTCAGTCAATTTGGCAAGGTTATTACTTAAAGTAGGGGATGCCACTGGGGACAAATCCACAATGGGATCGAAGAAGATCCAAATGTTCTCAATTTTCTTTAAAAATATATCTGCTATTTGATTGCACTCAAAGTTATTTGATTCTTAGAATAAAAAGCTATTTTAGCTCTCCAGATAGCATACTTTTAAGCATAATTTATCACAGTCCATTCCTGCATGGTACTAGAGCTGTGGGCCAGATGCCAATGATGTTCTAAAGCTTGGACGCCTTCAGATCTTAACTATAGCAATTATAAAAAAATAGTCTTTATCTTGGAAATATCTCAGATCAGTGCTAACTTGTTGCCAGCAACTTGTAGCACATCGTAATATTGTTGACCTGTTAAAGAGTATCTCAGCCTCCACTGCTTCCTTAGAAGCAGTGGAGGCTGAGATACTCTTCAACAGGTCAAGAGATGTAATAGAATTACACAAAGTCAGAGGAAATATTTTTACAATTTCTACATTTGATAGGTGAGAATGCCAAAGGAGTAAGAGCAAACAATTTCTAAACAGTGGCTGTGAACATGAGTAGCTGAATGAGCACCGATTTTAAGTTTAAACAGTCAGAACAAATAAATCAAGATATTTAGTCACTAATGGGAGTGAGAACTAGTTAAGATGAATATTTAGATCTTCTAAAAGATGAGAGTTATTGGAGGACCATTTTACTAAGGCCAGGGGCAAGAGGTGAAAAGCGCCCGCTGATACATTGGGAGAATGGCATGACAGTTAGTACCTCGAGGGCAGAATTACAATTGGAAGAAACTTTCTGACATCTCCATGATTTTCTCATAATAAATGCAGGACCACCTCCTTTCTTTCCAGTGTACTTTCAAAATAGAGTACCCTTCCGGTGTGATTTCTTTATTAATCTGTCAACGCCTGCAAAAATTATGCAAAACATGTTGACCCAATAAATATAAAACTGTTTCAACTCACATCTACACTTGAATACCTAGGGCCATTATAACCCTCTAGTCGCACCAACCTTCGGGTTTTTTACTTTTGACAGAGGAAACCACCCATTAAATTGACACAGCATCGATATCCTCTAGTCAATTTTATATTCACTCACTTTCTTATGAGCACTTCCCCACGCGCATCATACGGCAAGAATTTAAAAAAGATCTCAGCAAAAGTGACTCTTTGGGGGACCCGTAGGGCATTGCAGTGCCGGTTCGACGAGGAGTAACCGCCCTATGATGAAGCATGACATCCCTCGGGATGTGCGAGGGCAACAAGTGAGAGTCTCGCTGACTCTCCTATCTACACCCTAGACCGTTTCTTCCATCCCCTTTTCTCCATTTGGAACAGTGACCCCTCGTTTTGGAGAATACTTTGCATTGGAGCACGGGCACTGGACCTTTTTTGCTCCCTGTCCACCCCCCCTTCTCTTTTGTTAGAGTTTGGATTTTTAAATGCCAAAACATTTCTCCCATCCTGAAAGAAATACGGTTGGTTCGCCAAGGTTAATTTTCAAAGCTATGATGATTGTTCTCCATGCCATTCATCAACAATTTCCTAACTTCATTGCTGTCAAATTTGGAAGATATAAAGCACCCCGAAATATAAGGTTTAATAAGCTTTTTCTTTTAAGCAGTCCTAGAACCAGAACTGTAAAGTTTGGCAAGTCTGGTTTTTCATTGGCTGCTGCAAAAATCTGGAACTCATTGCAATTGCACCGTTGAACAGAGTCCTACTTTTTGCATTTTAGACAGCAATTGAAAATCCTGTTGTTTTCTTTTTAATCTACTAGCTGCTTTTTAGTTATTTGAGCGTATTCAAGCACCAAGAATCTTCAGTGTACGTGCACTCAAAAAACATTTATAATTATAATTTAAAATACAATTTGAAAGTGTGACTGCTGATTTGAACATAATCCCTGAAGTTCCAGTACAGACTCATAAATAATTTCAGATGCGGAGTGCAGATAGATATTTGTTACTTGTGTACAGATTTTTGTGTGATATAGAGTATGTGTGTTCTGGTTCTAGAATGATCTCAGTTGTGTGACTTCTTTTTCAGAGAGAATCCTGGGTCTATGTACATTCATGAGTAATCCAAGTTGTTTTATTGCAGAATGACAAATAATCACCTCTGGTATCTGAGTGCAGAAGAGTAGGTGAGTATAGGTACGTGAGGGCAGATTACAGATGATGGCAGGTGTACACATGCAAATTCATAGACATCTATTTAGGTGCAGATTTGTTGGTAATGTCACCTGTGTGAATTGCCAGGTATAGGCTTGGGCGTGAAATTCTGCTCTGCTTGCAGAGTTTTCGGAGTTTTTCCCACACCTCGCTCCGCATAGAGTGCGGAGTTCCGAAAAACTTTGCGTAGCGGTGTGGAGCTGACTTTTTCCTCTCCCGCGGCTCGTCAATATTAAGTTGGCGAGTGCGAGTGAGGAAAATATTACTCCAGCCACCTCCTGGCGAGATTTCTCAACGCAGGCTGTCGAGGGCAGTCTCGACTGATCGCTACCACTCGCATTGAGAAACCTTCAATTCCCGTTGAGGAAGCTGCCGCTTGAGTAGAACATCTACTTGAGCGGAAGAAAGAAGCAGCGCCCTCTTGCACTGCGTGTGGTGCCATTTGTGCTGACTTTACAGTGTGGGACTAACAACTGGCGCTAAAAATCAGTGTGAGCAGCGCGATGTATTGCATTCTGCTGATGGCGGGACTCCGCGTAGCGCGGCGGAGTTTTTTGGTCACGAACTCCGCCCAGGCCTAGCCAAGTGATGCCCTTGCGTAGGCACCATCAATGCCTCCTGCTGCAACAATTGGCTAGCATCTCTCTTTCAGCAGCAGCAGTTCAAAAGGAAATATCACTACAATGCACTTCTGTCCCTTTCAGGAGGCAAAACCTCTTACCTTGACAGAAATTAGGTACTCAGATTACTTTGGTGTTTCGAAAATGTATGCCACATTACAGAAAAATATGCAATGGCAACGCTATGCTAATATATCTACTCCAGAACACCTTATCACAGTACACCTCATCTTACTTCTATTTAGTAAGTTCTGGCAATGAAGTGCATGTCTGCTGTACTGTAGGTAACACATTCTAGTCTTTTCTTTACAGCAAAGGTGTACTTTGTATTCCCTGAAAGCTTTCAATCCTATAGATGCCCCAGTTCAAAAATGATCTGGATGCCATCTTGATAGTTGCCTTCTTGATTCTCGTAAATTCTATCAACACAATACAGGGTCCATGTGGATATAGAAGTGCCCACTAGCAACTACTTTGAAAATAAGAGGACCACCACAGTCAATTTTCCAAAAGCTTTTTGTGCGGCATGCTATCTGCCTCTAGAGGGATGTTATGTGATGTTGTATTGTATGTGACTTGTGAGCTCATTAGCATAGGGACTGCAGTCTGCCCTGTACTAATGATGTCATGGGTGGTGAATGATACATTGCACTCTTTGGCCACTTTAAAATCAAAACCAGCAGATTCATTTGACTGACAGGGTGAGTGAGCCTGCTGAAGCGCACTCTCTGGTTTCATCCCATAAATGGAGGTTTCTTTGTTTATGTAACTTAAAAGGTCTTGCCTTTTATAACTCAGTGCAGAACGTTTGGCTTTTCCAAATCTTGTCTGCATTGCAAAACGAAAATAAATATAAAAAATTGATGATGGCTGCGTGGAGATAGGCATGTGTATGCATGCTTACATATGCACACAAGGCTTTTTTGGAATGCTTTTTCTTCGTGTTCATGGCAAAAACAATTCCAAGATGGCCACCGTGCATGTCATTTTAGAACTGTTTTTATCACAAAGAAAATGCATCCTAAGATCAAGTCTGCAGATTCTGAAGCAGAACCCCCTGCTGCAGCACCTCTCTCGCTATGCATGAGGAGTACTTGTTCCCTTGTCAGAGCACTGCAACATGGGCTGTGATCACATCAAGGTTTAGAATCAGCTCTCCTCTTCTCTCACTCAACAAGCCAAAACTACTACTCTTTGGCTATTTAAGCTGTATGCTTTAAGACTATAGGAGACTGCTCAAGCACTGCAGAACAATGACTGTGGTTTTCAAAGAGATACTGTGGGTTCGCACAGACATTCCTGTGTCATGATTGAGGTTGGAGAGAGGTCTGTGCCTTAATTGATCAATACAGATATCCAGGAAAGTAATTCCAAAATCCACTGAGCTTTTTAAAGCATTGTGTGCTGTATTTAATAATATTTTTCAAACTACAGCCGACACGTGTTTCGCCCAAAGACCAGCAGGCCAAGTCTTTTTCAAGGCAAAAATCTTGTCTGTGGCCATGTAATAATTGAGCTCTATTTCCAAGAATCGTCTTTGCTGTCCCAAAATATACCTTTTGGGACCGCAGAGACGATTCTTAGAAACAGAGCTCAATTATTACATGACCACTTACAGGACTGGGTCTTGACTCCTTTGGCGTGCACCCTGGCATCATCCACCCATAGCGTCATAAATACTCCTGTGTCATGTGTGGCAGACTTGACTTTTAGTTCGCTAATGAAGCTTGTTACATGTAGGTCTGGCTGAGTGCACGTAAACATGACTGCATTAAACATTAGAGATATGTGTGCTTAATCGCCATGTTTTGATTTAGAAACTCCATGTTTTCTGACACCTTTCAATTATCTGGAAGGAGAAGGAAAACTTTCCACTTCTCTGATCTATGCGTAGTAATCGCATCCGCAAGTAAAGGTGACCTTTCAGAGATCCACCATGGAAGGAGGAAGGAAAGTAACATTAGCTACTGTATTCTTCATCAAAGGTGTTTTGTTTGCACATTTTTGTAGCAAAACGGTGACCCATCGTCAGTCCACAAGACATGATTAATAGTAAACATATGTAAGCTACTAGTACAGGGACGGGGTTAAACACATGGACGGTTACTGAGGGTAGATGCTGAATGGCTGGATTTGAACTGCTGACCTGATTAGAGCCTAAGGTATGTGGGAAACTATACATGACTTTTCATAATAAAGCTTTCAATTCAGCCATTGAGATTGGATGGCTAAAACTATTATAGAAACATTGGGTAGGAAATACAATATCAGGTTATGGATCTGTGAGGAGGTGTGATAGGGGCCTTTTTAACCTTCACCCTAAATTGCATGTTATCTGCTGAATTGTGTATTAATCATGATCATTCTAATACACTGGGTATGTAGACAAGTACTGCATAATATAGGATCATATAATTGTGAAATACATGTGTGTGTGTGTGTTTTTATTTTTACTCAGCGTACAAGGGCGGGGCTTTACTTTATCATTACTTGTAGATAAAAGTGTATCTGACAGAATGACTCGTAACACTCCCTGTCGGACAGAAAATAGTTCTCTAGCGGAGAAGTGAGAGACACCTGCCAATTCTCCTGTTTTCTGAAAAGGTCACATTCCTTTGGGGCTAAGAGGGATCTGCAAGGTGAGATTCTCCCAGTAATATTGTGGTGGAAATGACAGATGGGTCATCCATACACCTCCTTCTCTATACACTCAGATGGTCCTCTGCACTACTGTAAAATGCTGTTGATTGTTCCCTTACACTTAGGAATCAACCTTCACAGTAAGTTATAAAGCACTCTTCTTTAGTCACGAGGATCAGATACCACCAGCTTAGCCTCCCTTATCTCACCAACTACCAGGTGCAGACTTTAGAAATTGCACTTCTTCATTGCATCATTACACCTGCTGATCTGGATGCCGCCCCCCCCTTCCGTGCACACATAGAGATACTCAGGAAGGGGTAGTACATTATACAGAGGTTTTCATACAGTGAAGGTTCCTGCCCATTCACAACTCCCACTTTCTGTCTCCATCTGACTGACTGAAGTTAAATACCAAGGGTCTCATTTACAAGGCCACTGAGTCACTTTTTTTGACGCAGCGCAGTGTGCCTGCCCATATTTACAAGGCCACGTAAAGTCACCCTGGATGACTGAGACTTTTCATGGCCTTGTAAATATGGGCCCCTTTCACGCATTACTCTGCGTGAAAGGGGCGTTCCTTGGGTGTTGCTGTGAGTGTTCCCAAGCAACATCCATGGAACCTGACACATTCCCAGCTTTACAAAGTTTTGGAAAGCTGGGAATGCGTCAGAATCCTACACCTCCCCCAGGGGAGGCGTAGGAGTGGCTCAACGAGGAGAAATACTTTTATTTCTCCTTGTTTTTCCTCTTTCTATGTGTGCAGCATTCTGCAGCACGCACAGAAAGAGAAAAATGCCATCAATGATTGTTTTTTTGCAGGAAGGGACACCTTCCTGCACAAAAACAATCATCCGCGCAATGCTGGCACCCTTGCAACATGACGCAAGGGTGCCAGCGGTGGTGCATAGCAGCCAATTGTACACCAGCGCAGGGGAAAGCACACAGATGCGTCGTATTATTGTTAATACGATGCATCCCTGTGCTTTTAAAATGGTGCAGCAAAATGGCTTGCGGCGCCGCAGCATTTTTTAGTAAATGAGGCCCTAAGAAAGATTTTCATCCTGCGGAAGGCTGGATAAAGGAGTTATCACCTGAAATGCTGCACCAGCGATTCTTGGATCCTGGGGCCCCACTGCTATTAAGAACTTAACTACGATTTGCGTTGAACGTGCTAAAGAATCTGCTAGGTCGAGGGAGGGCCTGAATATTGCTGAGATATTAATTTGCATATGTGATTTTGTAGGTATACTTTTGTATCGTTGTAAGGTTTTTGCACTGGATTTCATAGTACATGCAGTAGGTGTTGACTTTTGTTAATATTTTCAGTGTAAATAATATATTATGAATTTGATCAATTCCGTTAGATGCTTTTTTTCATTTTAAAAAGTAGAGATGTTTTCATAACAGCAATAAAGTTTTGTAAGCAACCAGTTGAAAGAGTGAAGTATGTCGTTTTTACCAGGTTTAAAAGTCAGTGGTTGTTTTTGCGGGATTTGCTTTGCTCTGGTTACTGATCTTGCCTGCAAGCAGAAAACCTCCCACCACAGGGTGTTATGGGAGCCATTTGTTCCTCATGCTCTATTGCCTGTGAAGCGCTAGGGAGAAAAAAGTAAAGTGGCAAAAGGAAAACAACATGAAAAAGACTTACTAGGCAGCTTTTGCACGAAGGGTATTTTTCGATAAAACAGTAGTATTCAGCAGTCGGACCTTTCTGTGGAAAGCTGGATTTTTCTCATTTGCTACAGTCTGCAAAGTTTTCTTTCGTTTCTGAGTCAGAAAATGTGCAGTTCGTGCACAACAGTTCCTTGCAAATTTTATTCGCGGTCTGAGTCCCCAACACCAAATTAACAGCCGAAAACGTTTCAAGAAGCTGCCAGTGATGGAGCAAGATCTCATGACCCAAAAAGCAGTGATGAGTCAACGACAGTAAACAAACATAGCCAGCGGTGCAGAACAGCAAACACCCATGGATTTTCCTTGCATTTCAAAGATCTTGACAGCTGGTGATTCATGTGGAAACGCTTCTAGTAAGCGAGGAAAGGGCATTTCACAGAAGAGTAATTCTGACTGCAAAAGATTGCTTTCCAAGAAAATTAGTTTGGGGGTCAGACTTTAAAACCACTGACAAGCAAGCTGGCTCATAGAGACTTAAGTAAATTCATATAGTGGACATCATGGGAAAGGAATGGAAAATGTGGCCAGCTGCTTTATTAAAGGGTTGCTCAAGCGCTTGATCACTCATAGTGGCACAAAGCAAGTCAAACTCTTGCCAGTGTACCTTCCAGTGCAAAGGTAATTTGGCTAGAAAGGTGCCCTTTTTCAGTGCAAATACAGTTTTGCGCTACTTTGTGCCACACTGGGTCAAAGTGGTGTTACTTCGGTGAAACGTAGGTATTGCACCACAAGCACATATTGCTTTTGATTAGTGCTTGATTTGTGAAAAAATAAGTGCCGGGCCCTTGTCAGGAGGCTACTGCCGCTTGCATCTCCCATTGCTCCTGACAGCACAGACAATGACAGTTCCAACCCAACTAAAAACTGTTGCACTCCTTCAATTGTGACAGTTCAGACTATTCCAGGCCCCCAAAGCTATAGGAATGACTTGGGAGGCAGGTATTAGTCATTTTTAAGAAATATTGAATTAGCAAACAACTTTTGTTGTGATCGTCTCTAAATGAGTTATGATAATCTGCCACATGGTGGCGATTGTTAAGGGCCGGTGTTGACAATTAAGTGCCGGTGCCGAGCACCGGAAACCACCGGCTCAAATTAAGCACTGCTTTCGATTCGAAGCCCAATCTACTTACATGTTCAGACTGGGCTTTGTTTCAAACAAATAACGCTTTTTTTAAGCAGCTCTAACTTGGAGATATGTTTATATTCAGGTCTTTAAGTGGGCCGGGTCTCACCGGTGCTGAGAACCGGCAGTTTTTTGAAGGGGGCCTCGAAACGGGTCTCTATTGGGCTCTGTTTTGTGCCCTGGCACAGGAGGTCCGTTTTTTCCGGACTGCAGTGACAGCAGGCACATCATGTGCGAGCGCTCACACTGCTCACTTCTCACTAGTGGAGAAGCTACGGCATGACGTCATGCCAGGTGAGCGTCGTAGGGGAAGGGAAATCCTTTAAAGAGAGTCATTTTCTCTCTGGATTTCCCTTCTCTTTTTGAAACTCAGGAGCAGTAACATTGTTGTGGTGTCACCAAGGCTTTAAGTGGAAGCTTTTTCAATAATATACAAGCCATAGTTGCTGCTTATTTATCTTATGCAACTAACAACCATTGACAAAGCCAATAGTCCTGACTTGTTGTAGGTATGATATCATATATCTGGATGCAATGACAGAAACAGCAAAATACAAGTCGGGCGGCACACAATGCGAAAAACAGATTTTTAGCTTACGTTGGCCTTGCCCCTTTGAGAGACCCCCCAGTTTTTTCATCCCACTTAAAGCCCTGTTTATATTTCTCTAAACGTTCCACGTGTGCTGCAAAGTGGAGCACACATCCTATGTGTGGATTGGTTTCCAATTTGCCTAGGCATAGTGCATCATGCACACACCAACCACCGTCCTGCAAAGGTTGTGCACGGTGCTACTTTTCCCCCAAGCACAATGCATCAACATTGGTTGCTGCTCCTGCTTTGCGCCAACAAATCATACCTCTTCACTATGGTGATTTTGGCCAATGGCTCTTGAGTGCATCATCCAGAAAGCACTCTAAGGCAGTAAATGGTTTTGTGTCAGTGATATTTCAATTTGTTCAGTGGTATTAGCCAAATAAAGTAAGCATATAAGTGTCATTGGAATCTGAATTTGTCAGTGGTATTAGAATAATCAAGCATATATATATGTCTCACTGGAATGTGAATATGTTGGAGTTAGTAGGCAGATCATGTAAACAGATTTGTGTCAATGGTATTTCAATTTGTCAGTAGTAAAAAATGATGTTGGTGCTAAGTTGTGCGGTTCTTGATGTGAGACCTATATTGCACAACATAATGTATTTTTTATTGTTGTTGGCGGCATTGCGATAAATAAATTTTGCCCAACAAATTAAAATAGTTCATACAGTTTTCAGTGCTAACAAATAGAAATACCACCAACATTAAACTGCTTATGTGATGTATTTGCAGGAATGAGTAGGTAAGGTTGTTAAATGACTTTCTCTCAGCCTCCTCACCACACTTCTTGCATTTCCATTCTGAAGAGCTGAGTTTTGACTGCAACTAAGCAACATTGAGGCTGGAGTCAAATGCCTGACAGTAGCACATGATTCTGTAATATCCATACAAACTACATTTGACAAAGACAGGCTTATTTTTAATATGAAACAAAATAGTTTTAAATATGTTTATTAAGTATTGTCTTAAATAACTCTAACTCCACTTGAAAAGGGTTTCAGAGAGTTGTCCAGTCATGGTAGAGATTTTCAATGACCATAGGGTACACAAATGTGTACGAGCAGAAAGAGGTAATAAGGGAATAGAAGGCTTGCAATATGCAGGACTAGTCAGCTTAAAAGATATAACTGCATCATAGGCTTACACTAGTCAAAATTCCAGTGTGTAAGGGTACTATACAATAAGAATCAAAACAAAATGCAAAGCTAGAGATTGAAAAAGCAGTCTTAGAGCATCGTATTTGGTTTCAGCTGTAAGTGTAGCAGGGATACCAGAAAATTAACAGTCGGGGCAAGTATCGAACACGGGCAGATGTATGAATGTACTGGTTGAAAAAGGCGGGCGGAAATTGAGCACTCACTTTTTGTGACCATTAAATTATTTCGTGGACCGACTGATGTACCAATAGGTCTGGCCCCAAAATAATGATTTCTATGGGGTCACGGGATGAACTTCCTAATAATTATTCAAGTGGCAGGTCGCAAAATGTGACTCCCTCTGATTGGCTACCTTGAGGGAGTGGTTTGCCTGCAAGGGATAGCGGACTACCATCCCTGTGAAAGTATTTTAAAAAAGTGTTTCTTTAAGCAGCCTGAGTTTCTTAAAGGAATCAGGGCTGCTTAAAAAAAAAAGTTTGAAAAACGTTAGTGAGAATTGTTAGTTGTCCCCTGGATCATTGCATACTTTCTTTGAAGATGTCTCCATGAAACAATAGGGAATGAGCCCAAAGGGGGCTCCTTCCTTTTTGTGAATCAGTTACCACCCTAACTTGGGAGCTGATAACTTTCCAATGGTTTTCAGTCAGAATTGTGGTCACAGATCATTGACCCCTAGGATAATGAATCTGAGTTTGAAAGGGAGCAGAATGCTTCAGGGATATGCAAGCAGGGAAGTAGACCAGTAAAAGATATTTGTATAAACAAACAAACAAGGACTCAGAGACAAACTAATTGGTCTTTTCTGACCTCAGGAGTTCCATTATGTCATCAACTGCAGATTATGAATTTGTATCTAGTAACCTTTAACATTGGGATTGCTCTCTGAGAGATATTACCAGTTAGGCATCTATACTTTTGGGTACTGCGTAATGTTGCCTAATGCACATTGCAAATCTGAAATAAGTAGGCATTTCCTGATTTTCTTACGTTTCCCTCATATATTATGCCAGTCAAGCTCCTAACTCTGCAACAGTATTTTTGACACACAACCTGTTTTGGCAGAATTGTCTCTTAAGATAATGTTACGTATAGGTTGCTACTCACCAGAGATGTCAAATAATATAATTAGACTATCAGAGATTACTGTGCCACATGCCATTTCTGAGTATATGGCATTTTGGACCCTTGGCCCCTGTAATACAT
Organism: Calotriton arnoldi; assembly: GCA_963921515.1. NCBI lineage: Eukaryota > Metazoa > Chordata > Amphibia > Caudata > Salamandridae > Calotriton > Calotriton arnoldi. Next base: position 117,571 of record CAWUFW010009134.1, read on the forward strand.
TCATTGACGTTAAATGTAGCTCCAGCGACAATATCTCCACCTTCAATATCCGGCCAACTTGTGATTCCACCCTAAATTTCAACCAAAATGGTCCATGTGTAACTTCTGCAGGAAATGTTGAAAAGTGCACAAAATTGTTCTGTTTTCAAAGAGGGTTAATAAAGGGGAGACTTTACATGGAAACATTTTTCCATAAGACAGAAAAAGGTGAAATGTGTTTTTGTGAAATCTCATAAGTATCCAAGCCTTAAACCTTTGAACACACTTTTCATTCATTTCACACTGGTTCTGTCCTATCCACATAACTTTGTATTGCAAATGAATAAAATTGAGTTGGCAATAGATATGTTAGCGCTTGCCTATAGTTCCAAATGTTGCTGTTCAATTTTTCTAGGTGCATTGCAGAATGGGCAGCCCTCTCTTACTCGCCAATCCAGAGACAATGTCTCCAAAAGTAACTTAGGGCCTGATTTAGATCTTGGTGGATGGGTTACTCCGTCACATAGGCCAAAATCTTTACATGTGTTATTTTAATATTGTAATTGTATTTCATATTATGATGCGTTATTAATTAAAATACATAAAAGCCGTTGGTAGGGTTTGAGTGCACTCCATATTTAACAAACATTTAAAAACTTTTATCGACATGTAACATGTAATTTTAACTGAATCTTATGAAACATTGTTTAAAGTACATGAAAATATGATAATTAAATTGTAATTATTAATTAAAGGGCAAAAATTGGGAAATAGCTTCAAGTGTTTCCAAAATAGTATTATGGTAAAAACACATATTATAATGTAGATGCACACATTGAATCTGTTGTACCACAATATAAAAGAGAGTATTATTGATTAATGGCCGTTAGGGGGAATATACTGTTTAGATTACCACGTACGTTGACGCAGAACCTGAAGAAGAATCACCACTCACTCATAACATAAACATAAAGATTGTGGCACAATAGACCAGCAAACACCCCATGATGCTCAGGAGGGTGCTCACTCTCATTCAGCATGCCATCAAGAAGAAATTAACACAGTACAAATGTTATCCCTACTTCGCTACTGTATTGTTGTCTACAATGGTATTCCAAAAAGATTTACAAGAATGTTTATGTATCACGAAACCTTTAGCCACATTTTTTGAGTAAGTGAAAAACCGACCACATCTCACCAGCCCTAAAAGACCTATGTAGCCTTCCAATGGCATCAAGTAAATTCCTGAGGAATATGTTGGCACATGTCCTAATTACCTGTGGTGTTTGTTTCTATTTTATACAACGAGCTGGAAACTCAGGCCAAGAAAGAACACAATTGCCAGTCTGGGTAATTTTAAAAAGATGAAATTTAAAGATAAAGCAATTAAGGTAGAGCCCCACCTATTGAACACCCTGGACTCATATCGCAGAATACTGCCTAGCAATCCCATCTTTGAAAGCCTGTGAAAAAAATTAAATTGAAAAAGGTCTTTGATCAAGATGGAGACATCACCATGACCATCAGCTGCACCTTTAAGGACATACTAGGTTTAGGTCTACTAAAGATATCCTTTGACCAAGGGCTAATCTAGTCACCGTTAAGGCTCTCACTATGAGACGGCTGGTGCAGTAGCCCCAGGGGGATATAGCCTGGCCAATTTTGAGTGGTCCAGTGTTACTGCACCTGAATTTAACAGGGGCATAAAAATGGGGACAGTTTTACTGGGTCAATTTCTGCACCCAATAAAACTTCCATACAAGTCGGCTGAAATTTCCCACTTGCTCCGAGTAGGAAAAGACCCCATAATCAGCAGTCTGCATGCAGTAGAGCAGACAGGACCTGATTCACAAAGGTAAACTTGCACTTTTGTGTAAGTTAACTTTTTGGGGGGAATTTACAAACTACATTTCATTTTACTACTATTAATTGTATGACTGCGGAGACTCCGCAGTCGGGGCAGAGAGAGCCGCACATATAAAGATAGGTGTTAGAAATTGGGTTGTTGGTTGACTAGGGTATGAGCCCAAGTCATGCAGCAACCACAATCCTAGTCAGGGTAAGATGCCAGCAATCCCCAAATTAACCTGTGCACAACCCCTAGTAGCTTGGTACAGAACAGTCAGGCTTAACTTGAAGGCAATGTGTGAACTATTTGTGCAACAATTTAAACAGTAAAACAGTGAAAACACCACACAAAAAGATCCCACACCAGTTTAGGAAAACAGACAATACTTTAATAAATAAAATAAGGCCAAAACGACAAAAAATCCAGTACGTAGAACTCGAGATATGAATTTTTAAAGAATAAAGTGAAAATAGTGCCAAAATGCACTAAGCACCAACAAGGGACATCTGGTTGCGCTGGACTGGGAGAAAGTCAAAAGTTCAGGCCAACCTGATGGAGCATGGGCCGGCTACAGGGACCAGATTTGGCCCACTGAGCAAAAGTACCTTAGCCTGGGTTGCGTCAATGTCGAAGATCCTGTCGATGGAGAAGCTGCGGAGCGCAGAGGGGGTGATGTGCCGATGTCGATCCATGCATTTGGCTGCGATGCGCTGGTCCTGGTCGCGCAACAGTGATGATGTATTGGCGCTGACGTGATGCAGATTTTCACCTTCAATGTCATTGTCGTTGACGGATATGCAAGGACTTTACTTGAAGAGCGTCGCTCAGTGGTGGTTCGGAAGGTGGAGTGGAGTCTCTGAGTCACGCAAATGCAGCGATGGGCAGGTTCTGATCCACTCAAACAGAGGTGATAAGCCAGTTCTGAGCCACGCAGTGTCGAAGATGCATCGGTGATGACCACGCAGTAGCGGCTATGCACTGGTTCCATCTCCACAGTGGTGATGAACTGTTGAACAAGCACCTTAGGCCCACTTCCAAGGGTCCAGGACTAGGGTGCCACCACTTGGCAGGGTAGACTCACAGATAGCAGAGACCAGGTGCAGAAGCAGGATAGTAGGAAGTCGGTTATGGCCCTGAGACTTCAGATCAGGAGGCTAGCCAACAAGCCCTTGGAGTCACATCTGGGGGTCAAGTGATGCAGGTCCAATCCTTCTCACCCAGACCAGAAAGGCAGCAGGCCAGCACAACAAGAAAACAGTTTTTCCAGAGCAGCAGGCAAGCTGAGTGGCATTCCTTCAGCAGCACAGCAGTCCTTCTTCCTGGCAGAGTATCCACAGGTCTAGAAGTGTACTGAACTGGTAGGGTCTGAGTTTCAGTTTGTATACCCAGTGGTGCCTTTGAAGTGGGGGAGACTTCAATGAAGGGTCTTTGAAGTGCACAGAGGTCCCATCTTCCTGCTGTGGTGCCAGATTCACTAAAGGGGGATATGCAGCCCTTTGTGTGGGACAGGTCACAGCCTATTCAGGTGTAAGTGTGAAGCTGTGCACATCTCCACCCTCCCATCCTTCAAGGATGGCCCATCAAGATTTACCTAAGCTCGCATTGTGTGTGGCTGTCTAGGGGTAATACACAAAGTCCAGCTGTCACCCTCCCCAGACGTGCATCAGAGACAAACTGCAGGCACACAGAGCTAAGAGCTGAGAAATGCCATCTTTCTAAAAGTAAAACACACAAGATGATGGACGGAATGTTGCACATTGGCAAAACATTCACCCCCAGTCACAGATCTGGGTTTAATCCATCGTTATTTTGCTCACCACGCCACCCCAGTTCAGACATGGCCATATGCAAATCAGTCTTGACCCAGTGCCTCATGGGAACAGTCCAGCCCGAACTGCCAAGCCATGTCTTCCCTGGACCGGAATCAAGCATCCTAGGACTGGTTTCTGGCTATCAGCTGTCATCAGCCAGGATAGCTTGACTCCAGTGGCGTAGTGAGCACGGCACCCACGTCTGGGCATACCCTTCCCACATAGGGCGAACAGCAAAACACACAAGATGATGGACGGAATGTTGCACATTGGCAAAACATTCACCCCCAATCACAGATCTGGGTTTAATCCATCGTTATTTTGCTCACCACGCCACCCCAGTTCAGACATGGCCATATGCAAATCAGTCTTGACCCTGTGCCTCATGGGAACAGTCCAGCCCGAACTGCCAAGCCATGTCTTGAATGTATGACATTGTTCTGCATTCTGTCCATCAACTGTTGTTTTTGCATCTTTCTAAAAGTGGCATTTTTTAAATTGTAATGATAAATTCGACTTTACCAATAAAGAGGATTTTTCATTACAATTCCACAGGTACTAAACATGACATATCTACCTCTTTCCCATTGGGAATTACAGCTTATTAGATCTAATAAGGAATCCCCAATGCTATGCTACGGGAAGGGTAGGCCTCACAGTAGTGAAAAACAAATTTAGGAGCTTTTCACTACCAGGACATGTAAAACTTAAAAGTACATGTCCTACCTTTTAACTACACAGTACCCTGCCCTATGGGCTACCTAGGGCCTTCCTTAGTGGTGACCTATATGTAATAAAAGAGGAGTTTAAAGTTGACATGGCAGTGTGACACTGCAATCATGCTGCAATGGCAGGCCTGGGCCATGTTTTAGAGAGCTTCTTAGGTGGGTGACACAACCAGTGCTGTAGACCCACTATTGCATTTAATTTACATACCCTGGTTATATGTTATACCTCTTTACAAGGGACTTATAAGTAAATTAAATATGCCAATTAGGTATATGCCAATCAAACCATGTTTAGTGGAGTGAGCACTTTAGCATTGATTAGCAGTGGTAAAGCGCGCACAATCCTAAGGCCAACAAAAACGAATTCAGCAAAATTGGAGGCAAGCAGACAAAAGGTTTGGGGGAAGACCACCCTAAAGCTGACAGGGTTAACAATAGGACAGGCATATCTTTTTATGTGTGGAGTGTCCATCACGAGTCCGCAGTTGTAAAATTATTATTAATAAAATTGAACTTGTAGTTTGTGAATACCAAAAAAAACAGTAAATATACAAAAAAGTGTAAGTTTCCCTTTGTGAATCAGACCCACAATGTTCCTGAGTCCCCATGTTATTCCCCATTTTGGTGATGTTTACTTGTAAAGCCTGAATTCAGAAGTGAAATTAGCGCGCCCAGAATTGTTAATCCGAGTCCCAATATACCCCCCCTCCCAACCTTCTAATTTCAGACAACTTGGCAATGAGGCCCTTGAAAGGCCCCCCGCAGCTGGGTTGTGTGATGGCTGGTCGTATGCATCTCCCTTGCTGGCAAGTGGCCACAAGGCAAATAGTGACATGTTATGAAATAGTTAAATAAACTACGTGGGCTTCTGGTCAAATATAAATGTTGATTTACAGGGCCCTCTTTTAGTCCCAATGTAAGAAGGGTGAACTTTTCTGAAAGATTTTCATTAACCTTTCTTTGCACATCCTTAAAGCATGCATCCCTGCTTTTAATCCCGTCTTAAAAACATGTTTTAGATGTTACTCCGCATGTTACCCTGGGGAGTCCATGAAAAAGCCTCCAAAGCTAAAAATTCTACAACCAAGTTTAAAACAGCAAGCAACACAATTGTAATTATTCAGTCTTCCTAGGTACAAACACAGTGAATTGCGAGCAGTTTGAATTGTTTTTACTCTGGTACTCGACTGCAGGGCACTTCAATAATTAATAACAATGAGTAACTGTTACACTTTGTAGCATGCGCTATCATTGTGTGGTTTCTAGGCGCCGATGACAGGTGCTGCGTCTCTTCTGGGACCAGATCAGCAGTGGGACGCACACCCCCAGATTGCATCAATGTGCACCCTCATTGTGTGAGTCAGGCACAGACCAGGGTATTGGGGGTCCCAGCCCTCTCAGAAGTATAGATTGTGCAGGTACACCACAGCTCTGTGTTCTTTTTCACGGAGATAATTCCAGCTGCAAGCAAGCAGAGTCTTCAGGCGGAATACCCGGGAACAAAACATGCAACATTGGCATTTAAGTCCGATTTCCAAATATTATGCACCAAAAACCTCATAATTCATATTATTTCCCTGCACTCAGAATTAACGTGACCCCTGATAACACGAATTATGGGGCAGGCAAATAGCAGAAATGTTTACGGGCCACTCTCAATAAGGACCTACAAAACACAGACTACAGCGTACAATTCCCTCCCAAAGGCAACAACTTGTCCACGAGGCCATACCTCCAGATTCTCAGTTTGTTATGATGCCCCCGAGGCACAAAAAAGGGCCTCGTGTCTATGTTCCTGGTTATCTTTGAGTGCAGCCATTAGGAGGGTTCACAGGCGTTATTTCCACTACAGTCCTCTATCTATATATGTTCAGTTTCACCTCTGCCCCAGTTTGCTATCAGTTAGCAGAGGATGAATGTTAGCTCTGTTGATTTTTTTTTTTTTTTTTTTACAGAACTATGGGGCATATTAGCAAGGGCACTATCGCCGCTTGAGCGGCACTTTTTGCCGCTAAAGCAGCGATATTTATATCGCCCTATCAGCAAACTGTCTCTAACAGCAGTTAGCGACAGTTTGCGGGCATTAGCGCCCGTTTTTTTTACCGCTTTGCATGTCAGCGATATTTATCGCTAATGACATGCAAAGTGGGCGTTCCCGACGAACAAACCTGGGAAACACTCGCTAACAGGCCTATCGCCTATTAGCAAGGTGGCCATGGCCCCAGTTAGCGACGTGAAAAGTCGCGCTAACCGGGGTCATCGCCATTTATTTAACACCTGCAATTAGCAGGTGTTAGCCATACCTAACATGGGGGGTGGATTATGCTGATACGACCACAGGGTCGTATCAGCAAGGTGTTCTCCCTTCTCCATGCAACATCGCTAGTTTTTCAGCGATGTTGGCCCATTTCCCCCGCTATCGCTGGAATATTCATCGCCATAGCGCTAATCGTTGCTAATACAGCGTTAGCGTGGCGATATATTCCAGCGATAGCCGGCGATAAAAAAAATCACGCTAAGCAGGGTTAGCGATGATTATCGCCTCTTCTTGCTAATATGCCCCTATGTTTTTGCATAACCAGAAGCTTCCGTATTTCGTAATAATATGTATATTTTGGAATACAGTTCGCTTATATGTCTGTTTGTTTAACATTGTTGCGCCACCCAGAAGCCCTTTCACAATTTTCATGAAGCTGAAAGAAAACGGGGTTGGATATAGTACCCTTTTCAAACCAGGATTCATTGTGTGCTGTAGGGAAGATATACTTAGTAAACATTCCTGCCCATATAATGACTTGTTGTGTGCACATTGCGCTATAATGCATGCAAGTGCGCAATCTCTGTACAAAAGTCTGTCTCTAATTTGCTCTATACAGGTGACTTGTGAAAGTCACCTCGGAGTTCCATTACCTTATAAAGGAAGTAGACATTCGTATTCATTCCTCTAAATGGTCATGGAACTCCTCTGTGACTTTTCAATGTCCTTATAAAGCACGGTAGGGGGTTCTTTATCCCATAAATATATGGAGGAGCCTGCACTCCCACTATAAAAGCCCTCCTCTATTTTCTTTATTGCAGTCGACTTGTGACTCTGGTCGTCGCATGTAATAAAGAAATGATGCAGCAGCTAACCTGTAATAACATATTACATTGGTTTGTTGCCTCATTAAGTCTCCTACCAGAGCCAGCAGGTCACAGAGCATAACTGCCGCTACAGCTGCAGTTTAAACAATGCACACAAAAAACGGACTTTTCATTTTTATGATCTATTTTCTGTAAACAAACATTGATGAGCTGAAAGGAGATATTTAATGCAACAGATTTTTTATTTTGCACACTACAAGTTCTTTACAGGAAAAAGATAATAGCTCTGTCTTTCTGCACATTTTGAGACCTAGCACTTTTTAAATCTGATTTTGGATAAATTCATCCTAATATTTTTTGCACATATTACTCACTGCTTTTTGATCTGATTAAATTCACACTAGATTCTGCTTTTATTCTACAACTCTGAAAGAATACTAACTCTTTCAAATGAAAGAGCAATATGTCAAGGATATAATTGATTTGTCAGAAGGGTGATGATGTGACCATGCATTATCAAGAATAAAATAATTCCTGCGTACCCTTTAAAGATATTGCAAGTTACCTTGGATTTCCATGACCTTATCATGGAACTTGGCCTTTGGCCTCGTTTCTGTATATGATCAACTCAGTGACTTGAAAAATCCTTATAATGTATAACAGGGACTACTTTATTCCATGTATAATTTACTTCCGCCATTTCTAGCACTGACAGTAGGAGGTGTTACTATTACCCAACTTAATGGCACTCAATTTACCATCTTCAGATGAAAGGCCAGGCTACAACAAGAATAAAAAAAGCCTACCCCACCAGTTTTCTAAATGCTAATAAGTCTCCAAGTCTTTATATAAGCTGAATTAATCGCAACACCATTTAATGCAGAGCCCACTGATTATTAAGACATCACATATTTTATTAATTCCCGTAGTTCTCTAATTCATTGCAAATTTCTCCATTTATTTAATGATCCATCTTTACAAATGAGTATCCTACACAAAGTATATATTACCCACATCCACCACCCTGCATTGAATTCTAGATACCGTAAACTACCATGCTCCACTTCAGGGGAATAAGGGGGGAGGGGACTGTAATGTGGCTGTAATATCGACCTACTGAAATATTGCCTCCACTTTAATCTACTCCCACGAAGTCAATTAGTTAAATACATGTGGATTTAAGAAAATTAAAAATATATTTATCCATAAGTACGTACCTTGACATATAGTAGTAAGGAGTATAGTGGATGCAATATATTTGTAGGCCAATATTTCGCCTGTGATATGGTGACATACAACCTTAATTCACCATGAGGGTATTAAAATACTACATTGCATTGAACCTTAAGGATATTAATGAACCACACTGTGCTGTATCCTGCTTCACTAACCTATCACTGCACTATATTTTAGGGACACTAAAAACACACTGCACTACATCTTAGGAATACTAGCCAACCTCATTGTAATTCACCATAGAGGCTTTAATTAATCCTATCGCACTATTATGTTAAGACATCTTGTAAAGCGTAATGTAACCTAAAATGATATCCTAGGGCTGATGTAAATAGCTAGCATACTGAAAAATCACCTATTATCGTATATAAAGCCAGGTCTTTAAGGCTTTACAAAAAGGCAACAGCTCTTACAGCTCCCGCCGAGAGAGGCAAAGAATTCCAGAGTTCTGCAGCTTTAACTGAGAAGGCCCTACCACCCAGGCTTATGGATAGTGGCGGCTCGCAGCGGTAACGCTGTGGGGCGGAGAGGCGAGGCGGGCGGGGGTGGGGCTGGGTGGGGGATAGTGGAGTCCGACATACGACGGCAGGTATTTATTTATTTATTTATGTTTACCTTTGCCGTCGTATGTCGGACTCCACTACCCCCAACCAGCCCCGCCCCCACCCCGCCTCCCCGCCTCACAGCGTTACCGCTGCGAGCCGCCACTGCTTATGGAGCGGCACTTAGTAACAGTAACCAAAAAAGCATCCAATCTGAAACCTTCTTTACAAGTAATGGAGACCCCATGAAGAGCTCGATGGACCAGGCAAAGAGCTTTAAATATAATACATATAGGATAATATAACAAGGAACACACATTGCCTTCTTCCACTATTTGGGTACATGAGTTTTTAAAATTGATTTATTAAAAATTGCTAGAAAGACTGTGCCCAAAAAATGCTGCTGGCCTCCAGATAGCTAGTGATCAGGTCCAATTGGACAACCACATGAAATAGTATTAGTAATCTCTGTAAAATCTTCCAAAGTTAACAGCTCAATATTGTACAGACTAGGAGTCCCAACATCCAATACTAGCTCTGTACTAGCTGAGCTAATTGACAAAGGTCCAATACTCTCACACATTTTTATTAAATTTTTCTGCAAAAACAATGGATAGAATATCACATAACCCTTGTGTCTGGTCAACAGTCTAAGAGGAGCATGATGTAGAAGCTGTAAAAGAGAAAACAATGGAGAAAACTTCCTTCAAAGTGTTGAATGCCGCAAGAACCTTACAAGCAAAAAACATTTCTTCAAAGCCACCTTAACCTCGAATTTAACCTTAAGTGCATAATCCTCTGGCCATCGCAGCTCCAGGTTCTTGCAAACAATCTTAACCTCCATCAAGGAGTTAATCCGTTTATGAGGTTAACATAATCTTCTTCAACTGAACTACCCCTAAAGAAAGATCTTTTTCCAATAAAAGATTGGCAAACTGATCATGTGATAGTTTAACCCACAACAATTTAAGCTTGGTTGTGCCACTAAATGTGAGAACGAATCCTATACACATTAGTCTGTCCCTGGTCCAAAGGGAGCAATGGAAGACTTAGGTGAGAGCGTGATGATAAACCCAAACAATTCAACCAAACCAAAAAAAGCATACGTTCAATAATTTTACATTTAGCTGAGCACTATAAATTGGTGCCAAACCGTCACCTCTTTTTTTGAAACGTGGTACATGGTGAACTTTGTAGGCTGGAGGGCAGACAAAAACACAATCTGGTGCAAACTTCTCTGTGGTCCAAGCTTCAAGTAATAAAAAGCAAATTTTGTCTTTCAGAGGTAATAATCACATCATGAACTTCAATAGCATGCTTAGCTAGGGAGCATGTATTTATTAAAGCACAGTTGAATCCTGTGTTGCCATGGGCAGCCAGGGAGGTGTCAATAAAATTCTTAAATGGAGAAGATGACTGTGAGAAGTTGGCCTGGCATATGCTGTCCACTAATTATAATGGGCACCTTGCACCAGTCCAAACAACCCCTTATTGGAGATAGGTTAAAGACAACCTTATTGAAAGCTATCCTAGTGGTAGCTATGGAGAGCAGCCTTCAGGCTAAGTCTTGAAGGAATGTAAAGCAGCTTGTTTTACCAGTCTATAATCTCTTGAGTGACCAAATGAAAGAGCACCACACCAGGTATATATTCAAAATATATGTATTTATTGCTAAACACACCCCTCTAGTCTCTTTATGAGTTTATGAGGCTAGAGTTCAAGTACATAAGTTAGAAGTTATTAAATCACAGTAATAGCACAAATACACGTTTGGGCCCTAGGGGCGTACCAAACCATATACCAATAAAGTGGTATGCGAACCACGACTGTACTAGACACTAGGCCTAGAGCCTCTAGAAGTGCTTGGACCACGAGGAACCACCCAAGGTAGTGACACAGGGGACCCACGTGAGACGCGTGCAGTGTAAATACACAACCGCGATACGCCGTTGACTTCTATGGAGAAAGTCGGGATCGGGAAATTAGAGAAAAGGGACACTTAAAAGAGGACTAGGACAAAACCCTTTGAGATCTAGGACTTTGAAGAGTCTCTACCCACGGGAGCACCGGAGTACTCGTGTTACCTCACCCAGGAAGCCGGGTGCATAGGTGCCTTTCGGGGTCGGGTTTCCGATCCCGACTTTCTCCATAGAAGTCAACGGCGTATCGCGGTTGTGTATTTACACTGCACGCTGCTCTCCCGTGGGTCCCCTGTGTCACTACCTTGGGTGGTTCCTTGTGGTCCAAGCACTTCTAGAGGCTCTAGGCCTAGTGTCTAGTTCAGTCGTGGTTCGCATACCACTTTATTGGTATATGGTTTGGTACGCCCTAGGGCCCAAACGTGTATTTGTGCTATTACTGTGTTTAAATAACTTCTAACTTATGTACTTCGAACTCTAGCCTCATAAAGAGACTAGAGGGGTGTGTTTAGCAATAAATACATATATTTTGAATATATACCTGGTGTGGTGCTCTTTCATTTGGTCACTCAAGAGATTATAGACTGGTAAAACAAGCTGCTTTACATTCCTTCAAGACTTAGCCTGAAGGCTGCTCTCCATAGCTACCACTAGGATAGCTTTCAATAAGGTTGTCTTTAACCTATCTCCAATAAGGGGTTGTTTGGACTGGTGCAAGGTGCCCACTATAATTAGTGGACAGCATATGCCAGGCCAACTTCTCACAATGACAGTCTGGGTAACCCCTCCCGTCTTTCCCCATCTTGATTTGGTAAACCCATGACCTGGCCCACATCCCACCATGATACCCAGAAATTGCTCTCAAGAGTAGGTAAAACGCCCATTCATATCCTCCCACAGAGCAGAACCATGGCTCATAGCCAAATGGGCAGCTTGGCAGGCACTGTGCAAGGTCCAGGCACAAATAGGTGGAGTTGGGATGCCGTTGGTGTGTCTGCTGTGTGGACATGCTGCAAGCTTGAATTCTTTAACTTATCGCTTATACTTTACTCATCACATGATCTTGGGAACTGCAAACCCATCACACTATGTTGCATTGTAGATGTAAGAACACCTCACACTGTATCCAAAGGACACTAACTCACCACGCTGAACATCACTCTAGGAGCACTGTGTCAAGTGGGCTCTACCCATCTCGGCTGCGGCCTAGGAATGTCAGCACAACACACTGCTCTGCATCCTAGGGTTGGTACCCATCATATTGTAACTTATGGGCACTGACCCACCTCACTACATACTACTCACTACACAACACTTCATCCTCTGGGCACTAATTCACAGTGATAGACTGTGCCATGGGTGTACCAACCCATCACTGCATCTGCATCCTAAGGAAAGTTACCTACCACACTGCATTTCATGCCAGAGACATAACCCACCACAATGCAGTGTCTCCTAGCAACAGTGATCTACCTCAGGGCATTGCATTCTCAGGACTCCAAACCACTGCTCTTCACTGCATGTCCCATGCAAAGTGGACACTTGCGAATGTGCACGCAGTGCCGTCTTAACGCATGGGCACACTGGGCAGTTGACAGGGGGCCCCACGAGCATAGGGGCCCCATGCAGACCAGAATTTAGCATTCATTTTCAATTAAACATTTTTCTTCCTGTGAGGGGATGTGTAGGCAGGGCCCAGTGCACTGCTTTGCCCAGGGGCCTATCTTGCTGTTAAAACGGCCCTGAGTGCATGCCTTGCTTGCGCATAGTGCCTAGAGTCTGTGTGGTGGGCTAACACTGCTCCACACACCAGGAGAAAGGCTTTGGTGCCTCTTCAAGATTTAAAATGACAGGACGCCCTGTGGCTCGGTGCATGGCAGATAAACCAAGTGAGGAAGGGAGACAAAGGTGTCAGAGGTCGGTTATGTCAGCAAGTGGCCGACCTGCACCACAAATACCGTGGGGATTTGTTTGCCGAAAAACGCTCATCAGGAGAGAAAGTCTGCTCAGCAGGGTATTTCTTTCTGGTTCAACCCCACATGATGTGAACTTGAGCTGTGAAGAGATGCATTCTGAGCTTTTGTTAATACAGAGACTGGGAGGGAGAGGAGGCAACAGAATTGCCATAATCAATACAACTTTAAAAGAAGCATTTACTCTCAAAGATTCTGGCTGGGTTTATGTAGGGAAGGGCCCTGCCAGTGGTGGGCATTGATAGTAATTGGCAACTGTGCAAAACCAAAGGGGATGATGGACGTAGTGTTGAACATTGCAAGCACTCACCCCCAGTCAACTGATCTGGGTTTAATCCATCATCATTCTTTAGCTCACTCCGCCACCCCAGTTCAGACATGGCCATATGCAAATCAGTCTGACCCTGTGCCTCATGGGAACAGTCCAGCCCGAACTGCCAAGCCATGTCTTCCCTGGACCAGAAACAAGCATCCTGGGACCGGTTTCGGGCTCACAGCCCTCATCAGCCAGGCTATCTTGAATCCAGTGGTAAAGTGAGCAAGGGACCCACGTCTGGGCATACCCTGCCAACTTAGGGTGACTGGGGGTGAGTGTCTGAAAAGTTTCAGCGCTCCGTCCATCATCTCCTTGTGTTTGCTTTAGTAATTGGCAACTAACATTGAAACTGGTATATGACAGGCTCAATATTTAAGATCTAAGTTTATAGGAAAAAACACTCTAATTCTTTTCTCTGCACTGACTGAAGAATTCTTAAAGTAATCCTTGTAAGCAATACAGTCACGCTTTACCCTTCATTCGTTTTAGTGCATGTTGAAGGCAGTATGGGTCCCTAGTTCGTAAGAGTATTTAAGTTCCCCAGATGTTGTGTTTCTGTAGTTCAGGGGCAGCTCCTCCGATATGGCGGAGGAGCGTCGCCCCACTGCTTTCTCGCAGTGCGAGAAGCCAAAACATAAAATGGTAATAACTTTTAGTTATTACCATTTTATGTTTGCTTTGCGGATGGGCGGGGCTGCTCTGCAGGGAAGGAGTGGTTTGCCCCCTCCTGAGTGCACAAAGACTGTTTGGTTGGCCCTCTCGGGCCGCCCAAAACAGTCATGCGCGCTTTGCCATTCTCCATGCAGGCTGCATTGCATCCTGCATGGAGAACATGCACACCCCTCTAGCCCCCTGGCTGAGCGCCGCGTCACGGTGCTCCAGACCAATCACAACGCTGCATGCAGCGTTGTAATTAGCTTAGGGGAGGGAGCCTGGCTGCCTGCTTCCTGTTCCTGTCGGAGGCAGGAGAGCAGGAGCAGTGAAGATGTGGGACCCGGCGGAAAAAGTAGGTTTTTAATTTTGTTTTTTTAAATTATGAACCCCCCGCGTGACCCCTCCTTCCCGTGCGACCACCCCTCCCTGTGCGACAACCCCTCCCCACGCAACCCCCCCTGCACCCGCCCTCCTACCCGCGAGCCATGCCATCCGCTACTGCTGTAGTTTTGTTTTTCATGAAATATAGCAATCTTGTATAATGCCTCCTGTGGATGAGTCACCTCAATCTGTCTGCGTGACTTCCAGGTGTGAATGTGTGTTCAACAGGCGGTATGAGAATGAGCTCTGGAGCTGGGCTGAAAGCAATACATGTTTTTCACAGTTCCTCTCACTGGGTAAGAGAGGGGTCCAGGCTATGTGCTCCTCCAATTCTTGGCTGCGGAGCACACAGAGGGATGTCAGATATGTGCCAGCCTTAATTACAGTTTTATGGGGAAGTGTGTGAAGGAGGCATAAACAGCTGCCAACATAATTACAGTGCCAAAGGAAAGGAAAATTCAGTTTTTACATATGGGGAAATTCAGTTTTTACATATGGGGAAGGTGTGTGAAAGAGAGAACAGATGGTGAAGTGAAGGAGATAAATGGAAGTACATGCAGAAGGAGAGATTTAAAAGACAGAAACCAAGAGGAAGGGTATGAATGAAGTGTGAGACAAGCAGATGGAGAACTTTAGAAAGAGAAGCGTGGTGGGAAAAAAGCGCAAGTGACCAATGTAGATGGAGAGATTGCAGAGGAGAGTGACATGAATGAGATAACAGAGCGATTGAGCACACAGAATGACACTGCACATTTGACAGACCACTGCAATGTTTAATTCCCAGTCCGATATTTTCACAATCTCCTGTTTTCAGAATGGAAGCATCTTTAATTCTAATCATTCACAACAATATAATCGTTCTTACTCATTTATCTGGTTAGCAACGAATAACAATCAGTGCTAACAAGGACTGGCAACCACAAATGGTCTGTTTTGTTTTAGGTGCATGTGTTTGTTATTGTGTGATATATTTGGGAGCACTTAGAAAACCCACATGCAAGCACCCAAATACTGTTCAGGTGGCACTCTGTGGATTTCCGTTCACATGTTGTAGGTTGTGTCTTTAATCACGGGCCGTAGCTCTTGTAAAGGATTCCTGGTTAGGTTTATTTGGCTATGCATTTTTTAGAGACTTGTCACCTTCTTCATTTCACTTAAAGCTCTGGGCTCTGATAATACGGAGTGTGAAAATTTACATTAAAGTTGCCTTGAACCAGCTCATGACATGCTCTAATGACTGGGGCAGTAGGTGGTTACAAGGAAGAATCTGTGGTATATACTATTGTTTACCATTTGTGTTAAAGGGCCTACAACACTATTTCATTCCAGTTGGATAACAGATGTATTCATTTTGTAGATGTGGGCCTTTACTTGGGATTGAAAGCAAGAAGCATGTTAGTAAAGGTCTTGAAAAAGCAGGGCCATATCACTTCATTCTATGGAGCCATTCAGTGTCTCCCTGATCAAGATTCTACTCACTTTGATTGTCTGAAGTCAGTCTCTCTATGTGAGGCACTCATGGTCGTTCTCTACGACCAGTATCTTCTTTAGAAACATACCTTCATTTTCAAGTGACTCATTAAATGGCAAGAATGGAAGGGCCACAGAAGAGCTCACAGTGTAGCAACAGGTTTGACTGAAGCAGTGCATGGCAAGCATTTTGTATTGTAACACCTGTAAAACACAAGACACTGTAGTGTTTTCCGGATGGTTGAGTAACTGCTTTATTTCTAATGCATGGTTAGTAGAGTGTCAGTCACGGTGTCGCATATGTAGAGATGTTTGGTGTTGGGTATGAGGTTCAGATGTGTTCTCCAGCATTAATCCAGCTAACTATTTGTAGCATGTATTCATAAAAGTAAATGTGAATGAGAGATGGAATCACAGGATGCTTAAGTGTCTCATTACATCTTGTAACCCGCGTCTGAGAAGTCATGTAGTAGGTGATAGCCAGATCTTTATTGCTTTCTGAATTCTAGATGTTGAATATCTTTATTTATGATGGAGGATGCATTCGAGCTTTAGTTTCTGTACGTAGAAAGACTTTCCACCAGTACAGGGCTTTCTGAAATCCCCAAGTGATGGATTCTGATCCTTTATTCTGTAAGTTCCACACTTTTGGATCCTGTGTATTTCACTTTTGGAGTCCAGAGACCCTACAGGTAAAAGAGCAGCAGTCAAGTGCATTAGGGATTTTTCCCTTTCCATTGAGGGAGGACCAAGGCTAAAGATTTGAACTGGACTGCTCCCTTCAGACCAGAGTTGGACTGATTTGAGGTTGTCTTTTTTGGTGGCACAACCAAGCTAAAATTGTTGGCCACGAATTTCCAGTGGCTTAGAATCATATGTGTAAGCATATATTGACAGTCCCTTTTGATCCCTTCAATCTACCAATGAACTTATTTTTAATCACTACAGTTTTTAATTTCTTTGTTTTTCTGTTATCACTCTATGAATAATTTCTTGCAATTTCAGTTCTCCATCACTGTTGAATTTTTTCATCATCATCATCATCATCATCATCATTTTTGCATCAAAGCTCAGCTATTTACTTGACTTTTATACCAATTGATTAGTTCCACTTACTCATGTCCAAGGAAAAAAAATAGTAGTCCTGTGTATGATGCAGTGAGGGGACCCCATTGTAAATGAATGTCACAAGTGCAAATGACTGGATGTAAAATGTCAAGGTTTTCACAAAAGGATTCCTTGAACTTTAGATTCTTCTATAACTCCACAACATCATAATATTATGCAGGAGTAAATATCGTGCACAGGGTGGGAAGTGAGAAGAATATAACTTAAGAAAATATAGAAAGCATTTGAACTGGAACATGAATATGGGACTATCAAATGTGTTATTAACCTCCCTGAGAAAAATGTCTACTTCAGATACCTATAAATACCTTTGTGAATTGAACATGAAATGTCCCGCTCCCTATACTTTCAGAGAGTTCAGAATGCAGAACACATAGAAGGAGGAAAAAACGCCTCACCTGAGGAGGCGTAGCATTTTGACGCATTCCCAGGTCTACCAGTAATGGTAAATCTGGGAATACGCCAAAATCCATAGGTGGATGTGTGGGAACGCCCACGCTCCACCCATAGGGGCAGAGTAATTCTACGAAGCGATTTGCGCTGCCTTGCGTTACTCTGGATTTATCAAGCCACTCAGGGCCATGCAATGTGGCCTTGCGTGGCTTGATAAATATGGCTTAGTAGTTGCACCGCGCTTGTGCCCTCTTGCCTGGTGCAAACGCGGTGCAACTCGTTGATAAATCTACCCCCTAACGGTGTATGATTATTTACTGAATATTCCAAATATAAGGGTACGTGAAAGACAAGTGCAGGAGTACTGTTTTACATACTACACCAAAATGCTTTTGTGAGTAGGTCCCTTTGTGTGAGAGGTACTTTTAATTTATTGGTGAATTGGGCCTCGGATATTTTAGGTTTATTAAAAGCTATAACCTCGTTTGTCCTCAGAGTGATTGAGCCTCCTGGTCTTTTTAAATAACACTTCCTTTTAGTTATCTGCTTTCATATTAACTGGGCACTGAAACCATTCTCAGATTGGTCAGTTAGCCATTGTGATTGCTTGTTCTATTTTTTGACGATTTTGCGAGGACAAGGTCGCAATTGGAAATTTTGCAGTAATATTTTCTAAAAGTCTTTACCTTGTGAATTTGATGTTATTATTAAAAGGACTTGATTGCTCTGTTCTTGTACATGAAATGATTCATTACATGTCTTCTTTTGATGGAAAGTTTGCATAGGAAGGCACTGATAACCCCATCCTTTGAATGTTCTCATCAAGGATGTGGACCTTCTCTCAGGGCCAGGGATTTATAACTTATTGCCTGCTTTGATGTGTTGCTGTGCTTGTTGCTGGTTGCCTGGAGAAGACAGTTAACTAGTTCAGTCCTTTCTGTTTTCCATGTTATTTTAGAGCCACTAGCTACTCTGTTTCAAATCTAAAAGGAGTCCGGTTACTGCTCTCGGTCAATAGGTAAGATTCCAAGGGAGAGATTTTCAAACCTTTTGCGCTGGTTTAGTGTCACAAAAGTGACGCTAACCAGCGCACATTTTTTGCTATTTTCTTTCCAGAGCAAAACTTGTTTTGCACTGGAAAGCACCCTCTAAGTAGCGCAAAGCAGCGCAAAGCACTGCTTTGCGTTACTTTGCGCCGAGGGGGCGTTACATGGGTGGTACATGGGCGTTCTCATGCAACCACCCATGCCTTTTGACACAAAACCATATTTACAAAGATTTGTAAACATGGTTTTGCGCCAAAAGTTAACCCCCTTCAAAGGAGGCGCTAAGAGGAGCAATGCTTTCATTCTCCGTGCTTCTCCGACTTTCCATGCGTGCTGCACTGTGCAGCACGTATGCAAATGGGAAAAGCTTTGCATCGTGCCTAGCATAGTATTTTGTACATGAAGGGTACCCTTACTGTACAAAACCTATGCTACACTCATGCACACACCCTAGCGCTGCAGCGCTAAGGTGGGTGCATGGCGCACGGCAGCTGAAATCAGCGCCTGCTCCCTCCCTGTCACGCAACGCTGTGCAGCGTGCGTTGCATGACTTTTTTGAAAATCTCCCCCCAAAACCCAATGCTGCACTTTTAGACAAGGTTTGAGTGAACGCGGTAAAGTCTGGGCCAACCAGTTCATGAATATGTATAAGTCGGCCACGACCCGCTGGATATTTTTGAGTGAACATTGTTGCAAAAATGTTTTTTTTTGCTAGAAAGCCAGATCCATATTTTTGTAGGTCTACCTAGATGACATGCTTTCTCATATTAAAACAGTTATGAGTCAGGAGTCGTTGGTGTTGAGGAATGAGGCTATCTAGGAAACTATGCTAACTTTCGGAGAACAATGTCATCGTGAATTAAGGATGGTTCTAGTGTTAAAAGTAAAAATTCAGTTCCATAGTCATTGACCTCTAGCCACTTATGCCAGACATTTTAAAGAGCCTTTTCTTATGAAAGAAGATACTAAGGGGCTTATTTACAAGCCCCTTCCGCCGCCGGTGCGTCACTTTTGCCCATATTAAATGTGGTGCACCAGCGGCGCAAGGGGCTTGTAAATAAGCCCCTAAGACCCTTATTACGAGCTGCCCAGTTAATTGCAATATGTGCGGTAAGTAATCGCTGTTACTGGAAATATCTCAATTATGAGTTTCGAGATAACTATTGGCTGATCAAATCTATTGATATTTATTGGAGGAAAAATGCCCAGTATTTACTGCGACTGTGAGCATTTTGGTGTTGTAAGCACCAAAATCTACACGTTAATCTCCCAAAACTCGTAATTGGGTGGTATTTATCACACCCGAAAAATTCTGCCTCTGTGGAGTCGCTTTGTTTCAGTGGGATGAATATCACATCAATTAACAGGCCTTGAGTAATGTGTACTAAGTGTTATTTTATTTGTAACTTTAAGAAGGAGTTCTACACATTCTGCTAAAAAATGAGGTGCAGATAGGTAGACAGGTAGATAGATAGATAAATAGATAGATAGATAGATAGATAGATAATTAGACTGATTGATTGATTGATTCATGTTAGTGGCAGCAAGGTGGCCTTTCATTGATAGCTCCTTGTCCAGTCAGCCTCCCCACTCTATGGTTACTTTCTACGCCATCTTTCACAGACAATGGGGAGCAGGATCATCGGCCCCTACTGTGCTAACATATATAGGTCTCAAATACAATGACTTCCGATTTCATGGGGCAAAGCTGTCACCAGCATGCCTCAATCCATATCTCATTTAAAATGCAGGAAACTGGTCAGGAGATCTATCAGCTGTCAAGACAGCTGAGTTGCATCGATTAGGGAGTTTACCTGACCAAATACCACATCCTATTGGTTGTTAAATATTGCAGCCATCTCGTGGTCCTTAGGCCCACACAACCAAAATTGATTAGGTGGTCCACTCAAATGGAGTGGGCAGCCACCTCGATGACAAAAGAGAGGTCAAGAAGCGCTGACTTGAATAGATTGTCCTCATTAATCATGGTCAGCCTACCACCTTACATTGACAAAGTGCACATTAACTCTGACCACTGGCTTAAACCTTGATTAAAGGGCTTGAAGCAAGCCATTCCTGCATGAATGTTTCTGGAGATGCAAAATTATCACTTGCATCACCAATTTAGCCGGCTGCAGAGGAATACTGGTAAGATGAGTGTGCTAGATTGGTAATAGAGGGGTTGCTGGGCTATGCATTTACATAGAATACTCTATTTCCAGTACAAGCCTTAGCTTTTGCAAAGCATTGGCATCAAGTGTGCCATGTCAATCAGTTGTTTTGAAGCAAAGAATTCCTAGAAGGCACTGATTTGTTAAATGAAAGCCAAAGACTGGAAACACGATACATCGAAGACACGAACCATTCTGATAACCCTGAAGAGGTCAGCACCAGCTTCTTGTAAATGGGGCTTGACCAAACCCAACCTGAGAGTGGTAATGACCACATTGAGGTGTGGAGAAAATTCAGCAAAAACTTATCAAAAGAGGCCACATCTGTGCAAAAACATCCGAGAAATCATTCAGGAACCAGAGAAAGGTCACAGTGGATTTTATTTTGTAAATTTGAGGTACAAAACGTCCTGAAGGATATCTTGGAAAACGGAAAAGTGGGTGGCAGCACAGAGCGGACACAGAGGAAATGAAGGACAATGTATTTAGGTCTGGCTGAGTTCAGTCAACCGCCTCGTTCCCAACCTTAACATCAGAATTTATTTTAAGAAAGAAATTGGTTAGGTGAAGACATTCTTTGAAAAAACGTTGGGGACATCACAGGTTAGAGTGCCAAGAACAGAATAAGAATTTGGTCTTTGGCTTCAATAATTTTTACATTCAAAACGTGCTTAGACATGTTCCAAGAATCACGTCATATAATCGGTTGGTATGTGTTTTCTATACTTCTCACTTTCCTTAGGGCTGTGTCTGTGTTCTAGATAAGGGCAGAGAACCAATTGGTGGCCTTGGTGGGTATACGTTTGACTGCACTTCAAAGGCACACGTTTCTGTACATCCTGTTTTATCTATCCTGGAAAATATGTAAGAGTACAGATAACCTGAATTCATTCTGTCTGTTGAAGAGCAATTGTTTAATTGAATCTGATGGCTTGCAAGAGCCAATTATTTCAAAGCAGTCCTGAATGCTTCAAGGGTAGTGGGTAATCAATTGCAGAGGCCTGGTTTCTTCTCTCTTTATCAGTGCTCTTTGGCAGAAGGTGCATTGACCTGACAGGCTGCTCTCTTCCAGAATCAACTTCTCTATGGTGAAAAGGTGTGTGTGTGATGCAGGCAGCCAGAGAGTGTGTGATATTAGTAAATCCGCCCCAGATGTTCTTTTTATTGAGTTATAAAAGTTGAGTTTCCCAGGATATATGGCTTATGTTGCCAGTCCTAAGATTTGTATATATTAAAATAATGGTTCCTGATGGGCAATATCAGAGAGCAAAGTGGTTTCAATTCTGTAACAAATCATGAGAGTATGAATGAAATAAATCAACAACAGCAAGACATTTGGCCTTAGTAATGTTTATGGAGCCAGACATAGCTGTTCATAATAGGTGTTCAGTGCTCAACACAGTGCAAAGCAAAAGGAGTGAAAAAAATCCAAGTGTGTATTTAGTACACAAAAAGACCATGGACAACAAAGATTTTCGTTGCTGTAGTTGGCCCCATTAACACAGGTGCACTCCCTAGTTTAGAACAGCAAAATGACTGGATCATTGGTAAAGTCCATTTGCCTTGGTGTCAACAGTGTTTCGAACCCGTTAAGGGTTCCGATGGGCCCTAAACTGTGCTCTCTCCATGGATTACAAGTAATTGGGTCAGCTTCTACCACTCTAATGCCAGCTGGCAAGGAAGGTTAAAGGAATTAATGCATTGATTACTTAAGGGAAATCTTCATTACTTTGACTAACATCCTTGTCGCAGTACTTCCGGGCCACCATCTCTCGCCTTTCTCCTCGTCCTTGGTCACTGGTGTTTGATGGTGTGGGGTCGAGGTGTGATTGGGCCTCTCCTCTTTGATCACTTCTCTTTGGGAGAGATCTGAAAGGAAGGTCAAAGGTTAGGAGTGAGAGAGTTTATTTTCGTTTTTAGCTAATCACGTGGTGTCGAGGGAGTTACAACCACTGCAGACTGAGCCGAGGAATCACATGGCATATATGTGAGTAAGAATTAAAACCTTAGCTGAGATATTTGCCTCGGCCGTCACTCACACACACGCTGGTAATACCACACTTGTCTACCATAAACAAAGGGTGCGAAATATACGGAAATCCCGCCTATGAAACGAGTTCACTGGAAGGATAAACGTCAGTGGGTATCTACGCCTAGTAAAGAAATGTCTGAAGACAGGCAAGAGGACGCAGAACAGTCATCACTCAAAAGGGAGTCGGTGCGTGCAAAGGGAGCGTGTCTGTGCTTGCAGTGTTTTCTGAGGCCTTTGAGTGAGAAAGCTCTGCTTAACCTGTTACACGCTGTGCAAAAACATTTGTCTTCTTACCAGATGGAATGGGCGTTTAACTTCATATGTGATAGGCAGACGCTTTAATTTCTTGCCTATCTAATCTGCAGGCAACACGCTCATATATTTTGCACTCCAGCAAATCAGACAAAAGAAGTGCCAAGGAGCAAATGGTAGCAATTTTAACCTGCCGGCATGCACACCAAGGAAAAGTTTTTTTAACTATAGGGAAAAAAAACGAATTAGCATATCTTTATCTGAAGGTTTTTTATTTACCTGAAACCAAGCCTGTTGTTCTAGACCCTATACAAGAGAACTGAGGTGGTCTCAAGATGAGATTTCCAACATTTGTTCCTCGAATTGTTGCTTAAATAGTTGCTCTGTGGTGCTGAAGCAGCCTGTATTGCATTTGTGCCCTCCTCCTCACCTGAGCTTTTCTTTGTCAGAATCCCACCGAGTCGGTGCTGCTCTGAGTACGAAAGATTAATTCCTCATTTGTTTACGTTCATATAAGTTAAATGTGGAGCTCTCAGAGTGGTTGAGTCCACCTTTGATTCATTTTTAAGCTGAAATGGAGGACATGATTTGTCCCCTATAAAATGAAAGAATGCAGCACGTTTCAAGCCATGTTATTCTACCGCCCTGGGCGCACCCACCTACGCAACTTTAACATAGTTATACGTTTTCTGAGGGCTTATTTGGGTGTTTGAATGTAAGAACAGAGACATACCTTTGTTATAAGCTAGTATTTATGGTGGGCCTGGGTAATAAAGCATTTCCTGAGTTTGCATAATATTCCCTCATAGGATACTAGTCAACACAGAAATTATTCTTCCAAGAGACATTTTCTTCTTGAACCAGTCTCCTGACGATATCTCCCATGGCTTTTTCTACACACATTATGCACTCATGCAACAAGTTATGTGAGATATCAGCAAATCACATTTTGTGAAATATGCATAACTGCATTACAAGACCGGAGGCTACCATTATGCATTATTCTTTTAATGCAACTTCAAGCAGCCATTTTAAAGTTATACATCACAAAAGCAAAGATCTAGAATAGAATGCTCATGTGTTACAATGGAGGCAAGCCTAGATAGATCTGCCTCTTTTAAATGCGGCTTCAAGCAGATAAGTTCTATTACCATTACTCTCTATGCTTTCTACTTTGATATTGTCAACCTTCTTGTTGCACAATTGTATTGCTGTTTACTGTATTACCTTATGCTGTAGCCGCGCTTTCTTTACCTTATTGATGCCTTCATTGTACTATTTAGTGCTTTTTCATTGACTTCCTTTGTACTTTGACGCTTTCAGCACGTTGACCATTCTTTTGCCGCCTTCCCGGTCCGCTGCGCCATGTTGCGTTGCCCGTTTTTCTTTCACTCGGCGCACCGCATGATCGCAGTTTTTTATAAGGCGTAAACCTTGATGCAGGCGTGGCGCGGCCCTCTCGCGCACTCCAATTTACTGAGTGTGGGCCGCGCTGATACGGTCATAGGTTTGGGTGTCTTCCGGCTCGCTTCGCTTTCACCCCGGGCACGTCTCTTCCTGCCGACTCCCCTTTGGCCTCGCATTTTCCTCACCGAGGGGTATCTCCTGTATTGAGGAGAGACCCTTGGCAGGCACTGCGCGACACGTTCCGCGCTCATCGCGCAGCGTCAGTGAGGCCCTGTGAGGCCTCCAATACCCAAGAAAGCAGCAATCGCGTTGCTTAGCAATGCATACAGAAACAGCGATCAGCTGATTCTCCTTCATTTAGGACTTCCTTTTTTAGCATTTTAGACCCTCAAATTTCCTTTACGGATTAATTTGAAAATTCAGGGCAGGTTATTGTCTTAACCATTTTCAGGGCAGTATTATCCTTATTGTCTTAACCAATTTCAGGGCAGTCTTACCATTGGATATTTATTAACCAAGCGTTTCTAGTGCTTGGGACGTTTATTTATATTATTCATTACTGCATACCTATTTTTACAAGTCCCTTACCTGGGAGTTAATTTGGTGTTAACTCCTTATTAAGGATGTAACCCTTTGGGATTAGTTATTAAGGATTTAACGCTTTGGGGATCAGCCACTTATAATGTCCGACGTCAAATCAGATGATTCCCAAGCTCCGGCCCCCACTCCCAACCCTGATGAGGAGCTTATTAAAAAAATAATACAAAAAGAGATGCGCTCATGCATGAGAGAAACCATCAGCCAAATTGTTGAGGGTAAAAGATCCCTACCTGAAGCTAGCAAGCCCACTGCACTCCAAGGAGGGCACATTGAAGATTTTAATAAATGCGGGGGCAAAAGGTCAAGGAAAACCAATAATTTAGAAAGGGAGAGCCCATTGAGCACACTGGGAGGTCCAAGCACCTTGAACCTATTGTGAGGCTTACGCACCTCACACCCTAAAGGAGGACTAAGCGCCTCAAACTCGAAAGGAGGCCTACGCGCCCCAAAGACATCAAGTGTCCATAGCGACACAATCTATCCGGATGTCCCAAGCGGCACACTTTATCCAAGTGCTCTAACTGACCCCCATTTAATTGACATTGCTCAAGGAGCAACTGAGTCTATGGATGAATATATCCTCGACTTGGATACAGATGAGAAAGACCCGGGTTTTGCTCTAAGGAAATAATTATTGTTCCCTTAGGTGGGGAAATGTTCTCCCCCTATAACATTCAACACCCTAGGAGCTCCCAATGGTGGCCTCAGAACCACATGGCCAAGTTTATCAAGAGGTGGTTAAGAAACCCCCTTGAGAGAGACACAAAAAATATCCTAAAGGCTGAATGCCCAAGACCCATGGTCCAAGATAAAAATTGTCTCACTCCAAACTTAGACCCAGAACTTATTAAGTTCTTATTTAAACTGGGCAGGGACCCTAGGAAGAGGATGGAGCGCTCTCTCAAAACTTGCCAAGACCGCATGCTCGACATGCTAGGTCCCTTGTGCAGAATGATTGATCTAATGGAAGAGAGCCACATTAACGGCTCTTCCCCAAACATCGACTTATTGAGGGGATGGAGCCAGAGGACATTAATCCTCCTCAGCAACGCTAACGCAGCAATTAATACCGAAAGAAGGAAACTTGTCTTATCCAAAATTGACCCTAAACTTTGTGATATGGCCGAAAAGGAACATTCTGTCAACCCAAATGGACTTCTTTTCGGGGAGGACATGATCAAGGGACTAGGCAAATACGTGGCAACCTTCACTGCACTGGATAAGGCGCAAACTAACATGCACAGAGTTTTTAACCCTAGTGTTTTTGCCAGGGCCGGCAGAAGGGGTCACTCTGCCGGCCGTCCCTACCAAAGACCCTTCTTCAGACAACGGGGTTTTGGTCATCCCTACCAGACCAATCCCTCCTTCTACCCTCAGAGAGGAAGACCCTTCCGTTCAAGAGGCTTCAGGGCCAGAGGTCAGAGCTCTTCCAACACTTCAAGTAAGTACCAATTACCTCATCCTTCCTTTTCAACAGGGAAAGTGGGGGGTCGCCTAAAACATTTCTTCCGCACCTGGGAACAAATTACACAAGATCCTGGGGTTATAGAAACTGTTCAGAGTTTCAAAATAGATTTTATAGAAAAACCCAAACATCTTACAACACCCAAAGTGTTAAACCTGACCCAAGAACAATGGTCTATTGTGGCAGAGGAAGTGAACTCTATGTTGGAGAAAGGGGCAATTGTAGAGGTTCCCTTGGAACGCTTGAAATTCCTGAGCAATATTTTCCTGGTGGAGAAGAAGGACAAAGGGTAGAGACCTGTAATAAATCTCCGAGAATTGAACAAATCTCTCACCTACAGACATTTCAAGATGGAAGGTATCCATCTCCTCAGGGACATGCTTTTAAAAAAAGACTGGTTAGTGAAACTAGACCTAAAGGACGCCTACTTTACAATTCCAATGGCGCAAGAATCCCAGTCCTTCCTCCAATTTGCTTGGAACAATCACCTATACCAATTCCAAGCTCTGCCCTTCGGTCTATTCTCTGCCCCCTAGTGCTTCACCAAAGTTATGAGGGCCATCGCCTCAGTCTTGAGAGAAAGAGGTATCCGCCTTATAATTTATCTAGACAACATTCTCCTCATGTCTCAAGACCACTCTCAAATTCTCAAAGACTTGAATGCTACCGTAAGTTTAATAGAGGGTGCAGGTTTTATTATAAACAGAGAAAAATCGATCATGACTCCCTCGAGGTCTCTAAAGTTCCTGGGCTTCACAGTAGAGACCGTGAAGTCCATGCTGTTACTTCCCCCGAAAAAGATAACCAAGATTCGGAAAGAGATACGTCACGTTCTGAAACAAGACCTGTTAACCTTAAGAGAACTAGCCAGACTCCTGAGCCTCCTCTCATCATCCATCCAAGCTATTTTCCTGGGTCCGTTACACTATCAGGCCCTCCAAAGGCTGAAGGGCAGAGCCCTTCGATCTGGCCTATGGTACGGAGACAAAATTTGTCTAGACACAGAAGCCGAGACAGAACTGACCTGGTGGTTAGAAAATCTGGACGCATGGAATGGCAAAGCCATATTTGGCATTTCCCCAGAATTTGTCCTGGAATCAGACGCCAGCCTTTATGGCTGGGGTGCTTGCTTTCAGAATCAGAACACAGGAGGCTTATGGTCCTATTTGGAGAGTACACACCATATAAATGTTTTGGAGTTGACCGCTGAGCTCTATGCCCTAATGAGTTTCAAGCAATCCCTTCAGGGCAGGTCAGTTATTCTCAAGATGGACAACATGTCAGCCGTAGCCTACATAAATCGCCTAGGGGGCACAAAGTCGCCAGACCTCTCCAACCTAGTAAAAAAGCTATGGATGTTCTGCCTGGAACACAAAATATCATTAAGAGCAGAATACCTTCCAGGAAAAAACAATGTTTCTGCGGACTGGAATTCCAGATTCCTAGTAGATCACACCGACTGGAAACTGAATGTAAACGTCTTCAGAAGACTAGATTACCTTTGGGGTCCCTTAGAAGTAGACCTCTTTGCGAGCAGACTGACGTCCCAACTACACAATTACTTCAGCTGGATGCCAGACCCGGGTGCTCTGGCAGTGAATGCCTTTCTTCAACCTTGGAAAGGGATTTGGGGATATGCATTTCCCCCCTTTGCAATGATCCAGCGCGTTCTACAGAAGTTGAGAATGGAACAATGTTCAATAATCCTAATAACACCCTTCTGGCCATCCCAACCTTGGTTTCCAACAACCTTGGAATTAGCTTACGAAATTCCCTTTCTACTCCCAGCTTCACCAGGCCTCCTAAGAGACATAGACGGTTTGGAACACCCCCCACTCCAGAGCGGGACTTTGAACCTTCTTGCCTGGAAAGTATCAGGATAGCCAATGAAATCTCTGACCTTTCGGCACAGGCTTCTTCTCTCCTCCAAGAATCCTGGGCCCCCGGTACACACTATAGATACAACGGCATCTGGAAAAGATGGGTTCGTTGGTGCTTGGAAAGGAACCTGGATTCCGTGGAGGCTCCTATCGTGCATGTAGCAAACTTTCTTGTTGAACAATTTGAAAGAGGCCTTACCTATAGATCAATTAACTGTTATAGATCAGTCATTTCTGCGGGTCACTCCCTTTTAAATGGAAGAACTATAGGGAAAAACTCAATAAGTCGGCACAATTAAGTTGAAGACTCTGCTCCTGCACCACTACACTAAGTGGTAAGCCTGCTTGCATGTGTTTAATACTATTGTGGTCAATTATTCTTAGATGCTTTACCTATCACTTACACGCCTCATGCTCACCATTACAGGAGGTCATGTACTTCTGCCCTTCATCGCGATTGAGCAACCCATGATTAAGACCGTTTGTCAGCCCTTCTCGTCTCTCATACGGGGTAAGATAACCAGTTTCTTGACAACTCATAGTTCGCGAATACCTCAAAAGTCAACCTGCAGCTCACTGATCATAACCTTTTTGTATTATCACATGTGCAGCACCCGACCGGGTCCCCGTGTGAGTATCCCTTCTTCTTTCTCACCTTACCGGTGTCTCACTTTTTCACTGTCTCACGAGGCTGTACATTCGCCATCAGGTACTTAATATTCCACCTAAGTCCTTCCCATTTAAGGATCCCAGCTGACATTTTCTAAGCATACGCTTTCTTCTTTCTTTTTCTGATCATTAGATTGTCCCCATATCCCTTGGTCCTGAGGAGACCCTACACTGTAAAAGGGTCAAAACGCCGTTGACTGTATTTGAAAGCGAACCACTTTAACAGCTTGGACTATTGTACACAGAAGCTGGAATCATTAATAAGTTACTCTTTGGTCACCTTTTTTCAAAAAAATTGTGGAAACCAAGCTGTACACATTACATGTTTTTTCACTGTTTGTTTTATGGTTCCATTTCACTTGGGGACACAAAAGCACTATTGTTTTCTCTTGGTCTGTGTTTTTATTGATTTGAATTGTACAAATTGGATAAAAAGAATTATTGTGAACATAAAGTCTGCAAGGCCCTCTTTCTTTCTGACATCACTTCTAACCCGTTTTTTGATTGCGATTGTGCATTTGATTATTACTATAGATTAACCTAACTTTCCGCTGGAACCGTTGTTTTTGATACATATGGATTCCGTGGAGGCTCCTATCGTGCATGTAGCAAACTTTCTTGTTGAACAATTTGAAAGAGGCCTTACCTATAGATCAATTAACTGTTATAGATCAGTCATTTCTGCGGGTCACTCCCTTTTAAATGGAAGAACTATAGGAAAAACTCAATAATATGAAGAATTATGAAAAGCATTAGGCTTAAAAGACCACCTAAACCTAAATACCAAACACTATGGGCCGTGAAATTATTACTTGATTTATTTTGTAAGTGGCCAAAGAACAGTCTACTAGATAATATAAAACTCTCTATTAAACTAGCTTCTCTCCTATGCTTAATATCCTGTCTGAGAGTATCGGAAGTTAAAGCATTAGAGATAACTAATAGATCCTATGACGCCTTCGGTGTCAGATTTGAGATTATCAAAAGAACCAAAACTATGTCTGACATGATTTTTTACCCAAGATTCGATGTTTGCAAAAAGTTGTGTGTGGTAGATTGTATGAAGGAGTATGATGTAAGGATGAACAAACATCGCACCGCTGGTGTAAACTAGCTTCTTATTTCCTGTGTTAAACCCTTCAAACCCGTCTCCTCTTCCTCTATTGCTAGATGGGTTAAACTAGCTATGCAACTGGCAGGCATCGACCTCCAGAGATTTCAAGCACATTCTTTAACCCGTTGACCGCGGCGCGAGTGGGCGTGTTTAGGACGTGTTTAGGACGGCCCCCAGCCATCCTCCGCATACGCCCACTGTGACGTCGGACGGCCGGGGGCCGTCCCGAGCACCGAAGCGGTTAAGAGGCGCTATGGCCAGCCAATCCCTTTGGAAAGGACGATATTCCTAAGGTGGTCGACTGGTCCAGTTCCTATACCTTTGCGAAACATTACTGTAAACATGTTGAACACATGTCTGATGTAGTTTTACTAGACTACCAACATGCATAATGGTAGCCTCTGGTCTTGTAATGAAATTGCGATTCTCCTATTACCATGACCAGAGAATCTGGATTCCATTAAAGACACGGAGGCTAACATTATCCCAACCCTTCCCTCCCGGGAGTGGACTCTTAAGCTAGCATGCTAATAATTTACTTTATTGCATTTGTTTGAAGATTAGAATTAAAAAAATAAAATTAAAAATAATGCGTAATGAGGAAACAACTCAGTTATTTCAATGTATTATGCTTTATTTATGCACTATTTAATATCCTCAATATTCTCCCTTTTACATAGAGCTTATTAGTGCAAATTTGTAACATTTTATCCTTTTTCAGATAATTCAACTTAAATGGTTCCTCCACAAGATGCAGGATCTTACCTGGAGATTTAAGACTTCCTCCTCTTCCCTCCAAGCAAGTCTCGGCATCGTGCTTTGTTGTTCCTTTGGAATTCACCAGTTTCTAAAGAAGAAGTTTATCTCTTTTCATAATAGTTGAACTTTGTTTACATTGCATTTAAAAGAGGCAGATCTATCTAGGCTTCTCTCCCTTGTAACACATGAGCATTCTATTCTAGATCTTTGCTTTTTTGATGTATAACTTTAAAATGGCTGCTTGAAGTTGCATTAAAAGAATAATGCATAATGTTAGCCTTCGTGTCTTTAATGAAATTAAAGATTCTCTGGTCATGGTAATAGAAGAATCGCAATTTCACTTCATTTTCATCATATTTTCTTACAAAATACACAATTTACCACATCCATTCTCTAAAGTTTGAAGCAAGCGGCTTTGCCCATCTGAGGATTTTACTGTTTATATATCACATAATTTTCGTAGTGATTGATAAGATTGCTGTTTCTGATGAGATGCCATAGCTATAATTTGATGACGCTAGAATTTATGACATATCACTCCATTTCTGTGCACTCTTAGAAATGTCGGTCTCTAGTTGGCAGTGGCTTGCACCCTGTGTAAGTAGGGACTCTTATTCTAGTCAGGGTAAGGGGATTACATAGCTAACATGACCCCTGCTCACCCCCTTGGTAGCTTGGCACGAGCAGCCAGGTTTATCTCATAGGCAATATGTAACGCATTTGTAAATACACACAGTAACACAGCGAAAACACTACAAAAGGACACCATACCGGTTTAGAAAAATAACCAATATTTATCTGAGTAAAACAAGACCAAAACAACAAAAATCCAACATACACAAGAAAAATATATCACTTTTAAAAGGTTTAAAACAGTTCAATTCATAGGAATCCATGGATGTGTCACTTTTATCACAAAGTACCTGAGATGCATCAAAATCAAAGATGAAAACAGATGCAGGGAAGATGAGGCACCAGAAAACAAAGTGATGCATTGATTCCTTACTCGCAGGGGAGGTGATGCGTCGATTCCTTACTGCCAGGGAAGGTGATGCGTCGATTCCTTACTGTGGCACAGGGGAGGTGATGTGTCGATTCCTTACTGATATGGTGGTGATGTGTCGATTCCTTTAGCGATGGGGGAAGTGATGCGTTGATTTCCATTTGTGTGGCCTCGGTTCCTTACTGTGGGGGTATGTTGATGAAGAACTTGGTGCACAGGCGCAATGCATCGAAAATCGGGATGCGCTGGGTCAATGCGGCGGCAGTGAAACAGGCACCGTGTCGATTTTCCAGCCGCGAGCAGGTGATGAATCAATTTCTTCAGCCGCACAACAGGGCCTGCGTCGGAGTTGGAGCGGGTGTCTCGGACGTCAGAGACACGGCGCTCAGGACTCAGGCTGCGGTGATCTTTTCAGCTGCACAGCAGGTCCTGCATCGATTCTTCAGACGCACTGCAGTGATTCATTGGTTTTTCATACGCATGGCGGTGCTGCACTAGGAAAAATCGGCGCTGAAGGTCCATGCTTAGATTTTCAGGGTTCTTTGCAGCAAAACCCCCTCAAGGGCCCAGAACTGGAATTGGCACCACTTGGCAGGTCAGAACGCCCAGCAGAGAAGTTCAGGGGCTGCAGATAGAGTCTTTTACTGGCCCTGAGACTTCTTAACAGGAGGCAAGCACACACAAGCCCTTGGACAACCTTGGCAAGCAGGATACAGAAAGCAAAGTCCAGTCCTTTTACTGTCCGAAACAGAAGCAGCAAGCACTAGGCCAGCACAATACAGCAACAAGCAAAGTCGCAGTTCCCCTCCTACAGCTTCTCCAGCTGTTCTTCTTGGCAGGATCTTCCCTTAGTCCAGAAGTGTTCTGATTTGAGAAGGTTAGAGGTCAAATACTTAAACCCCTTTCTGCCTTTGAAATGAACAGACTTCAAAGGAAAGTCTTTGTAGTGCACAAGACCATGCCTTTCCCTGACCTGGCTCCAGACACACTAGGGGGAGGGGGGTAGAGACAGCTTTGTGTGAGTGCAGGAACAGCCCTATTCAGGTGTCAGTGACAACCCCTCCTACCACTCTAGCTCAGGAAGACCCATCAGCCCAGCATCAGGATATGCAGGGCACACCTCAGCTCCCTTTGTGTGACTGTCTAGAGTGGATGCATAAAGAGCCCAACTGTCACCCTTCCTCATACTTGGATTCCACTGGCAGGCAGAGGCACAGAATGGTAAAGGAAGAAAATGCCCATTTTCTAAAAGTGGTATTTTCAAATGTGTAATTGAAAAAAACAACTTCACTAAATTATGGATTTTTAAATTGTGAGTTCAGGGACCCCAAACTCCAAATCTCTATCTCTTCCCAATTGGAAGTTACACTTGTAAGAGGTTACAAGGCAGCTCCAATGATAACCTATGAGAGAGATAGTCTTTGCAATAGTGAAAAACGAAATTAGCAGTAATTCACTATCAGGACATATAAAACGCACCAGTACATGTCCTACTTTTTAAATACACTGCACCCTGCCCATGGGGCTACCTTGGGCCTACCTTAGGTGTTCCTTACATATAAAAAAAGGGAAGGTTTGGGGCTGGCAAGTGGGTACACTTGCCAGGTCGACATGGCAGTTTAAAACTGCACTCACAGACACTGCAGTGGCAGGTCTGAGACATGGTTAAAGGGCTACTCATGTGGGTGGCACAACCAGTGCTGCAGGACCACTAGTAGCAATTGATTTACAGGTCCTGGGCACACACAGTGCACTTTACTAGGGACTTTCCAGTAAATCAAGTATACCAATCATGGATAACCAATCACAATTACAATTTAGACAGAGAACATATGCACTTTAGCACTGATCAGAAGTGGTAAAGTGCCCAGAGTCCTAAAGACAACAAAAACAGGTCAGAAAAAATATTTGAAAGGCAAAAGGTTTGGGGATAACCCTGCAAAAATGGGCAGGTCCAACATTCCCTGACTAGTTTTTAAAATTTAATTTATTTATGAGCAGTTTCCAAGGTAAGGAAATCAACAAAAGGAAAAAAATATATATAACTCAATACTGCAAAACCCAAAAAGCCCACATGGAGGTCCATATACA
The DNA here is from genome assembly GCA_963921515.1 of Calotriton arnoldi. Lineage (NCBI taxonomy): Eukaryota > Metazoa > Chordata > Amphibia > Caudata > Salamandridae > Calotriton > Calotriton arnoldi. Next base: position 151,523 of record CAWUFW010009134.1, read on the forward strand.
CATCTTTAAGCATAGAGATGGGCGATAGGCCAGAATGTTTGCCATTTCGAAATGCCAAACACTGTACAATGGAATGACATGCATTTGATTCAATTCCTCCAGATAGGGTTGACCTGCATAAAAGCTGCTATTCCCAAATCAATACCCTGTCCCCATTGGAATCATGCTCTCTGTTCAGTTACAGTCTTTCGATAAGCCTGTAGCGAGGGGCTAAAGTCTTCTGGCCTGTTGGCCACTGGGATTGTAGTAAAGTAGAGCTCTAATTCTGCATTACAATACACCATTGCATTCAGCCATCCCCTGACCTTGGGAGACTTATCCCTGCCCCCCACACAACCTACCTGGCATTTAGCTAGTAGTAGTGCAATGGGCACAAAGCATCGCCGTTCACCCTCTATGCGCATGGTGCAACCCAGTAGTGCCAATTGGGAGGTTAGGGGTCAATAAGGCACCAATTATCTGAGACAGGAAGGAAAACACCCCTGACCAGTATTTCCAGATGCAGGGGTAGTGACACGCTAGGTGGCACACACATCTGCGGCAGGACAGCTCCACCCCTTCCCCACATGTGTCTATGCCCAGGGTGTGCGGTACACATGGTGCAAATATTTAAAGTGGATGAATCGCAGGTGGCCATTGGGGGATAACTTACCAATCTGCTCACAGTAATGCATCCACTCTTTATCTGTGAGCTCCATCCCAGGTCTGTCGTCTATTTCAGTCTGGCTTTGGGTCGGGTCAATGGGGCTTCTGCTTGTATGGTCGTAGACTGGAACTATGTGACAGATGTGTGGGGTGATAAGTATGCTTAGGGTGTGGCAACTTGGAGGTTCCAGCAGGAATGAGGGGTAGCAATCTTTGCACGATGCCCGCAGCCTAAGATTGAAGAAGGTGTCCATTACTAAGCAGTGCTCACCACCCTCTGTTCCAAGGTGGTCCAGAAACTGCCCTCCCAAAAATATTTTTCCTGTACTATGCACCCCAATGCCCGTGACCGATGGGCAACTGTTGCATCAGTGTATAGCTGTGTGAATGAATGATGGGTTAGGGGTTGTTCTGAACAGTACAAGATATTGTGTGCCATGCGCTTCCATATCTGCTCCCATGTCCACTGCTTGCAATGCATGCATGTTCATTTCTGAGTGCCTCACCTTGGGAGTTTGTCCCAGCAGGAAGTGAAGCGTGTTAAGGTGCGCAGTATTGTGCCTGTGCGCAAGTATAGTATAGGTTGAAATCTGGAGCCTCCCTTGCTCGAATGGTAAGGTCAACACCTCCCTTCAAATTCAGGGTCGAATACCAGCCCAGGCTCGGGGGATCATTAGTATTTTGACCTTTCTAAAAAAGGCCTGTGTCAGCACAATGGGCACATTATAGAATAGGTACAATAGTTGGGTAGAATGACCATTTTCATCAAGGCAAGTCTCCCAACTAGTGATAGAGACAGATTTTTCCATTCGCTTATCAGGTCTTCTATCTTTGCCAGCACCACCCCATAATTTTCAGAGGCCACGTTATCAATGTCATGACTAACCTAAACTCCAGGGTATTTAACTGACGATGAGCACCACTGAAGCGGGTATTCTAGGGCAGTCTGGGGGGTGCTTGAGGAAGGCTGGAATACCATAGATTTGTTCCAGTTTATGGTGATGCCAGAAATGGCCCTAAAGAGGGAGAATTCTTTAATCATGGGACCTGTTGTCATTCGTGTATAGAGAGATGATAAGATTACGCGGAGTAAAGTATAAGCCTCTGGCAGCATGTACCTGCCTAATGGAGCATGCCAGAATGGTCAGAAGCTATGGAATAAAGTATGGGTGACAACGGACAGCCCTGGAGCATCCCACTCATGGGTCATGGTGCAGCAGTTTGATGCATTGGATGAAATTCTATGGTAGCCCCATCCTCACCAGTGTAGTGAACAGATAAGCCCATTCCAATAAATCAAACGCCTTGATAGTATTGAGGAAAATTGGTGCTGCATTTCAGTCTGAGTTTCATTGGTGTAATACTGCAAATAGTTTCCTAAGGTTGTGGATCTTCCTGGGGTGAAACCTGCTGGGTCAGGGAGGAAGGACCCAATCCGGGAGGAGCAACAGAAGTCGGTTCACCAGAACCTTGGCTAGTATTTTTGTGTCCACATTTAATAGGAAATGCAGGCGGTTGGAGTAGCACTGTGTGTGGGGGGTTTGCCCGGCTTTAGAAGAGCGACGAGCACAGTTTCTTTGAAGATTGATGGGTGGGACCCCTTGGCACATGCTTCGTTTAATACGTGCAGTAATTTTAGGGTAAGTAATTGCGAATAGGGTTTATAAATTTCCGTGGGGAATCCATCGCTCCCCAAGGCTTTGCATGTAGGGGGGCTAGAGATTACTGCCACAATTTATTCGAATGTGAATGGAGCATCCAGGAAGAAATGCTTAGGGCCCTCTGTCCATGTGAGAGCTGGTCATAGAATGCAGTATAGTCAGCGGAATAAGGATCTGTACGGGATGAGTATAAGTGAGAATACAATAGTACAAATGTTTCCATTATGTCCTATGCTTCGTAAATTAATTCCCCAGTATCCTTGCCAACTTGAAGGATTTCTTGGGGCGGACGGTTATGCCTCTGAAGCTTGGCCAAGTTCCTGCTCTGGTGCTTCACCACCACATATGCTATATGTAGCATGCGCCAATTTGTGCTGATGTTTCAATTCTTGGTCAGCCACCTCCATAAACTTGTTAAGTTTAGCGCCGACTTCCGACAGTGATTGAATGGATTTCGGCCCCAATTCCACGGTCTCCAGCCGCTTGAGTTCTTGTTCCAGTACATCCAAGCGTGTCCCAGTGGCTTACAAAATCCATTTTATTTAGATATGCACACAATGCACAGATACACCTTGGAGGCCTCCCAGGCTGTTCCCACCGACTCAACAGATTTCTCATTTGTCTCGAAGTTGGAAAGGATCTCAGAATTAATTTCTTTGTGAAACACCGAGCCCAGCAAGGCTAAGGGGTTGAGTCACCACATGAACTCTTGGTGTCTATGCGGGGGCATCTCTATTGTTATTTGGACTGGGACCTCATCAGAAACTGTGCGAGGTAGATAGTCGATCTCTTTCACCCATGCACACACATCACAAGTCCCCAATCAATAATCTAACTGTACCCAAGACCCATGCTCTGAGGAGATATTAATGCCCTGGGATGTGATATGAGATGTCTCAAGCGCCAAATATCCACTGGCCCCCTCAAGTTGCATAATGTTCTGTAATGCAATAGGCGCTGTTCGGTGCGTGAGGCCAGAGGCATTTGAGCAGTCTACATGCGTTAAGCACTAGGTCGAAATCTCCCCCGCACAGTACTGTCCTTTGGGATGTGTACTTGTTTGATGAATTCTGCATCATCTGTGTTAGGGCCATATGTGTTGATAATAGTGAGGTGTGGTGTCTAGGTCTATAGGTCTAGGCGCATCAGTCCTGGTTGGATGAGGCTGTCTGTACAGAATGAGTCTAAGGGGTAAGGAATTGTTGTGGTGATTGTGTCATGCTTTCCAATCTGCCACATTAGTGTCACACATAGACCTCAATACCACATTTGCTCCCCCTATACCTACACACACTAGTAACCCCAACCTATCAGTGGATACCCCTCCCTCTAAGTCCCAAACTGCACACCAATGGAGTGTCATTAGTAAATCATCCAGATTCCAATAGGAAATATGAGTAACAGTATAGGGATTAACACTAGGGGATGTCCGGAGAGCCAACTGGTCAACACCTCCACCACTGACTGGGGGTATCTGCCGGGCTAGGTTTATTTACTGATGCTTTGCCACAGATTTTTCTAGGTCTTTGCTGGCAGTTTGTGAACTGCTCTCCGCAGTAACATTGGCCAGCCAGGACAGGAGCTCCCCGATGGGTCAACCGCTCTGAGAATTAGTGTGCAAGCATCAGCAACGGTATTGATCATTATTAAGGAGAGAAGAAGCCCCCTCCCCCACCCCCATGGGTCAGCCATTGCCGTGGTCTGCTCCAGGCATCAGTGTGCCTCCTGGTTCCACCATGTACAGGTACCATCAGTCTGTAATAGTATAGACAATGGCAGTTAAAGTGTTCAATCTATTCAACATCTCTCAGTGTGTCTCCATTGACGTCGTGCTCTCCAGAAAGACCATTCCCAGTCTTTGAAAGTAGTTGCTTGAGAAGGGAGTTGGCACTCTGTGGTGATTGGAAGGTGTGGGGCTTGCTGCAATGCGTAATCTTTAGGCGAGCAGGATAAAACATGGGGTATCGTATGCCGGCCTGCCAGAGCTTGTGCTTAACTGCAAGGTATTCTTGGTGTGCCTCCAGTACCGTTCTAGTGAAGGTGGGATAGATAGAGGTGGCTTGGCCCCCTTGTGACAAAGACTGGTTTTCCCAAGCCATGTGAACCACCTTGTCAGAGCCACAATAATTAAACAGTTTGGCAACTAACGGGTGGGGACCTAGGGACCTGTGGGCCCGCTCCACTGAGAATAGCAGGGAAAAGGCATCTGAATCAAAGAAAGACTTTAGTAGGGTCGATGTAATCTGCCATATTGCCAGTGTCTGTGGACTCTGATATTCCCACAAGGCATATATTATTCCTGTGATATCTGGCATCTAAGTTCTCATTCTTAACCTGGATCACTTGCAGGATCTTGGTCATCTCTGCCAGGTTTTTCCTGTGCTTTGCTGTGTCATTGTCCAGAGTCAATATGCGGATCATGCTAAGGCATTTATCATGCTTGTCCAAGGTGGCTGTAATTTTGTCTACCCGCTTTGTTTGCTTTCAATAGTGCTGAGGAGGGCGTGTATGTTACGCAACAGAGTCTAAACATCTGGATCTGCCATATCATCTGAAGCTTTCAATGGAGAGACTGTCTTTTCTGGGGAGTGCGCACCCCCAGGAACATTTCGTATTGAATGACAGCTTAGACTGCCAGTGGTCTCCCTTTCCAATTTTGTTGCAGGCCAACTCTGCACCTCCTCGCAGCTATGAGATGGTAGGTCCTAGATGGGGTTCTCCCCTCGCTCCTCGTTGTACTTCACCAGTATCCGCCACCAGTCTCAACGTCCCTGAGGCAACCCAGCCACCATCACCCAGACTACCGAATGTCTCTGTATGGGGGCCTTCTCACCTTTCACATTTCAGCGCCTGCGTAGTGCTCCCTCAGTCTTTATCTCCCTTTTGTCCACCAGGTTCTCTCATGACAGTGTCTGGAGTAGGGCCTTTACTCCTGGGGGAAGCCAGTTCTCAGGCTTCTCCTCTCTCCAGTGTGATACTGGCCCTCTATTGTTGTGCCTCTGCCACAGCTCACCTTTTCACAGTGCCTGCTGCCTTCACAACCCTCTGCTCCATGGCCTCTCGGATCAACGCCGTGAGATCGCCAGCTGCGGTGCCCTACAGTGAGCACCCTTTGTGCAGGATTAGATAGTAGCTAGCCTCCAGCGCCTCCGCACTGCAGTTTCAGCGTGGGGTGGTACTGAACATGTCTATTTTGGCAGCCTTTGGTGGCTCCCCGATGGGAATCTGCCATCTTGAGAAGGGCAGATTCGCCCTGGATGACAGCAATTATGCATGCTGCGGCGCCCTCCAGCAGTACTGCCGCCACCAGACACCTCCTTGCATGCCAGCCCCAGCGCGGGAGGAAAATCTGGCCTGCCGGTTTGCAGGTGCCACTCCCGGCTGCAGGAGGCCCCACTGTCGCCATCTTGCCCGCAGCTCCACCGCCGGGAGACCGCCAAAAGTTTCTAGCCGCTTAAATTGGCTGCAGTGCATCGCACCGGGTGTCAATCTCTCCCCTGCAGCCTCTCCTCTATAGCCTCTCCTCACTCAGCATTCAGTCAGATGGGTTGTAGTGAGCTGGATGTAACGATTATAGGCACTGTGCAAAAAGCCTCACAAACGTACAGCCATCTTGGAGCCAGACACTCTGGTGCCCCCTTGCACTGACTAGTTTTGTAGCACAAGTTGACTGTTTTGTTATGCAGTGGGTGTTTCAATGCAGACGGTATGGTAGCAGCTCTTTATAGTTTCTTCCCTCCACCTTGTAGGATTTACGTAGGATTCTCATAACGAGCTATCAGCTGCCTCAAAGCACTTGATTTTATTCCATGGTGGCAGTCTGATGAATTCAGATCTAACCTTAAAGATGTGAGAGAAGCTTTGCAAGCTGTTGGTCTCAAAACCTGTTCCTCCATATTGTAAAGAGTTTTTTTTAGCTAAAACTAGTACTTGCGTCGACTTTCTTTTGCTTCAAAGCTTGCAGCTAGAGGTCCACTCAAGCATTCCCATTAGATGTAATAATGAGAATTGTTTACTGCCTGGAATAGGCAAGATTGTTTACGAAGCACGGGTGAAGGGGAAAAATACTGCTCATCTCATACAGGTTATAATGTTTATCCTATATCTTTTCCACCTGTGAAGAACTACACTACTCTTCCATTTCAAGTAAAAAGTAGATGCTTTTTGGAATGGAAAATGTCTCTCGAGACAAAAGATTTGTTTAGTTCCTGATACCCTTGTGTATTTGATTCACAGGTGAAAATGCATAGAGGTCATGGAGAATTCCCCGATGAGTGGACCCTTGTTGTAGAGTGGACAAGGGTACACTCTTGTAGTACTTATCTTTGGCAGAGGGGATCCTCTGCACCCTGCCTTCTACCTCTGCAAACATCTCTTCTGCAGCCCTCGCTGTTCCCACTAGAACTGCTTTGCAGTTTATCCCCTGGCTACGAGAAGTACATCCTGGTAGGAGTGGAGGTCTCAATCAGATCTCCATTTCTTCCTAACATAGGCAGGACAAGGAGGAGTCTGGAGGTAAGTCCACACACCTGGAGGAACAGCTTGGGTTCCGGTGCAGGTCTAAGTGCTATCCATCTAGGATATGTCCCAGCCAAGGTAGCTCCTGAGGCAGGAAGAAAATCTACCTTAAGGCCTGGGAGATGCCGAGAGCCACTGTTTGGCTTATTGGAGGAGAGCAAATGACAGGGAAAGATGATAGGGTAGCTTGTATCCATTTGTCTAGTATCCCAGATAAAGAATCATTCAGAACACTCAACACACAGGCAGTGCACATCATTCTAATTTGTCATTGAAGCCTGCCTCTCATGAGCACTTGCTATCACTGGTGGTAGTCACCAAGGGCAGAGGGATATGGTTGGTCTCTGTTCATGTGCATCAAGTGAGAGTAGAAGGTGCACTGCCTACCTGCTCCCATTTAGACCTAGAGGAATACAATGTGTTGCCAGTCCAAAAGCCTGAAAGATGTGTGAGAAGTATTGGATCTCACTTGGCTTGAGATAGGATGAATACCACTATCCTACTTTCAGCTGTGAAAACTTGAGTTCAACACTTTTCCCAGACAGGCTTTCCTTCTGTGCTTTCGTTTCTCTAAATCGTCACTCATCCAGTAAAAATGATCAGAGGTGGTAAGAATTCTAACTGGCCATCAGTGTGGACCATCCTACTCAAGGATGTGGGAGGATAGAGAGGCATCCTCAGAGGCTGGAAAACTGCCTCTTTGACTCAGAACTTTATTTTGCGTGCCACTACATTTTTAGACTGCTCTGCGGCATTCCCTTGACTTGGACCTCCAGGTGCTGCTGGGATCCTGCCTGTGGCCCTCCCTGCAGGGGCCGAGCCCAGGCCCTGCTGCCCCTGTGACTAAGGGGGCCCTCAACACCTTAAAGGGCCCCTATGATTCAGGTGGGCCCCATTCAGAAATATTGGAGTCTCTGGCCCTGTATCACATTCTGCACAGGGTTAGAGTTACGCGACTGCCTCCCTCATTCTTTTGTGCTCACCAACCAATGTTTTCATTTAATCCGTGGACCCTCCTGGATGCCACCTATCACTGAGCTGAGGCCTATGCAGTCTTCCCTACAACAGAAATCCCTCTAGAGTCTTTCCTTTCCAACTCTTGCCGCTGCAAGATCTTCAAGCCCTATGTATAGCTCAGCTCCCAGTGTTCCAAATTCTTGAGCATGTTTTCCATCAGCATTCCAACAGAACTAAACTGTCCGGATAGGGGTCCACTTTGTGGTAGGACTCTGCACACTAAGCTCCAGAGTATCTACAGTGTTTATTCATATTCACCAACCCTTGCAAATTTCCTAATGCTAGTGTAGTAGCATTTGTCTACGGAAAGTATTGTTTATGATACAGTGTTTCGCCACGTTCTGGGTCGGTTTCTGAAGGCGGGCAGTCGGGCATTGGGTAATGGGCTTGTGCCTAAGGGTGACCTGTGGGCCATATTTTTAGGACCTCTATTTTATTCCTCCCCTGCCATGCCACTGCACTGAGGCTATGGTGGGATGAGGAGGAGGTGAGTAAGAGAAGCGGCCTTGCTGGGGGCCAGGTGTTGTCACCTTGTCTCCAGTGTCTTTTAGGCCTTGGTGGAGGGGGCTGGTCTCTTGCATAAGCCTCGATGAGAGGCCACCTTGCCCGAGAGGAAATAAATGAGAGGATATGGCATTATGGCTGAAGCTGCCAACTTTGGTCCTAGGTTCAACTCCCAGCGTTGGCAACATATCCTGTGATTCTGGCCAAATCACTTAATCTCCCAAGGCTTAAAGTAAAAATGAATTTGATCTTGTGTAGTGGAACTGGTGCTCATGTAAATAGCTCCAGTGCCTATGGGCCAAGTTTATCCTCTATAAAACTACAAAAAAGCAATACAAATAACAACCATTTGTTCATGCTTTAAGAATCTGCATTGGCATAATAATTAAAGAGGGCTCTTTGTATAAAAACTTCCATATTCTTTTTTTACCATAGCTTTTCTGCCTTAGTTTCGTTTAACCATCAATCATGAATCAATACGGCAGCGTTATACCTTTTCCCTACATTTACTGTTTAAAATACATACTGATCAAAGGAAAAATTACCAGCTTTGGGTGATTTTCTTCATTGTGAGTGGTCATGGTGATAAAAAAACGGCCTGATGGCATCCCTAGCCTTACCAAGTGCTCTGGCCCTTGGGCCATTTTATTTCATATTGCCTGCCGCTGCCTGGGCAAAATGCAGTGCTTCTAGTTCAATATTACTGGCTCTATAAGCTTTAAAATGCTTAAGTTACCAAACATTTCTCCAAAAATGAGTCCAACGAGACTAACCAAATGGTGTTTCATGAAACGGCACGATTCAGGAATGTGGGCCACTTTTCTTTGGGAATGCCCGGACCTAATTGTAATCCTAATCTGACACTGGCCAGGATTGCACCTTTGTTTCAGGTTACCCGCCATGTTCATATGTCATCTTTTGCCCCAGACAGAATGTCTGAAGGCTGAAAGTAAGGCTCACTCAAGTCACACACATGCAATACCCTGCAAGTGACTATAGCACAAACTCTGCTGAAGATGCATATCGTCACCCATTTTTCTTTCCACTGCCTGACTAGGGTCACCACCAGAAGTGCCTGGTCTTTCACCCCCATTAAAACTAATGCACAGGAAGTGCTCCAACAGACAGGTAACGTGTTTCTCTGTGTTCCAGTATAGTTGATCTTCCTCATACCACATTAAATGAGTTTTGACCCATTCCTACCTTGGGGTAGAGGTAGGCCCGCTTTGAGTTCTCTTCGATTGTAGAAACATTTTTCATCGGCATTTAATAGTCCGCTGGGTGCCTGCTCAATATGATTTAATTCTTTAATACCTGTAGGTTCCCTAAATCTCCATCTACAATGCTAGTGGAAGATCATTTTAGCCAACAGTGTAAAGTTAGAGACAATGAACCAATCCTCACTGTGTGAACATCTGCAGGCCAGAGCATGCCTGCATCAACCAGAAACCAGGGAGAATGAAACAACCTCATCGCTCCTCCTAGCTCATTGACTGTGAAACACTGGTTGCATTTTCCATCCTCACCAACAATGTCACGTTCACTGCACATGCCTTCCAGACCTCTTGATAGCTAGGTCCATTGTCTATAGTCAGTTGGTGAAAAATGTGTCCAGTAGTTCAAGGTGCCTATTGGAATGGCCTGTTAAATAGACAACTTGGCAAAAGTAACCCCACCACCAATGTATGCATGTATGTAGTATTTGCTGAGTGCTGTACAGAGTAAAAGGCAAAGATAAAGTCAATCAGTGATTGGGTTATACGTTTGGTTCTGAGATTGGAGTTGGACTTTTACTTTGTTGTTAAGTATGTTCTTTTGAGAGGTGTTTCTCCAGTTCTTTCATAAATTGAAGCAGGGTTGGGACAAGCTTCATGGACACAGGGATGTTGTTCCAGATCTTGGGTGCATAAACAGAGAAGGCCCGTTACTTTGTTTGTACTTTTTGCAGTTCTTCATCTCCGGTCTGATGGAGTCTGGGTGGCAGATGTTCCTAGAGCCATCATCCGTGGTGAGCTTTTCAGCCAGATAGGCAGATGTGCTGGTCAAGATAGCTTAGAAGAAGAAGCAGATGGTTTGGATGATGGTGCAGCCTGGCAAAAGGAAACAGTGGAGTTCCATCAGGGTTCCATCTTACAAGGAGTATGAGTGCTCCTTCCACCACTCCAATTAAAACACCTGCCTAAATTGACATCCGCAGTGGATCTTACCAAGAATTTCTCCTTTGAGATCATCGATCTTCGATAAGCCACTCACCAAATAAACAAGAATCAATGTAATGCCAGTAACAATAAGGCCTACTACAAATGGAAAATTCTGGGAAGAACTGTATGCATAACTTAAAGTAAACTGAGCCGTAACATAACATTAATCTGCTGGAGAAAAAGCACTCACTATTGTCATGGCTCAGAATACACCTTTATATGTCAGCCTTTGCGTAATTTAAAGAAATATATTTTTCACTTACTGACTGTTGGACTTGGCCCTTTCTGCAAACCTTTTGCCTTTGCCCTCCACTTTTTGCTGATTTCGTTTTTGTTGGCATTAGAACTCAGCACACTTTACAGCTGCTAACCAGTGATAAAGTGCTTGTGCACTCTCCTTAAAACAAATTAGATCCGCTTATACCCAAATGGCATATTTAATTTAGTTGTAAGTCCCTAGTAATGTGGTGCTACATGTGCCCAGGGGCAGTAAATTAAATGCTGCTAGTGGGCCTGCAACACTGGCTGTGCCACCCACTTAGGTAGCACTTTAAACATGTCCCAGGCCTGCCATTGCAGAGCCTCTTTGTGCAGTTTTTAAACTGCCCTTTCGACCTAGCAAAATAAACCTTTTGCCATGCCCAAACCTTCCTTTTTAATACATATAAGTCACAGCTAGGGTAGGCCCTGGATAGCCCAGAGGGTAGGGTGCAATGTATTTAGAAAGTAGGACATGTATTCTTAAGTTTTACATGTCCTGGAAGTGAAAAACTCTTACATTTGTTTTTAACTACTGCACAGCCTATCTCTCCCATAGGATAATATTGTAGCTGCCTTCTTGCATTTTTGAGTGTATTTCCAAAGAGAAGAGATAACTAGTTTATGTTTGGTGTCTATTGAGTCACAATTTAAAATCCTAACTTATGGTGAAGTCAGATTTTAAATTGCAATTCTGAAAATGCCACTTTTAGAATGTTGGCATTTTCTTGCCTCAACCATTTGGTGCCTGAAGACTGCCTCGGTTCACATGACTAGGTGTAGCTGACAGTTGGGCTTTGTATATTCGTCCAAGACAGCCACACACACTGGGAAGCTTAGGTTTGACTGGATGGACCATCAGTGGCAGGATGGGTGGGAGGAGCTGGGCCAAACCCCACTTACACCTGAATAGCCGGTGTCCTGCTGCCACACAAAGGGCTGCTGTTAGACCTGTCATCCTTAGGGTCCTCTTCCCCCCAACTTTTTGCCTGGTTCCATCCCCTTTTTGCTGTGTCTTTTTGTTGGCCTTGGAACTCTGAGCACTTTACCACTGCTGACCAGTGTTAAGTGCATGTGTTTCTCCCCTAAACATGGTAACATTAGTATACACCTGATTGGCATATTTAGTTTACCTGTATGTCCCTTGTACCATATGCCGAGGGCCTGCTATCTAAATGCTACTGGTGGGCCTGCAGCACTGGTTGTGCCACCCACACAAGTAGCTTTTCAAACCTGTCTAAGGCCTGCCATTGCAGGGCCTTTGTGTGCAGTTTTCTGTTACCTCAACTTGGCACTTAAAGCCACTTGCCAAGCCTTAAACTCCACTTTTATTGCACATAAGTCACACCTAAGGTAGGACATAAGTGACCCTAGGGGCAGGAAGCCATGTAACTAAAAGGCAGGACATGTGCTTTTAAGTTTTACATGTCCTAGTAGTGATAAACAGCTAAATTTGTTTTTCATTGCTATGAGGCCCACTCCGCTCATCATTTAGTATTGGGAATTCCTTAAACACTTTTTAAGCTGTAATTCCTGATCAAAATAGAGTAGCTACATCATGCTTCATATCTTTGTAGTCGTGGTAATAAATCCTCTTTAGTGGTAAAGTTGGATTTGACATTACCATTTTAGAAATGCCACTTTTAGAAAGTGGACATTTCTCTGCTCATAACTTTGCTCTGTGTGACTGCAGCCTGTCTCCAATACACGTCTGGGCTTGGTGACAGCTACACTTTATGCATTCCCTCTAGGCATCCACAAACACAGGAAGGTCTGGGTGTGACAGATGACTCATCTGCATTTATCTGCATTCTGATAGCCTTCCTGGACAGGAAAGGGGGGGAGGTGACTCACACTTACATCTGGATAGGCTGTGCCCTGTCCTCACACAAGGGGCTGATTGCCCTCCACAGATAGCCTGGAAGATAGGACTGGGTTAAAAGGGATCCTTGTGCACTTTGGAGAGTTCATTTGAAGTCACCCCATACAAGAAGGCGCTTTAAAGTATAAGTACTAGGGCTCTGACCCCACCAAATATGTACACTACTGGACCTGGGAAGAACGCTGCTGGAAAAAAGGCTGCTGTGCTGTAAGGATTGCCACTTTGCTGTGACTGACTGATCTGTGGAACTACTTCTCTGCTTTGCTGAGCTGCCTTGTTGCCTGCTGATCTCTGCCCTGCTGAGGACAAGGACTGGACCCATCTCACTTAAACCCAGAGTGACTCCAAGGGCTTGCTGGCCTGCCTACTGTTTTCTGAAGTCTCAGGGACACAAAGGTCTTCCTGCAATCCTGCTGGTACTGTTGGACTCTGCCATCTGTGAGTCCTGCCCTTGAATGAGATGCCCCCCACCCCCAGTCCTGGGCCTCAGAAGTGGGTCCTGCAGCAGATTTCTGCAAAACAACGCATTGCCTCGACTGCATGAGAATTTCCGCTGCATCGCCCTTCGATGCCAAAACAGAGGCTGCTCGCTGACGAAGAATCCACAGTCTGCGCAGCTCGACAATGGCGCGCTGTGTGGCTCAACGCCGATGCATTGCCTTCACTTCAACGGAGCTCAACGACCACCCGGGGCCTCCCATGCGCAGCTCAATAACAACGCTGTAACTCTTGACGTCGATAAAAACTCCATCCGAGGTATTTCTTCAGCGGGTTTTCTCTGGGTCCTGTAGCCGGCCTACCTTCCATCGCGGTCAGCCTGAACTTTGAATTTGCACCGGTCCCTCGCAACCTCAACTAACCTTTTGACCGCTAGTGACTTCTAAGCACTCTTTTCACATTTAATCTTTAAAAATTCATATCTCAACTTCGACTTTTGGATTTTTGTCATTTTGGTCTTGTTTTATTCAGATAAATATTCTCTATTTTTCTAAACCTGTGTGGAGTCTTTTTGTGGTGTTTACATTGAGTTACTGTAATTTAAGTGTTGCACAAATACTTTACACATTGCCTCTTAGGTTAAGCCTGACTGCTCTGTGCCAAGCTACCAGAGTGTGACCACAGGTTAATTTAGGGTATGTATCTGACTAGAGTGGTTGTCCCTACTTGGACAGGGTGCAAACCTCTGCCAACAAGAGACCACATTTCTAACAGCTGCATAACCCCTGTAGTTAATCTGGAACCAGGGCAGGGAAGGCAGGATGCCTGGAGACTTCAAAGGGAAACCTCTAGAAGCTGGGTATAAATAGTAGACCTCAGACACTAAATCTTCAGTACATTTCTGGACCTGTGGATACTCTGCCAGGAAGAAGGACTGCTGTGCTGCTACAAGGACTGCCACTCTGCTAGACTGCTGCTCTAAAGTAACAGCTGCTTTGCTGTGTTGACCTGCCTAGGGAGGAAGAACTGAACCCAGTACACCTGGATGACTCAAAGGCTAGTCTGCTGGCCTCCTGATCTGAGCCTCAGGGACATAAAAGGCTCCCCAACCAGCTCCTGGATCCAGCTGTGGCGGGTTCCTGACCTCAAGTTTGGTCTCTCAGGTCCCCAGACCCTTAGTGTGGCTCACAGGCTCATAAATCAAGCTTTTGGGCTCTTTGCGACAGCAAACTGGCCTGTACGCATTCAAACCACGCTGCTCGCACCAACATCCAGTGAGAGCCACCGCCCGCCCATCTCTTCGCACAGCAGTATCGCCAACCCTCAGGGGACCACCAACCCGCCTATCCGCAACATCCGGCCTGCTCTTTTCACGCCTATGACACTCTCCTTTCTCCCCGCAAACCTCTCCAACGTGAATGGGACTCTTGGCACAAAACATGAGAAGGTAAACCTTCAGTGGGACTAATCTGAGACTTTATCTGACCTGCGCTGCATCACGGTCGGCCTGAACTTTTGACTTTGACCAGGTCCGGCGCGACCAGATTGCTGCAGTTGGTGCTTTCTGCTTGTAGGTGCTCTTTTACAGTTTATTCATTAAAAAATTCATAAATCCGGTTCTACTGATTGGATTTCTGTCGTTTCAGTCATGTTTTATTTATTAAATAAGATCGAATTTTCTAACTTGATGTGGGATCTTTTTGTGTGGTGTTTTCACTGTTTTATTGTTTGAAGTATTGAGCAATTACTTTACACATTACACTGACCATCACCTGGATCTCTGTTTTTATTGGTAGTATCAAAGAAATATAAATCAATTAAGGGATTCAATAAATAGAATACATTCAGCATGATAGAGACAAAACATAAAAATTGATCCAATTCACCTTGAGATTCATCTCAATAAACTAATATCCATTACTAAATAGAAAAAAAAGAAAAAGAGACAACTAGCATAAAATACAATAATTATCGAAGATGTAAATGCACAAACCAACATGAAACTGATGTTTAAGTATCGAAAACATGCCAAATGTTATCAAATTTTGCAGTCAAATGATTCCTGGACGGGTATAGCTATTCAAACATTTTAACCCACAATAACGTAGACTGCTGTTGTGCCACAGAAGGTATTTTAGTCGATTTCCAGTATTGTAATACAAGGGTTTGAGCAACAGAGGTGGCCACACAAATAAATTGCTGCTCTGACTGTGTGAGATTAGTGTTATTACCTGAATAACTAAATACATCTATGTAGCCTTTCGTTTAAAAGTTGCTGCACAAAGAAATTTATATTCCATTAAACAAATCTTATTCCATTGTGGTAAAGTTATGCCGCACTTAGTGGCTAGTAATTTTATTATTAGATAAGTCATATTACTTTTTTCGGAAGAGTTATCTTGAGAATGCTGCTGATCTGGGCAAAGCCAAACCATAGATGATAGTTTGACTCACGGAAATTAATATTTACCTATTGTCAGGTTTTCCAGGAGGGATTCAACATGATATCACCTACAAATGTAAAAGTGGATGTATTCAAGCTCCGAATTGTGACTCTAGAAAGCTGTAAGCCTAGGCCAAGACAATCCGTTAGTGACAAAAAAGAATGGCATTCCATATTCTTGATAGATGTGGTTTAATCTAAATTCCATTGTTTGCAATGTATTATATATTGTTCTTTTCAGAAATTTGGCTGACTTCAAAAAAAGCCAATCGCTTGTTCTCTACCTGCTTAATCATATTTTAGAGAAAGAATTTATAATAAAATATAACACCATTATTGAGCCGTAGACGATGGTCTACGAAAAAGGCACGATAAAGTCTAAAATAAGGTAGAGATAAACCTGAATATTACTTATTTACCTGCAAACTTTGGAGAAATGTTCGTATCACTATAGCAATTGCCTTAAAGTAGGATTGATTTACCTTGATAAGACCATTGGAAAATATAAATAGGAAGAGGGGTAAGATTGACATTTTGACCAATGAGACTCTGCCTATTAATGATAGTGGTAGCATCTGCCATTGAGACAGAAACAGTTGAACCTTATTTAATGTGGAAGTATAGTATAAAAATATATAACTGAAAAGTTAGAAGAAACATAAATACCTAAATATCGAATTGGACATGTGGGAGATGCTAATTTGACCTGGAAGATCCCATTCAGTAGCATTAAATAATAGATTTTCTGATTTACAATGATTCATGTTATACCCACCTGTCTTAGTGAAGTCATAGATCCTGCTGAATGCCATTTGAATATTATCTTGGTTGGCAGCTAAATAGAGTATAATATCACCATCAAAAAGTTTTCGTTTTGAAACACCTGCCAGAGGAGGGTGAATTTAATCATCCTTACTAAGTAAACCAGTCAAGGGTTCAATAAAAAAAGTCAATAATTTTGGGGACATTGGACATTCCTTAGCAACTGCTTTTATTGATCATAACCTTTCCAATCTCTTTAGAGGTAATTATAATTCTAGAAACAGTGTGAGGATATATATGTTTTTTAAGATAGTTACAAATTGATTCAGAAAATTGAACATAGCCAGAATCTGGAATAAGACAGTCTAATTAACTAGACTGAATTTCTTTTCTGCGTCGATCATTGTAACTGCTGATTTGATGTTATTTACTGAGAAGAAGAAATCAATAGCCTGCACTAAATTATTTTTTATTGATGGTAATTGATCTCTGCAGCAAAAGGTCATTTCGAATATGATGAATGTTTCATAGGGCTGTAGGTGTAGTCTGACTTGTTAAGATTTTCATGAAGTGTGTATAATCTGCATTTAAAAGCTTTAAGAGTCAATGGGAATTAACATTATTAGTTGATTTATCATTTATTAAAAAGCTGACTACTTTAGCTTCAGAATAAGAGGAAGGAATAAGATGTTCGGACATGATTTGGTTGAAAAATGCAGTTAAAAATTTGCAAGTTGGCGAGAAAACCTTTTGTATATCTCAATAGGTATACCATAGCTGCCATTAGCCTTAGAGTTTGGCACAGTGATTAAGATCTTCTCACTGTCTTTAAACGTGATTGGAGACATAGCACTAAGTGATGTTCATTCAATTACATTGGAAGAGAAATTGGGGCCAGGAATTCAGCAATAGCATTATGTGTTACATAATCCATAGTCTCATATAGCTCTTTATAATATTTAAGAAAGACGTCTTGTATAACATCCTTGCGATTAACAATCAGATTTGTATCAGGGTCTAATACTCCTGGATTCTATTATTATTGGATTTTACCTTAGTCCACCATGCTAATAGTTTGCCAGTATACTCACTCTCCTCATATACTTTCTGTTGGAATGTTTTTTTTATTTAAGACTTCCTTTGAAAGAAATAGTCATTGAGATTTTGTCTGGCTTCGGATAAGGCCTTTCCATCAAAGGCGCTTAAGCTCATAAAAAATTGATACGTTGCAAAGTCTAACGGCCTGATTATGAGTTTGGTGGTCTGTGGAAAGCTAAACTCACAGTGGTGCAGCAGTGGCAGTGCGCAGAGGTGGTCCAACCTCCGTATTGTAACTTTGATGGTCGAACAGCCGCAACCGCCGGGGATCTGTGATCCCTCGGTGGTGGCACATTGGTCTGGGGCAGCAATGTGCTGGCGGTGCCTTTGCAGCACCGCCAAGCACATTACGATTTTCCAGACCGCCACACTTTTCATGGCGGGCTAAAGTGTGGTGGTCAGGAAAGTAAGGGGGCCCTACAGGGCCCCCTGATTCCCCTGTGCACGGGGGTGCATGCAGGGTGGCACATGTTGTTCACCCCTGTGTGCATGCAACCCTGTTCCTGCATAGCATGGACTGCACAGTCCATGCCTTGCAGGAACGGGCTTTGGTGCTTCCTCAGCACTGCAGTTCTAGGGCTCACATACGGGCCTTAAAAACTGCATCACTGCAGAACCACCAAAGCACCACCTGCCAGGCCAGGAGGTAACTCGTAATCTGGCAGGCGGTTGGTGGTCGACTTTTGCAGTGTGGGAGTGGGGTAGTGGCATGGCGGCTCGCTCCCACACCGCCAAAGTAGTAATTAGGCCCTAAGGCTTCTTGTAGAGCTCTAAGTTTCCATATTTTGTGGAGTTTGGATTGAAAGGCAATTATCTGGCCCCTCAAACAAGCTTTAAGGGCCTCCCAAATTTAAAATATTGAAGCTGAATCAGTGTTAAGCTGAAAAACTTTATTATAAATGTTCTTATTTCTTGCTTTTTTTTGTCGTTTCCCAATTTTAGATCAATCTAGTGTCAAATGTTGAATATGATTAAAATCACCACCCATAATTATAGGCCCGATGGAATTCATTGCATGATTTTAAAGCTGTTGCAACTAAGGGCCCGATTCCGATCTCGCTCGGAAGGGCTCCTCACGGCATCCGTCATGAGCGAGTCCGAGTCGCGAGTGCGATTTCCATCCGACTCGTCCCGCCGTATGAGCGAGCGAGTACGATGTGAATATCGCCTCGCGCTCTGAGCGACTTGTACCCGTCAGCGAAGCCCTCCGGACAACTACAACATGGCCGACTCGTGCAGCGCAATGGCTCCGATTTCCGAGCGACCAACTACGATGCGCGCGTCGAGCAGCCGGATCGACTCGGAACCTCCAACTCGAAAAAGCTCCGGGAAGCGGACTTTGGGGGGCCGTAGCAGGCCCCCCTTCACCCGTAGCCCTACGACTCGGTCACAGGGGGGACCCAAGGGTCCCCCTACTCATGCATGTACGGTGCAGGGAGCACCGACGCATCCCCACGACAGGGGGAGCCCTTTTCCACGACGTACTGTTTTCTCAATGGAAGCCTATGTACGCAACGTACAACAGGCTCCCATTGACTTCAATGGGGCTCCGAGCGACCCGAGTCCGTCAGCGCGTACTTGCATCATACTCAGGCGTTTGGAGCCCAGGAGCACGAGTCAGTCGGAAAGCTCTACAGGACCGAGTCGCTGTAGGGCTTTCCGAGCGAGATCGGAATCGGGCCCTAAGTTGTCTGATCACCTAAGGGTCCAAAATAATTCACTAAAATATAAAAATGACCTTCCAAAGAGATGGATATCCTAATCCATCTACCAAGCTGATCATGTTTGACCTTCCTTATTTTCCCTTTTAGTGCCTGAGAAAGAAAAATGGCTACTCCTCTTACAGCAGCTCTGGCAGATGCAAGAAAAGAATGCGGGAAATATCTATGTAATGACAGCTTGATTTTAAATGCGTCTTCTGAAAGTAGATTGTACTTGGATTGTAAGCTTTCGACCATTTAAGAAATTAACCATATTTACGCTTATTAGACAGGCCATTGACGATCCACGATATTATCTTGATTCACCCAGCCATTGAAAAATTAAATCAGTATAACAAAACTTAAACTATTTAAAATAAATTAATGAAATGGCTACGATGATTTGGATTACTTCTTGATAGCTACTTATTTTTTTGCATGAAAAAAGAAAAAAAATATATTTTAGACAATGACAATCAGATCTTGATTTCAATTCATTGTCAGCGTCTGTGTCTACTGGTGCCTTGCACTTCGCATGCCTTTGGGCTTTCTTTTTCATAGTGTTATTTGCACTGATGTCAATTCTGAATCTATTTTAATTGTGCTAAGCCACGTTTTAGCTGTGGATGTTTTAGTGTTTGAGTGTTTTTATTTGCTGCGCACCTCACCTGATCTTGTGTTGGCCCCTGGGCTGACTCCTCTCTTTTATTTGGTTAGCCCTCTGCTCTGGTCCGCCACGGCGTTAGTTGCCAATTGAGCGGAGAGCAGAGGACTTGCGCCCCTCCCCCTTCCCGGGCAGGCATTTCCGGTCGGGCGGGCAGGCAGCGGTCTAGTTTCTCCGACTCCCCTGCCTATTTAAGTTCATGTTAGTGCGGGCTCACAGCGGACAGCGTCTGTGTCTACTGGTGCCTTGCACTTCACATGCCTTTGGGCTTTCTTTATCATAGCGTTATTTGCACTGATGTCAATTCTGAATCTATTTTAATTGTGCTAAGCCATGTTTTAGCTGTGGATGTTTTAGTGTTTGAGTGTTTTTATTTGCTGCGCACCTCACCTGATCTTGTGTTGGTCCCTGGGCTGACTCCTCTCTTGTATTTGGTTAGCCCTCTGCTCTGGTCCGCCACAGCATTAGTTGCCGATTGAGCGGAGAGCAGAGGACTTGCGCCCCTTCCCGGGCAGGCATTTCCGGTCGGGTGGGCAGGCAGAGGTCTAGTTTCTCCGACTCCCCTGCCTATTTAAGTTCATGTTAGTGCGGGCGCAGCGGGCGCGCTGCTGGCGCGCCAAAGGCACACCTAAGGCAAGCCCGTCTGCGCCCGTCCTCGCCTGGACGTCGCCAGACGCCAGACATGCTGCAGGTTCGGCCGCCCAACAGCGGCTGTATTCACCGAGCACACTTATTGACATCGGTAAGGGTCTTTATCACTGTACACATCAGTTTGATGCCCTTTTGGTAGGTCCTTTTGTTTGTAAAACCTGTGGGTTTAATTCTTTGGTTACCACCAGTCCTATGCGTACTCCCTCGCCTGCTATTAAAATCCTGAGCCTAAATTGCTGTTTGTTGGTCAAGCACTTTGTGGAAGTGTTTGACCTAATTCAGGATGAGGCCCCTGATATTCTTTTTCTAACTGAGACTTGGCTCTCTGCTAATACCGAGGCAGAGCCCAACCTAGCACTGCCCCAGGGATATGCCATCAGAACTCTCAACAGAGATGGTAGGGGTGGGGGTATTGCGGTGGTCTTTAAAACGGGATTCACCTGTACTTTGACCAAAGAAAGTATTACAGATTCTGAATGTCCTCTGTTCAAAATTGGTGTCAATGCCAATTTTACCCTTTCGGGCCTTCTGATCTATCGCCCCCCAGGGCCGTCAAAAGGTTTTATGGAAGCCCTGGTTATTACATTGGGGCTGCTGGCTACTAGGTCGGCCAACTTCAATATTGTAGGTGACCTTAATCTCCATTTGGAAGCTAATCATGATAGGGAGATTAGTAATTGTTTAGCGGACCTTGCTGCAATCCAACTGAGACAATATGTCTCCAACAGCACACATTCTGCCGGTCACTTGTTAGACCCTTTTTTCTCGAATCTATCGACTCTCGTAGCTAGCCATCCCCTCCCTATGAGCTGGACTGACCACTACCTGGTGTCATTGACACTACAGGGAATAGGCCCTTCTTTAGAGGCTCCTCAGAGATTTATTTTAAAACACCCCTGGCATAAGTTGGATGCGGTTCGCTTCCGTGGCCTCCTCCTTACCCAAAGGCCAAGTCTCCCTAACAATCCGGACAGGGCTAACAGTATCCTGTTAGACTGGCTCTCGCACACACTCGACACTCTGATCCCTGCTAAGCTGACCAACAGCCGCAGAACACGATCTTGCCCGTGGTTCAATGACAAACTAGCCCAGGCTAGGAGGGCGTGTAAAGCCCTGGAAAGGGCTTGGAGCAGACAGTACGACCCTGTCCTGAAACTCCAATATCGAGTATGCATCAAACAATACCATAAGTCCATCTTGAAGGTGAGAGTGGACTTTTTTTCGGAGAAAATTAAAAACAGCAGCAATCCCACTAAATGTATATTCTCCCTTCTCAAGGATCTTAAAACTTCTGGGCTACCAACTTCATCCCCTCTCACTTCCAACGAGCAATGTGAGACCCTCGATGCCTTTTTTATTAAAAAGGTGGACGATATCTACAAAACCTTTTCCCACATAGCACCCCCTATAGGCCGGCCTTATCCGTTGGTAGTCACTGGTCCATCACTTTCTGTTTTTCCGGTGCTTTCCCAGGAAGCCATGCGGTCTATCTGCAACAAACTCAAATCTGGATCTGCGGCTGATCCCCTTAAACCTGACCAATTTAAGGCATTTGTACCGCAGTTATTGCCTGTGTTCTGTGACCTCATAAATCTGTCCCTAACCTCTGCTGTGGTCCCCACGGCCTGGAAACATGCCAAAGTGATCCCTCTCCTTAAGAAACCCACACTGGATGATTCCAAGCCTGCAAATTTTCGTCCTATCTCCCTCCTCCCTTTGACGGCCAAAATCATCGAAGTCTATATCAATTCCATCCTCTCTAGTTACATTGACACTAACAACATGTTGGACCCCTCTCAGAATGGTTTACGTCCGCGTCATAGTACGGAATCGGCTCTCCTGGCGGTCACGGAACATCTGCGTCACTCTCTTGACTCTGGAGGCACTTCTGCTCTGATTTTATTGGACCCAAGTGCTGCATTTGACACTGTGTCCCACCAGATTCTTTTGCAGCGCCTAGAGGTCATTGGCATCAGTGGCACTGCCCTGGGGTGACTTTCCTCGTTTCTTTAGGAGAGATCCCTTCAAGTGATCGCCCCACCTTTCTGTTCTCAGACGCACAGTGTGCGCCAGGGCGTTCCGCAGGGCTCTGCCCTGAGTCCGACCCTCTTTAATATTAAATCTGACCTCTGGCAGCGGTGGCAAAAGATAGGGGCTTGACTGTGGTCTCCTACGCGGAAGATACACAGTTAGTTATCGCCCTATCCGACAACCCCGCTCGTGATGCTCCTAAGTTCAGAGAGTGGTCGCGAACTGGATGACATCAAACTGCCTCCAACTTAATGCCACCAAATCAGAAATCTTGCTGGTGGGGAAAAACTCTCATTTGTGGACTGAGCAATGGTGGCCTTCTGTCCTTGGTTCCCCCCCTTTACCTAAGCAAACAGTCAAAAATGTGGGCGTTTGGTTAGATTCGGCTCTCTCCTTCCAGCCCCAAACCAAGGCTGTGGCCGGAGTATGTTTCGGACTCCTTCGAGGTCTTAAACCTCTGCTGGGATTCTTTGAGGCTAATATCCGGCAGGTTATCATCCAGGCCACCATATTGTCTAGGCTGGAATATGCCAGTGCTCTATATTTGGGAGTGAATAGAGCAGAGATACAGCGCCTCCAGAGGATACAGAATGCGGCAGCCCAACTGTTGTTTGGGCTCCCCAGGACTTGTCTTACCTCAGAGTTTATTAATAGACTCCATTGGCTTCATGTGGAAAAGCGTGTTCTTTTTAAAACCTTGTGCATTACTCACCGGATTCTTAATGCCCAATCCCCTGAAATCCTTGCAGACCTCCTCATACCGTACACGCCCACTCAACTCCTGCGCTCTTTCAATCAGCACCTGGCGGTCATCCCGCGAGTTAGGAGAGCCGGAGGACGCTCATTTCGAGCTTTAGCTCCTAAACTTTGAAACTCCCTTCCGGTGAACATCAGAAGCGTTCATGATCATGCTGCTTTCCGTAAGGCTATAAAAATGTATTTGTTCTCTGATTAATTGGTTGTGGCGTTTTTCTCGGCCCGGTCTTCCTTTTTGCTGTGTGTGCTTAGCGCTGGGACGCCCCTTGGCTGGGGCAGCCAAGCACTCTACAAATTGTATAACATAACATAACATAACAGTTGATAAATTGGCCCCAGATTCCACTGTGGTGTTTCAAGATTGTATGTTAGCAGTCATCTCTTAGTTGAGAAACAGTTCTTTAAAATGTAATGTGGTTCTGTTTTTTCCTGACCATGGTGCTCCTAAAGTGCTGCATTGTGAATTGTGGGCGCTGAACCGCCATTGTCATTGGCAGTGCTTAACTTGGAATCTCGTTGGGACAATAATCATGTACAAGAGCCATTGCAATCAATTTCTGAGCATCTCTTTAAGCTGAACATAACAACTCAGATTTTCAGTGGGTTTTCCCTACAAGGAACTGCAGCAATTAGCTGCTCCAGTAACATTTCAAAACCCTTGGAATCGACAGAGGCACAAAAAAAAAATAGAACTGGATTGGATTTATTTTTAGTGTTCATCTTATTTTCTTATTCATTCAAAAAACAGCAGGCAGAGATTGCTCCTGTGGCTGACAGGGTGTCCAAACTTTACTCCGCGGGCCTTACATCAGAAGCCATTTTGTTACAGTCTTTTAATTTGCAGGTAAATTGCTTTAAGAATTGTATATGCACTTGACCGTAACAACATAAATGTAATGGGTGTGAGTGTGTGTGTGTGTAGTATAGTGTTTGCATGTATATTTATTTATTTATACACATATACAAATATATACATATATATTGTTAAACTTGTGGACATTTAAATTGGTATAGGAGTCTACATTAAAGTAATTATTGTATAAGTTTAATGATAAATATATTTAATTTCAGTTATTAAAAAATTAAAGTTATTGAATATTAAAAAATAGGGTAAATTAAAAAATTATAGGAATGTTAATCAAAAAATGCATTCAATTATTTTTATGTTTTAGTAAAAGAATTGTTCATAAAAATTAACGCTTGTATATATATATGTATATATATATATAATATATCCAAGAAAGAAGTGACTCAAACAGATAGATTCACCAAAGAACAAAAATATATTTCCATTACAACGTTTCAGCTTCCGCCTTCCTCAGGTAGTACAAGATGGTTTGCTCAGTGGCTGCACAGATAACACAGCTGAATTTTCAAAAAGCATCATGAGTGAAGATTCCATTTGGAATGTGGAATCAATGCAGTCCTGAGAGCTCTTGAGATATGCAGTAATCAGGTTGTATTATCAGTAATGTTCAGTCCATCTGGATGCAGTGATTTTAAACGGTACATCCAGAAGTTTTCTCTGGAGTCCAGTAGTTCTTCCTTTGAGACATGTTCCACGGGGAAAATCTTCAAATCTGATAGTAAATGATCCACAAGGTTAAAATGATTGGCTACAGGCTGGTCAATTTTCATATTAATTATTGCCGATTTGTGGTTCCTGAATCGTGTACGGAGGTCATTCACTGTTTGGCCTACATATTGTTTTTTACAGCTTTGCCGTTGGCACTGAATCACATAAATAATGCATGTTGAGCGACATGTAAGATGCTGTCTTATTCCATAGGTCCTTCTTGTAACAGAACTAGTTACTGATGATGTTTGTAAAAGGTATTCACACGTGATGCACCTTTTAGAGTCACAGCAATGAACCCCTGCATTTGTTACAACTTGCTTGAGTTCAGCTCTCACAATAAGAGATCGTAAATTTGGAGCTCTGCGGTAAGCAATGACTGGCGGTTTTGGAAAAACCTTTTGCAATTTTTCACAAGTAGACAGTAAGGGAAATGTTTTTTGCATTATATTTCTGTAGTTGGGAGCTGATGGATGATAGTCAACCACAAATGGAGTTCTCTCACTTTTGTTTCTGCCGTTGGTATTCCAAATAAGTGCTTCTCTGGGTAACTGCAAAGACTTGTCAATTTGTTGCTGTATGATATGCAGAGGATAGCCTCGTCTTTTAAATAATGTAGCAAGCTCCTGTAGATGGTCTTTACAGGTTTCCTCATTGCTGCAGATGCGTCTTATTCTGAGTGCTTGGCTGTAGATGATGCTCAGTTTAGTGTGGTGTGGGTGACATGAAGTCCAGTTTAGATACAAATGAGCATCTGTAGGCTTGTGGTACAGATCAGTTGTAATTTTTTGTTCATGAATGGTGAGTAGCACATCCAGAAAAGGGAGATGATGCTTCTGTTTAGTATTGCTGCTGGTAAATTTGATGGTAGGATGGATATTGTTGATATAAGCTGTAAATTGTTCCAATGCTCTACTTCCTGCATTCCATATTATAAATATGTCATCAATGTATCTTAGCCATACCAGTGGTTTGATGCTATAAGTAGCAAGTATACAGTTCTCTAGTTTGCCCATGAAGATATTTGCATAGGATGGAGCCATCCGAGTGCCCATGGAAGTCCCTTTTATCTGCAGATAGTGTTTACCATTGAATGTAAAATTGTTGGATTTAAGGATAACTCTTGCAAAGTTGGTAAGCACATTTGTTGATGGCTTTTTCACAGTTCTTTTATTAAGAGCTTCAGATAATGCCATAAGCCCATCCTCATGTGGTATATTGGTGTATAATGATGTAACATCAAATGTAGCCAGAAGAGTATCATCATCAAATGTGTAGGTTTGGTTTAATTTTTCAATAATCTGAAGGAAGTGACTGGTATCTTTAACAAATGATGGAAGTTCCTGTACAATGGGCTGGAGGTGCAGGTCGACAAATAAAGATAGTCTCTCAGTGGCTGTGTCATTGCCAGAGATGATGGGACGGCCAGGATTGTTCATTTTGTGAATTTTGGGAAGCATATAAAATCTCCCAGGTCTTGGTTTGGGATGAACAAGTATATCTGCTGTTGTTTCATCAATGAGGTTTAAGCTCCTGTACCTTACAACCATGTTCTTAATTTCTTTGTTTAAGTCTTCTGTGGGATCAGTTTCTAAAGGTTTGTAAGTGTTGGTATCCATTAGTTGTCTCATTCCTTCCTCAATATAATCACTTACTTTCAAGGCAACCACTGCACCACCTTTGTCTGCTGGTTTTATAATGACATCCATTCTCTGTTGAAGGAGGTGGAGAGCTTTTCTCTCTTCTCGGGTAATGTTATCAAAAATCCTCTTAGGTGTTGATTCCTTGATGAGTTTGTTAATGGATAAAATGTATGTATCAAGAACAGGATTTCTACCACATTGAGGAGTCCATGATTTGGGATGGCGGAACTTCTTAAATGGATCTGGAAGGTAGCTTGGCAGACCAACATTAGAATTATTGTAAAAGTATTCTGCAAGTCTGCATCTTCTCTCGAAGGTTTTTAGGTCTCTCATCATGTTGGCCATATTATGGTCCTTCGGTACAGGACAGAAATAGAGGCCTTTGCTGGCTGGCTGTTGTTTTCTTGTGATCCTCCATCTTCAAGTATATATATAATATATATATATATATTCACTGAAAAAACCATAGGTTTTAGGGACAGTTATAGTTAGTTTGACATTTCACTCGTACAAAACCATAGAAATTCCCCCGTTATAGTTAGTTCAGCTAACTATAACTCGCGCCCCGCAATGCACTGCTGATGACGTCACATATTACATCACTCATGACATGGTCAGTGAGATCACTGATGACATCACTGATGACATCTCAAATGACATCACTGATGACATCATGCAGTGACTGTGTTTCTGTAAAGTTTAAATATTTTTAATATATATAGGAAAAGACATATTGAAGAATGAGTGGGTGTATAAGTGTCTGTATGGATGATTTAGTAGGTGCGTGACTGACTCTATAAGTGAGTGATTTAACGTATCTTACTGAATGCATGGGTTAGTGACTAAACTGGGTGAATGTCTGTATCAGTCTGTCTGTTGCTGTGTAAGTGGCTGCATGTGTTTGTGAATAGCTACATGAGTGTCTATATGAGTTATTGAATGGTTGTCTGAGGATCTGTATGGGTGCCTGAGTGTTTGTGTGGGAGGGGTGTGTGCGACTCTGTGCATAGATGTGTGAGTGGGTGATTCACTGGGTGGATGGTTTCAAGAGTGCATCTGTGATAGACTGTATGGGTGGGTAAGTGTGTGTAAGAGTGTGTTAGTGAGTGAATGTATGTCCCAGTGGTACATGTGTGAGTAACTACATATGTGAAAGGCAGTATATATGTGTGTTGGAGTATATAAATAGCTATAAGCGAGAGTGTGTGATTGTGTTAGTGACTGTATCGATGAGTGTGTGCTTGTATCAGTGATTGTATAAGAGCGTAAGAATGTGCTAGTATTTGTATGAGTAAGTGAGCTGGTGTGTGTATAACTGTATAGGTGAGTAAATGGCAGTGTGTTTAATTATTTGCATGACTGACTAGGTGTGTGAGTACCTCTATGGATGAGTGGCGGTGTGTGAGTGTCTATATAGGAGTATGAGTGCATATGATAGTCCTGTACTGAGTGACCGTAAGTATGAGTGACTGTACGGGTGAGTGAGTGGATGTGTGTGTAGACCTAAGAATCAGTGAGTGGGTATGTAGTTTTTGGTGTTGGAGTGTCTATGGTTTTGAGAATGGCAGTCTGTAATTTAGAGTGGGTGTATCAAAAGTTATATTAGGGTGTGAGAAGATGCATGATATTATCACATGGATGATGTCATCAGTGATGTCATTTGAGATGTCATCAGTGATGTCATCAGTGATGTCACTGACCATGTCATGAGTGATGTAATATGTGACGTCATCAGCAGTGCATTGCGGGGGCGCGAGTTATAGTTAGCTGAACTAACTATAACGGGGGAATTTCTATGGTTTTGTACGAGTGAAATCTCAAACTAACTATAACTGTCCCTAAAACCTATGGTTTTTTCAGTGAATTTCAAAGGTTTTTTAAATGCTAATTTCTAACTATAACGTGTCTGAAACCTATGATTTTTTCAGTGAATTTCAAAGGTTTTTTAAATGCTAATTTCTAACTATAACGTGCCTGAAACCTATGATTTTTTAAGTGAATTTCAAAGGTTTTTTT
The DNA here is from genome assembly GCA_963921515.1 of Calotriton arnoldi. Classification (NCBI taxonomy): domain Eukaryota; kingdom Metazoa; phylum Chordata; class Amphibia; order Caudata; family Salamandridae; genus Calotriton; species Calotriton arnoldi. The sequence goes on from CAWUFW010009134.1 coordinate 179,987, forward strand.
AAATGCTAGTTTCTAACTATGCCTACAGAGGTAGGACATGTGAAGAAAGAAGAAAAAACGCACAGAAAGAAGCAAAAGATGTGCAGAAAGAACCAACAGAGGAGCAGAAAGAGGCCTTGTTGCAAAATCATCCTGTGCCCACAACTTTTTCAGACGGGTACTGGTGGTAACTGACTCTGACTAACCAGAGCCAGTGCTATGCTAAAAGACACTTAGAATACAGTGAAAACACCTACATACACTAGGGAACACTATGCGTTGGGGTACCCCTGTGATTAGCATGACCTCCTCTGCAAGTCCCTAGTACATAATAGGGCAGGGGGATTAAAACTACCTCTTAAAACTCGCTATAGGGCGCGTTTGCACAGTGGTGAAGGGAGGGGGGGGGCCTGAGGTGACATGTGTGCAAACGCACCACGTGGCACGTTTTAAGTTGCGGGATTAAGTCCCCTTGAATTCTGAGGGTCCCTGGGGCCCAACTAGCCCCCAGGTACCTACAGTTAGGACCACAGAGCTGAGTTGCAGAGAGGCGTTCTGAGGCCACGCACCTTTTTCACCTCTCTGCAACGCAACTCTGTTGTGCTTACTGAAAGTACCTGGTGGGCTAGTTGGCCCCAGGGTCCCTCAGGATTCAAAGGGAATTAATTCCCCAACTTAAAACGCACCACAGGGCGTGTTTGCGCACATGTCACCTGAGGCCCCGCCCCTCCCTTCACCACTGTGCAAACGCGCCCCGTGGTGCGTTTTAAGTTGGGGGATTAGGTCACCTTGAATCCTGAGGGTCCCTGGGGCCCAACTAGCCCACTAGGTACTTCCAGTAAGCACCACAGGCCTGCGTTGCAACGCCTGTAACAAATTGTGCAGTTGTGTTTAGGTAGTGAAGAGGGTCATGCTGGGGGTAGTGTTTTAGGGTTTAGGGTAGTGCAGTGGTGTTTGTGTAGTGTAGGGGGTCATGCTGGGGGTAGATTTAGGGTTTAGGGTAGTGCAGTGGTGTTTGGGTAGTGTAGGGGGTCGTGCTGGGGGTAGTGTTTTAGGGTAGTGCAGTGGTGTTTGGGTAGTGTAGGGGGTCGTGCTGGGGGTAGTGATTTAGGGTAGTGCAGTGGTGTTTGGGTAATGTAGGGGGTACTGCTGGGGGTAGTGTTTTAGGGTTTAGGGTAGTGCAGTGGTGTTTGGGTAGTGTAGGGGTACTGCTGGGGTAGTTTTTTAGGGTTTAGGGTAGTGCAGTGGTGTTTGGGTAGTGTAGTGGTTCGTGCTGGGGGTAGTTTTTTAGGGTTTAGGGTAGTGCAGTGGTGTTTGTGTAGTGTAGGGGGCAGTGTTTTAGGGTTTAGGGTAGTGCAGTGTTGTTTGTGTAGTGTAGGAGGTCGTGTTTTAGGGTTTAGGGTAGTGCAGTGGTCTTTGGGTAGTGTAGGGAGTCGTGCGGGGGGTAGTGTTTTAGGGTTTAGGGTAGTGTAGGGGGTCATGCGGGGGTAGTGTTTTAGGGATTAGGGTAGTGCATTGGTGTTTGGGTAGTGTAGGGGGTCATGCGGGGGGTAGTGTTTTAGGGTTTAGGCCAGTGCAGTGGTGTTTGGGTAGTGTAGGGGGTCGTGCTGGGGGAGTGTTTTAGGGTTTAGGGCAGTGCAGTGGTGTTCGGGTAGTGTAGGGGGTCATGCTGGGGGTAGTGGTTTAGGGCAGTGCAGTGGTGTTCGGGTAGTGTAGGGGGTCGTGCTGGGGGGAGTGTTTTAGGGTTTAGGCAGTGCAGTGGTGTTCGGGTAGTGTAGGGGGATGTGCTGGGGGAGTGTTTGAGGGTTTAGGGCAGTGCAGTCGTGTTCGGGTAGTATAGGGGGTATTCTGGGGGTAGTATTTTAGGGTTTAGGGTAGTGCAGTGGTGTTCGGGTAGTGTAGGGGGTCATGCTGGGGGTAGTGTTCTAGGGTTTAGGGCAGTGCAGTGGTGTTTGGGCAGTATAGGGGGTAATGCTGGGGGTGGTGTTTTAGGGTTTAGGGCAGTGCAGTGGTGTTCGGGCAGTGTAGGGGGTCGTGCTGGGGGTGGTGTTTCAGGGTCTAGGGCAGTGCAGTGGTGTTCGGGCAGTGTAGTGGGTGGTGTTTCAGGGTTTAGGGCAGTGCAGTGGTGTTCGGGCAGTGTAGGGGGTCGTGCAGGGGGTGGTGTTTCAGGGTTTAGGGCAGTGGTGTTTGGGCAGTGTAGGGGGTTGTGCTGGGGGTGGTGTTTCAGGGTTTGGGGCAGTGCAGGGGAGTTCGAGCAGTAAAGGGGGTCGTGCTGGGGGTGGTGTTTCAGGGTTTAGGGCAGTGCAGTGGTGATCGGGCAGTGTAGGGGGTGGTGAAGGGGGTGGTGTTTCAGGGTTTAGGGCAGTGCAGTGGTGTTCGGGCAGTGTAGGCAGTGGTGCAGGGGGTGGTGTTACAGGGTTTAGGGCAGTGCAGTGGTGTTCGGGCAGTGTAGGGGGTCATGCAGGGGGTGGTGTTTCAGGGTTTAGGGCAGTGCAGTGGTGTTCGGGCAGTGTAGGGGGTCGTGCTGGGGCTGGTGTTTCAGGGTTTAGGGCAGTACAGTGGTGTTCAGGCAGTGTAGGGGGTCGTGCTGGGGTTGGTGTTTCAGGGTTTAGGGCAGTGCAGTGGTGTTCGGGCAGTGTAGGTGGTCATGCTGAGGCTGGTGTTTCAGGGTTTAGGGCAGTGCAGTGGTGTCCGGGCAGTGTAGGGGGTCATGCTGGGGCTGGTGTTTCAGGGTTTAGGGCAGTGCAGTGGTGTTCGGGCAGTGTAGGGGGTCTTGCTGGGGCTGGTGTTCCAGAGTCTAGGGCAGTGCAGTGGTGTTCGGGCAGTGTAGGGGGTCTTGCTGGGGCTGGTGTTTCAGGGTTTAGGGCAGTGCAGTGGTGTTCGTGCAGTGTAGGGGGTGGTGTTTCAGGGTTTAGGGCAGTGGTGTTCAGGCAGTGTAGGGGGTCTTGCTGGGGTTGATGTTTCAGGGTTTAGGGCAGTGCAGTGGTGTTCGGGCAGTGTAGGGGGTCGTGCTGGGCGTGGTGTTTCAGGGTTTAGGGCAGTGCAGTGGTGTTCCGGCAGTGTAGGAGGTCGTGCAGGGGGTGGTGTTTCAGGGTTTAGGGCAGTGCAGTGGTGTTCGGGCAGTGTAGGGGGTCGTGCTGGGGGTGGTGTTTCAGGGTTTAGGGCAGTGCAGTGGTGTTCGGGCAGTGTAGGGGGTCTTGCTGGGGCTGGCGTTTCAGGGTTTAGGGCAGTGCAGTGGTGTTCTGGCAGTGTAGGGGGTAGTGCTGGTGTTTGAGGGTTTAGGGTAGTGCAGTGGTGTTCGGGCAGTGTAGGGGGTTGTGCTGGGGCTGCTGTTTCAGGGTTTAGGGCAGTGCAGTGGTGTTCGGGCAGTGTACAGGGTTGTGCTGGGGCTGGTCTTTCAGGGTTTAGGGCAGTACAGTGGTGTTCGGGCAGTGTAGGGGGTCGTGCTGGGGGTGGTGTTTCAGGGTTTAGGGCAGTGCAGTGGTGTTCGGGCAGTGTAGGGGGTCGTGCTGGGAGTGGTGTTTCAAGGTTTAGGGCAGTGCAGTGGTGTTCGGGCAGTGTAGGGGGTCATGCTGGGGGTGGTGTTTCAGGGTTTAGGGCAGTGCAGTGGTGTTCGGGCAGTGTAGGGGGTCTTGCTGGGGGTGGTGTTTCAGAGTTTAGGGCAGTGGTGTTCGGCAGTGTAGGGGGTCTTGCTGGGGGTGATGTTTCAGGGTTTAGGGCAGTGCAGTGGTGTTCGGGCAGTGTAGGGGGTCTTGCTGGGGGTAGTGTTTAGGGGTTTAGGGCAGTGCAGTGGTGTTCATGCAGTGTAGGGGGTCGTGCTGGGGGTGGTGTTTCAGGGTTTAGGGCAGTGCAGTAGTGTTCGGGCAGTGTAGGGGATCGTGCAGGGGGTGGTGTTTCAGGGTTTAGGGCAGTGCAGTGGTGTTCGGGCAGTGTAGGGGGTCGTGCTGGGGGTGGTGTTTCAGGGTTTAGGGCAGTGCAGTGGTGTTCGGGCAGTGTAGGGGGTCGTGCAGGGGGCGTTGTTTCAGGGTTTAGGGCAGTGCAGTGGTGTTCGGGCAGTGTAGGGGTCGTGCTGGGGCTGGCGTTTCAGGGTTTAGGGCAGTGCAGTGGTGTTCGGGCAGTGTAGGGGGTCTTGCTGGGGGTAGTGTTTCAGGGTTTAGGGCAGTGCAGTGGTGTTCGTGCATTGTAGGGGGTCGTGCTGGGGATGGTGTTTCAGGGTTTAGGGCAGTGCAGTAGTGTTCGGGCAGTGTAGGGGGTCGTGCAGGGGGTGTTGTTTCAGGGTTTAGGGCAGTGCAGTTGTGTTCGGGCAGTGTAGGGGGTCGTGCTGGGGGTGGTGTTTCAGGGTTTAGGGCAGTGCATTGCAGTGGTGTTCGGGCAGTGTAGGGGGTCATGCTGGGTGTGGTGTTTCAGGGTTTAGGGCAGTGGTGTTCGGGCAGTGTAGGGGGTCTTGCTGGGGGTGATGTTTCAGGGTTTAGGGCAGTGCAGTGGTGTTCGGGCAGTGTAGGAGGTCTTGCTGGGGGTAGTGTTTCAGGGTTTAGGGCAGTGCAGTGGTGTTCGGGCAGTGTAGGGGGCGTGCTGGGGGTGGTGTTTCAGGGTTTAGGGCAGTGCAGTGGTGTTCGGGCAGTGTAGGGGGTCGTGAAGGGGGTGGGGTTTCAGGGTTTAGGGGAGTGCAGTGGTGTTTGGGCAGTGTAGGGGGTCATGCTAGGGTTGGTGTTTCAGGGTTTAGGGCAGTGCAGTGGTGTTCAGGCAGTGTAGGGGGTCGTGCAGGGGCTGGTGTTTCAGGGTTTAGGGCAGTGCAGTGGTATTCGGGCAGTGTAGGGGGTCGTGCTGGGGGTAGTGTTTTAGGGTTTAGGGTAGTGCAGTGGTGCTTGTGTAGTGTAGGGGGTCGTGCTGGGGGTAGTGTTTTAGGGTTTAGGGTAGTGCAGTGGTGTTTGTGTAGTGTAGGGGTCATGTTTTAGGGGAGTGCAGTGGTGTTTGGGTAGTGTAGGGGGTCGTGCTGGGGGTAGTGTTTTAGGATTTAGGTTAGTGCAGTGGTGTTTGGGTAGTGTAGGGGGTCGTGCTGGGGGTAGTGTTTTAGGGTTTAAGGTAGTGCAGTGGTGTTTGTGTAGTGTAGGGGGTCGTGCTGGGGGTAGTGTTTTAGGGTTTAGGGTAGTGCAGTGGTGCTTGTGTAGTGTAGGGGGTCATGCTGGGGGTAGTGTTTTAGGGTTTAGGGTAGTGCAGTGGTGTTTGTGTAGTGTAGGGGGTCATGTTTTAGGGTAGTGCAGTGGTGTTTGGGTAGTGTAGGGGGTCGTGCTGGGGGTAGTGTTTTAGGATTTAGGTTAGTGAGGTGGTGTTGGGGTAGTGTTTTAGGGTTTAGGGTAGTGCAGTGGTGTTTGTGTAGTGTAGGGGGTCATGCTGGGGGTAGTGTTTTATGGTTTATGATAGTGCAGTGGTGCTTGTGTAGTGTAGGGGGTCGTGCTGGGGGTAGTGTTTTAGGGTTTAGGGTAGTGCAGTGGTGTTTTTGTAGTGTAGGGGGTCATGTTTTAAGATGCAACGCTCCAATACCTGACCAGTCTGCACTACATAAAACTGCAAAAAACTAAAAATAAAAAGTGTTTTTCACACTTTTGTCATTGGGCTATATGTGGGCTACATCTGGGTAATATTTGTGCTACATTTGGGCTCTTTTTTCACTGGTGGCCATCTTGGAAGACTTCTTTGTTATGAAGTTTCCTAATTTCCTCATTTACTGCAGTCTCCTCAGTAGGAAATGCTTTCAGTTTTTTACTTTGATTCCATCAAGAAGGCATTCAGATGTGTCACACATTTGCCATAAATTCAGAATGTTACCACTCTAGTTGTTCATTAGATCACTGTAGTAAAGCTACTTCTCACCAAGGAGTTAACTGGAAGTCTACTGCTGGTATTGAAAGTAATTGTTTCAGTCTGCATGTCAGAATTTTCTAATGAAATAGAAGAGGATTTGAGATCTCACTTAAAACATGCACTAAATTTTCTTTTTGCAGCACTAACCATAATTTCTATGGCAAAATGAACCCCCTCATTTTGTTCCTTTTTAATTTAAATGTTTTAAGTGTTACCAGTTTATTCCAATCAAGATGGCTTCAGGTGTGCCATACTTTTGTCATAAGTAAGGCTGTTAGCACTCTAGTTGTTCTTTAGAACACTCTGGGAAGCTGCAGTAGAACACAAAGGCATCAACTGACAGGCTGCTCCTGTTGAAATATAACAGGAAGATATTTGAGATCTCACTTAAAACATGTCCTAATTTTTCTTTCTACAGCACTAACCATAATTTCTATGGCAAAATGAACCCCCTCATTTTGTTCCTTTTTAAATTAAATGTTTTAAGTGTTACCAGTTTATTCCAATCAAGATGGCTTCAGGTGTGCCATACTTTTGTCATAAGTAAGACTGTTAGCACTCTAGTTGTTCTTTAGAACACTCTGGGAAGCTGCAGTAGAACACAAAGGCATCAACTGACAGGCTGCTCCTGTTGAAATATAACAGGAAGATATTTGAGATCACACTTGAAACATGTCCTAATTTTTCTTTCTACAGCACTAACCATAATTTCTATGACAAAATGAACCCCATCATTTTGTTCCTTTTTAAATTAAATATTTTAAGTGTTACCAGTTTATTCCAATCAAGATGGCTTCAGGTGTGCCATACTTTTGTCATAAGTAAGGCTGTTAGCACTCTAGTTGTTCTTTAGAACACTCTGGGAAGCTGCAGTAGAACACAAAGGAATCAACTGACAGTCTCTGCCCTTGTTGGATGTACATGTTTTACTGAGAATGTCAGACTTCATTCTCACATGACTGAGAAAGATAATGTGAATTTACAGAAAATATGCTCTCATTTTAGCTTCTGGAGCACCTTCCAAAACTGTATGGGACAAGCATGTGAAAATAGTTTTCTCTCAAACATGATTCATGATCTCCCAGCAGAAGGTTTTTCACAGGGTAAAATCACCTTAGAACACACCACAATTCCTGAAATTAGTATGGTACCATCAACAAATGAATTCTAATGTAACTAAAGTCTGTTATCACCCTTTATAGTTCTCCTTTTGGTAACCCTCAAAATCTTTGATTCACTACAATGCATTTCATTGGGGTACTATCATTTATATTGGTCCCAGGATGGCTGCCAGCAATTCCAGGAAGAAGTGCTGACAGCCAATCAGATCTCACGATGACATGTGTGGTTAGGCTCCGCCCAGATATATATGTGTTTTTACTTTTGATTTTCTCAGCAACTACTGAACGGATTTACACCATTTAACAAAAAGGGTTCTTTCTGAACCAAGAACTACCTCTTTGCCAAATTTGGTGTAATTCCGTTCAGCAGTTCGGCTGTAGCCTTGCATAAAGTTTCCTATGGGAAATTGATTTTCTGACTCTTATTTTTTTAATTTCTCCGCAACTACTGAACGGATTTACACCATTTAACAAAAGGGTTCTTTCTGAACCAAGAACTACCTTTTGCCAAATTTGGTGTAATTCCGTTCAGCAGTTCAGGCTGTAGCCGTGTCTAAAGTTTCCTATGGGAAAATGAATGGGGAAAACACGTTTTGGGACCCCCCTTTTTTCTCGGCCCCCGCTTGACGAATCACCCCGAAACTTTCAGGGTAGAAGCGGACCGGAGCGGGCCATAAAGTTTGAAAATTTCGCGAAGATTCGTCAACCGACGCAAGAGCTATTTCAAATAGAATGTCGCGGATTTCCTATGGAAAATAGGTCCTAACTATAACTATCTACTGGCGACCGCCAGTAGATAATATATGTAAATATATATATGCATTTATATATACATATATATTTGGGCTTAGTGTGTATAAATATGTGTGTGTAGGTATGTTGTGCTTGTAGGGTATAAGGGTGGGGATATGATCACTGTTAAGGAGGAGTTTTAGGGTTTTGGGAAATGGTTGTTTATGAGGTTTATGTTTTTTTAGGGCTCAGGGAATTGTTTTTATTCATTTATGGGTTAATAGAGTTTTTAGGAATCTGGGATTGCTGATGTTTTGAGGGATAATGGGTTTTTGAAGCTCTGGGGTTGGAATGGGTTCAGGGTTAAGGGGGTGTTTGGGGAAGTATTTGGATATGAGGTGTTAAGGGTTTTAAGGGTTCAGTAGTGTTTTTTTTGTTATGTGTTAATGGGATTTTAAGGACGGCTAGAATTGTGGCGTAATGGGTGTTTAATGTTCAGGGTTGGGAAAGGGTTCAAAGTTGAGGTGAAATCTTTGGGATGTGTGTGAATATAAGGTTTTAGGATATTTTTTAAGATTCATGAATGTGTTTTTTTTTAGTTATTGGTTAATGGATTTTTTAGGGCTCAGGGATTTTTTTGTGGGTAGTATGTTCTTAGAGTTATTGAGTAGGAATGGATTCATGGTTAATATGGAGTTTTAGAGCTTTGGGGATTGTTGGGATGTAAGTTTTTTTTTTTAGGATTCAGTTTTTTTAGTTATGAGTTAGTAGGATTTGGTGGGTTCTGAGTTGGTTACTTTTTTTGGGGGTAATGCATTTTTAGGGTTCGGCAGTATTATTATTTAAAAAATAGCTCAAGGAAATGATTGAATTATATTAATATTGCTAATTTTATTATCATTATTAATTATTCATACTTTCATGATTATTGTTATTTGAATTCAATACATTACTTTTTAGAATTACTGTGATACATTCAATATGTATACCTAAAATAAGCGTACCTCCAATGAGGCGAAGCAAATTCACCCTGCTTGGATAGAGGTTTTCTTGATGTAGTTACTGCAGTGTAATAACTCTTGATATAAAGCCATGCAAAATAATGGTCTATATTTGGCTCACAGAGCTCACTTACTATTGTGGTGGTAGCAGCTGAACCCAAGTAGTATTTGGGCTTATTCCGTCACTCATTGGTGGAAAGGATCTCTGTAGACCCACAATAATGTGCAGATATTCCACTGCACACTCTGAAACTGATTGGCCCATAGTTAAAGTATAAAACTTTTATTGATTGATTCCTCCATTCACAGGCATCATTTTAGAAAAGTAATTACAAATGCAGTGAAACCAGCTAGCATCCAAGGATTACACAGAAGACAACACCCAGTTGGCAGGTTAGAAGAGACTTTGCCTGATGACCATTATATTTGAATTATCACACTTTATTAGTGGATACCTTAGTTCAGATTTGAAAAGTACTGCTAATGTACAATAGATATACAGGGGAAATGCATCAATCTGCAGAATACATTTTAGGACAACTTGATAGTGCACATTGTTTTTTAGGAATTAGTGAAGATGCAATTTTTATTTATTATTTATCTAATGAACCTACATCCTTAAAAATGCAATGCTAAAAAACCCATACACAATCCTTGAAATATCTGAGTGTGCGCACTGTATTTCAGAAGTAGAATTTGGCTCTGAAGTGAGCCTGGCAGTTATTTGCACAACATTGCCAGCAATTATGTCTGGTCTGGTGCTTAGACAAATGGCTTTTTGAAGGCAGTCAGCTAAACTCAGAATGGCATTCTATTCACGCGTTCCTATTTTGCTCATTGTTTCTGTTGCCTTTGCATCGAACCCCCCCAAATCCCAGAAAGAAAATTACAGCAATAATGTTGAAGCAAGGCGATCTACAATGAAAATTGTCTTTTGATATTGCCATATTTAATAATTTTTTATGTGCCACGAAATCTATAGAAAGTGTAATACTGATTGCAACGAAGTGTGGGTAAGAGCAAAGTTTTTTGTTGTCTTTTGCGTATTTCTTCCTGGTTTATGTATTTTTATTAGATGTTGTATGTATTGATTTATTGATCTTGGTGTCATAAATAAAACATTGAGTGATCAACTGTTTGATAACAGCAGTGCACATGAATGACATCCGAGTTCATCTGGCATTAAAAACGCAATCAGCTTTGCGGCTGAGCGTATAGTTTTGAGTTCTGAGTTTATCTGGAAAAGCATTATTTTTTATTTTGTAGATATATTTTCAGCAATTTAACATCCACGCTGTGTATTTTTTACAAATCTAATTGGAAAAGCATTCGATTCTATTCAAACTAATTCTAATTTTCAATATCACAACCTTAGTAAGCTGATTTCAGGAAGCCAATTATAAGAAGTTTTTTTCACACAATTTGAATAGTTTATCCAAACCATAAGTAAAATATAATTTTGCTTTTAAGCTGCCCCCTATTTTCAGTATTACATTTTGTATAAATTAATGATCTTTGGAGTAATACTTTACATTTCGTTGTTCATGAGGTTTGGTGACGCAATCAGCAGAGAGGATGTTGTTGATTCAGTGAGTCCTGGCCTACTTATATACCTTTTTCACAAGACCTACAGAGCAATTCATTGTTTGCACAGTTACTTGTAAAACTGGCATTCCACTCTAATGGAAGTTAGCGCTATATTGGGTTTCTCGCAGACCCACTGCTAGGAAGCCAGGCTTCAAGGAGAGTATATAATAAAGCTGGTGCTGTGCAGTGTCTGGTACTGAATACACTAAGAACCCACGGGTCCGGAATTGCAATCAGAGAATAAATGTGAACCAGAACAATGTCGATAGGAGTAGGATAGGGAATATCCCTTTTAAAGGACGACTCCCCTCACACACCCGAAGGTGTCATGCTTCATCATAGGGGTGCCTCCTCGTGTCGGGACCTAGTCACGGCACGGGCTACAACCCCCTCTCTACGAGGAGGGAGCTCAGGGATGTTTTAATTCATTGGCACATGGGTTGTCCTAAAAACCCTATGTGAGCGCGGTGTGTGGGCAGATACGGCGCAGTGCTGAAAAAGTGAGTGAGTGAATTAAAACTGCCTACAGGAATAGCAACAAACTTTATTAAGCTACCCTATGACAGGATTAAAAAGCTGTGAATGAGCCTATCAAAATTACAAAAGGCTTCATAAACTAGATCAACATGTTTCAGCCACAGTGAGTAATCGCTCCGTTAGAGCGGTTGGCGCCTGTACCATTTGCTAAAATTAGCACCGGACAGTTGTGGCAATTCTCTCTACCGATTAGATTCAATTGGTGGACCACACTGAACATGAAATGATCTGGTTCAGTATAAACATACTAATGTTTATTATGATTTTGATACAATTAGCACTTTTATTTTGGCAGTAGCTGCATCACGTAGATCCTGAAGAAAGCCAAGACACTTGAATAGGTCACTGTGGCTGAAACATGTTGATCTAGTTTATGAAGCCTTTTGTAATTTTGATAGGCTCATTCACAGCTTTTTAATCCTGTCATAGGGTAGCTTAATAAAGTTTGTTGCTATTCCTGTAGGCAGTTTTAATTCACTCACTCACTTTTTCAGCACTGCGCCATATCTGCCCACACACCGCGCTCACATAGGGTTTTTAGGACAACCCATGTGCCAATGAATTAAAACATCCCTGAGCTCCCTTCTCGTAGAGAGGGGGTTGTAGCCCGTGCCGTGACTAGGTCCCGACACGAGGAGGCACCCCTATGATGAAGCATGACACCTTCGGGTGTGTGAGGGGAGTCGTCCTTTAAAAGGGATATTCCCTATCCTACTTCTATCGACATTGTTCTGGTTCACATTTATTCTCTGTTTGCAATTCCGGACCCGTGGGTTCTTAGTGTATTCATGATTAAGAGTGGGGAGTGTACCCATGCTGGTCCTTAAACCTCCTCTTGCCCTCTTGTGTGTGCTACAGTGTCTGGTACTGCCTGGATCCCGGAGTTCAGACGAGGGGGGTTTATTTTACTATTTATTTACTTGTGGCTCCTATTTCTTTGTGTTGGTGGCATGAATCCCAAATTCTGTCACTCTGCCCCTTGGCATTCCATCTGGTGTGTGCTGAATCTTTTTTTGTGTCATGAAACACAGATTTAAATAGACTGCTCTGTTATCCGTGGTGTAAAAATAACCCCCACAGCCCCCGCAATGTGGGGGAAGGGGGGGGTTGGGTGAGCTCCAGGGGTGCTCCCTCTGACACTATGCATGTGTGGCAGGCCCTTGGCCTGAGAGCTTCTTACTGGGCCCGGAACGTGGGGGGGGGCTACATGTACTTTGCAGGGGGCCCCTCTAAAGTTTTGTACCACCACTGCATGTTATGCATACCTACCATCAGTGCAGTCCCCTTTTAAGGGGAGCTGTTCCGATGCTGAGATGTGCATTTGCCGCTTTTAGGTTCCGCCTGTACAGCGCTTGCGATGTGCTTGTAAAATCTATTGAATTTAATATAAATCTTAAAAGGGGCTTACATCCCGCTCCTTACTTCTTATTTGTTCATGTGCTTGCCACTTACTTTTCCTCCGTTTCTATTGGTTATAGCATACTATTTCCTGTATTGTATTGTATTGTAATTGCATTTATATAGCGCTTACTACCTCTGTCGAGGCATCAAAGCGCTTTTTCGGTGAGTAGCACGCTGCTCCGGAACCCATAAAGGATTAGTGGTGAATTAGTATTGTGAAATATGAAATTAATTTGAGAAGTGGATATGTTAGTCTGTTATTTGGATTAAGAAGGATACTGGAGGAATAGAAGAGGGAATAGGTTTGCATTTATATAGCGATTGCTACCCCTGGTGAAATGTTGAAGTTCTTTTAGGTGAGTAGCACGCAACTCTGGAACCAAAAAAGGATTAGTGGTGTATTAGTCTGGGGAAATATTAAATGAATTTGAACGGTTTGAGCAGGTATTCCTCGTGTGTTTCTTTTATCAGTGTCCCATGGCTCAAGTACTCATGTACATCCACATTGGTGGAACTTCTTTCTTATGAATAGGCATGGCAGCACCCCTACTTGTCCCCTCCTCCTCCAACCTCTTCCCCAGGTGTACCAGCTTTTTTTTAGGTGAAGAGAGATTGAGTTGCCCAGAATCACATGCCATTGAGCTCACAGCGGGACTCGAATCTGCTTCCCCTGTTCCCAATCGACAGCTCTGGCCATAACTCCAATCTGAAAACGTGTTTATACAAGACACCTACTACTGCAAATTGTGCACGCTTAGATACAAAGAGCTTGTTTGCAAACTGCACATGCTCAGCTACAAAGACACAAAGATCCAAAGACACTGAAGTTACACTGAGCACGCTCAGATACAAACACACTATTGTAAACTGTGTGTGCTCAGAGACAAGAGGTCGTTGCGGTCGAGTTGCACATGCTCAGTGAGAATCTGGCTGTGAACTCTGAGTCATGCATGTTCAGGGGGATGTGTGAAACTAGCGGGTCGCACTAGCAGAGCGCTTAGAAGGCTGTACAAATGTGGACAACCGCTGCAAAGTTTCACTTGACACAAGCGCTTGTATTTTCAGCCGCTCCAACACAAATTTTTCTTTTTGCCTTCAGCACTTCTTACATAAAACAAGCACTTGTGTTTTAAGCCGATCCTCACCCCCTCCCCTCCAGCCTCTCTCCTGGTGAAAGAAAACAAACAGCAGTGGGCTCTGGTGCAAAAGCTCAGCAGTGCCCAGCCCTGGCTTATCGTCCTCCACCCCTCCAACCCTCCCCCCTCTCGCTCCCCATTCAACATGTCACCACTCACAAAGAGGTGTGAGGCGTCTAAGGGGAAACGGATTACTGTAAAATATCTGTCTGATCATGGCAAGCGGCACTGCAGGCATTAATGAATTATTGGTTGCTCAGGAGGCTGGCTTGGAACTTTCAGTTTTGGTGTGTAAGTCTTGTACATCCCACCCATTCCCGACTTCAGTGCTTTTGTCATAGCCTGTGTTATCTCTACAGGATGCCAGTTTCCAGGAGTGTATTGTGTTCATTTTAAATCAATGAGGAAGTTTAATTCTTTGATGAAAATTTACCACATGACAATTTGGAAATGTGTCTTAACATTAACGTAGGAAATACGTGTCAATATAAAGGTTAGATAAAATGGGTTTTTTTAACGTGCAAAAAGAGAAAAATGCTGCTTATTTCTGCAGAAAGCTCCCATTTCTGTTCTTTCACTGCTAGGCCTCAATATTTTCTGTTATTGTAAATGCTGATTTAATGTTATAATTGAATTGTGAGACCTAACATATTCGTGAAATGTGTTGTGTCCTGCAAAATGTATTTCTTTCCTTCCTCACACCATATGACTTCATCGTATTTTAGATAGTTACCTCTGCCACATGCTTATAATGAGCAGGTATATTTCTATAGATTTGAGTCTCATGATCTCACCAGGACAAGCTAGATATTAATGTTTCATTTCATAGAGCAGTCCATTGTTACACAATGGGACACTGAACAGCTAACAGAGTAGGCTTGCAAAGGTTCTCATAAGAAACTTCCTAGATGTATCTTTTTTAATACTCTGCAGCTGCATTAAAATAACAACATGTCGACATGGACGTTTACCATGGGTAAACGCTAGTTCACTGAGGTAGGGAGTGTTGTGAGCACTCCTGGGAATGTCTAGGATAAGTCTTTTGGATGGTCTGGAATCTTTGCATTAGCTGGTTGGAGATGCCTTCCTACAGCACGTTGCCATAGTCAAATCTACTGGTTATGAGGGCCTGGGTGACCATGGGTCTTGCGTTCGTGGGGAGCCATTTGAAGATCTTGCGAAACATTCTGAGGATGAGGCAGCAGGATGTGGTCACAGTGTAAACCTGTTTATTCATTGTGAGTTTGCCATCAAGATGAAGCTGAGGGTTCCGGTGTGGTCTGTGGAGATGGGCATGGGACCTAGTTTGGATGTCCACGAGGGGTCCCGTGGAGAGCTCTTATTTTCGAATATCAGGATCTCCATTTTGTCTGTGTAGAGTTTAAGGCAGTTCTCTCTCATCCAGTTGGCCATGTTGGTCATGCAGGAGGTGAAGTTACCCATGGGTGTGTTTTTCGCATCTGTGAGGGAGAGGATAAGCTGCGTGTCATTTGTGTAGGAAACAATGTTGATGTTGTCAGCTCTTAAGATGCGGGCGAAGGGTGACATTTACATGTTGAACAGGGTTGGGCTGAGGGAGGAACGCTGTGGGACTCCACAGAAGAGCTTATGGGATTTGGAGGCGTATGGGGGAGTCTGACTCATTGAGTTCTGTTGGAGAGGAAGGAGGCGATCCATGTCATGGCGGGTCTTTCAATTCCAGAATCCTGGACTCTGATGATGAGGGTGCCATGGGACACAATATTGAAGGCTGCCGACAGATTGAGCAGGATGAGATCGGCGGTTTCACGCGCCCATGATGGACCTCATGACATCTGTTGCTGCCAGAAGGGCGGGTTCTGTGCTATGGTAATCTGACTGGGTGGAGTCCAGGAGGTACCACTGTTCAAGATGAGTTGCCTGTTGATTTCTTTCTCCAGGACTTTAGACGGGAATGGAAGAAGAGAGATGAGTGTGCAGTTGCTGAGTTCTTTCAGGTTGGCCGAGGGTTTCTTGAGGAGAGTTGTGATTCTGCATGTTTCCAGCTAGCCAGAAGAGTTGATGATGTTGGTGAGGTTGGCGCTGATCAGTGATCTTCACAGGTTGTAAATGTGGTGAAGGCAAGAGTCTGAGTGGGACTCTGAACAGATGGTCTGCATAATTCCGGCAGTGTCTTCTGTGGTGAATGGGCTCCAGTTTGTTAGATGGTGGGCATCCCTGGTGGTGGTGGGTGGTTGCGTGAAGATGTTTTCTGCACTGGGTTGCAAAGAAAAATTTGTATACACCTTGAGTATTTTGTTGTGGAAGTGAGAGAGGTCGTCCCAGAGGTCCTGTGAGGGGGTAATAGTTTTGGTGGTTGCCGTTGGATTGGTGATGCTGTTGAAAAGTTATTTGCCGGAGTTGGAGCAGGATTCTAGTCTTAGTAGGAGGGCAGCTTTCTATTCTATTCTGCAGTTCTTATAGAGCGCATGGCTACCTGAAGGCCTCCCAGCACTAGAACAGGTACTCACAGGTCAGCTCACCAACCAGATTACACAGGGAAAAGCCAGGTCTTCACTGCCTTGTGAAAGGACAACTCATTGGACAGCTGGCATTGCTCAAGGGTCAGAGAATTCCAGATATTGGAGGCCTGATAAGAAAAGGACCCGCCTTTCCAACGAGATCTTCTCACTCTGGGAACCTACAACAGGTGGGCAGAGGAGAATCTGAGTAACCTTCCAAGGATGTAAGGGTTAGCTAGCAATCTTAACAGAATGGGACCTTTCTTATGACAAGGCCTGTGCAAAATGCATAGGACCTTAAATTGAACATGCTGTTCCACAGGGAGCCAGTAAAGATCTTTGAGTGCCTTCCTGGCAGATTGGTGCCTAGGAAGATTCAGAAGAAGCTGGGCAGCGGCATTTTGAGTGATCTGAAGCCTTTTCATCACATATCGAGGAGAACTAAGATAAAGAGCATTGCCATAGTCCAGGCGAGAGATGACAAGGGCCTGGACAATAAGTCTTCTGGCTAAGAAGGGTAACAGATTTAAGACCTTTCTAAGGAGTCTAAGAACGCCAAAGCAGCTTTCTGCCAATTTATTTGCTTGGTGCTCCATGGTAAGACTAGAATTCAACCATACACCAAGACACTTTATAACCTCTTTAGGAGCAGGCAATCCTACCAGACAGTCTAACATGGGAGAAGGAACTTACTGAGATTGCTATCTAATACCATGATTTCAGTCTTATCCTCATTGAGCTTAAGTTTGCAACTAGCCATCCAACTGGCCACTTCTAAAAGACAGGGGACCAGACTCAGGTGGTTGGAGCTGGAGTCAGGAGAGATGGAAATCACCAGCTGGGTGTCATCTGTGTAAGACACGAGAGACAGCCCAAAAGACCAGACAATCTCGGCCAAGGGGAGCATGTCAAGACTGAAAAGAGTAGGGCTCAAATATAAGCCCTGAGGTACCCCAAAGCTCAATGATAGGATGTCAAAATAGCAGGAGTGATCCAGCACCAGAAGGTTTTACTCTTCAGAAAAGAGTAGAGCAATTCTATGGATAAGAGAGGGATGGTCAACCGTGTCGAAGGCCACGCTAGGGTGTAGTAAGATAATGACTGCCAAACGTCCTTGGTCTAAGAGAGATTTTAGTTCCTCAACCACTGCCAGCTGAGCTGTTTCCATGCTGTGCTATGGTCTGAAACCCATTTGAGTGGGATGGAGGATTTCATTAGACTCAAGAAAAACAGAAAGATGTTTATTGACATGTTTCTCCAAGAGCTTTGCCGGGACCGGAAGAAGGGAAATTTGCCTGTAATTACTATGGCAGAGAATCGAGTCCTGTTTTTTTAACAAGCGGTTTCACCACCGCATGTTTCCATTGGGAACCGCATGTTTCCATTCCATCTCTCCTGGCTTATTTGATCTGGGAATGGTACCTTCTGAGGACATATTTGTAGGCTTCTCTAGAGGTGTTATCTCGGCTGGTTCTCCATCTTCTAGTTGTTTGCAATTGCGCTTGTAGTCTCTTAGGTCTTTCGTGTACCAGCATGCTTGAGCTTGAGCGTGAGTTCTAGTATGCCTTATTTTCTTTAGGGGAGCCAAGGTGTTGAATGTAGTTAGGCCATTCTGCCGGTCACTGGTGAGGATAGGCTGGTTGGATCTGAGGGTGTGGGTCCAGTCTGCCTCAACTATGTTGTTCCAGTTGCGGATGATGTTGATGGCTTGCTTCGGTTTGATGGAGTGAGACGTGATGACTTAGAAGTGTACCATCGAGTGGTCTGTCCATGTGAGCAGAGTGATGTGGCTGAGGTGATCTTGTTGCTGGCTGTGAAGACGGGGTAGAGGGTGCACCCTGCGATGTAAGTCAGGCCTTGAACAAGCTCTGTGAGTCCAATGTTGTTGAGGCTCTCTAGAAGAGTGGTGGCGGTTTGGTCCGTAGAGCTATCGAGATGGAGGTTGAGGTCGATCTGATGGCAAAGGGAGTGACAAAGTTGTTGAGGAGGATACTGAAGGTGGTATTGGTTTTGGAAGTCGGTAAGCGAGGGTGCCCGAGATGGTCATGGTGTGGCTGATTTATAGTTGGATGTGCATGTGTTTCATAAACACGGTGGGTTCATCTGTTGAAGTTGTGCAAGTGATGGTGTCTTTGTGGATGATCGCGAGACCTCCTCTGGGTTTGTGTTGCCTGTCTCAGTGGATGATCTTGTAGGCAAAAGGGATGGGCTCAGCGATGGTGGGAGTGGAAGATGGGCTGAGTCAGGTTTTGGTGAAAAATTGGATGTCCAGGGAGTGCGTGTCAATGAGGTCCCAGACCTTGGTGGCTTGTTGGCAGAGAGATCTGGTGTTGAGGAGCATGCATGCAATGTGGGTGAGGTCTGTGCGGTGGGTGGTGTAGGATTGACTCTGCTGCCCAAACCTCATCACACGGTATGCACTCACTGCTGCTTCTCTTGCAGTCGTGCTTGTTTCCGGTGTTTAAATGCTAACAAGTCAGAGGAAATGTAGCAGTGGCAGTGGGATGGACCAGGGTCTGTGGTGCTGGGCGTGGCCCAGGCACGGATGGGCACAGACAGGCTTACCTCGTCAAGGGCATGCCCACTGTGCACGCCTGCTGCACAGTCAGGCAGCATCTACCGTTAAGTAGGTCCTAGAAGGGGGAGGAGCGCAGGGGCAGGGTGGAATCCGCAGTCAGGAGAAGGCACAAGTTAGACTCAGGAGAAATAGGTAAGGAGAGGGTAGAGGAGAGAGGCGGGAAAGCACGGGAGGAGGGAGGTGGGGGAGTTCCTGGAGTGAGGGGAAAAGAGGGGGAGAAAGAAGGAGAGAAGCAGAAAAAGCAGTGACAGAAACAAGTCAAGGCAACAAAACAGGCACAAATTTGATGCAACAAAATGGGCACAAACACCAGGCAACAAAACAGGCACAAAGAGAAGAGATGGACACAAAAGACAAGAAAGAACACCAAAACGGGCACAAAAGACAAAGAACAGGTCAAAGCACAGAACAGGCACAATAACGAACAAGCAAGAGCGGAAGAAGCAAGAGCGAGAGTGTGAAAGAGTCAGTGAGAGCAAGAGGACAGAGAGGGAGAGAGGAGGAGTACAGTGATGCACGGCCTCAAAGCAGATGGCTGGGTTTGAAAGGGCCTTAGACTGGTTGGAGGACCAGTCCAAGGTAAAAGGGAGCTGGGGCCTAGTTGCGAGTGGCCTCGGGATGTTTGGGTCTCCAGCCCGTCCAGAATTTTTAGAAAACAGCGATTAGACTTCTGGGAATTTTATTTCCCCCTCTCCCCTTACCAGGGTAGATTTGAAACTACAAGTCACAAATCGCGAAGTGCGGTTGGCAATAAAATCCACAACTGCCTGAATTTGACACAATAAGCATTCACTTTGCGGATTGTGTATCGCTGAACAATTGTAACTGTGTAAGTGTGTGTCTCTATGACTATTTGTTTATATCATTTATGTGTCTATTACCTTTAGAACCTATCCAACTTTGATTATTGCATTTTGCCAAATTAACTTTAAATTGAAACATTTGACCCAGTGTGTTGCCTAAATTACTGTAGTTTTACCGACAATTGTCCCTGTGCACTGGGGGGCCGGGGCTTCCGTAAGGTGAGGTTAGACAGCAACCTTAGTGTGCTACCTAGTGGTGCCACCAAATTACTACAAATGACTAGAATCATTGTCCTATTCAATGTATTAGAACTTCTCCAGGAGGCAATTTGCTACTTTGACTGAAGTGAAAATTCTTGCTACATTCATGGGTACCGGAGACAAGCACTAAATGGGTCACTGCTCTACTGTTCAGAACCCTTCATCTCAGGCCTGAATGTGTGTCAACACACCAGAAAAGAAGAATGCTGGTCCATTTTAATCTTTGCAATCAGACCCATGCCCTAATCATATGTCCGGATTGACGTGCCCCAAGGAGGAACTCATCTATTGTTGTGCCTTATGTGACGAGAAGATTTAAGGTGAAAAATAGCCGATCATGTTTACATGAATTGCAGGTAACAAATAAAGCATGGATTACAATAAAAACAACATTGTTTTAAAATGATATTGTTGTGTGCTTAAAATGACGCTTATCAGGAATGAGAAACCACATTCTGCTCCCTAAGAAACCATTTTACACTCAAATTCCAAAAGTGTTTATTGAAGTACTCCTACTTCAGAGCATTAGTTGGAGTCTAGGTGCCTGTTCTACAATGACTATGTAAATTACTCTGCAGAGCCTGTATAATCATGTATGCACCTGTGATTGTCTACAAATGCAGGAATGGCACCTTCAAGGTACAGCGGACATCCGTCCCTGCATTTGCACTCCCTAACGGGAAATCATTTTTTAATTGCAGTCTGTGTCTACTAGAGGGACAGGTGCTGCTTTAAATAGTTTCCGATTTGGGAAGACATCCAGGGGAACAGGCAGGTGCCCTTTGCACCTCTGTCTGCTCTTCCCTCGAGGCAGCCTAAGATGATAATTAACCTAATTAAACAAGAACTTTTTGTTGTCAGCAGAATCACTCTTTTCTCACTTCTCACATTTCTTGGCAACATTAATGCTTATTATTCTCGGCATTTGAGGGCCAACTATTTTTATACCCATTAAATAAAATGAGTCACCTGAAATTTTTTAATAATAATAGCTTTTTTATTTAGCGCTTATTACTGCATTTATGCTGTCTCTAAGCACTCTGAATAATAGCTATTAATGCTGCACAACTTTATAGCACTCCATTTATACACCTTGGGTGGCTCAAGAGCTGAACTGTCTTTGGTGAGAATCAAATGCATGCACTGCAAACTACAGAAATGTCAGCAGCAAGCGTTTAACTCTCTGATCCATTCTGCTAGCTTCATAGTCCTTCATTTAATGCATTCAGTCATCTACTGTAACTATCCTGCTTTCATGACAAAAATAGAGGGATGTAAGCGCATTTTTTGCATGTGCCAAAAATATGCATCACATATGACCTAAAAATACCTAAAATAGTCCAATAACAGCCCGTTCCTTTTCAAATATTAGAACTACCTGATGAAGAATTGACCAATAATAGCTAATATACGCCGTCTGCTCCACCATTCCAATGTTTGCCTTTCTGTTTCTTCATTTTTAATTTAGAACACTCTAGGAGAGATTTACTAAGATTGTATGCCGTGTTTGCATCACAAAAGTGACGCAAATCAGCACAAAGCCTATTTCTCTGATTTACTTTCCAGCGCTAAACTTGTTTGGCGCTGGAAATAACGTAAAAGTAAAGCAAAGCAGCACATAGCGTGGGTAGAGCATGGGTGTTCCCATGCAACCACCCAACGTTTCTGAGGCTAAATCCTATTTACTAAATAAAGTAGACAGGGTTTAGCGCCAGAAAACGGGGCCCTTTTGAAGTAGGCACAACGAAGGAGAAATGCTTTCATTTCATCGACTTTGTACGTGTGCTGCACTTTACAGCAAACATAAAAAGAGGGTAAAGGGTTAAAGTCAGTCTATGCATAGTATTTTGTACTGGAAGGGTACATACCCTTCCAGTACAAAACCTATCCTAGACTCACGGAGACACACTTGCACTATGACGCAAAGGTGTCTCTGTGACGCACAGTAACTGATTTCAGCACCGGCGCTATGGAAACAGGAGGAGAGTGCCATATTTCTGTAAACATTGTGCTCTCCTCATCTCTCCTTTTCACGCAGCACAGTGCAGCATTTGTGGCTGCTGCACTACGCTGCATGATTAAGTGATAAATCTGGCCCTCTATATCCTAAGTGGGTGGAATGTTCTAATGATCTGATGGCCCTTCTGCGTCATGTCATACTGCTTGTTAAATGAGCTCTCCCTCGATATAGGCCCGAGCTGCCCTCAGATTCAGGGCTTTTAACAACCGCTACGCAGCAGCGGCCCATGCAGGTAAGAGCGGTGGGCGGTGGGGCAGGGTTGGGGGGTGGGATTCGACATGCGACCATGACTGAAAATTAAATAAATAATTATTTTTTCCTCGTCGTCGTCTGTCAAAATCCTCCCTCCACCCGGCCCCACCGCTCTTACCTGCACGGGCCGCTGCTGCCGGTACGGCACTTAGTACTGGGCTATAAGGTAATAATAACGTTCAGACTTAGTTTTGATCTGGTAAGTTCAAGAAGTTATCAGGGACATTTGAAGGATTTTAGGGGTCCCAGACCAAACATAATTTGGAGCCCTGTGCTCTTTTCATCTCATTCACGCCCTTGGCCCTTATGGTTGGGTCATTGAAAACCCTCTTCGTTGTCCAGCCTACATATAGGCCAAACCCTTTAACAAACAGACTCTATTTGGCTGGCCGGCTCCAGAAAAGCAGAAACAATAAGTGACCTGAACAGGACCACTGCATGCGATGCAGTGGACTAGTGCCTCTCCTTTTGAGCCTTACATATGGAGGTTTTTTTTGTGTACTGCACTCTCATTCCTGCTCTGTGAGGAACAGGGATTCTGAATCAGTTAGCACTAGGTTGTGACTGTGCTAGCCTAGCAGCAGCTCCACGTGGACAGTGCAACCTTGGAGGGAGCATATAATGCCGCTCTGCACTGCACATTGACATGGACTACCATCGAGCCCTAACTCTGCGCAAGCGGTCTCCAGCTGGACTGTGCTAGAAAAACAGAAAGACTAGTGATTTGACCAAGCCAACCAGTATGTGCTTTGTCAGTACCATTCGAGCAAATGGTGCTGATGGGTGATTTTGTTTATTGCAGTGCCTGTGCTGCATGGGAATGGTAGTTGAAGTCAGGTGGCAGTAGGCTATTATTTCACCGTTCTGGCACCAGATGCACAATAACGATGCAGTCACAGAAAGAGCACACAATGCCAATCTTTACTGCATAGTAAATGGCACATGCATAAGGGCAAAGGCCTGGGCCTATGCACTTTAACTGGTTAAAGCACTAACCGAATCAACTCAGAATCTAATAAATCTTTTTCTTAATCCCTCACTGTCTCTCAGGTGGGGGCCGTGCAGGCATGGCAGCCTGGGTAGGCTAAAAAAACAAAAAAACAATTGAAGTCAATTAACAAACTGGTTATTTTAAATCTCTGTAATCAGTCCTCTGTAATCAGTCTGGGGCTGTCCTGAAAGCTTGATGATGTGGCCCCTAAAATGGTGGGGGCCCTTGGCCAGAGCCCACTTTGCCAATGCCTTAAAAAGTCTCCGGCAGTTATCGAGCTAGCGTTTTTGACACTCTTCAGCCCCTGCCTTGGTTACCGTGTACCCGAAGAGAAAGCATTACCACACTTCAGATAACATGCAGTCAGATACTGAATTTTTTGATTAGCAAACAAAGCTGAGCACCAAATCAATGGAAAGCAAATGTAGAGAATATGCTAGACTACCAATATTTCTATTTGTTTTTGAAACATTCATAGCAAGAATGGAATTTTGATTCAGATCCGATTCGTTCACTTGGCATAAAA
The DNA here is from genome assembly GCA_963921515.1 of Calotriton arnoldi. Lineage (NCBI taxonomy): Eukaryota > Metazoa > Chordata > Amphibia > Caudata > Salamandridae > Calotriton > Calotriton arnoldi. The sequence continues at coordinate 203,254 of CAWUFW010009134.1, forward strand.
TTGCAAACACAGGGTTTAGATACACAAAGAACTCCATGGATCTTAAACACAGTTTACATCACTGTGTGTTTAGAATACCTGAGGCGCAAGGCCAAAGTACTGCTTTCATTCCTACTGAGTGTTCTTCCGCTGCTCGCGCTTTGATGACTGCCTTATTTTTTCTTTTGGAAGAACCACTTCACAATACTCCATCTGTGAGGAAGTACTCCATAATACTGAATATGGTTGCAGGCTGTCTATTTCCGTTCCGCTCCCTCTCCTGATTCAAACATGCTTCACCATAGCAGATAACGTTTCTTTTCAGCCTGAGTCTGTGCATTATATTGGGGCATATTAGCAAGACCCACGTTAAAATTATCGCCGTTTTAGCGGCAGGAAACTGCTGCTAAACGCGGCGATAATGGGCTTGCTAATATGCGTTATGGACTTCCAATGAAGCCCAGGTTAGATGTCCTGCACATCTAACCTGGGCTTCTATTGAATTCTATAACGCATATTAAGCAAGCCTATTATCGCCGTTTTAGCGGCAGTTTCCTGCCGCTAAAACGGCGATAATTTTAACGTGGGTCTTGCTAATATGCCCCTATATTCTTTAATATTTTATTGTTTTTGTTTTATGACACCCTCCCACTGCCCTTCCCTCAGTCCGTGTTGCCTTTGGCACCCTCCCTCCGACTCTCCATCCCTGGGGCTTTTGACACCTTTTCTCCATGTCCCCGTCTTTGTTACTGCTTCAAACATGCTACACCACAGTTGAGAAAATGTATTGTAGGTTTGCCCGTAAGTGTCACTTACATTATTCTGACTTTCTTGTTTTAGGTGTATTGCAGACATGATATTTCTTTGTGTTACCCTCTCTCTCCCTCTGTCCGTCTGTGTTTCCTTTAACGTGTTCTCTCCTTCCCACCCTCCATCTCTACGCCTCCCTTCCCACCCTCCTTCCCTCCATCTGGGTTGCCTTTGCCCCCCCTCCTTCCCACCCTTGATGCCTTTGGCTTCTGACCCCTCTCTCCATATTTCCATCTTTGTCACTGCTTCAAACACCCTACACAATAGTTGAAGAAGTTTATTTTCAGAGTGATGGTGTCTCTTACATTTTTCTGACATTTGGGGTTTAGTTGTATTGCAGGAATGATATTCCTTCATATTCGCCTTCTCTCCCTCCATCTGGCCCTGTTGCCTTTAACCCACACTCTCCATTCCCACCCTTCATCTGTGTGCCTTTGCCTCCCTCCCTCTCACCCTCCTTCTCTATGTACTTGTTACCTTTGCACCCTCCCACCTTCCGTCTCCGTGGCTTTTGACCCCTACCTCCGTATCTATGTTTTGTTTCTGCTTGAAACATGCTACACCATAGTTGAGAAAGTTTTGTTTCGAAGTGTGCATGTCACTCACATTTTTCTGACTTTTTTGTTTTAGTTCTTTTGTAGACATGATTTTCCTCCTGTTGCTCTCTCTCCCTTAGTTCATCAGTGTTGCCTTTACCTGCTCCCTCCCTCTCACCCTCCTTCTGTGTGCATTTGCCCCCCCCTCCAATTCTCTGCCCATGTGACTTCTGTACCCTCTCTCCATTACTGCACCAATTCATACCACACCAAACTGTACCATACTGTACCGTACCATACCATACCATACAATGGCAGGCCATACCCTACCATACAATGACAGGCCATACCCTAGCATACCATACCATACAATGACAGGCCATACCATAATATACAATGACAGACCATATCATATCGTATAGGCGAGCCCTATTGGCTTTGGCAATGCTTATTTAAGTATTAAGTAGAGGATATATGTGCTTAAAATACTTCACAAAAGGTGTGCTCTTGGCACATGCATGCTCAAAATAAATAAATGCATGTGTTTTATTTTTGCAGCTTCTTAAAAAAACCTGACTGGACCGACTGTTCTGAGTGAATAGGTAGTATAAGTCAAAGATGGTACCTAAAGACAAAGTAGGAGTTGGCAGCAAAAGTAACAGAGTCACAGCAAAAGACAATATAGTATACTTCAAGGCACTTCTGTCCTTCCCGCACTATTTTGGATGCAGCAGAATCGGAAATGGTTCCAAGAGGGCGATTGCATGGTCTACGTACTTTAATTGGTGCAAGTGTAAACCAGAAAAGAGAGGTTTATCCTTTTGCTGTCAAGAGGGAGAATTTTGTTTGGGAGAAGAGTTTTTTTTCAGGATTGAGCTGAAGGTGAGTAACAATGTTTCCAGTCTAAGGCAAATAGGAAGGGCTTCCGGTTTAGTTCTGCGACAAGGGAAAGCGATCTAAGTCTAGAAGGGCTGAATGTGCTTGGCTGTGCTAAGTTTGTAAAAATATGTATATCTTGTTTTTTATATAGAACTTAATACTGCAGTTCTTTACCTTGCCAAGCCCTATAAGTAGACCTGGACGGAGTTCATGGAGTTGCGCTACGCGGTACTCTGCAAAGTGGTAAAAAAAACTCTGCCGCGCAACGCGGAGCTCCGCATGGGGAGTTTCCCAACAAGCCTGTTCACATTGTGTTTTTATGTCAAATGCAGTGCAGAGTACATTCTCGCTTTGGAAATCACACGCGAACTACACCACGCGGCTCGTATGGGCGTGGCCATCTTGTTTTCTTACTCTGTTCATGGTGCTGGGCCTGTTTTTGAATCTCTTAATCTTTTCAATCCTCCGCCCTCCTAATTAAACTGCCTCTCATTTTTCTTTTATGTATTAGTGTGTGTTTTTATATCTGTGTATTTTACGTTTTTTCACATTTTTCGTGGTTTGTTGTGAGTTTTTGTACTTTTTTTCTTTTTCTTTTACTTCCTTATTTGCATTTCATATCCTTCCTTCCTTCCTTCCTTCCTTCCTTACTTCCTCCCTTCTTTCTTGCCTTTCTTCCTTCCCCTTTCCCCACCCAGCGCCATGTCAGAGCAGAGCGAACAGGGGAGCAGCGGCACCAGGCCACCTCCGAACTGCGAGCAGCAGCCTTCCCTGCGGCCAAGGGGTGCAGCCCCCGGCAATCTGTTGTGAGGCGGAGGTGGCAGCACTAGGTTTTTTCATACAGCACCACCTCCCCTCCATGCTGGCACCAGGCAGAAGGCCTGGCAGTGGGTACCCCCTCCAGGAGCGTAATGCACTGGGGGAGAGTATGCAGGTGTGTGCAGTGCACCACCCAAGTCCAGCGCACCGCCCTGCATCTGACGCTCCGCTGGGTGGATATCCTAGAATGGGAGCAGGGCCAGCTCAACCTGCTAGGCGTTGAGATTGCGAGACTTAGTGAATATGAATTATCTGTTCTATTTGTGCCCTACAATGCTAAAAAAAAAAATCCGAATAGCATGCTGCTCACTGGCAGAGGTAAGATACGTTTAGTTTACATTAAGAATATTAATATGTGATCCAGTTTGAGCTAGGCAGATGCTCGGCACTACCTAATCGTACTCGTTGGCGCTTGCTTTGGCTGATTATTTAAGAAGCCATTGCAGACTTCTCTGCCCTCCTGTCACCATAGTGAATTAGTGATATCAGTGAGTCCGGATTCTCTGTGACTTTCTTTATGTAGCTTGTACAGTCCCAAGCAATTTCACAGTGATGTGTAGTACTAGTATACAATTATGCAATGCAAAAAAGGGAGAGTGAGTTGGTCCATCTAGGGGTTTGAGAAATGAGGATAGAATTAAAGATCATTCATTGCAATGCATTAGTTCCAAATTTAGTTTTTGTTGGAGGAAATTTGGAATAGGGATTTTAGGATTAGTATTGCCAGCTCGAAGATAGTCAGTACTAGTACTATAGGCAATCTGATTTAGATTAGTACAATGTTACTGCGTTTGCCTGTCATAATAATTTTGTGGAGATTAACTGTACCACTAATCTATTTTTTTAATCTTCTTTATTTCTTACATTAGCACCCAAGGGCAAAAACAGGGGCAGCACAGAGGCGGATCTAGGAAGAGCTGGGAAGGAGGCGCTGACCCCCAGCGCCACTGCTAAGTGCTCTGCTCAGCGCAGTAAGTCCTATTATTTATTAGTATTATTTCCCTAACTTTTACCTCTGCCCACTATAATACTACTTTTCATTTTGCCTTGTTTATACTGTCTCCTTTTTTCCAACTCCCCTATCCAATTTTTGTTTAACTCCTGTTATCCCTGCATTATCTTTTTTTTCTCCTATTTTTTTGGTATCTGACTTTTTCCGGTCTGTACTAGTGTGTAGTTTTCTTCTGCTTTGTTGGTAATCTTTCGCTCTCCCCTATATATCTTGTGGTACTGTATGACTAAGACCAGATTTTTGGTACTCTACTGTCTACTGTGAAGATTACAGACCCAAGTGAGCTAGTATTATCAATAATATTCACCATGTATGGTTGTTGAGAAGGCTTTCTTTTTCCTGCTCGTGCTCTAACAGGTAACAAGAGTGTGGCCATGGTCAGGACCCCCTCCCCTAACCCCCCAATGTTGTGCTGTGTAATTCATTTGCACAGTACACCAGCAGTTTCCATGACAGTGTAGGATGGTTGGAAAGTATGAGGTTCCATTGCATTTGCAAACCAACACCCTAAGTCTTTCATTGACCATTATTAGTCTACCCCTCCATTGCGCTTCAATGAGTCATCATCATCATCATCATCATAGGCTACAGCTCTGCCCTTCCATTATGAAAAGTTTTTGGTTGGCTTGACTACCTGGCTTTTCTAACATTATGAACCAACAAAATTCCCAGAGTGATATTTTTGATAGAAAATACTGCAGTGCTAGCCGAACTGTGCCGCTGCAGGAGAAGAAGGAGATTCGGTTGCAGGAAGAGAAGTGGGGGCAGGGACAGGCAGTGGTAAGTCACATTGCTTGTTTATTGACTATTACTATTATACTCACTAGCTACAAGGGCGTCACCGTGACTCGTGATTGTGAACTCCCCACTTTAGAAGGTACAGTGGTGGTTGAGTTATGGCCTCTTATATCTGCAACTCAGCAAAAGCTCACATAGTGAACACTAAAAATGATGGCTTGATGAAAACAGGAAAGAATAGAAGGTTAAAAGAAAGGATGGGTAAAGTGGTATATGACTGAAAGGATGCATGGGTGGGTGAAAGGATGCGTGAGTGGGTATTGGGTAAATGGATGGATGGGTGAACGGATGGTTGAAAGAAAGGGTGAATACTGAATGGGTGGATAATGAATTGGAAATTTTGGTGAACGACTGAATGAGAGAAAGTAAAGCTTGAATGATGGCAGCTATGGGTGAATATAGAAGAATGAAAGGATGAATGAATAATTGCTTCGGATGACTACTTCACTTACTTTGTTTTATGGTTATCAAAGCTATGGTTCAAAGTGGGGAATATTTTAATTTTTGTTCAAATCCCTTGACTCACAGTATTTTTTAAGCAAAACAGATATGCATCCCACCCATCATCATTCATCACCCCCCTCCCTGCCCATGCATTTTGCCACATATGACTGAAGTGCAGTATGGTTCAATTTGTGACTGCAGTGTTGGGTGTGCAATGTGCGTCTGCTTCAGTTAACATGGCATTTACGAAGTTTTCAAAGCATTGCAAACCGAACACACAAAATGTGTTTCACTTCACCCACTTCTTCTGCCCCAGCCTACCAAAAAATTGATAAATCCATTCTTGGCATGTGCCACATTTGTATGGCCATGTGAAGTGATTCCAAAATTTATTTCATGGTTTCCCATAATAGATTTATTTTACGCCTGTTCAGATTTTTCCCTTTTGACTTTCGTCAACTACAGTGACTGAATAAACCAAAGCTTAGGCACATGACAAAGTGATGATCAGTGACACCCCTCTAATATATAGCAAAAGCTCTACCTGCCCACCTAATCCCTCCACCTTACCCTGCAGTAGAGTAAGTCAAGTTTCACTTCCTTACTGCCCAGCGAATACATTTGTTGGAAATAATTTGTAGTGGTGGGCGAGACCTGTGAATAAAGTGGGACTAAGTGCCTGATTTGATTTCAAGTTTGGCGTATGGGATACTCTGTGACGAACGTGCCAAATACAATCTATATAGCCACTCCTTTCCCTGTAATACAGTTCATGGGTTTCCCCACCGTCTACTTAAGCAGACAGGATAATAATATCCATGTTTTATATGCAATATATGTGACATAGTATCTTATTTATTATTCATCTGTCTCTTGTGAGTCAGGGTAGAAAGTGAAAGGCATTTGGTGAAGAGCAGGGCCATTTGAATTAAAGATAGATAATTATCCACTACAGCTACCACAGCTGCAGACAGTAGCACAGTACCCGACAAGCTGGCTAGCATGCCTTCTTTAATTTAGCACAAAAACTTGTACTCCATAGTGCATAATGCCTTACTCATTAATAAGAGCCAATTTATTTTTATTTTTCCACTCAAAGTGTCTGTTTAGTCACTGGAAAAAACTTGAAAAGAAAAAAATGAAATCACTGTTTCTTTAATCTGGTGTTATTCTGCTTTAATTCTCTTCTGCCAGACAGTCAGTGATTTTTATGTGAGGCATGTATGGGTAAAAACAAAAATTGGCCCTGTGACTCTTCTGATCATAGTCCCATAAAATTCCAATGGCCCTAGGGGACCAGCAATGTACTGCTACTGTGCCACCGACTACGTAATTTTAAACAAGTGTTTGCATAGAATACTGTTTACAATTTGTCTTTTTTCTTTTAGTTTTTCTCGATATGGCTACTCCTGTCCATCAGCACCATCTACTGAGCAGGAGATAGTGACCTGGCTGCGGCGTCAGAGACTGGAGACCATCCAGTCTGAATACCATTGGCTGGTGTCCCTGGAGGATGAAGAGGTGGAAGTAGCTATCTCTGATCCGGGCCCCAGTTCAGCAAGCCAGCTGGCTATTACATCCTCAGTGCCACCGCCAGCTGTCAGGGACTCTGACTGCCACTGCTGCCACCCCCTCCCTCTCAAACAGGCAATTCCAGCATTGCCCCCTGCAGCAGCTTGACCGCACTGAAAGCTGGCTGGAGAGCATAGAGCAGAGCCTGGACCAGGTCCAGACCCGTATGGACAATGCCCTCTTCTAAGCCCTTTTTACATTTTGTTTTTTGGTGGGAAGGACTTGTGGGTGGAGAAGGTGGTAAGGGATTTGGGACTGGGTGTTTTTTTCTTGGACATTTGCTCAGACATTGGTTGAGGATGGGTTAATTTGTTTGGGGAGAGGGGTGGGCCTGTTGTGAGTAGAGAGGGTGGGTTTAAAAAAAAAAAATATTAAAAGGGAAAATTATTTTACCACACTTTATGACTGAAGTAGTATATTTGTGTTTTACTTTTACTTTGCACTGCTGCCTTTTTGCACAGTTTTTTTTTTTATCTGTTTTTAAAAGTGTATACCGGTTAGTTATAGTTAGTTGTATACCCTTGTCTTACTACCCTCTATAACTATCTTGGCCATTAGGGGATGCTGACATTACCTATATCACCTACAACAACCTAGATAAACAATTACTTATCTGCAGTAGCAGTTAGTTGCTTACTTACTAACTTAACTAGTTCACTTCACTCTATAGTTATCTTACTTGAGTATAGATGAAGCAATAACAGGGAAGGTATCACAACTTCCCAAGTGAGGTCCCACTCCCTTCCAGGTGAGCTCCAACTGTAGAATTAATCGGAAGGATTATTCATCGCAGGCAACTAAATGCAAATAAATACACTGAATTAGTGGGTTATAAATTATATCATAGCTTTACAAAGAATTGAGACCAGATTACTACAAGACACAACAAAGAATACCTGATAGTGATAATATAACAAAAATAGCAATAGTAACTTCTTGTACGCAATAGAGAGCTAATATTTAAATAAAACTAAAGTTACGAAATCCTCGAGTCATGAAAAGTGGACTCAAAGTCTGGAGTGGACAAGGTTAAGCATTTATGCAACACAAGGCCTGAATGATGATGTTGACGACTGATGTTTTTCTATATCTAAAATATGGATCACTTTTATGCGTGGGTGGGTAAATAGGGCCAGTGTGGGCTATTGCTTAAGTAATAGAAGATCCTGCAGAGAGTTGGTGTTGCTATCACCACATCCGCCCCACAAGTGTGTGATCCATTTATGGTGTAAATTAAGTGACACCTCAATAAATCACAAAGCTTGGGGAAGAAGGTCAGGGGTTTGATGAAAGGATGGAATAGGTGATTTGGGGAAAGGTGTGACAAAGACAAAGACTACACAAGGACAATATTCATCTGGGCGATGAGCAGCACATCATCATCATCAATCAGTTGTGGAAGGAAACGAAGGAATGAGTATGACACAGAACGGTCCTTCGGCCCCAGAGACCCAAGTTATCAGATATCTAAATGGTCTGTATGGAGGAGTGAACCTACTCAGTTCTAAAAATGTGATTGTTAAAAGAAAATGATACTGTATTGCAAAATTGCGTGGTACAGCTGCATTCATCTCTGGAATGTCCGTCACTTCTTGTTGCCTGTCTGTACCGGTTCGGTAGGAAAGCAGGAGTGTTAAGCTCAGCTTTCGCCTTTCGTTTGTGAGTGAGACAAGAAGACCTGCAGATTGTAAAACAGAAACTGTATTGTAGAGTCAAGGAGAAGGACAGAAGGAAGGTAAACTTAATGAGGAGTGTACCAATAAGAATCAGAGCAAAATAAAAAGAGGATTTGGAGTTTCACTTTCGCCACCAGTGTCACACACACACTCAGCAGCATTTCCCAAATCGATGTAGCTCTATCCTTTCCACATAGCTGAGTACTAGGCCTCAGAGTCATGGTTTCCCTTTGAAATTGATAACTTCCTTCTTCCAACTGTTGATGAGGTAGTTCCTCCCTGAGTCCTTCCATCCCACTCCTGACTCTGAGTAACTCCGTCATGTTCTCAACCCGAGCAAAATAGACGTGTAGTGCACTGCTGTTGAAGTTGTGTTTGTTAACTAAGGTTACTGGTCTGGTCTCTGAAGAACCAGAAAAAATAGTGGACCCTGCAAGTAAATCTAGTGTGAAAGGACCAATCATCTTCAGGAAAAATTATCATCCATCAGGCCTCAAACATTGCAAATCATCGAAATCAAGTTTACAAATTAGTTGAACATCCTCCCTCACTGTCTGCCACCACATGAATCATCAATTATCACTCACAATCACTCAATAATATATCATCCATTGGTGCAATAATTACCTGTTCCAATCTAAGCACTGTGGTAGGTACACAATTGTATCTCCTCTTTGATGCAAGCAACACTTTGGAATTTGACAGTCTTGTAAATCAAATGATCTTCTGGGGCAGCCCATTCTATGTGGTGAAAAAAGGAAGGATAGGAGTGGATCGTACAGGTAAATGTTTCCTAAGTAAGTTTGTAAAGGCCAATCACCTTCAGGAAAAAGGATCACCCATCAGGCACCAAACATTGCAATTCATCAAATCATGTTTATTATTAGTTGAGCACCCTCCCTCACTGTCTGCCCCACATAAATCATCAATTGTCATTCACAAACACTCGCTCATTGTTGCAATAGTTGTAGTTACCTCTTCCAGTCCAAGCACGGGTAGGTTAGGTAGTAGGCACACAATTGTATCTTTGACGTAGACAAAACATGGGAATTTGGTATTGGCACTCTTGTAAATCAACAAACTTCTGGGGCAGCCCTGCTAAGTGTTGCTAAAAAGGCATGCGAGGGAGGCAGGCATCGTCTCCAATGTCATGAAGGAATTGTGGAGGCTTCTCCACTGCACACTTGTCCAACTGCAATCCTGCCATATATGTGACTAAAATATAGTGGGGCAGCATAAATCTGACACAAATATTTTCCACTAGCTACTTTTTTTTTTTACAAATAAAGAAGTTCAGCAAGATATAATTAGAACGTTCTGTGGTGGCACTTACATACTCAGTCTGGGAAGCAGAGTTTGTTCACCTAGAAGTTATTCAGTTATCACACTTCATTCTGACCAATCCTCCTTCTCCTCCTCCTGTGCTGTTTCATGAACTGTGTAATTGTGTTGTGTGAAATGTTGGTTAATTTCGAACATGGTCAATCTCTCCATGTTTTGAGGTGAGAGACTGTTCCTTCTCACTCTAACAACTGTGCCAGCTGCACTGAACACATGCTCTGCAGACACACTGGCCAGAGAAAGCCAGATACTTTATTGCCTGCCTGCTGAGCTCTGGTCATTGGTGGATCTTCCCATACCAATACATCAATGGGTTTTGATCCACATAGACCTCCTTTGGATCATCCAGCTACTCCTGGAACATCCTCTGAATGATCGCTGGTGCTACCACTTGCTCAACATCTTTTGCCATCGCCTCTACACTCAACGTAAGACCTTCCATTTGATACCAATCCAATGCAGAGGTTGGGCCCAATCATTCTTTTGCTGTTGCCGGTGTTCTGGTTGCTGGTGTTGGGTGCTGTGAGACAAGAATGCCCTCTTTGGAAGTTGAAGGCGGCACTCCAGAACTGCATAGTAGGACTAAGTTCCAGCCATTCTTCTTTCAGGACTTCGGCTTGCTCAACAATCCTCCTCTTATTTTGAAACATCCCCTTCAGAAAAAGGAATGAAAGTGGGCACAATTTGTTTGTACTGTGGATCAAGTGGTGTGGCACAGACGTACTATTTGGACAAGATTATGCCATTTTGAAGCTTTCCATTACAAGCGAAAGAGTAAGCTCTCAACCAAGGCATGCGCATCTGTGTTTTTGTTAAAGCCTGTGAGGGTAAACCTTTCAGACACCTTCTTCAGCTGGTCCTGTAGCAGACGCAACAGCTGGATAGCTTGGCCCATCATACTGTCCTCCTTGCTAACTTCCTGTGTGAAAACCTCAAAAGGGAGTAGCATCTGTGTCAGGCATTTGCCTAGGCCCCCTTTGTCAGCATCCATGGTTATAGCTTTCCCAATTGCATCCCGTCCTTAGTCATTGATCTGTTTGTACTGCTCAAACAGACGTGGCAACATGTAATAGATTGAGTTCCAACGTGTTGGCACCTCCTATATCAGGGCTTTAACTGGTACTCTATTATCACGCTGAATAATTCACAACTGCTTCTGGGCTTTAAAAGCAGGGCTGAAATGAATGCAGATTCTTCTGCAGGTAGCCAGTATGTCACTGACTTTGTCGTCTTTTTTGAGAAAGTCTTGGACCACCAGGTTGATGCAATGTGCCAAACACAGGACCCTGAAATAGGCACCGTCTGCCATGGCCTTGACTATGTTACTGCCATTGTCCGTGGCAACAAGTCCAATTCTGAGACCTCTGGGTCACAGTCATTCAGAAATCTTGCTGTTAAATTCATCCAAGAAGGTTTCAGCTGTATGTGATTTCTCCATTGCGAACATGGCTAATTTTGCATGCCGCTGAACACTCTTAGAACTTTCTTCAGGACCAAGACCTGTAGATAGTTTTTGCTTTAATCCCGCAAAAGAGATCCAGTGTGCAATGATGCTCGTTATTAGTCGTCTGACAACTGGTCCACATGTCTGTCATCAGGTGGGTAGTGTGACCAACACTTTGCTGCAAAGCTTGTCCAACCAATTGCAGCACATTGTAATGCAGCACTTGAACAGCAACTCTAGAAAAATAGATCCGACTTGAAACCTTCCATTTCGGGCAGATAGCTGCCACAAATTCCAAGAATCCCACAACTTCTACAATAGAAAAAGGGATGAGGTCCAGCACTAACATTTTTGCCAGCTTCCCATTCTACAAACGGGAAATTGGGTGGTTGTGGTCATACGGCCCCTCCTCTCTAAACATGCCCATAATAGTAGCCTGTATTTTTTTCTTCTTTTCTGGGGCCACTGACACAGGCAACTTTTGAGAAGTTGGTGGTAGTAGACTCAGTGCGTGTTATTGTGCGGCAGCCACTGTGCCATGAGTTTCTATCTGACTCTGAGTCTTCTTGTGCCAAGGTGAAGTTGCTGAGGCAGGTGATTCTGCTGGCTCACTGCTGGGGACAGGGCTGCTTTGAATGAATATGCTACCCTTTTCTTCCTCATCAGGCTAGCTTGAATCCAGTGGCAAAGTGAGCAAGGGACCTATGTTGGGGCATACACTGCCAACTTAGGGTGAACAAAGCAAACACAATAGGATGATCGAGAGAGCGCTGAAACATTTCAGACACTCACCCCCAGTCACTATTCGATCTGGGTTAAATCCATCATCGTTCTTCTGCTCACTTCGCCACCCCAGTTCAGACCCAGTCGTATGAAAATCAGTCTTGACTCTGTTCCTCGTGGGAACAGTCCAGCCCAAACTGCCAGGCCAGGTCCTCTCTGGACCGGAAACAAGCATCCTGGGACCTGTTTCGGGGTAACACCCCTCATCAGCCAGGCTAGCTTGAATCCAGTGGCAAAGTGAGCAAGGGACCCACGTATGGGCATACCTGCCAACTTAGGGCGAACAAAGCAAACGCAATAAGATGATGGACAGAGCGCTGAAACGTTTCATACACTCACCCCCAGTCACTATTAGATCTGGGTTAAATCCATCATTGTTCTTCTGTTCACTTCCCCACCCCAGTTCAGACCCAGCCATATTCAAATCAGTCTTGACCCTGAGGGACAGGGTCAAGACTGATTTGAATATGGCTGGGTCTTAACTCGGGTGGCATGGTGAGCAAAAGAATGATGGATTTAACCCAGATCTCTTGACTGGTGGTGAATTTTTGATTTGTTCTGCATTTTGTCCATCATTTGCGTGTCTTTTGCTTGTGGGGAAAAAAAGGCTTCTCGCACTAAAAAACAACTCAAACAGTCCGTTGGAGAAGAAAATCCACTCGCAAACCTCTTTTTGTATACTTAGCTGCTTCTCAAGCACAAAATCTATTTGAGTGGGGCGTTCGCGATCAGCTTACATTGGCACCGTCACAGCCGGAAGCCTTGCAAGCGGGCACAAAGTCTTGCGCGTGCTCGCTAGCTGACTGAGATTATTATGGTGCTGTCAGGATTGCCTTGCCCAGGTCCAGGATAAAGCGGACTTATCCCAGTGGGGGCTCTAAACTTAAGAGATTTCCTTTGACTTACCTCTCCAGCAGAAAAGCAACACCTTGCAGAGGCGCCCACAGAAGCAGTGCTGGTGTTGAACAGGATGCTTAGAAGCGGTTTTCCAAGATGGCGGATTGGCGATCTGGAAACCGCAGGTTAGCGCTCTAGTTATTTTTGGTTGACAGGGAGTGTGCTGATAACGCGCTCGCGCATCTGGCATTCAGCGCACTTCAACCATCAAATCTGAGGAGGAGGCAGTGTCTTCGTCTGGCGCAGCATATTCCTGTCAGAACTCGCAGTGCAGACGAGCGCTCCTTCAAATTTCTAGTCAGCGTTCAGTCAGCTCAATTCAACAAGCTCCTCCCATATCATGCGGTGTATTTTTCTGGTTCTTGGTAAAGTGAACCAGTGTCTGTTTGTACCGCTTCCTTGTGGAGAGAATGCACTGATTGGGAGCAGTATCTTTTGATGACATCACAGTAAGTTAACCTTCACCTTATCTTTTTCTCTGCAAGCGTCTTGCTTCTAAAATTTCCTGAAGGTTTTTCCTGAGACAAAGAATTTTAGTATTGCTACATTTTGAGCAGCAATAGGATACAGTTTGAGGCCATTCCTTAAGAAAATCAGCAGTGGAACTTTGACAAACTATTTTGTTTTAACCCTCAGCTAAGACTTGATTCGTGGATTCATGGAGCACCATGTTTGCTAAACAAACCTAAGGTGTTCATCAGCATTTGTCATCTTACTGAACTTATCAAATCGCATGCAGTGACTACATGTAGATATAGATATATATACGTATATATATATGTATACTTACCGTCAATGGAGTTCAGGCAGTAAACTTCACCGAAACCTAAAAGAAAGAACAGGATAGTCAAAAGAGAAGTAAACCTTCAACCTTACTATAAGTTAATAGCGTCAGAGAGTGGCAACACCACAGTATAGTACAGGTATAAGAGATAATAGAGGAAGAGATTATTGTGACATGCTCTGGTGGGTTCTGGTTGAAGTTAGTAATTTTATGTTTGTAATTGCAGATGCTTGTGAAGATCCTCGCTAGGCATCCAGTGAGGAGGAGGCGTAGCTGTGGCAGTCTCTCTGTTTTCTCATTCCCAAACCCCTTTCCCCCTCTTCACTGTTTGCGGATAAAACTAGTCCATTGACAGTGGAGTTTGGGATTTGGGCTAATATCTTCTGCTCCTGTGGAAGCCGGTTCTCTGGTTTGTGGTACTTGACAGATTGAAGTGCCCTCACCAAGAGTACTTCCACCCGGGCAGAATGTCCGAAGGGTTTGATGTAAAGGCATTGACGTCTGTTTGAGAAGGGTTACAGAAACAGTTATGTGAAACTATGGAGGAGAACAAGACCCTTAGAGAGGAGATGAGAAAGTCCAGCCAGGAGACCAGTTATCTTAGACAGAGAATAGATGAGTTGGCAGGTGGATCCCACTCCTAGTCTAAGGAACAAAAATCCCAACAATTCTCCCCTTACCCATCAGCTGCTGAGTTAACTACACAGGTTATACATGCCATTTCCCCCACTATTCCTCTTGCAGCCCCGGAAAGATTCATGGGAGATCCTCACAAAGCTCAAATGTTCCTTACTCAGTGCGCTTTGCATTTTTTGTGTAGGCCCATTATTTTCAAAGAAGATCAATCCAAGATAGCTTTCATTTTGTCTTACCTGAGTGGAGATGCAGCGGCTTGGTCCATGCCTTTGGTGAATAGTAATGATCCAATACTTTATGACTTTGATCTATTTAAAATTGAGTTTTTGCGCATTTTTTATCGTCGCACCATATCACAAACTACTGACAATGAACTGCTAGATCTCAAGCAAGGAAATCGAGAGTTGATAGCATATCTTGCGCAGTTTAACAAACTTATAGTCGAGACCAACTGGCCAGAAGCCAAAAGAGCTGCCATCTTCTACAGAGGACTTAAGGACGAATTAAAGGATGGTTTGGCTCAGATCCCAAAAAGACCTACAGAGGTTTCCGAATTACTTGATCTGGTTCTACAAATTGACCAACGCCAAAATGAGAGAAAGAGTGAACGTCGGAAAGAAATAAGACATTTCCCTCTTCGCTTAGATAGAGTCAAGCCTGATATGATCAAATCCAGTGAAGCTTCGTCTAGTGAGGAACCCATGCAAATAGGCACTGTTCGAGGGCCTTTAACAAAGGAAGAGAGAGAAAAGCAAAGAATTGTGGAACCCCTGGGCATTTTGTGAAAGAGTGTCCTAAGAAGCCAAAGAACTCGTCTTGGGTAAAAGACAGGCCTCAACAGTAGGAGGAGTTGCTCTGGTGAGTGCGGATGATAAGCCAACTCCTGATTCCCAATTGATTGCCAATGCTTTACAATCAGCTGCTCCACATTTAATAATTTCCAGTTTAATCAAATTTGGAAAGACTGAGGTGGATAAGGTTTCCGTTATGATCGATTCAGGGGCAACTGGAAACTTTTGTAATATAAAATTTTCGAAGTCGCTTGGAATTCACTTTTTAAGAAAGGAAAGGCCAGAACCAGTTCGAGCTGTGGATGGGACTAATTTATCTTCCGGACCCATCACCTTTGAGACTGAGGAGATCTTATTAATGAGACCAGGTTGTCATCGAAGTTTTTTGAAATTTAGTCTAATTGACGCCCCTCAGTTCCAGCTCATTCTTGGCTTGCCGTGGCTAACCGAACATAACCCCAGGAAAGATTGGGCCAAAAGAACTGCGGAATTAGACTCCGAATATTGTGAACATCATTGCTACAATGAGAGTATTCCAGATCTTCTACCTTCATCTTCGTCCTTGTTGGTGAAGCAAAATCACGTGATTGGAACAGTGGAAGTACAAGAGATTCCCAGTGAATATCGCGATCTGGCAGCAGTTTTTGATGAGCAGGAGGCACAGAAGCTACCTCCACATCGGTCATACGACTGTAGGATTGAGTTAGAACCTGGTGCCTCGCTACCTTGCAGCAGAATTTATGCCCTCTCTGAAACTGAGAACCTACATCTGAAGGAATATTTGGACAAGTATTTGTCCAATGGCTTCATTAGACCTTCACAGTCTCCTGTCTCCTCACTACTGTTTTTCATTTCTAAGAAGGATGGAAAACTTCGGACTTGCACAGATTACTGAGCTTTAAATCAGGTCACGAAGAAGAACCGGTACCCTCTGCCCCTGATTTCCGAACTTTTGGATCAGGTAAAAGAAGTCCGGATATACACCAAACTTGATTTGAGAGGGGCTTACCATCTAGTGCGAATGGCAGAGGGCGATGAGTGGAAGACGGCATTTCGCACTCGTTTTGGTCTCTTTGAATACCAGGTAATGCCGTTTGGCCTGTGTAATGCACCAGCAGCTTTCCAGCACTTTGTCAATGACATACTTAGAGAGTTTTTGGATCCTTTCGCAGTGGTGTATATTGATGATATACTCATATTTTCTGCAAACCTGGAGGAGCATGTTCTACACGTACAAGCTATTTTGGAGAAGCTGCTAAATCATCAACTCTATGTGAAGCTGGAAAAGTGTAAATTTCACACCAACAGAGTTGAATTTTTAGGTTTCGTGCTATCTCCAGAAGGTGTATCTATGGAGGAAGCAAAGGTGAGAGCAATGAAGGATTGGCCTGCCCCACAAAATGTAAAACAAGTACAAAGCTTTCTGGGATTTGCCAATTTTTACAGACGGTTTATCCCCAATTTTTCTGAAAAGGTTTGTCCACTTACTCGTCTTTTAAAGAAGAAGGAGAGGTTTATATGGAGTCCAGAAACTGAGAAGGCATTTCAGTTTTTAAAAGAAACTTTTATTACTGCCCCGGTTCTTTTGCATCCAAATACTGAAGAACCGTTTTTTGTGGAAGCAGATGCTTCCAATCTAGCCATCGGAGGAATTCTGTCGCAGAGAGACAAACAAACAGGTCAACTCGATCCAGTTGTCTATCGATCTAGGAAATTAACGGCTGCAGAAATCAACTATTCCATTGCGGATAAAGAATTGCTGGCAGTGAAGGATGCCTTCCAGGAGTGGAGGCATTATCTCTTGGGAGCGAAACACGAAACTACAGTCTTTATGGACCATAGGAATTTGCAGTTTTTAAAATCAGCACAAACTCTTCCCCCAGACAATTGAGGTGGTCTCTTTTCTTCGCTGATTACAATTTCGTGTTGACCTATAAACCTGGATCTGTGAATGGGAAGGCTGACGCTTTGTCTCGCATAAATTCAGGAGATGTCCAAGAGGAGACAAAAAAGGAGTTGATTATTCCAGAAGAAAAGATAATTGGAACCATCTCTTTTTTGAAGTGGAAGACAGACTCAAAACTGCTCTCTCTGAAGAAGAATTGTTAGATTGGGCAAAGATGGATGCTGAAAGAGAAATAAAGCAAGGAAAACCTTATTTTCAAAGTAAGGGGCATATTAGCAAGACCGATGATAAAATTATCACCGTTTTAGCGGCAGGAAACTGCCGCTAAAACGGGCGATAATGGGCTTGCTAATATGCGATAGTAGAATTCAATAGAAGCCCAGGTTAGATGTGCAGGACATCTAACCTGGGCTTCTATTGAATTCTATAACGCATATTAGCAAGTCCATTATCGCCGTTTTAGCTGCAGTTTCCTGCCGCTAAAACGGCGATAATTTTATCGCCGGTCTTGCTAATATGCCCCTAAATTATTTGTTCCAGGAGAAGATTTGCGTAAAGAGGTCATTCAGCTCTACCATGACAATCCACTGGCCGGTCTCAAGGGAGTAAAAAAGACTGTGGAGTTGATAAGACGTGAATTCTGGTGGCCGGAGATTGAAGCTCAGGTGAGACAATATGTGGCATCTTGTGAACAATGTGTCAAAGGGAAGGTCACCAGGCAAGCCCCACAAGGTTTGCTTGTGCCAATACCAGTAGCTCCATATCCTTGGCATACAGTCTCCATGGATTTCATTGTCGATTTACCCTCCAGTCAGGGCTATTCAACCATTTGGGTGGTGGTAGATCACTTTTCCAAAATGAGCCATTTTGTCCCACTAAAATCCATTCCAAATGCTAAACTGTTGGCCACTTTGTTCTCTCAATACATTGTTAAGACACATGGAATTCCCAAGGTGGTTATTTCTGACAGGGGGCCACAGTTCATCTCTCATTTTTGGAGGGCCTTTTTGAAGCGTTTGGGAGTAGATTCTCGGTTGTCTACTGGTTTCCACCCTGAAACTGATGGTCAAACCGAAAGGGTGAATCAAGATCTGGAACAGTATTTGCGCCTGTATCTAATGGATCAAAAGGGTGATTGGCCCACCTTGTTGTGGGCGGCTGAGTTTGCCTATAACAATGCGGTTCATTCTTCCACTGGGTATTCTCCTTTCTTTCTGAACTCAGGCAGGAATCCCAACATGGCAGTGGGCAAGGTTGAGAGTGAGGTTCCAGCAGTGGAAGTTGTAGTTAGAGATTTGCAAAAAGCCTATCTGATATCCACTGATAATCTGGTGAAGGCAAAAGATTCCTTTAAGAAGCGGGCAGATAAGAGGAGGAGAGGGAATCCTGTCTTTGAGCCTGGAGATAAAGTTCGGATTTCTACACGTAATATGCGGTTAAAGGGAAATAGAAAATTTCAGCCTTGATTCATTGGCCCTTTTGAGGTAGAAAAATGGTGAACCCAGTCAGTTTGAAGATTAAACTCCCTAGTCAGTTAAAAATTCATCCAGTTTTCCATGTTTCTTTGGTTAAAAAGAATCCTCCCGATTTAAGAAAAGATCTGCCACCAGCTCCACTCCTACTGCAATCAGAAGAAGAATTTGAAGTCAAACGTATTTTAGACTCTAAAAGAACTAAAGGAAAGCTATTTTATTTTGTGGATTGGAAGGGTTATGGTCCTGAGGAGAGGTCATGGGAACCCAGCACAAATGTTCAGGCCTCTCGTTTGGTTCGCGAGTTTCACAAGACTCATCCTAATAAGCCCAAGGAGGGAAGAGGAGGGGCTTTGGTGGGGGGTACTGTCAGGATTGCCTTGCCCAGGTCCAGGATAAAGCGGACTTATCCCAGTGGGGGCTCTAAACTTCAGAGGTTTCCTTTGACTTACCTCTCCAGCAGAAAAGCGACACCTTGCAGAGGCGCCCGCAGAAGCAGTGCTGGTGTTGAACAAGATGCTTAGAAGCAGTTTTCCAAGATGGCAGATTGCCGATCTGGAAACCGCAGGTTAGCGCTCTAGTTATTTTTGGTTGACGGGAAGTGTGCTGATAACGCACTCGCGCGTCTGGCATTCAGCGCACTTCAACCATCAAATCTGAGGAGGAGGCAGTGTCTTCGTCTGGCGCAGCATATTCCTGTCAGAACTCGCAGTGCAGACGAGTGCACCTTCAAATTTCTAGTCAGTATTCAGTCAGCTCAATTCAACAAGCTCCTCCCATATCGTGCAGTGTATTTTTCTGGTTCTTGGTAAAGTGAACCAGTTTCTGTTTGTACCGCTTCCTTGTGGAGAGAATGCACTGATTGGGAGCAGTATCTTTTGATGACATCGCAGTAAGTTAACCTTCACCTTATCTTTTTCTCTGCAAGAGTCTTGCTTCTAAAATTGCCTGAAGGTTTTTCCTGAGACAAAGAATTTTAGTATTGCTACATTTTGAGCGGCAATAGGATACAGTTTGAGGCCTTTCCTTAAGAAAATCAGCAGTGGAACTTTGACAAACTATTTTGTTTTAACGCTCAGCTAAGACTTGATTCGTGGATTCATGGAGCACCATGTTTGCTAAACAAACCTAAGGTGTTCATCAGCATTTGTCATCTTACTGAACTTATCAAATCGCATGCAGTGACTACATGTAGATATAAATATATATATATATATATATATATTTCACAGTTCTCTCACCAAAACAGAGAAGAATATATCCCCAGGCAAGAATCACGGCACTACTGCAGGATAAAGTAAGTTCGTTTTATTTCTTTTTTACATGCACACCCTGTGCAAGAATAGCAAAAATGGACGGTCTACACGTTTCGGCTACCACTAGCCTTCTACTGGACCATAGAGTACCTTGTGTCTAGACAACATTATATAAAGTGCAATGTGCTTAACCCCTTGTTTGTGTCAGTCATTTTGAACAACTAGACTAGCAACCTCAATCACTTTTGGTGGAGTAATTTTGCCACCATTTTTTTCTTTCTTTCTTTTTCTTTTTCGTCAGTCACTGTAAAGTACCTTCTGTCACTTAAAGTAAAGTGCAAATAGTGCATATATCCTATAATTACAATAAATAGACCTTCAAATCATAATGATATTGCAGAATTAATATTATCCCATAAAGGCGTGCTCAAAAATTATACATTCAGCTTTCTTGTATTTGTGTGTGTCTTCATGAAATAAAGTGAGAACTGCACAATTTAAAAGATAATTTTCAAATAATCCACTATTTCCATCATAGTTCCTGATGAATCATTAATATAAGGTGAAATTCATTTTCGATGGTTCATTAAAACAATTTAAAATATTTTCTTAAAAATATTTCCAAAAAAGTGTAATATTACTAATAGAAATGCTAAAAACCTACTACCAATTGCTAAGAAATGCTAATAAACTTTTTGTGTAAAGTACACAAACATAACATTTTTTACCATTTCATATATTTACAATATAGCAGCATTTATACATTTTTTATACATCTCACCACATCAGGTTATTCTAACCAAGGATTTAATCATTCTTTTATCTTATCTGGAAGGATCTCTAAGATATGTTCTCAAGATCTTTTCACGTCATTCCCTTCCTTCCATTCTAATCGGACAATCTATATAATTTGTGCAGTCTATTGCCAGTATAATCCTAAGGCACTACCAAATCAACACTAATGCATCTATGTAATTCATGAGCAAACGCATTTATACTTCATAGCTGGTGCCCACCATCTGCGACACCAATTTGTCAGATTATTCTGTCTATACATTGCAACCATTTCATTCTAAGGCACCATCTATACTTTTTAAGGTGACAGTCAACATTAATTCTAAAAGGATTTTTTTGGGACAAAGTTTTTTAAGGCACATATACAAGTATATTAATATGGGGAGAAATATGTGAGAGTCAGATAAAGAGTGAAAAATGGTTAAAACTAGAGGTCAAGGTCAATATCAGTGAGGGAAAGTCACAGAAGAAATTTCATCACATATACAATTACACATTCAATATAAAAGGTTGTTGAAAATCAAAGACTAATCATATCAAATTCATTAAATTCATTAATTAATTTCTCGGCAAGAAACCATCTTTTGACCACAATAGAGTTAGTTCTTATCCTATTTAACAGTTCAGTCCTCAACCACCATTTTCACAGATGTACATGCAATTCAGCATCTTGATTGTGGCCATAAGGATGTTCTGTACCAATTGCCAATATCCTTCTGGATTCTGCTCTGCCTTAATTTCAAAGTTCTATCTCCACCCCTTTCCGTTAGTTTGGCAATTTTTAATCCAGAATATTTCAAAAGGTTACAGTCACTTGAGTGAAAGTCAAAGAAATGTTTTGAAATCGGGTAGCTAAAATCCTCGTTCTTTATGGCACGCAAATGCTGTAAAATCCTTAATTTCAATTTATTAATAGTGCTGCCAATGTAATGTTTTCCACATGGACAAGTTAGTCTATACACTACATACTTTGATTCACATGTGATATGATCTTGAATCAACTCTGTTCGTCCATTCTGTAGGTCAAAAGATGTAATATTAAAGCCATGTTCACAGGCCCGACACTTTGAGCATTTCCAAAAGCCTGGAGTTGAGAGCCACGACTTGGACCTCACTTCTCGTGTTTTTAAGTGACTTTGCGTTAAAATGTCTGCTAGAGATGCTGTTTTCCTAAACGTAATGCTGGGATATGATGTTAATGTCATTTTCAATGTCTCATCCAGCATTAAAATTTCCAATTTCTTCTAATAATACCTTTGATTTCACCACTTTGGTTGTTAAAATCCATAATCAATCGTGTGGTGCTATCACCCTGGTCCCTTTCATCATCAATGTATCCTTTTTGTTTTTTCTTCTTCTTTTGCTTGTGTTGGAGTTAGCAGATCCTTTCTTATTTTGCCTTTTACACGCATTCTTGCATTTTCAATGACATCCAATGGATAACCTCTCTCTAAGAAGCGACAACTCATATTATCTAGTTCACATTCCAGGTCAGTTGTTTCTGTGCAATTTCTTTTCGCACGTAACATTTCCCCATAGGGTATGCTCTATTTCAAATTTTGCGGATGACCACTATTCGCATGCAATATACTATTGCAAGATGTTGGCTTTCTATGCATTTTGGAGCATACCCTATGAATAATGTAATATGTGACATCATCAGCAGTGCATTGCGGGGGCGCGAGTTATAGTTAGCTCAACTAACTATAACGGCGGAATTTCTATGGTTTTGTATGAGTGAAATGTCCAACTAACTATAACGTCCCTGAAACCTATGGTTTTTTCAGTGAATTTCTATGGTTTTTTTAAATGCTAATTTGTAACTATAACGTCCCTGAAACCTATGGTTTTTTCAGTGAATTTCAAAGCTTTTTTAAATGCTAATTTCTAACTATAACGTCCCTGAAACCTATGGTTTTTTCAGTGAATTTCAAAGGTTTTATAAATGCTACTTTCTAACTGTATCCTCCCTGAAAGCTACTATTAATAATAATAGTGGATACTTACATGACTAGTAACTGGAATAATTACAGTGCTGCAAACAGAGTGCATGGTGAATTTATAAGTGCTTACGTATTGGCTGGATGGGTGATTGGAGAAGTGCAGCGGACTCACAGGAGGATTCCTAGACTGCATGGGTAATAACTGCATATTTAGAGGAGTGTATAAATAGAATATAGGTGGTTAGAGGTCTGCATGGATAGTGTACAGAATATTGTAGCTGTACTTGTATTAGTAGTTAGGCCATTCCATAAGTACGTGAGTAGTAACTGGATGATTATAGTGCTGTAAAGAGAGTGCACAGTGTATTTATAAGTGCTTGGGTATTAGTGGACAGATTGCATTAGTATATAGTACTCGCTGGGTGACTGGAGATGGGCATAGGGAGTGACAGTGTCTTTGATAGACTGCAAGGGTAGTACCTGGGTGAATTAATCTTACCTGTTTTCAAGCAGATATCAAATTAATAGTAATACATATTCACTTCTTTTTTTAATGCAAATTTAAAATATTTTAAACTTTAGTAGTAAGGTCTGTAAAAGAGAAGAAAAAAATTCTGTTATTACATATAATTTTTTTTTTTTTATATAATTTTTTATTAGCATTTCATAAATACAAAATTAACAAATTCTATAACATTTTTCAATAAAGAAATATTGATGAATGCAATTATAAATAGAAAACAAATACATCACAATTGAAATAATATCATATAAGGGAGCAGTTGAAATTTATAACGTATTACAGCAAAATAGAACTAATACAATTGGCGTAAATTATTAAATATTGACTATATAATATTAAAGTATTAAGCCAACAAGTATTAAGCCAATAAATTATTAGTGAATGTAAAACCATAGGATATTGAAGTATTGATGTGCTAAAACATATATTTACACCTTTTGTTAAAGAAAATCAACTGAATTATTAAAAGCTAACACTCTGCCAGAAGATCCGGAACACAACTATATTAAATGTGAATATAACATAGATATATTTACTACTTGAATAAAATACATTGAAAATATCAATCTATGAGTTACAAGGAGATAATGACCTAGGTAATATAATAAAAGAAATGTAAGAGAAACGAAAAGGTTTAATTAACAATTCATTGAAACAACCAAAGTGAATTAGGTGGTGGTAGAAGATGTTGAAACATCTTGTACGTGTAAGAAAGGGGACCACACTTGTAAAAACATTTCAATTTGATCTTGAATATTATATATAATTCTCTCGTGTGAGGCAGTTTGAATCATTGATGCTAACCAGTTCTCCTGAGATGGCGGGAAGGGGATTTCCATTGTCTTAATATGCAGATCTTAGCAGTAGCTAATGCGGTATGAACAAGGCGACATTGCAGCTTGGAGAGGGAAGGAGATTCTCTTAAATCATGTAGCAAAATAGTTGCTGACGAAAGTGGTAAATGTAAAGGAACAGTGTTATGTAGCTCCTGACCTATATAAGACCAATAGGTTTTAACCATGGGACAGCTACATAAAATGTGGACTATGTCACATCCAGGGGCATTACATCTCCAACAATTAGTATGTGATAGTAGGCCTGCTTTGTGCAATTTTACCGGTGACCAATGCCAATCATGCAGAATTTTAAATAAACAAAATTTTAGGCGAGCCTCCCGGGCACCTTTATCTAAGTTTTCCAATAGAGCCACCCATTGTTCATCTTCATAGTAGAGTCCTAGACGGGATTGCCACTTGGAACGGAGATCACGGGATAAAGGAATGGAGAATAATTGTGTACTAAGTGTTTTATATAGACCGGAGATAACCTCTTTATGACTCCCCCAAGTGTGAATGTAAAACACAATTGGTGAAATTTGCAGTGTCCAGGGTTTTGTGCCTAAAACTTTAACAAGAGAATTATTAAGTTGTAAATAATTATCTGCTTGTGATAAGGGAAGATTAAACTCATCTACCAATTGTGAAAAGATTTGAGATCACCATTATGAAAAATCTGATCTAATGTAAGAATGCCAGCTGATTTCCATTGAGGCCAGGAGAGAGTTTTCCCTTTAATTCGTATTCCAGAATTATTCCATAACGGAGCTTTTGCATGTAAACGTGGATTAAAGCCCAAAATGCGATGTGTTCTTTGCCATGTTTTACGCATTGCAGATAAAATAGGATTACGGGGGTCTAGACGGCTGGTACCTGACCCATGTAGAGCTGAGAGACCTTGTTCAGTAGACAACAGAAAACTTTCAATAAATACCCATTGGGGAGTGCTAGAATTGTCTTGAAGCATGTATGTGAGTTGGGATAGTTGTAATGCAAGGGAGTAATGTTCAATCGAGGGAAGACTCAAACCTCCATTAGAGTGGTGAGCATTAAGTTTGTTGATGGCTAAACGGGGTTTCATGGAGCCCCATACAAAAGATTTTATCTTAGAGTCTATGAGACGCAGCATGGGTAATGGGATGTGAAAAGGAAGCATTCCGAGGGTATTACATATAATTTTATAGTTTTTGCAACACAACATAAGTATACAATTACATCGCATATTCAATTTGCCTTTTTTTGCTGTGTTCAGATTGTATTGAATTTCACCATAAACAGTGATTTCAATGTTAATCATCAGATGACAGCTGGCAAAAAATACAATCAATAAGATTGTTAAAAAAAACATATTTCTCTTCAAAATATCTACAACAAACACAACTTGGTATTTACATTTTCACAAATGAACATCCTTAGTAACATAGTATATAATTAGGCCTGGGCGGAAAACTACGCTACGCTCGCGTAGTTTGCGTAGTTTGTGCAACTACGCGCTACGCGAATTGCACGTAGCACAGTGCAAAAACGCGTAGCGTAGCGGGCATTTTTTGCTTGCTCGCGGTCCTCAACGTCAAGTTGGCGACCACGAGCGAGCAAAATGACATCCCAGCGAGACTTTTTCCTCGTTCGCGATCAGCAACATCAAGTTGCTGATCGCGAGCGTGGAAAATAAACCTCCCGGCGAGATTCTCAATGCGGGGAGGTCAGGTTTCTCATTGCGAGTGAGTCGCGTATGCTCGCGACCGCCGCGATGAGAAACTACCAGTCCGCGTTGAGAAAATTGCCGCTCGAGTACAAATCTACTCGAGCGGCAGAAAACGACTGCTTGCACTGTGCAAGATGCCGTTTGCAATGATTGCACAGTGCGGACAAGCATCCGACACTGTGCAATCATTGCGAACAGCATTTCCTACCGCACTACGCAGTTCGCGTAGTGCTACGCGTAGCTCGCGTAGTGCGAAGTGCACTTTGCGTAGCTACGCGTAGCGCTACTACGTGAACTACGCCCAGGGTTATATATAATACAAAAATCAAATATATGGCCACCTTCTTTCCAACACAATTTTCCAAACGCAATATGAAGGAGCAGAATCAATAATTGAATCCGTAATTACCAACATCTTCCCAATTGGCCGAATTATGCTTTGAAAATATTTCCATTAAGTATATCCAAAATAAACTTTTGCATTCATATGCACACCTTCCCAATAGGCCGAATGATGTTTCTGAAAACATTTGCAATCAGGATATCCAAGATAGATTTCTAAAATCATATTCACATGCTTCCAATAGGGTGAATGATGTATCTAAAATCATTTGTAGTGGAAATATCCAAAATATACTCAGTAATTCATGTTGATATCTTCTCAGAATTTTGGCATCAAAAATATTAAATATGAATTTGGTAATTCCTTAGTCAACCAAAATTTATACTCTAAATGTGCATCATTACATAGTGTCCATCCTTTATTGCATTTTAAATATACAGTATAGTGTCCAGATGTTGAAGTAGTTCCATCGTGGAAAACAATAGCCACTGTTTTAAAAGTTCTCCCTGAAATTGAAACTTGACCTGCCACAAAATTTTTAATTTTGGTTTCCAATTTTGTTCCATCTGCTCTACAACGTTGCAGCATTAAAATAATATATTGTCCACATCTTTGTATAAATAATGTTGACAACATTT
The DNA here is from genome assembly GCA_963921515.1 of Calotriton arnoldi. Classification (NCBI taxonomy): domain Eukaryota; kingdom Metazoa; phylum Chordata; class Amphibia; order Caudata; family Salamandridae; genus Calotriton; species Calotriton arnoldi. The sequence continues at coordinate 229,872 of CAWUFW010009134.1, forward strand.
CCGATTTGCACTGACTACATTCCATATGTTGATTAGCTGATTTCACTAGATCGTTGAAAGACACTGTTTTCAAATCTGGCATTGTCAAATATATGAATCATTCAGTGTCTATTTTAGTGGTAGATGAAAATGAACAGCTGTCACATGTATGAACCCATCTGTAACGTAGTCCAAACAGATTTTCAATTTGTATACCTTCATCTTCTAATACTGCAATCATAAACATAAGAAATTCCTGAGCATCTTGCTGTACATTCTGTGTAAATTGTGAAGATCCAGAACATATATCCAGAAGTTTTTGCACATCAGAAGCAGTATGGATTTTCGTTTTATCAGTTTTCAACTTCTCAAAAATATAATGTAACAAAGAACAAAATCTTTTTCTCTATTTTCCATAATTGCATGCTGTAGGTTTTCTAAAAAATCACAACGTTGACGATTACATTAGCATAGCAGTTGATACCTGAACTATTTTCAAACTGATATCCTACAATATTAGCAACTGTGTTCCCTTCTATTTTCTTTCCAGACTCATCATTCTTTTCAATTCTTTTTTCTTTAAAACCTCAGTAAAATCTTCATTATATTTTCGTTTTGGACGTATTAAACGTTTTTCATAAATAGGATATTCACCTAAACTAGGAGCATAGAGTCTTCTTAACTTGTTATACTCTTTTACACAATTTATATCTGCACTAACCTTTTCTTCATCAAAATCAATCAAATGCAATCCGGATAACGTTCTTACTCGAGACAATGCAACATATGCCATACCCTCCTTAAACACAGAACTTCCAATATTTACCAAAGCACTGTCTACACTTAAACCTTGAGATTTATGAATAGTCACTGCATATGCTAAACAAACAGGGAAGGGTTTTCTACGAACATACAAATCTTTTACAAGCAAAAAACGAACAGAACAGCGTCCAATCTGTTTCACCTCCTCAATCTGATAAACTGTAATCTTCAAAAATTCAATTCCATCTCTATTTGCATAGCTAACAAAGTCAACAACTTTCCCCATTGCTCCATTTACTAAACCTTTCTCAACATCTAAATTACGCTCGTAATATTACCCGACAGTTTACAGATACATATAAGGTGTTTTCCAAACCAGCAGTCTTAGATATTGATTTTTCCAAAGAGTCTAATTTTAACTGCAATTTCTCTGACAAAAGAATAGTTACTCCTTCATGTTCTATTTTATCAATAGCTACCATTTTTATTATCGGTTCATTCTCCAGTTTCAACAGTTCTTCATTGAATGTAGAGCATTCTTTCAGTGTTGGCATAAGGCAAATTATAGATTTCTTTTCTGCAATTCTTCGGTAGATTGTTTCAGCTGCAATATTTTCTTTTGGAAACAAGTTTCTTAGTAGCCGACTTTCTAAAGCATCTTTTCCATCCTTTGTTAAGACACCAATTCTAATATTTTGAAGAATATTTCCATAATCTTCATCATTTGCTTGTCGCATGTTCTTGATAAGTTCCTTATATTCAAAATAACTCCAAATGTTCACATTTCCAATACTTCCCAAAGATTTTTTAGTGTCTCCATGAAGAAGGGTTTTAAAAACTGGTTGGCCTTTTACAGGTGTCAGTTGTAGTAGATCACCAAATACAATTACATGTTTTCCTCCAAATAAAACATCATAATTTGTTTTTAAAATCTGCTGCATCCTCAAATGTACAAACGCAAGCATTAAGTTTGAGACCATGCAGACTTTACTAGAAGTTTAATTTTCTTCAGTACTCTTGAAACTTCAAAACAAGCTTCTCCAGATAGCTTGTGGTATTCCAACTTATTTTCATGTTCTACTGGTAACATAAGTAGACGATGTAATGTAATCCCTTTAATGTTGTGTGCTGCTAACCCAGTTGGAGCAGTTACAACACAAGACAAATGTGAATCCGTTGTTTTCTGTAGATAACTTGACAAACATTTAATCAAGAAACCTTTCCCCATTCCAGCTTGTCCACTGATGTACATAAGAATAGGTCTAAATGATGTACATTGGCAATCATTCTTTTCATGCAGTAATCCATGTTGTATCTGTTGTGTAACTTGGTGATATATTTCTTTCTGTTCAGTATTGAGACGTTCCTCCAAACTTTCCAAATCAGTATTGTCTTGTTGTGCTTGCTGCATCACCGTTTCCACTTCACTCATTGCTATTGCCGCTTCATTTTCAAGTATGGCTTCTCCTAGTGGATCTTGACTTTGTGGAGCAGAACTCTGACTATCTTGAGAACTATCTCTAGCAATTTCAGCTGCAATAGTTCTTTCTTGATTAATCTCTTCGTTCAACATTTGGAGATAATTTGGAAAAATTGTACATTCAATGCTATCTTTACATCCATTGAAAGAATCTTCATAGCAGTCAAAATCTCCAAGTAATTCTATTTCAGCCCGCCAAGGTTTGAAGAGTTGCAGAAGAGCTAAATAGAAAACTCTCTTTATCTGGAGTATCAGAACTTAATTTCCTGTGATTAATCAAATTTCCTTTGTCATGCTTTACCAAACATCCTTCAGATCCAATTACAGCGTATTTTCCTTCATTTATATTTTCCGTAACATTTTTTTTAAAACTATAATGTTGCAGAATTTCATATAGACATATGTTTTCTAGGTATGGACTTCTATTTGGATAGTACGTATCCAACATATTTGTTTTCAGAATATCTGTACTTTCTGGTTCATTCAGTGCCAAGTATTCAATTTCTTGTACAGATTTCAAAACTCGATTTCATACTGTAGCAAGGCCTAGACTTATCCAGATGATTCCTCTTGACTTTGAATATAAAATTGCAGATGTCCATCGATCCGAACATTCGTAGGATCCAATTTTTCGATGTAAAAGCATCTTCAAGCTGAAGCTGTACAATTTTTTGCTAAGTGTCTTTTCCTGTGAAATTTCCTCCCACGTTTCTTTCAATTCTGTCTTCTCAGACTTGGTAATATATGACGTCACATACCGAGCAACAGTAATTGAGTTATCTGCTACATATTGTATTGGATTCCACATCTTCAAAATCACCGGATTGTAATCATTAATGTACTTCGATTCTTCTGTTCTTTTTATATTATAAGTATTTTTGGATGATTGCCGAGTGATAGTATGCCTCACTGCTGACATAAAACTGTTCACTCTTCCTTTGGAAATTACTGGACGTGGAAAGCCAAATCGACATTTTGTGTAAAACTTATCCTTTGACTTATATTTCTTTCGGCAATATTTTCCACATCGATGACTCTGAAACCGTAAAATTTGCTGTCTTAAGATATTTTCTCCTCCTGTTTTCAGAATCGCACAGGTAACATACTCTTCAATAAAAGATAAAACAGTCTCATCCAAATCATTCCAAATTTGGGTGCATCCTTGATCCATAAAAGCATATGTATATGAGGAGCACCTCTAGCTTGGTATTCTTTTCTCCCAAAAAAATCAATAACTTCGCCAATAGGTGGATTTTTTTAATTACAGATTAAAGACATCATAGCTTCAAATCTATGATTAAAATATCTGCAGACATTTACAGGGTCTAGGGAACACAGTTCTCCAGGTGTCTTCAATTCAATATTTTCTATATTTGAATTTGCTTCTCGTAGAAAATCCAGTAAATCATCCCATGCGTACTCAGCACAACTAAGGGGTCGATTCCGATTCGGGCCGGAAATTTCTCCGACCGAGCCGGACCCGGAGAGATTTCCGACCGAATCGGACCCGTGCAGTCCGACCGAACGAGTACGATGCGTCCGTATGTTATCGGACTCGAGTCGGTCGGACTCCCATTGAAGTCAATGGGAGCCGGTCGTACAACGCGTACGCGGGCTCCCATTGACTCAATGGGTGCGAGTCGGACAAGGGCGCCCCCTACAGCGTGTACGCGGCGAAGCGACTCGCGCCGTACACGCACAGGTAGGGGGACCCATGGGTCCCCCTGTGTGCGACTCGCGCGGCTACGCGCACAGGGGTCCGACACGGACCCCCAAAGTACGGCTCCGACTGCTCTTTCGAGCCGGAGTGCGCGGCTCGGTCGGACTGCTCGCGGCGCGCATCGTACTTACCCGGCCGGGGAACGTCTCCATTGTGCGGTGCGAGTCGAGTCCGAGCGAGTCGGTCGGAGCGGTTCGAGCCGGGAGCGAGTCGGTCGGAGCGGCCGGGACGCCCGGACGAGTCGGTCGGCGACTCCGCATCGTACTCGCTCGGCCGGACCCGCGTACGGTTCGGTCGGGAAACAGGGCTCCGAATCGGATCCGGTAAAGCCGAATCCGATTCGGAGCCCTACCGGCCGAGATCGGAATCGGCCCCTAAGTGTAACAAACCATGTAGGGGTTCCTAAATTTCTTAACATACATTTTAATTCCCCATGGCGTCGATACCAATATTCATTAGTGCCACGTTGACATGCCATCAAATTAATTAACTGTGATTCTAAATGTTCGTCTCTTTTTCAACTTTGTCCATAAATTCCTTTGCAGAAAGATGTGAAAGATGCGTTCCAGTTTTCAATATATGGTTGACTGCATATGAAAGTGCAGACAGATCACTCTCAAATAAAAGATGAAATAAATATGGAATACACTGATGAAATCTTGGTTCTTCTGAGTACAGTCGTAAAGTACGATATTCTGAAGCTGGAATCTGAACTGGTCGTTCATCATATCGTCCACCTTTTCCAGTAGGGAACAGCTGTGGAAAACAACGAGCTTCCAAACTTTTTTCCCACACACTCATGGGACTTCCTTTTGCTTTTTTCATCTGGAACAATTCAATAGTATCTCCTATCAGTTCTTTTGAATGTAGAGGGTGTATAGTATAATGTTTATAAATTTCTTCTTTTCTTGAATTCTCCACTTTTTCTATTTGTCCACTTGAAATGTGTCTTTCATCTTCTAAACTCATTTCTTCTTCCTCTACATTTACATTTTTATAGTAAATATTGTTTTGCACCAGATATAATGTAGCCTTTTGGACTTTCGTGACATCTACTAACTCTTGCCATATTTTCCGACTCTTTGTGGGTACACCATTAACAAGAATGACTACAGGTTCAGTATCCTCTCTTTCTACACCAACAGTTTCAACATTTTTCTTAAAATCTAAAGGTAAATACACAACTCTTCCTTTTAAACCTCTTTGTAGATCTGTTGGAGGCAGCTTACCTGTTTTAGGCTCCATACGAATTATAGCCTGAAAAGGGTGCACAGATTGTATAAGGATGGCCTCATATGTATTTAAATCTTTAAGTTCAGGAGGTATAGCTACTAATTCTAAGTCATTATGGACAGCTCTAGCTGGCATTTTGTTTTCTTCTAATTTATTCCAACAATATTTACAAATACATTGTACAGTACCTAACTCAAAACGACCTTCCACAAACAGATAAGCAGCAAATTCTTTCCATTTATCATTGTTTTCCTTTTCACTTTTTAAAAACACATCTACATTCCTAGTTTGAATTTTATAATGAGTACGTCGACAACAAATACAAACATAGTTTGGATTTTCACCAGAAACTACTTTAAACTTTGTTATTTCTTTTTCAAACTTCACATCAGTACTATCTTCCATCTCTTCTTCAACACCTACACTTATCAAACTCTCAGTTTCTCTACACTCCTCTTGACCAGCAAAGAAACGTAACTCTATATCATCACAAATTGTTTTTACATCCAACACGGATCCATGCAAAAGAGCTGTATTAATTTCATTTAGACATAATGCAGGACTTTTCACGTAGTATAATCTTCTAACTAACTTCCGCATTTCGGAATGATGTACTGCTAACATTCTTAAATGATGAAAACGACTTTGACACACTTTCCTAGAAAGACAAGCCAGAGAATGACCTTGCAACCCTTGTATTTTTTCTCACTTTGCAAGGATCCAGTCCTTGTAATATCTTAATCTTCTGTTTCACAGTTTTTCTTCCATATTCTCTTAAGAAATTTAATAAAATATCATTAGATTGTTGACGTATAATACAAATACTACTACAATCCCATGTAAACTCTTGAGCCTGGGTACGTCTCCCTTGAACTTCCTCAGCTATTACTTCTTCCACATTTCTAGGAACCATCTTTTCTTTTTCAATTGGAGAGCCATTTTTCACTTCATAACAACGACCACAGGTATCAACTGCATGCAGTAATCTATTTTGTTGAAAATAACTTTCTTCATTAAAAAAGGTTCCGTACTAGAAGTATGCTTCCATTCCCCGGAAAATATTTTACAAAAATTAGTTCTATTTACAATTCTTTTTCTTTTACATTTGTCCTTCATACGCTGCATTATTGTATTTAAAGTCTTCAATCTTTTTATAATTAAGATAAATAATTTTCTTTTCAATTCAAAGGATTTTTCAATTACACTTAGAATCTCCTTTTTTTGTCTGTAAAATGCTGATCTCCTTTTATATATTTAACATTTTTTTAGTAAATTTTGGAGTACTCTACTTTTATAGATTCTTTTTCGAATTTCTGAAAATTGTTTCTTCCTGCTTCCAACATAATTCTTTTCCGATAATCCAATTTTCCACTTTTTGTAAATTTTTCTTTTCCTTTTGTTTCACTGTTCTTGTTGTATTTGTCTGTTCTTTATTTTTAAAATTGGAAACAGTTTTTACAAGTTTTAAAAAAAATCTTTAGTTCTCTTACCAGAACACTTTTTCTTTAAAGATCCATGTTGTAGTTGATCTAATTCCTCTTTTCCTTTTTTTTTTTTTAAAATAAACCTCCTTTCTTTGTTGTCTTTTTCTTTGCTCTTTTCTTGTCATTGTAACTGTTTCTTAATAATTATGCAAACTATCTGTAAAATAAGAAAAGTTTTGAAAACAATTTAATATAATTAAATTAATTATATATAAATATTCACATGTATAACTATAAAAATACATACAAAAAAACTACATCAATGATTTCAGCAATGGAACAGTGCTACCTGCATAATTGTAGTAGTGTATGAGTAGTGTGATAGATACTAGAGCACAGCATTAGTAGTACACATCTAATTGTGGAACTGCATGGTTACAACCTGTTTCATTCCATGAATACATGGGTAGTGACTAAAAGATTACAATACTACAAGGAGAGTGCCTGAGTGCATTTATAAGTGCTTAGGTATTGGCTGAGTGATAGGATAAGTAGATAGTGCTGGATGGGTGATTGGAGAAGTGCATGGGACTGACAGGAGTATTCCTACACTGCATAGGTACTAACTGGGTATTTAGAAGACTGTATCAATAGTATGTACCTGGTTAGAGGTCTGCATGCATAGTGCACAGAATATTGTATCTATAGTAGTGTTAGTGGCTAGGCCATTCCATAACTACATGACTACTAACTGGAATGATTACAGTGCTGTAAACTGAGTGTATGTTGAAATTATAAGTACTTAGGTTTTAGTGGAGTGATAGGATAAGTAGATAATGCTGGATGGGTGATTAGAAAAGTGCTTGGGACTGACAGCAGGATTCCTAGACTGCATAGGTATTAACTGGGTATCTATAGCAGTGTACCAATAGTATGTAGCTGGTTAGAGGTGTGCATAGATAGTGCACAGAATATTGTAACTGTACTTGTCTTACTAGCTAGCCAATTCCATAAGTACATAACTACTAACTAGAATAATGACAGTGCTGCAAACAGAGTGGATGGTGAATTTATCAGTGCTTAGGTATTGCTGGACTGATAGGATAAGTAGATAGTGCTGGATGGGTGATTAGAAAACTGCATGGGACTGACAACATGATTCCTAGACTGCATGGGTACTAACTGGGTATTTATAGGAGTGTACCAATAGTATGTACATGGTTAGAGGTGTGCATAGATACTGCACAGAATATTATAGCTGTACTTGTCTTAGTGGCTAGGCCATTCCATAAGTACATAACTACTAACTAGAATGATTACAGTGCTGTAAACAGAGTGCATGGTGAATTTATAAGTACTTAGGTATTGGCAGAGTGATAGGGTAAGTAGATAGTGCTGGATGGATGATTGGAGAAGTACATGACACTGACAGCAGGATTGCTAAACTACATGGCAGGCAGAGGGAGAGCTGCGGCCCGGCTAGCAGAGGAACAGCTGCGGGTCAAATACTATAGTGAAAAGTACGGGCCGTCGCCTTGCAATAAGATAGCTTCGACCGGTAATGTCGGAAGAGGGAGCATGAAGGGGATATCTCGCAGAGAGAACTGTGGTATATTTCCAGTGTTGGCTTGCAGAGGTACAACTGCGGGCCCGACTGGCTCGCAGACGAAGAGCTGCGAGCCGAATGATGGTTTGCAGAGGGAGAGCTGCGAGATGGCGGACTAGCTTGTAGAGGAAGACCTGCGAGCCGACTGACTGGCTCGTAGAGGGAGAGCTGCAGCCCGTGGGCTCGCAGAAGGAGAGCTGCGGGCCGGCTTGCACAGGAACAGCTGCGGGCCGACTGCTATAGGGAAAGGTGCAGGCCGTCGGCTTGCAAATCATAGGTGCGGGACGGTGATGTGGGGAGAGGAAGCGTGAAGGGGGTATCTCGTAGAGAGAGACCTGCGGTATATTTCCAGTGTTGGCTTGCAGAGCTACAACTGCGAGCTCGACGGCTCACAGATGAAGAACTACGAGCCGACTGGTGATTCGCAGAGGGAGAGTTGCAAGCCGGCGGGCTGGCTCGTAGAGGAAAAGCTATGAGCCCACCGATGGTTCACAGAAAGAGAGCTGCGGGCCGGCGGGCTGGCTCATAGAGAAAGAGCTGCAAGCCGACTGGCTGACTCGTACAGGGAGAGCTGCGGCCCGTCGGCTCACAGAGGAAGAGCTGCGGGCCGGCTTGCAGAGGAACAGCTGCGGGCGAACTGGTATAGGGAGAGGTGCGGGCCGTCGGCTTGCAAAGGGATAGCTGCGGGACGGTGATGTGGAGAAACGGATCGTGAAGGGGGTATCTCGCAGAGAGAGAGAGCTGCGGTATATTTCCAGTGTTGACTTGCAGAGGTACAACTGCGGGTTGGCTCCCAGAGGAAGAGCCGAACAATGGTTTGCAGAGGGAGAGCTGCGGGCCGGCGGGCTGGCTCATAGAGGAAGAGCTCCGAGCCAACTAGCTGGCTCGAAGAGGAAGAGCTGCGGGCCGCCTCGCACAGGAACAGCTGCGGGCCAACTGCTATAGGGAAAGGTGCGGGCCGTCGGCTTGCAACTCATAGGTGCGGGACAATGATGTGAAGAGAGGGAGCATGAAGGGGGTATCTCGTGCAGGGACAACTGCGGTATATTTCCAGTGCTGGCTTGCAGAGATACAACTGCGGGCCCGAGGACTCGCAGAGCGAGAGCTTAACCCTAAAACCATGTAATCTTTCAAACATATGTCACGTCCGTTTTGTACCATTGAAACTGATAACCACCTTCTCTATACACTACAGATCCCACGAACATGCCAATAAAAATATAAGTGCTATTTTTATACTAGATAAAGCTCTATTACTTGATTTTTATAAACACTACTGTTGGGTGCACAAAATAAAGAATATGAGATGAGGAGAGTAAACGGAGGTGTAATTCCTAAACTTTAATTATACCATTCCTTTAATATATGTATATTCAGGGCTTTCAATGGGATAAAAAAATGGCGGGTGTCTAAAAGCGGTAGCAGTGTTCAGCACTGGTAAAATCCGGCCCACTTAAAGGCCTGCGTATATTCAGCACAGAGACACAACCTAACAATTTTCATCACTTATAATAACAGTTACTTTACTAGTGTGAAAAAATCATACAGAAAATTTACTAAAACATTTTTTTTTTATTTTTTATCTCTCACACATTTATGAAATATCTCTTGTAAAGAAACGCCGCTCTCCACCTTTATTTCGTAAGAACGAGCAATAAATAATCCCTTTAACAGCATCTAGTCACTAACTACTAACACGGTGCAGTATACCCAATTGTAAACCACAAACACTATTTAGATTATATCTTAAAGCATCATCAAAAGATTCTAACCATGCATACATACAGAAAGCAACATGTACGTTTACTTTGTCCATTTACTCTCCATGTAATCTGTGTACATTTTCAACGGGTTCGCAGTATAACACCTGTCTTCACTTATATTCAAATGTACCTCACAGTATAAAATATAACATCACAACCTATGCATATGTAATATTTCCAACATAACACAGTGCAGTTTTATACCAATAAACTGATTGCACCATTCTCTATATAGTACAAACCCTACCAATATGGCAATAAACTTAGAAGTGCTATTTTTATAAAACAAAGAACTGTATTAGATTATTTTTATAAACAGTACTGCTGGGGGCACAAAATGGTGGTGGGAGCTGCACAGAGTAAATAAAGGTGTAATTCCCAAACTTTTTATGTATCGTTCCTTTACTATACGTATATTAACAGCTTTAAGTGGAATGAAAAATTTGGCAACTGTCTTAAACGGGTGGCGGCGCTCAGTACCGACAAGACCCGGACCACTTAAAAGCCTGCGTATATTCAGCACACAAACACACTCTGACAGTTACCTTCACTAATAATCACATTTACTTTAGCACTGTGAACAGAATTGTACAGAAAATATACACAGAACATTTTCATTTATTTTTTATCTCTCACATATTTATAAAAAATGTCTTCTGAAGAAACGCTCCCCAACAACTTACATTTCATAACAACACCAAAATCCAAAGCCTCCGAGTAACACACCAGTCTTGATTGATATTGAAATCTACCTCTCAGTATAAAACATTAGACCACAAATTGTCCACATAACATTTCTGGTTTTTGTTCCAACTCTGTTAAGTTAATAACACATGAATTTTCTACTCTTACCCCTTCCCCACTATTTTCACACTAAGCATAATTTAACTTATGTTTGTAGTTGGTATGCAGATTCCAAATGTCACAAACGCATGCAATTCTTTCTTTGTCACACAGTACATGTAATGCACCGCTCTCATCAAGAATGGAACCAGTAATGGCACAATTTCCCTGTTGCTCCACATATAAATACATGTAAAGAACAAATCAGAATAGTTCCTTGATTTTTTTCAAATTGCAAAACTTCTCTCTATTGGTTATTTTTGAACTTTCCATATAAACAGTTTTTAAAAATGTAAGAACACATACAGGTGAGAAGTTCAACGTATTCTATCAACAAACTTTCTAGAACATTCTACGACACGTGCAGGTTAAAAGTTCATCATTTTTTCAAACCTGACGATATTCTTTTGCAACATTTTCTCGAACATTTAAGGGCACGTGCAGGTTAAAAGTTCACCATTGTTTTAAGTTCAAACAGTGCCTTCCAAATGCAAGTAGCAGGTGTGGTTGAACTGAGCAAATTTTATCCTATCATATGAACTCTACGTTGAAACTGCTTTTTATTAACCAATGACAAAGATGCTTTTCGACAAACTAATATGCACCCTACTTTTTAGTCAACAATGTTTTTCATCTCCCAATCAGTTATCGTTTTGTATGAGAAAAAAAGTAGTTCCCCATCTTTAAACATATCTCTTATTCTACGAATGGACTGCATGAGCTACAGACATCTATCCATATCTTCCAGCTACACCTTCAAAATGCTAGTGTGGATCGTAGGACATAGCTATGTTTTCTGGTGCAAGAGGTATGCAGAACACAGACGTATTGACTTAGATCTAGGTTTACAAAATGTGGACATTAAATGGTTTGGACAGAGAGGATTGAAGTGGCACCAATTACTCCCTTTGGTTAAAACCTGTTTGCATCTCCAACTCCCTGACCTCATGATTGTGCACTGTGGTGGAAATGACCTAGGCACATTGACTGGGGTAGGTTTGGAAATGCTAATGAAGGACACCTTTAGACAATTGATGTTGCTTTTGCCTCAAACTGTCTTTGTATATGCCAATATATGCCAAAGACAGAAGTGGAAATGGTCAAACAAATTTTGTCCTCAGATTGAAAAATCTAGGAAGAATGTCAACAAAGCTGTGTCTGCATACCTCAGAGACCATAGAATGGGGTCGATCTACAACAACAACATACGTTATGATATGGCTGATATCTACAGAAGTGATGTAGTACACTTCACAGATCAGGGAAATCGAGTTTTTCTGAATAACCTGAAGCTGTGCATCCGCACTTATATGTAGCTCCAACTAATAAACACAAAGGCTCTTTTTAGAGCCGCCTTATATTCCCAATATCGGTTCGCAGACTGACAACTGCGATCCGGCTAGCACAGGGAGACCTGCGGGCCGTCGGGCATCCTCGCAAATGGAGAGCTACGGCCCGTGGGCTCGGCTTGCACAGAGAGAGCTACGGGCCGTCGGCTCGCAATCGCAGAGCTGTGAGCCAATGGACTGGTAGTGTTTTATGGTTTAGGGTAGTGCAGTGGTGTTTGTGTAGTGTAGGGGGTCCTGCTGTGGGTAGTGTTTTAGGGTTTACGGTAGTGCAGTGGTGTTTGTGTAGTGTAGAGGGTGGTGCTGGGGGTACATTTAGGGTTTAGGGTAGGGCAGTGGTCTTTACGTAGTGTAGGGGGTCCTGCTGTGAGTAGTGTTTTAGGGTTTACGGTAGTGCAGTGGTGTTTGGGTAGTGTAGAGGGTCGTGCTGGGGGTAGCGTTTACGGTTTAGGGTAGTGCAGTGGTGTTTCTGTAGTTTAGGGGGTCGTGCTGGGGGTAGTGTTTTAGGGTTTAAGGTAGTGCAGTGGTGTTTCTGTAGTGTAGGGGGTCGTGCTGGCAGTAGTGGTTTAGTGTTTAGTTATGTAGTGCAGTGGTGTTTGGGTAGTGTAGGGGGTCGTGCTGGGGTAGTGTTTTAGGGTTTAGGGTAGTGCAGTGGTGTTTCTGTAGTGTAGGGGGTCGTGCTGGGGTAGTGTTTTAGGGTTTAAGGTAGTGCAGTGGTGTTTCTGTAGTGTAGGGGGTCGTGCTGGCAGTAGTGGTTTAGTGTTTCGTTAGGTAGTGCAGTGGTGTTTGGGTTGTGTACAGGGTCGTGCCGACAGACTGGCTCACAGAGCTCCGAGCCAATGGACTGGCTTCTAAAGGCATAGCCGCGACCTCTTGATGTGGGGAAAGGCAGCGTGAAAGGAGTATCTTACACAGACACAGATGCCAGTGTTGCCTCGCAGAGGTAAAACTACACACCCGATGGCTTCTACACGGAGAGATGCGAGCTGATGGACTAAGTCACAAAATGGCTGCCAACACTTCCTAGTTTCAACCGTTCACAGCCAATGAGCCGCGAGCTCGTGCTCGTAACCCTCAGCCAATCAGATGTCAGAATTCTCAAATATCGATATCTGTAAAATTTGATATTTCTCAAAAACTACTGAACGGATTTACACCATTTGAACAAAAGCGCGCTTTCTGGACCACAACCTTTCTCCCTCACAAATTTGGCGTAATTCCGTTCAGCAGTTTGACCTGTAGCCTTTTCTAAAGTTTCCTATGGAAAATGCATTGAGAAAACACATTTTGGGACTCCCCTTTTTCTCAGCCCCCTTGACCAATCACCCCCAAACTTTCAAGATAGGAGCTGATCAAAAAAGAGAAACTTTTTGAAAATTTCGTAAAGATTCATCAAACGACGCCAAAGTTATAAGCACATGGAGGGCTCCAGGAGAGGGGCCGCGCACCCCCCCTCCCAACATGAGTTAAGCCCCGGGGCTGCGAGGACCCCAGCGGGCCCCCGCAGCCCCACCGAGCCCCCGCTATTATTTTTTAAGAAATGCCCCCGGGACCTAGCCTACCCCGGGGTCTCATTAAAATAAAACGCGGGACCCCGCGACCCCAGTGCGAATTACGTGGATATTTTTATTTATTTTTTTTATTTTTTTTTGGGCCCTGGGGTCTTTCTGGGACCCCCTGAGCAGGCCTAGGGGGTCACGGTATTTCTACCTTGCCCCCTTCTCTTGTTTTATACCTTTGTTTCTCTGTTTTCTAGTGACTCGCTTCTACCGAGCCACAAGATGGCTACCAACACTTCTTGGTTTGGAGTGTTCGCAGCCAATCACAGTGAAGCTCGTGCACGGGACTTAGGCTCTGCCCAGATATCAAAGCTTTTATTTTTTTTATTTCTCAGCAACCACTGAACGGATTTACACCATTTTACAAAAGTTTGCTTTCTGAGCCAAGCACTACCTTTTTGCCAAATTTGGGGTAATTCCGTTCAGTAGTTTCGGCTGTAGCCTTGCACAAAGTTTCCTATGGGAAATTGATTTTTTGACTCTTATATTTTGTATTTCTCAAAAACTACTGAACGGATTTACCCCATTTAAAAAAAGGTCGCTTTCTGAACCAAGCTCTACCTTTCTGCCAAATTTGGGGTAATTCCGTTCAGCAGTTCGGGCTATAGCTCGTCGCAAAATTTCCTATGGAAATTAACATGGAGAAAACACGTTTTAGGACCCGGCCTTTTTCTCAGCCCCCGCTTGACAAATCACCCCCAAACTTTCAAGATAGGAGCTAACCTAAAAAGTGCAACTTTTTGCAAAATTTCATAAAGATTCGTCAAACGACGCCAAAGTTATTAGCAAATCAAAAAATGCTTTTCCTATGGAAACTAGGGGGCCGATTCCGATCTTGGCCGGTAGTGCTCCGAATCGGATTCGGATTCACCGGATCCAATTCGGAGCCCTGTTTCCCGACCGAATCGTACGCGGGTCCGGCCGAGCGAGTACGATGCAAACACCCGCGAAATCGCCGACCGACTCGAACGCGGCTTCAACACGCTCCGACCGACTCGCATGGACACGACTCGCACCGCACTATGGAGACGTTTCCCGGCCGGGTAAGTACGATGCGCGCCGCGAGCAGTCCGATCGACTCGCGCCGTCCGGCTCAAAAAAGCTGTCGGAGCTGGACTTTGGGGGTCCGCGTCGGACCCCCCTGTACGCGTAGGCGCGCGAGTCTCACACAGGGGGGACCCATGGGTCCCCCCTACCTGTGCATGTATGCCGCGATGCGCATGGACGTGTACACGCTGTAGGGGGCGCCCTTGTCCGCCTCGCACCAATTGAGTCAATGGGAGCCCGCGTACGCGTTGTACGACAGGCTCCCATTGACTTCAATGGGAGTCCGACCGACTCGAGTCCGATAGCATGCGTGTGCATCGTACTCGTTCGGTCGGACTGCTAGGGTCCGATTCGGTCAGAATTCTCTCCGGGTCCGGCTCGGTCGGGGAGATTTCCGGCCGGAATCGGAATCGGCCCCTAGGTTGTAACTATAACTACCTAATGGCGACCGCCAGTAGGTAATATATATATATATATTCACTGAAAAAACCATAGGTTTCAGACACGTTATAGTTAGAAATTAGCATTTAAAAAACCTTTGAAATTCACTGAAAAAACCATAGGTTTCAGGCACGTTATAGTTAGAAATTTGCATTTAAAAACCTTAGAAATTCACTGAAAAAAACATAAGGTTTTAGGGACAGTTATAGTTAGTTGGACATTGCACTCGTACAAAACCCGTGAAATTCCCCCGTTATAGTTAGTTCAGGTAACTATAACTCGCGCACCCGCAATGCACTGCTGATGACGTCACATATTACATCACTCATGACATGGTCAGTGACATCACTGATGACATCACTGATGACATCTCAAATGACATCACTGATGACATCACTGATGACATCATCCAGTGACTGTGTGTTTCTGTAAAGTTTAAATATGTTTAATATATATAGGGAAAGGCGTATTGAAGAATGAGTGGGTGTGTAAGTGTCTGAATGGATGATTTAGTAGGTGCGTGACTGAGTCTATAAGTGAGTGATTAAACGTATCTTACTGGATGCATGGGTGAGTGACTAAACTGTGTGAATGTCTGTATCCGTCTGTCTGTTGTTGTGCAAGCAGCTGCATGGGTTTCTGACTAGCTAAATGAGTGTCTATATGGGTTATGGATTGGTTCTCTGAGTATCTGTATGGGTGCCTCAGTGTTTGTGTGGGTGGGGTGAGTGTGACTCTGTGCATAGATGTGTGAGTGGGTGATTCACTGGGTGCATGGTTTCAAGAGTGCGTCTGTGATGGACTGTATGGGTGGGTGAGTGTGTGTATGGGTGTGTTAGTGATTGAATGTATATCTCAGTGGTACATGTGTGAGTAACTACATATGTGAAAGGCAGTATATATGTGTGTTGGAGTATATAAATGGCTATAAGTGAGAGTGTGTGATTGTGAGAGTGGCTATATGGATGAGTGTGTGCTTGCATCAGTGATTGCATAGGAGCGTAAGAATGTGCTAGTATTTTTATGAGTAAGTGAGCTGGTGTGTATAACTGTATAGGTGAGTAAATTGGAGTGTGATTAATTATTTGCATGACTGACTAGGTGTGTGAGTACCTCTATGGATGAGTTGCGTTGTGTGAGTGTTTATATAGGTGTATGAGTGCATATGATAGTCCTGTACTGAGTGACTGTAAGTATGAGTGACTGTACGGGTGAGTGAGTAGATGTGTGTGTGTAGAACTAAGAATCAGTGAGTGGGTATGTACTTATTGGTATTGGAGTGTGTATGGTTTTGAGAATGGCAGTCTGTAATTTAGAGTGGGTGTTTCAAAACTTATATTAGGGTGTGAGAAGATGCATTAAATTCTCACATGGATGATGTCATCAGTGATGTCATCAGTGATGTCATTTGAGATGTCATCAGTGATGTCATCAGTGATGTCACTGACCATGTCATGAGTGATGTAATATGTGACGTCATCAGCAGTGCATTGCGGGGGCGCGAGTTATAGTTACCTGAACTAACTATAACGGGGGAATTTCACGGGTTTTGTACGAGTGCAATGTCCAACTAACTATAACTGTCCCTAAAACCTTATGGTTTTTTCAGTGAATTTCTAAGGTTTTTTAAATGCAAATTTCTAACTATAACGTGCCTGAAACCTATGGTTTTTTCAGTAAATTTCAAAGGTTTTTTAAATGCTAATTTCTAACTATAACGTGTCTGAAACCTATGGTTTTTTCAGTGAATTTCAAAGGTTTTTTAAATGCTAATTCCTAACTATAACATGTCTGAAACCTACGGTTTTTTCAGTGAATTTCAAAGGTTTTGTAAATGACAATTTTTAAATGTATTAATTGTTATATTTATTTTTTTCATACTGATTTACTACATTTTTAGAAACATTTTTTTTTACATATATTATTTTTTAAATTACATTGTAATTACATTATACATTACAAAAATACTTTCTCAGAATGAATTACTTTAGTTTAAATACTTTGCACATAGGCAATAGACTTTTAAGTACAGTAGTTACAGTTGTTGCAATGGGCAACACATTTTCAAACACAATGCAACATTCAGCTCAATGTGAATTTCTAGTTAAATGCAATTAGTTACTTTATGGATTACTTTTTCTAACCACAGGACTGGATACTAGATTCAGTCCTGGGACATCTCCTGTAAACAGTTGAGTAAAAGCGTTTTGGTTACAGTAGTGATTTTTAAGGAATATTATTGTATTTTAAAAGTTGACACTTAGAAACTTTTTCTCATAGAATCACCAATGTTATCCTATGGAAGGAAATTCACTTAGCAGGTAAAAACTGTTATTGTTACTTTTTCTTACTCAGTGTTGGATCCTGGATCCAGCACTGGTGCATCTCCTGTAAACAGTTGAAAGAATGCGTTTAAGTCATACAGGCGATTTTTAAGGAATATTTGTAGTTTGTGAAAATCGACACTTTGAAACTTTTCAGCTGAAAACCAGACAATGGATTCCTATGGAAGAAAATATAAGTTACTGGTAAGTACGGTTAAAATTACTTTTCAGGGTCAGTGCTGGGCTAAAAGATGCAGCACTGAGGTCTCTCCTAATAACAGGTGAGTAAATCGGAATTCGTATTTCGGCTGATTTTAGAGGAATATTTTAAAGTTCCAAAACTCCACACTTAGAAGAATTTCCAAGTGAAACCAGTCAATGTTAGCCTATGGAAGGAAATTCAAGTTACTGGTAAGTACGGTTAAAATTACTTTTCAGGACCAGTACTGGGCTGAAAGATACAGCACTGAGGTCTCTCCTGATAACAGGTGAATAAATCGGAATTCGTATTTCGGCTGATTTTAGAGGAATATTTGTATGTTTCAAAAATTAACACTTAGAAACTTTTTCAGCAAAAAGCAGGCAATGATATCCTATGGAAGGAAATTCAAGTTACTGGTAAGTACGGTTAAAATTACTTTTCAGGACCAGTACTGGGCTGAAAGATACAGCACTGAGGTCTCTCCTGATAACAGGTGAGTAAATCGGAATTTGTATTTTGGCTGATTTTAGAGGAATATTTGTATGTTTCAAAAATCAACACTTAGAAACTTTTTCAGCAAAAAGCAGACTATGATATCCTATGGAAGGAAATTCAAGTTACTGGTAAGTACGGTTAAAATTACTTTTGAGGATCAGTACTGGGCTGAAAGATGCAGCACTGAGGTATCTCCTGATAACAGGTGAGTAAATAGGAATTCGTATTTCGGCTGATTTTAGAGGAATATTTTAAAGTTCCAAAACTCCACACTTAGAAGAATTTCCAAGTGAAACCAGTCAATGTTAGCCTTTGGAAGGAAATTCAAGTTACTGGTAAGTACGGTTAAAATTACTTTTCAGGACCAGTACTGGGCTGAAAGATACAGCACTGAGGTCTCTCCTAATAACAGGTGAGTAAATCAGAATTCGTATTTCGGCTGATTTTAGAGGAATATTTGTATGTTTCAAAAATCAACACTTAGAAACTTTTTCAGCAAAAAGCAGGCAATGATATCCTATGGAAGGAAATTCAAGTTACTGGTAAGTACGGTTAAAATTACTTTTCAGGATTAGTACTGGGCTGAAAGATGCAGCACTGAGGTCTCTCCTGATAACAGGTGAGTAAATCCGAATTCGTAGTTCGGCAGATTTTAGAGGAATATTTGCACAATGGTGAAGGTAGGGGGCGGGGCCTGAGGTGACATCTGTGCAAACGCGCCCCGTGGCGCGTTTTAAGTTGGGGGATTAAGTCCCCTTGAATCATGAGGGTCCCTAGGGGCCAACTAGCCCACCAGGAACCTCCAGTATGCGCCAGGGGCTGCGTTGCAGAGACGTGTAGAGAGGCCACACCCCTTTTACACCTCTCTGCAACGCAGCTCTGTGGCGCTTTCTGGTAGTACCTGTTGGGCTAGTTGGCCCCCAGGGACCCTCAGGATTGAAGGGGATTTAATTCCCCATCTTAAAACGCGCCACGGGGCCTGTTTGCACACATGTCACCTGAAGCCCCGCCCCTCCCTTCACCACTGTGCAAACACGCCCCGTGGCGCGTTTTAAGTTGGGGGATTAAGTCCCCTTGAATCCTGAGGGTTCCTGGGGGCCAACTAGCCCACCATGTACCTCCAAAAGCGCCACAGAGCTGTGTTGCAGAGAGGTGTATAAAGGGGCGTGGCCTCTGTACACCTCTCTGCAACGCAGCCCACTGGCGCATACTGGAGGTTCCTGGTGGGCTAGTTGGCCCTCAGGGACCCCCAGTATTCAAGGGGAATTACTTTCCATCTGCAAACACGCCAGGGGCGCGTTTGCAGAGTGGTGAAGGAAGGGGGCGGGCCTGCGGCCCGATCGTTTTTTTTTTCCCTGAAGGGGGCTGTGTGGAAAAGCAATTGTCTTTGGATATTGGAGCGAGAGCAGGTTTCCCTGCTCTCTCTTCCAATATCCAAAGCAGTTTGTAATGACAGGACGGGAGCCGCGAGGCTCCCGTCCTGTCATTGCAAACAGCAGTGTCCCGGGGGTAGGCACCCCGGGACACTGCAGGAGCCGGCCCTGGGGGGTGGCGGTCCCCAGGGCCACCACAGGCTCCAGGAGGGGGGCCGCGTGGCCCCCCTCCCCACATCAGCAAAGCCCCGGGGAGGTGGTGGTCCCCGGGGCTTCGGGGGTCCAAAACGGACCCCCATTTTAATTTGTTAGTGCCCCGGGGAGGTGGCGGTCCCCGGGGCATGTGGGGGCTCGAGCCCCCCACACAGCAAAAAGTAAAAAAAAGAAGCCCCGGGAGGTGGTGGTCCCCGGGGCTGCGGAGGGCTCAGAGCCCTCCCGCACCATTTTAAAAGAAAGCCCCGGGGGTGGCGGTCCCCGGGGCTTGGGGGCCCTTTGAGGCCCCCATACATAAATTTAACCCCCCACCATGCCCCCGGGACTTGGGCCACCCGGCTGCAAAATACAATCGAAGCGCGGGAGACCGCCCTTCGATTTCTTTTTTTGGCAGGATTCGCGCTCCCTGAGCGCATCTTGCCGATTTTTTTTTTTTAAATGCTTTTTATGCCCAGGGGGTCCTTGTGGGACCCCCTGAGCAGACCTAGGGGGTCAGGGTGTTTCTACCCTGCCCCCTTTGTGCGTTTTGCGCACTTTTTACTGCTTTCTTGTTCCTCGGTTCTACCGAGGAACAAGATGGCTGCCAACACTTCCTGGTTTGGAGTGTTGACAGGCAATTAGCAGACAGCTCGTGATCGGGAGGGTGCGCGAATCCGACGCGGCCATAGATATATATGTACTTTTACTTTTGATTTTCTCAGCAACTACTGAACGGATTTACACCATTTAACAAAAGGGTTCTTTCTGAACCAAGAACTACCTCTTTGCCAAATTTGGTGTAATTCCGTTCAGCAGTTCGGGCTGTAGCCGTGTCTAAAGTTTCCTATGGGAAATTGATTTTTGACTCTTATTTTTTAATTTCTCCGCAACTACTGAACAGATTTACACCATTTAACAAAAAGGGTTCTTTCTGAACCAAGAACTACCTCTTTGCCAAATTTGGTGTAATTCCGTTCAGCAGTTCGGGCTGTAGCCGTGTCTAAAGTTTCCTATGGAAAAATGAATGGGGAAAACACGTTTTGGGACCCCCCTTTTTTCTCGGCCCCCGCTTGGCGAATCACCCTGAGACTTTCAGGGTAGGAGCAGACCGGAGCGGGCCATAAGGTTTGAAAATTTCGCGAAGATTCGTCAACCGACGCAAGAGTTATTTCAAATAGAATGTCGCGGATTTCCTATGGAAAATAGGTCCTAACTATAACTATCTACTGGCGACCGCCAGTAGATAATATATATTCACTGAAAAAACCATAGGTTTTAGGGACAGTTATAGTTAGTTGGACATTTCACTCGTACAAAACCATAGAAATTCCCCCGTTATAGTTAGTTCAGCTAACTATAACTCGCGCCCCCGCAATGCACTGCTGATGACGTCACATATTACATCACTCATGACATGGTCAGTGACATCACTGATGACATCACTGATGACATCTCAAATGACATCACTGATGACATCATCCAGTGACTGTGTGTTTCTGTAAAGTTAAATATGTTTAATATATATTGGGAAAGGCGTATTGAAGAATGAGTGGGTGTATAAGTGTCTGAATGGTTGATTTAGTACGTGAGTGACTGACTCTACAAGTGAGTGATTAAATGTATCTTACTGAATGCATGGGTTAGTGACTAAACTGTGTGAATGTCTGTATCCGTCTGTCTGTTGGTTTGTAAGCGGCTGCATGGCTTTCTGAATAGCTACATGAGTGTCTACATGGGTTATTGATTGATTGTCTGAGTATCTGTATGGGTGCCTGAGTGTTTGTTTGTGTGGGTGGGGTGTGTGTGACTCTGTGCATAGATGTGTGAGTTGGTGATTCACTGGGTGCATGGTTTCAAGAGTGCATCTGTGATGGACTGTATGGGTGGGTGAGTGTGTGTATGGGTGTGTTAGTGATTGAATGTATATCTCAGTGGTACATGTGTGAGTAACTACATATGTGAAAGGCAGTATATATGTGTGTTGGAGTATATAAATGGCTATAAGTGAGAGTGTGTGATTGTGAGAGTGGCTGTATGGATGAGTGTGTACTTGTATCAGTGATTGTATAAGAGTGTAAGAATGTGCTAGTATTTGTATGAGTAAGTGAGCTGGTGTGTGTATAACTGTATAGGTGAGTAAATGGGTGTGTGATTAAGTTTTTGCATGACTGACTAGGTGTGTGAGTACCTCTATGGATGAGTGGCGGTGTGTGAGTGTTTACATAGGTGTATGAGTGCATATGATAGTCCTGTACTGAGTGACTAAGTATGAGTGACTGTACGGGTGAGTGAGTGGATGTGTGTGTAGACCTAAGAATCAGTGAGTGGGTATGTAGTTTTTGGTGTTGGAGTGTCTATGGTTTTGAGAATGGCAGTCTGTAATTTAGAGTGGGTGTATCAAAAGTTATATTAGGGTGTGAGAAGATGCATGAAATTATCACATGGATGATGTCATCAGTGATGTCATTTGAGATGTCATCAGTGATGTCACTGACCATGTCATGAGTGATGTAATATGTGACGTCATCAGCAGTGCATTGCGGGGCGCGAGTTATAGTTAGCTGAACTAACTATAACGGGGAATTTCTATGGTTTTGTACGAGTGAAATGTCCAACTAACTATAACTGTCCCTAAAACCTATGGTTTTTTCAGTGAATTTCAAAGGTTTTTTAAATGCTAATTTCTAACTATAACGTATCTGAAACCTATGGTTTTTTCAGTGAATTTCAAAGGTTTTTTAAATGCTAATTTCTAACTATAACGTGCCTGAAACCTATGATTTTTTAAGTGAATTTCAAAGGTTTTTTAAATGCTAGTTTCTAACTATGCCTACAGAGGTAGGACATGTGAAGAAAGAAGAAAAAACGCACAGAAAGAAGCAAAAGATGTGCAGAAAGAACCAACAGAGGAGCAGAAAGAACCCTTGTTGCAAAATCATCCTGTGCCCACAACTTTTTCAGACGGGTACTGGTGGTAACTGACTCTGACTAACCAGAGCCAGTGCTATGCTAAAAGACACTTAGAATACAGTGAAAACACCTACATACACTAGGGAACACTATGCGTTGGGGTACCCCTGTGATTAGCATGACCTCCTCTGCAAGTCCCTAGTACATAATAGGGCAGGGGGATTAAAACTACCTCTTAAAACGCGCTACAGGGCGCGTTTGCACAGTGGTGAAGGGAGGGGGCCTGAGGTGACATGTGTGCAAACGCACCCCGTGGCGCGTTTTAAGTTGCGGGATTAAGTCCCCTTGAATTCTGAGGGTCCCTGGGGCCCAACTAGCCCCCAGGTACCTACAGTTAGGACCACAGAGCTGAGTTGCAGAGAGGCGTTCCGAGGCCACGCACCTTTTTTCACCTCTCTGCAACGCAACTCTGTTGTGCTTACTGAAGGTACCTGGTGGGCTAGTTGGCCCCCAGGGTCCCTCAGGATTCAAAGGGAATTAATTCCCCAACTTAAAACGCACCACAGGGCGTGTTTGCGCACATGTCACCTGAGGCCACGCCCTCCCTTCACCACTGTGCAAACGCGCCCCGTGGTGCGTTTTAAGTTGGGGGATTAGGTCACCTTGAATCCTGAGGGTCCCTGGGGCCCAACTAGCCCACTAGGTACTTCCAGTAAGCACCACAGGCCTGCGTTGCAACGCCTGTAACAAATTGTGCAGTTGTGTTTAGGTAGTGAAGAGGGTCGTGCTGGGGGTAGTGTTTTAGGGTTTAGGGTAGTGCAGTGGTGTTTGTGTAGTGTAGGGGGTCATGCTGGGGGTAGATTTAGGGTTTAGGGTAGTGCAGTGGTGTTTGGGTAGTGTAGGGAGTCGTGCTGGGGGAGTGTTTTAGGGTTTAGGGTAGTGCAGTGGTGTTTGGGTAGTGTAGGGGGTCGTGCTGGGGGTAGTGTTTTAGGATTTAGGGTAGTGCAGTGGTGTTTGGGTAGTGTAGGGGGTCGTGGTGGGGGTAGTGATTTAGGGTAGTGCAGTGGTGTTTGGGTAGTGTAGGGGGTACTGCTGGGGGTAGTGTTTTAGGGTTTAGGTTAGTGCAGTGGTGTTTGGGTAGTGTAGGGGTACTGCTGGGGGTAGTGTTTTAGGGTTTAGGGTAGTGCAGTGGTGTTTGTGTAGTGTAGGAGGTCGTGTTTTAGGGTTTAGGGTAGTGCAGTGGTCTTTGGGTAGTGTAGGGAGTCATGCGGGGTAGTGTTTTAGGGTTTAGGGTAGTGTAGGGGGTCATGCGGGGGGTAGTGTTTTAGGGATTAGGGTAGTGCATTGGTGTTTGGGTAGTGTAGGGGGTCATGCGGGGGTAGTGTTTTAGGGTTTAGGGCAGTGCAGTGGTGTTTGGGTAGTGTAGGGGGTCGTGCTGGGGGAGTGTTTTAGGGTTTAGGGCAGTGCAGTGGTGTTCGGGTAGTGCAGGGGTCATGCTGGGGGGAGTGTTTTAGGGTTTAGGGCAGTGCAGTGGTATTCGGGTAGTGTAGGGGGTCATGCTGGGGGGAGTGTTTGAGGGTTTAGGGCAGTGCAGTCGTGTTCGGGTAGTGTAGGGGGTTGTGCTGGGGGTAGTATTTTAGGGTTTAGGGTAGTGCAGTGGTGTTTGGGTAGCGTAGGGGGTCGTGCTGGGGTAGTGTTCTAGGGTTTAGGGCAGTACAGTGGTGTTTGGGCAGTGTAGGGGTAATGCTGGGGGTGGTGTTTTAGGGTTTAGGGCAGTGCAGTGGTGTTCGGGCAGTGTAGGGGGTCGTGCTGGGGGTGGTGTTTCAGGGTTTAGGGCAGTGCAGTGGTGTTTGGGCAGTGTAGGGGGTGGTGTTTCAGGGTTTAGGGCAGTGCAGTGGTGTTCGGGCAGTGTAGGGGGTCGGCAGGGGGTGGTGTTTCAGGGTTTAGGGGCAGTGGTGTTCAGGCAGTGTAGGGGTCGTGCTGGGGGTGGTGTTTCAGGGTTTGGGGCAGTGCAGTGGTGTTTGAGCAGTAAAGGGGGTCGTGCTGGGGGTGGTGTTTCAGGGTTTAGGGCAGTGCAGTGGTGTTTGGGCAGTGTAGGGGGCGGTGCAGGGGGTGGTGTTTCAGGGTTTAGGGCAGTGCAGTGGTGTTCGGGCAGTGTAGGGGGTGCTGCAGGGGGTGGTGTTTCAGGGTTTAGGGCAGTGCAGTGGTGTTCGGGTAGTGTAGGGGTCATGCTGGGGGGAGTGTTTTAGGGTTTAGGGCAGTGCAGTGGTGTTCGGGTAGTGTAGGGGGTCGTGCTGGTGGGAGTGTTTGAGGGTTTAGGGCAGTGCAGTCGTGTTCGGGTAGTGTAGGGGGTTGTGCTGGGGGTAGTATTTTAGGGTTTAGGGTAGTGCAGTGGTGTTCGGGTAGTGTAGGGGGTCGTGCTGGGGGTAGTGTTCTAGGGTTTAGGGCAGTACAGTGGTGTTTGGGCAGTGTAGGGGGTAATGCTGGGGGTGGTGTTTTAGGGTTTAGGGCAGTGCAGTGGTGTTCGAGCAGTGTAGGGGTCGTGCTGGGGGTGGTGTTTCAGGGTTTAGGGCAGTGCAGTGGTGTTCAGGCAGTGTAGGGGGTGGTGTTTCAGGGTTTAGGGCAGTGCAGTGGTGTTCGGGCAGTGTAGGGGGTCGTGCAGGGGGTGGTGTTTCAGGGTTTGGGGCAGTGCAGTGGTGTTTGAGCAGTAAAGGGGGTCGTGCTGGGGTTGGTGTTTCAGGGTTTAGGGCAGTGCAGTGGTGTTCGGGCAGTGTAGGGGGCGGTGCAGGGGGTGGTGTTTCAGGGTTTAGGGCAGTGCAGTGGTGTTCGGGCAGTGTAGGGGGTGCTGCAGGGGGTGGTGTTTCAGGGTTTAGGGCAGTGCAGTGGTGTTCGGGTAGTGTAGGGGTCATGCTGGGGGAGTGTTTTAGGGTTTAGGGCAGTGCAGTGGTGTTCGGGTAGTGTAGGGGGTCAGGCTGGGGGAGTGTTTGAGGGTTTAGGGCAGTGCAGTCGTGTTCGGGTAGTGTAGGGGGTTGTGCTGGGGGTAGTATTTTAGGGTTTAGGGTAGTGCAGTGGTGTTCGGGTAGTGTAGGGGGTCGTGCTGGGGGTAGTGTTCTAGGGTTTAGGGCAGTACAGTGGTGTTTGGGCAGTGTAGGGGGTAATGCTGGGGGTGGTGTTTTAGGGTTTAGGGCAGTGCAGTGGTGTTCGGGCAGTGTAGGGGGTTGTGCTGGGGGTGGTGTTTCAGGGTTTAGGGCAGTGCAGTGGTGTTCGGGCAGTGTAGGGGGTGGTGTTTCAGGGTTTAGGGCAGTGCAGTGGTGTTCGGGCAGTGTAGGGGTCGTGCAGGGGTGGTGTTTCAGGGTTTAGGGCAGTGGTGTTCGGGCAGTGTAGGGGGTCGTGCTGGGGGTGGTGTTTCAGGGTTTGGGGCAGTGCAGTGGTGTTTGAGCAGTAAAGGGGGTCGTGCTGGGGGTGGTGTTTCAGGGTTTAGGGCAGTGCAGTGGTGTTCGGGCAGTGTAGGGGTGGTGCAGGGGTGGTGTTTCAGGGTTTAGGGCAGTGCAGTGGTGTTTGGGCAGTGTAGGGGGTGCTGCAGGGGGTGGTGTTTCAGGGTTTAGGGCAGTGCAGTGGTGTTCGGGCAGTGTAGGGGGTCATGCAGGGGGTGGTGTTTCAGGGTTTAGGGCAGTGCAGTGGTGTTCGGGCAGTGTAGGGGGTCGTGCTGGGGCTGGTGTTTCAGGGTTTAGGGCAGTGCAGTGGTGTTCGGGCAGTGTAGGGGTTGTGCTGTGGCTGGTGTTTCAGGGTTTAGGGCAGTGCAGTGGTGTTCGGGCAGTGTAGGTGGTCGTGCTGGGGCTGGTGTTTCAGGGTTTAGGGCATTGCAGTTGTGTTCGGGCAGTGTAAGGGGTCATGCTGGGGCTGGTGTTTCAGGGTTTAGGGCAGTGCAGTGGTGTTCGGGCAGTGTAGGGGGTCTTGCTGGGGCTGGTGTTTCAGAGTCTAGGGCAGTGCAGTGGTGTTCGGGCAGTGTAGGGGGTCTTGCTGGGGCTGGTGTTTCAGGGTTTAGGGCAGTGCAGTGGTGTTCGGGCAGTGTAGGGGGTCGTGCTGGGGGTGGTGTTTCAGGGTTTAGGGCAGTGCAGTGGTGTTTGGGCAGTGTAGGGTGTCATGCTGGGGCTAGTGTTTCAGGATTTAGGGCAGAGCAATGGTGCTCAGGCAGTGTAGGGGGTTTTGCTGGAGGTGGTGTTTCAGGGTTTAGGGCAGTGCAGTGGTGTTCGTGCAGTGTAGGGGGTGGTGTTTCAGGGTTTAGGGCAGTGGTGTTCAGGCAGTGTAGGGGGTCTTGCTGGGGTTGATGTTTCAGGGTTTAGGGCAGTGCAGTGGTGTTCGGGCAGTGTAGGGGGTCATGCTGGGGGTGGTGTTTCAGGGTTTAGGGCAGTGCAGTGGTGTTCGGGCAGTGTAGGGGGTCGTGCTGGGGGTGGTGTTTCAGGGTTTAGGGCAGTGCAGTGGTGTTCGGGCAGTGTAGGGGGTCGTGCTGGGGGTGGTGTTTCAGGGTTTAGGGCAGTGCAGTGGTGTTCGGGCAGTGTAGGGTGTCGTGCTGAGGGGTGGTGTTTCAGGGTTTAGGGCAGTGCAGTGGTGTTCGGGCAGTGTAGGGGGTCGTGCAGGGGGTGGTGTTTCAGGGTTTAGGGCAGTGCAGTGGTGTTTGGGCAGTGTAGGGGGTCGTGCAGGGGGTGGTGTTTCAGGGTTTAGGGCAGTGCAGTGGTGTTCGGCCAGTGTAGGTGGTCTTGCTGGGGGTGGTGTTTCAGGCTTTAGTGCAGTAGTGTTCGGGCAGTGTAGGGGGTCTTGCTGGGGGTGGTGTTTCAGGGTTTAGGGCAGTGTTGTGGTGTTCGGGCAGTGTAGGGGGTCTTGCTGGGGCTGGTGTTTCAGGGTTTAGGGCAGTGCAGTGGTTTTCGGGCAGTGTAGGCGGTCGTGCTGGTGCTGGTGTTTCAGGGTTTAGGGCAGTGCAGTGGTGTTCGGGCAGTGTACGGGGTTGTGCTGGGGCTGGTGTTTCAGGGTTTAGGGCAGTGCAGTGGTGTTCGGCCAGTGTAGGGGGTCGTGCTGGGGGTGGTGTTTCAGGGTTTAGGGCAGTGCAGTGGTGTTCGGGCAGTGTAGGGGGTCATGCTGGGGGGGGTGTTTCAGGGTTTAGGGCAGTGCAGTGGTGTACGGGCAGTGTAGGGGGTCTTGCTGGGGGTGGTGTTTCAGGGTTTAGTTCAGTGGTGTTCGGGCAGTGTAGGGGTCTTGCTGGGGGTAGTGTTTCAGGGTTCAGGGCAGTGCAGTGGTGTTCGTGCAGTGTAGGGGGTCGTGCTGGGGGTGGTGTTTCAGGGTTTAGGGCAGTGCAGTAGTGTTCGGGCAGTGTAGGGGATCATGCAGGGGTGGTGTTTCAGGGTTTAGGGCAGTGCAGTGGTGTTCGGGCAGTGTAGGGGGTCGTGCTGGGGGTGGTGTTTCAGGGTTTAGGGCAGTGCAGTGGTGTTCGGGCAGTGTAGGGGGTCGTGCAGGGGGTGGTGTTTCAGGGTTTAGGGCAGTGCAGTGGTGTTTGGGCAGTGTAGGGGTCGTGCTGGGGCTGGTGTTTCAGAGTTTAGGGCAGTGCAGTGGTGTTCGGGCAGTGTAGGGGTCTTGCTGGGGGTGGTGTTTCAGGGTTTAGGGCAGTGGTGTTCGGGCAGTGTAGGAGGTCTTGCTGGGGGTGGTGTTTCAGGGTTTAGGGCAGTGCAGTGGTGTTCGGGCAGTGTAGGGGTCTTGCTGGGGGTAGTGTTTCAGGGTTTAGGGCAGTGCAGTGGTGTTCGTGCAGTGTAGGGGGTCGTGCTGGGGATGGTGTTTCAGGGTTTAGGGCAGTGCAGTAGTGTTCGGGCAGTGTAGGGGGTCATGCAGGGGGTGGTGTTTCAGGGTTTAGGGCAGTGCAGTGGTGTTCGGGCAGTGTAGGGGTCGTGCTGGGGGTGGTGTTTCAGGGTTTAGGGCAGTGCAGTGGTTTTTGGGCAGTGTAGGGGGTCGTGCTGGGGGTGGTGTTTCAGGGTTTAGGGCAGTGGTGTTCGGGCAGTGTAGGGGGTCTTGCTGGGGGTGATGTTTCAGGGTTTAGGGCAGTGCAGTGGTGTTCGGGCAGTGTAGGAGGTCTTGCTGGGGGTAGTGTTTCAGGGTTTAGGGCAGTGCAGTGGTGTTCGGGCAGTGTAGGGGTCATGCTGGGGGTGGTATTTCAGGGTTTAGGGCAGTGCAGTGGTGTTCGGGCAGTGTAGGGGTCGTGAAGGGGGTGGTGTTTCAGGGTTAAGGCAGTGCAGTGGTGTTCGGGCAGTGTAGGGGGTCGTGCTAGGGTATGTGTTTCAGGGTTTAGGGCAGTGCAGTGGTGTTCGGGCAGTGTAGGGGGTCGTGCTGGGGGTAGTGTTTTAGGGTTTAAGGTAGTGCAGTGGTGTTTGTGTAGTGTAGGGGGTCGTGCTGGGGGCAGTGTTTTAGGGTTTAGGGTAGTGCAGTGGTGCTTGTGTAGTGTAGGGGGTCGTGCTAGGGGTAGTGTTTTAGGGTAGTGCAGTGGTGTTTGTGTAGTGTAGGGGGTCATGTTTTAGGGTAGTGCAGTGGTGTTTGGGTAGTGTAGGGGGTCGTGCTGGGGGTAGTGTTTTAGGATTTAGGTTAGTGCAGTGGTGTTGGGGTAGTGTTTTAGGGTTTAGGGTAGTGCAGTGGTGTTTGTGTAGTGTAGGGGGTCATGCTGGGGGTAGTGTTTTAGGGTTTAGGATAGTGCAGTGGTGCTTGTGTAGTGTAGGGGGTCGTGCTGGGGTAGTGTTTTAGGGTTTAGGGTAGTGCAGTGGTGTTTTTGTAGTGTAGGGGGTCATGTTTTAAGATGCAACGCTCCAATACCTGACCAGTCTGCATTACATAAAACTGCAAAAAAACTAAAAATAAAAAGTGTTTTGCACACGTTTGTCATTGGGCTATATGTGGGCTACATCTGGGTAATATTTGTGCTACATTTGGGCTCTTTTTTCACTGGTGGCCATCTTGGAAGACTTCTTTGTTATGAAGTTTCCTAATTTCCTCATTTACTGCAGTCTCCTCAGTAGGAAATACTTTCAGTTTTTTACTTTGATTCCATCAAGAAGGCATTCAGATGTGTCACACATTTGCCATAAATTCAGAATGTTATTACTCTAGTTGTTCATTAGATCACTGTAGTAAAGCTACTGCTCACCAAGGAGTTAACTGGAAGTCTACTGCTGGTATTGAAAGTGATTGTTTCAGTCTGCATGTCAGAATTTTCTAATGAAATAGAAGCGGATTTGAGATCTCACTTAAAACATGCACTACATTTTCTTTTTGCAGCACTAACCATAATTTCTATGGCAAAAT
Organism: Calotriton arnoldi; assembly: GCA_963921515.1. NCBI lineage: Eukaryota > Metazoa > Chordata > Amphibia > Caudata > Salamandridae > Calotriton > Calotriton arnoldi. The sequence goes on from CAWUFW010009134.1 coordinate 259,906, forward strand.
GAACCCCTCATGTTGTTCCTTTTTAAATTAAATGTTTTAAGTGTTACCAGTTTATTCCAATCAAGATGGCTTCAGGTGTGCCATACTTTTGTCATAAGTAAGGCTGTTAGCACTCTAGTTGTTCTTTAGAACACTCTGGGAAGCTGCAGTAGAACCCAAAGGCATCAACTGACAGGCTGCTCCTGTTGAAATATAACAGGAAGATATTTGAGATCTCACTTAAAACATGTCCTAATTTTTCTTTCTACAGCACTAACCATAATTTCTATGGCAAAATTAACCCCCTCATTTTGTTCCTTTTTAAATTAAATGTTTTAAGTGTTACCAGTTTATTCCAATCAAGATGGCTTCAGGTGTGCCATACTTTTGTCATAAGTAAGACTGTTAGCGCTCTAGTTGTTCTTTAGAACACTCTGGGAAGCTGCAGTAGAACACAAAGGCATCAACTGACAGGCTGCTCCTATTGAAATATAACAGGAAGATATTTGAGATCACACTTGAAACATGGCCTGATTTTTCTTTCTACAGCACTAACCATAATTTCTATGACAAAATGAACCCCATCATTTTGTTCCTTTTTAAATTAAATGTTTTAAGTGTTACCAGTTTATTCCAATCAAGATGGCTTCAGGTGTGCCATACTTTTGTCATAAGTAAGACAGTTAGCGCTCTAGTTGTTCTTTAGAACACTCTGGGAAGCTGCAGTAGAACACAAAGGCATCAACTGACAGGCTGCTCCTGTTGAAATATAACAGGAAGATATTTGAGATCACACTTGAAACATGTCCTAATTTTTCTTTCTACAGCACTAACCATAATTTCTATGGCAAAATTAACCCCCTCATTTTGTTCCTTTTTAAATTAAATGTTTTAAGTGTTACCAGTTTATTCCAATCAAGATGGCTTCAGGTGTGCCATACTTTTGTCATAAGTAAGACTGTTAGCGCTCTAGTTGTTCTTTAGAACACTCTGGGAAGCTGCAGTAGAACACAAAGGCATCAACTGACAGGCTGCTCCTATTGAAATATAACAGGAAGATATTTGAGATCACACTTGAAACATGTCCTGATTTTTCTTTCTACAGCACTAACCATAATTTCTATGACAAAATGAACCCCATCATTTTGTTCCTTTTTAAATTAAATGTTTTAAGTGTTACCAGTTTATTCCAATCAAGATGGCTTCAGGTGTGCCATACTTTTGTCATAAGTAAGACAGTTAGCGCTCTAGTTGTTCTTTAGAACACTCTGGGAAGCTGCAGTAGAACACAAAGGCATCAACTGACAGGCTGCTCCTGTTGAAATATAACAGGAAGATATTTGAGATCACACTTGAAACATGTCCTAATTTTTCTTTCCAGAGCACTAACCATAATTTCTATGACAAGAGGAACCCCATCATTTTGTTCCTTTTAAATTAAATGTTTTAAGTGTTACCAGTTCATTGCAATCAAGATGGCTTCAGGTGTGCCATACTTTTGTCATAAGTAAGGCTGTTAGCACTCTAGTTGTTCTTTAGAACACTCTGGGAAGCTGCAGTAGAACACAAAGGAATCAACTGACAGTCTCTGCCCTTGTTGGATGTACATGTTTTACTGAGAATGTCAGACTTCATTCTCACATGACTGAGAAAGATAATGTGAATTTACAGAAAATATGCTCTCATTTTAGCTTCTGGGGCACCTTCCAAAACTGTATGGGACAAGCATGTGAAAATAGTTTTCTCTCAAACATGATTCATGATATCCCAGCAGAAGGTTTTTCACAGGGTAAAATCACCTTAGAACACACCACAATTCCTGAAATTCGTATGGTACCATCAACAAATGAATTCTAATGTAACTAAAGTCTGTTATCACCCTTTATAGTTCTCCTTTTGGTAACCCTCAAAATTTTCGATTCACTACAATGCATTTCAATGGGGTACTATCATTTATATTGGTCCCAAGATGGCTGCCAGCAATTCCAGGATGAAGTGCTGACAGCCAATCAGATCTCACGATGACATGTGTGGTTAGGCTCCGCCCAGATATATATGTGTTTTTACTTTTGATTTTCTCAGCAACTACTGAACGGATTTACACCATTTAACAAAAAGGGTTCTTTTTGAACCAAGAACTACCTCTTTGCCAAATTTGGTGTAATTCCGTTCAGCAGTTCGGGCTGTAGCCTTGCATAAAGTTTCCTATGGGAAATTGATTTTTGACTCTTATTTTTTTAATTTCTCCGCAACTACTGAACGGATTTACACCATTTAACAAAAAGGGTTCTTTCTGAACCAAGAACTACCTCTTTGCCAAATTTGGTGTAATTCCGTTCAGCAGTTCGGGCTGTAGCCGTGTCTAAAGTTTCCTACGGGAAAATGAATGGGGAAAACACGTTTTGGGACCCCCTTTTTCTCGGCCCCGCTTGACGAATCACCCTGAGACTTTCAGGGTAGGAGCGGACCGGAGCGGGCCATAAAGTTTAAAAATTTCGCGAAGATTCGTCAACCGACGCAAGAGTTATGTCAAATAGAATGTCGCGGATTTCCTATGGAAAATAGGTCCTAACTATAACTATCTACTGGCGACCAGTAGATAATATATATATATATATATATATATATATATATATATATATATAAATTCACTGAAAAAACCATAGGTTTTAGGGAAAGTTATAGTTAGTTGGACATTGCACTCGTACAAAACCCGTGAAATTCCCCCGTTATAGTTAGTTCAGCTAACTATAACTCGCGCCCCCGCAATGCACTGATGATGACGTCACATATTACATCACTCATGACATGGTCAGTGACATCACTGATGACATCACTGATGACATCTCAAATGACATCACTGATGACAACATCCATGTGAGAATTTAATGCATCTTCTCACACCCTAATATAACTTTTGATACACCCACTCTAAATTACAGACTGCCATTCTCAAAACCATACACACTCCAATACCAATAAGTACATATCCACTCACTGATTCTTAGGTCTACACACACACATCTACTCACTCACCCGTACAGTCACTCATACTTACAGTCACTCAGTACAGGACTATCATATGCACTCATACACCTATATAAACACTCACACAACGCAACTCATCCATAGAGGTACTCACACACCTAGTCAGTCATGCAAATAATTAATCACACTCCAATTTACTCACCTATACAGTTATACACACCAGCTCACTTACTCATAAAAATACTAGCACATTCTTACGCTCCTATGCAATCACTGATGCAAGCACACACTCATCCATACAGCCACTCTCACAATCACACACTCTCACTTATAGCCATTTATATACTCCAACACACATATATACTGCCTTTCACATATGTAGTTACTCACACATGTACCACTGAGATATACATTCAATCACTAACACACCCATACACACACTCACCCACCCATACAGTCCATCACAGACGCACTCTTGAAACCATGCACCCAGTGAATCACCCACTCACACATCTAGGCACAGAGTCACACACACCCCACCCACACAAACACTGAGGCACCCATACAGATACTCAGAGAACCAATCCATAACCCATATAGACACTCATTTAGCTAGTCAGAAACCCATGCAGCTGCTTACACAACAACAGACAGACGGATACAGACATTCACACAGTTTAGTCACTCACCCATGCATCTAGTAAGATACGTTTAATCACTCACTTATAGACTCAGTCACGCACCTACTAAATCATCCATTCAGACGCTTATACACCCACTCATTCTTCAATACGCCTTTCCCTATATATATTAAACATATTTAAACTTTACAGAAACACACAGTCACTGGATGATGTCAGTGATGTCATCAGTGATGTCACTGACCATGTCATGAGTGATGTAATATGTGACGTCATCAGCAGTGCATTGCGGGGCGCGAGTTATAGTTAGCTGAACTAACTATAACGGGGGAATTTCACGGGTTTTGTACGAGTGCAATGTCCAACTAACTATAACTTTCCCTAAAACCTATGGTTTTTTCAGTGAATTTCTAAGGTTTTTTAAATGCTAAACCCTAACTATAACAGTGCCTGAAACCTATGGTTTTTTCAGTGAATTTCAAAGGTTTTTAAAATGCTAATTCCTAACTATAACAATGCCTGAAACCTATGGTTTTTTCAGTGAATTTCAAAGGTTTTTTAAATGCTAATTCCTAACTATAACGTGTCTGAAACCTATGGTTTTTTCAGTGAATTTCAAAGGTTTTGTAAATGAAAATTTTTAAATGTATTAATTGTTATATTTATTTTTTTGATACTGATTTATAACATTTTTTTAAACTATTTATTTTTAGATATTTTATTTTTTAAATTACATTGTAATTACATTCTACAGTACATTACAAAATATACTTTCTCAGAATGAATTACTTTAGTTTAAATACTTTGCAAATAGGCAATAGACTTTTAAGTACAGTAGTTACAGTTGTTGCAATGGGCAACACAATTTCAAAACAATGCAACATTGAGCTCAATGTGAATTTCTAGTTAAATGCAATTAGTTACTTTATGGATTACTTTTCTAACCACAGGACTGGATCCTAGATTCAGTCCTGGGACATCTCCTGTAAACAGTTGAGAAAAAGCGTTTTGGTTACAGTAGTGATTTTTAAGGAATATTATTGTATTTTAAAAGTTGACAAACTTTTTCACATAGAATCACCAATGTTATCCTATGGGAGGAAATTCACTTAGCAGGTAAGTAGTGTTATAGTTACTTTTTCTTACTCAGAGGTGGATCCTGGAACCAGCACTGGTGCATCTCCTGTAAACAGTTGAAAGAATGTGTTTAAGTCACACAGGCGATTTTTAAGGAATATTTGTAGTTTGTGAAAATTGACACTTTAAGAAACTTTTCTGCTGAAAACCAGACAATGGATTCCTATGGAAAGAAATTCAAGTTACTGGTAGGTACGGTTAGAATTACTTTTCAGGGTCAGTGCTGGGCTAAAAGATGCAGCACTGGGTTCTCTCCTGATAACAGGTGAGTAAATCGGAATTCATAGTTCGGATGATTTTAGAGAAATATTATAAAGTTCCAAAACTCCACACTTAGAAGAATTTCCAAGTGAAACCAGTCAATGTTAGCCTATGGAAGGAAATTCAAGTTACTGTTAAGTACGGTTAGAATTACTTTTCAGGGTCAGTGCTGGGCTAAAAGATGCAGCACTGGGTTCTCTCTTGATAACAGGTGAGTAAATCGGAATTCGTAGTTCAGCTGATTTTAGAGGAATATTTGTAAGTTTCAAAAATCGACACTTAGAAACTTTTTCAGCAAAAAGCAGCCAATGATATCCTATGGAAGGAAATTCAAGTTACTGGTAAGTACGGTTAAAATTACTTTTCAGGATCAGTACTGGGCTGAAAGATGCAGCACTGAGGTCTCTCCTGTAACAGGTGAGTAAATCGGAATTCGTATTTCGGCTGATTTTAGAGGAATATTATAAAGTTCCAAAACTCCACACTTAGAAGAATTTCCAAGTGAAACCAGTCAATGATATCCTATGGAAGGAAATTCAAGTTACTGGTAAGTACGGTTAAAATTACCTTTAAGGATCAGTACTGGGCTGAAAGATGCAGCACTGAGGTCTCTCCTGATAACAGGTGAGTAAATAGGAATTCGTAGTTCAGCTGATTTTAGAGGAATATTTGCACAATGGTGAAGGGAGGGGCGGGGCCTGAGGTGACATCTGTGCAAACGCGCCCCGTGGCGCGTTTTAAGTTGGGGGATTAAGTCCCCTTGAATCATGAGGGTCCCTGGGGTCCAACTAGCCCACCCTGTACCTCCAGTATGCACCAGGGAGCTGCGTTGCAGAGAGGTGTTCAGAGGCCACGCCCTTTTTGCACCTCTCTGCAATGCAGCTCTGTGGCGCTTTCTGGACGTACCTGTTGGGCTAGTTGGCCCCTAGGGACCCTCAGGATTGAAGGGGATTTAATTCCCCATCTTAAAATGCGCCACGGGGCCTGTTTGCACACATGTCACCTGAAGCCCCGCCCCCTCCCTTCACCACTGTGCAAACGCACCCCGTGGCGCGTTTTAAGTTGGGGGATTAAGTCCCCTTGAATCCTGAGGGTCCCTGGAGTCCAACTAGCCCACCATGTACTTCTAAAAGTGCCACAGAGCTGCGTTGCAGAGAGGTGTAAAAAGGGGCGTGGCCTCTGTACACCTCTCTGCAACGCAGCCCCTGGCGCATACTGGAGGTTCCTGGTGGGCTAGTTGGCCCCAGGGACCCCCAGTATTCAAGGGGAATTACTTCCCTTCTTAAAACGCACCAGGGGCGTGTTTGCAGAGTACTGCAGGGAGGGGGCGGGGCCTCCGGCACGATGCCGGTCGTTTTTTTTTTGGGGTTTTGTTTTAATGGGAGGGGGCTGCGTGGCCCCCTTCCCTTGGCCACTTTTGGCCCCGGGGACCCCATCCCCCGGGGCCTGAGCAATTTATTTATTTTTTTAATAAAAAAAAAACGGGAAGGGGGCCGCGTGGCCCCCCTTCCCTGGGCCTGTATTGGCCCCGGGGACCCCATCCCCCGGGGCATGCCCTCGATTTTTTTTTTTAATTTGGAGGGGGCTGCGTGGCCCCCTCCTCAGGCCATTTAAGGCCCCGGGGACCCCATCCCCCGGGGCCGGCCTTGCCCTTTTTTTAAAAATTTTTATTTGGGGAGGGGGCTGCGTGGCCCCCTCCCTGGTCACTTATGGCCCCGGGGACCCCATCACCCGGGGCCTGGCCTCTGGTTGGGGACTGGGGGGTCCCCAATCCCCCACAGTCCCAGCCGGCTCCCGGCGTCCTACGGGAGCCGGCATTGCTTTTCCACATGGGGATCAGCTAACATGCTGCTCCCCATGTGGAAAAGCAATTGGGTTTGCATTTTGAAAGAGAGAGCAGGTTTCCTGCTCTCTCTTTCAAAATGCAAACCAAGTTTGCTATGACAGGACGGGAGCCGCGAGGCTCCCGTCCTGTCATAGAAAGCTACAGTGTCCCGGGGGTAGGCACCCCGGGACACTGCATGAGCCGGCCCTGGGGGGTGGCGGTCCCCATGGCCATCAAGGGCTCCCGGAGGGGGGCCGCGCGGCCCGCCTCCCATCCAGTGCACAGCCCCGGGGAGGTGGTGGTCCCCGGGGCTTTGGGGTCCGTAACGGACCCCCATATTCAAATCTTTAGTGCCCCGGGAGGTGGCGGTCCCGGGGCGTGTGGGGGCTGGAGCCCCCCACACAGGTCAAAAATGTTTTAAAAAAGAAGCCCCGGGGGTGGCGGTCCTCGGGGCTGCGGGAGGGCCAAGAGCCCTCCCGCACCATTATGTTTTCAAAGCCCCGGGGGTGGCGGTCCCCAGGGCTTGGGGGCCTTAGAGGCCCCCACATTAAATTTAAACCCCCCCACCATGCCCCCGGGACTTGGCCCACCCGGGGCAAATTAACAACAAGCGCGGGAGACCGCGCTTCGTTTTTTTCTCGGCGGGATTCGTGCACCCTAAGCGCATCCCGCCAATTTTTTTTTAAAAATGCTTTTTTCTGCCCAGGGGTCCTTGTGGGACCCCTGAGCAGACCTAGGGGTCAGGGTGTTTCTACCCTGTCCCCTTTGTGCGTTTTGCGCACTTGTTTCTTTTTTTCTTGGCAGGATCTGCGCACCCTAAGCGCATCCCGCCGATTTAAAAAAAAAAATGCTTTTTCTGCCCAGGGGTCCTTGTGGGACCCCTGAGCAGACCTAGGGTCAGGGTGTTTCTACCCTGCCCCCTTTTGCGCTTTGCGCACTTGTTTCTGTCCCTCGGTTCTACCGAGGGACAAAATGGCTGCCAACACTTCCTGATTTGGAGTGTTGACAGCCAATTAGCATGCAGCTCGTGATCGGGAGAGTACGCGGACCCTACTCGTCCATAGATATATATGTGATTTTATTTGTGATTTTCTCAGAAACTACTGAACGGATTTACACCATTTAAGCAAAAGGCACGACACTGAACCAAGGGCTACCTCTTTGCCAAATTTGGTGTAATTCCGTTCAGCAGTTCGGGTTGTAGCTGCGACTAAAGGTTCCTATGGAAAAATGAATGGGGAAAACGCGATTTGGGACCCCTCTTTTTTCTCGGCTTCCGCTTGACGAATCAACCCGAGACTTTCAGGGTAGGAGCGGAGCGGAGCGCCCAACAAGTTGGAAACTTTCGCGAAGATTCGTCAACCGGCGCCAACGTTATTTCAAATAGAATGTCGCAGATTTCCTATGGATAATAGGTCCTAACTATAACTATCTACTGGCGACCGCCAGTAGATAATATATATATATATATATATATATATTCTCAACAAAGCAGTCCAAGAACGAAGGGCGCACTTTTCACAGCTGGTGCGCGTGGCGGGGCCGGACTTGCCCCGAAAAACAATTTGTCACCAAGCAAGTAACACGCTGCACTCTCTCAGATATTATAAAGATTTATTGAAGCCAGTTACACTCCTTCTCTGGAGAAGGAGTGTAACTGGCTTCAATAAATCTTTATAATATCTGAGAGAGTGCAGCGTGTTACTTGCTTGGTGACAAAATATATATATATATATATATATATATATATATATATATATATATATATATATTATCTACTGGCGGTCGCCAGTAGATAGTTATAGTTACAACCTATTATCCATAGGAAATCCGCGACATTCTATTTGAAATAACTCTCTTGCCGGTTGACGTATCTTCGCGAAATTTTCAAACTTCGTGGGGCGCTCCGGTCCGCTCCTACCTTGAAAGTCTCGGGGTGATACGTCAAGCGGGGCCGAGAAAAAAGGGGGTCCCAAAACGCGTTTCCCCATGCATTTTCCCATAGGAAACTTTAGACACGGCTACAGCCTGAACTGCTGAACGGAATTACACCAAATTTGGCAAAGAGGTAGTTCTTGGTTCAGAAAGAACCCTTTTGTTAAATGGTGTAAATCCGTTCAGTAGTTGCTGAGAAAATCAAAAAGTAAAAGTACATATATATCTATGGGCACGGAGGATTCGCGCACCCTCCCGATCACGAGCTGCATGTTAATGGCTGTCAGCTGGCTGTCAACATTCCGATTCAGGAAATGTTGGCAGCCATTTTGTCCCTCGGTAGAACCGAGGGACAGAAACAAGTGCGCAAAGCGCACAAAGGGGGAGGGTAGAAACACCCTGACTCCTAGGTTTGCTCAGGGGTCCCACAAGGACCCCCTGGGCAAAAAATTTTTTTTTTTAAAAATCGGCAGGATGCGCTCAGGGGCGCGAACCCTGCCGAAAAAAAAACCGAACCGCGGTCTCCCGCGCTCGATAGTAACTGGCCCCGGGTGGCCCAAGTCCCGGGGCATGCTGGGGGGGTTAATTTTATGTGTGGGGGCCTCTAAGGGCCCCCAAGCCCGGGGACCACCACCCCCGGGGCTTTATGTACAATGGTGCGGGAGGGCTCTGAGCTCCCGCAGCCCCGGGGACCACCACCTCCCCGGGGCTTCTTTTTTTTATTAAAACCTGTGTGGGGGGCTCCAGCCCCCCACACGCCCCGGGGACCACCACCTCCCCGGGGCACTAAGAAAAATTACAATGGGGGTCCGTTTTGGACCCCCAGAGCCCCGGGGACCACCACCTCCCCGGGGCTGTGCACTGAATGGGAGGGGGGCCGCGCGGCCCCCTCCTGGAGCCCTTGATGGCCCTGGGGACCACCACCCCCCAGGGTCGGCTCCTGCAGTGTCCCGGGTGCCTACCCCGGGACACTGCTGTTTGTAATGACAGGACGGAGCCTCGCGGCTCCCGTCCTGTCATTGCAAACTTGCTTTGGATATTGGAAGAGAGAGCAGGAAACCTGCTCTCTCTTCCAATATCCAAAGCCGATAGCTTTCCACATGGGGAGCTGCATCTTAGCAGCTCCCCATGTGTAAAGCAATGCCGGCTCCCGTAGGACACGGGAGCCGGCGGGACTGTGGGGGATTGGGGACCCCCCACAGTCCCCAACGAGAGGGCCAGCCCGGGGGATGGGGTCCCCGGGGCAAGTAGGGCTCGGGAGTGGGGGCCACGCGGCCCCCTCCCCCAAATTTTTTTTTTTAAAAACGATCGGGCCCGCAGGCCCCGCCCCCTTCCTTCACCACTCTGCAAACGCGCCCCTGGCGCGTTTGCAGAGGGGAACGAATCCCCTTGAATACTGGGGGTCCCTAGGGGCCAACTAGCCCACCAGGAACCTCCAGTATGCGCCAGGGGCTGCCTTGCAGAGAGGTGTACAGAGGCCACGCCCTTTTACACCTCTCTGCAACGCAGCTCTATGGCGCTTTTGGAGGTATATGGTGGGCTAGTTGGACTCCGGGGACCCTCAGGATTCAAGGGGACTTAATCCCCCAACTTAAAATGCGCCACTAGGCGCGTTTGCACAGTGGTGAGGGAGGGGCGGGGCTTGAGGTGACATGTGTGCAAACAGGCCCCGTGGCGCGTTTTAAGATGGGAATTAAATCCCCTTCAATCCTGAGGGTCCCTGGGGGCCAACTAGCCCAACAGGTACATCCAGAAAGCGCACAGAGCTGCGTTGCAGAGAGGTGTAAAAGGGGTGTGGCCTCTCTACACGTCTCTGCAACGCAGCCCCTGGCGCATATTGGAGGTTCCTGGTGGTCTAGTTGGCCCCTAGGGACCCTCAGGATTCAAGGGAACTTAATCCCCCAACTTAAAACGCGCCACGGGGCGCGTTTGCAAAGATGTCACCTCAGGCCCCGCCCCTCCCTTCACCATTGTGCAAATATTCCTCTAAAATCAGCCGAAATAGGAATTCCGATTTACTCACCTGTTATAAGGAGAGACCTCAGTGCTGTATCTTTCAGCCCAGTACTGGTCCTGAAAAGTAATTTTAACCGTACTTACCGGTAACTTGAATTTCCTTCATAGGCTAACATTGACTGGTTTCACTTGGAAATTCTTCTAAGTGTGGAGTTTTGGAACTTTAAAATATTCCTCTAAAATCAGCCGAAATACGAATTCCGATTTACTCACCTGTTATCAGGAGAGGCCTCAGTGCTGCATCTTTCAGCCCAGTACTGATCCTCAAAAGTAATTTTAACCGTACTTACCGGTAATTTGAATTTCCTTCATAGGCTAACATTGACTGGTTTCACTTGGAAATTCTTCTAAGTGTGGAGTTTTGGAACTTTAAAATATTCCTCTAAAATCAGCCGAAATACGAATTCCGATTTACTCACCTGTTATCAGGAGAGACCTCAGTGCTGCATCTTTCAGCCCAGTACTGATCCTGAAAAGTAATTTTAACTGTACTTACCGGTAACTTGAATTTCCTTCATAGGCTAACATTGACTGGTTTCACTTGGAAATTCTTCTAAGTGTGGAGTTTTGGAACTTTAAAATATTCCTCTAAAATCAGCCGAAATACGAATTCCGATTTACTCACCTGTTATCAGGAGAGACCTCAGTGCTGCATCTTTCAGCCCAGTACTGATCCTGAAAAGTAATTTTAACCGTACTTACCGGTAACTTGAATTTCCTTCATAGGCTAACATTGACTGGTTTCACTTGGAAATTCTTCTAAGTGTTGATTTTTGAAACATACAAATATTCCTCTAAAATCAGCCGAAATCCGAATTCTGATTTACTCACCTGTTATCAGGAGAGACCTCAGTGCTGCATCTTTCAGCCCAGTACTGGTCCTGAAAAGTAATTTTAACCGTACTTACCAGTAACTTGAATTTCCTTCCATAGGCTAACATTGACTGGTTTCACTTGGAAATTCTTCTAAGTGTGGAGTTTTGGAACTTTAAAATATTCCTCTAAAATCAGCCGAAATACGAATTCCGATTTACTCACCTGTTATCAGGAGAGACCTCAGTGCTGCATGTTTCAGCCCAGTACTGATCCTCAAAAGTAATTTTAACCGTACTTACCGGTAACTTGAATTTCCTTCATAGGCTAACATTGACTGGTTTTCAGCAAAAAAGTTTCAAAGTGTTGATTTTCACAAACTACAAATATTCCTTAAAAATCGCCTGTATGACTTAAACGCATTCTTTCAACTGTTTACAGGAGATGCACCAGTGCTGGATCCAGGATCCAACAATGAGTAAGAAAAAGTAACGATAACAGTTTTTACCTGCTAAGTGAATTTCCTTCCATAGGATAACATTGGTGATTCTATGAGAAAAAGTTTCAAAGTGTCAACTTTTAAAATACAATAATATTCCTTAAAAATCACGACTGTAACCAAAACGCTTTTACTCAACTGTTTACAGGAGATGTACCAGGACTGAATCTAGGATCCAGTCCTGTGGTTACAAAAGTAATCCATAAAGTAACTAATTGCATTTAACTAGAAATTCACATTGAGCTGAATGTTGCATTGTGTTTGAAAATGTGTTGCCCATTGCAACAACTGTAACTACTGTACTTAAAAGTCTATTGCCTATCTGCAAAGTATTTAAACTAAAGTAATTCATTCTGAGAAAGTATTTTTTGTAATGTAATGTATAATGTAATTACAATGTAATTTGACAAATAAAATATGTAAAAAAAATTGTTTCTAAAAATGTAGTAAATCAGTATGAAAAAAATTAATATAACAATTAATACATTTAAAAATTGTCATTTACAAAACCTTTGAAATTCACTGAAAAAACCGTAGGTTTCAGGCACGTTATAGTTAGAAATTAGCATTTAAAAAACCTTTGAAATTCACTGAAAAAACCATAGGTTTCAGACACGTTATAGTTACAAATTAGCATTTAAAAAACCTTTGAAATTCACTGAAAAAACCATAGGTTTCAGACACGTTATAGTTACAAATTAGCATTTAAAAACCTTTGAAATTCACTGAAAAAACCATAGGTTTTAGGGACAGTTATAGTTACTTGGACATTGCACTCGTACAAAACCCGTGAAATTCCCCCGTTATAGTTAGTTCAGCTAACTATAACTCGCGCCCCGCAATGCACTGCTGATGACGTCACATATTACATCACTCATGACATGGTCAGTGACATCACTGATGACATCACTGATGACATCTCAAATGACATCACTGATGACATCATCCACGTGATAATCTGATGCACCTCCTCACACCCTAATATAATCTTTGATACACCCACTCTAAATTACAGACTGCCATTCGCAAAACCATAGACACTCCAACACCAATAACTACATACCCACTCACTGATTCTTAGGTCTACACACACACATCCACTCACTCACCCGTACAGTCACTCATACTTACGGTCACTCAGTACAGGACTATCATATGCACTCTTACTCCTATATAGACACTCAAACAACACCACTCATCCATAGAGATACTCACACACCTAGTCAGTCATGCAAATAATTAAACACACTGCCATTTACTCACCTATACAGTTATACACACACCAGCTCACTTACTCATACAAATAGTAGCACATTGTTACGCTCTTATACAATCACTGATACAAGCACACAATCATCCATACAGCCACTATCACAATCACTCACTCTTGCTTATAGCTATTTATATACTCCAACACACATATATACTGCCTTTCACATATGTAGTTACTCACACATGTACCACTGGGACATACATTCACTCACTAACACACTCTTACACACACTTACCCACCCATACAGTCTATCACAGATGCACTCTTGAAACCATCCACCCAGTGAATCACCCACTCACACATCTATGCACAGAGTTGCACACACCCCTCCCACACAAACACTCAGGCACCCATACAGATACTCAGACAAGCATTCAATAACTCATATAGAAAATCATTTAGCTATTCACAAACACATGCAGCCACTTACACAGCAACAGACAGACGGATACAGACATACACCCAGTTTAGTCACTAACCCATGCATTCAGTAAGATACGTTAAATCACTCACTTATAGAGTCAGTCACGCACCTACTAAATCATCCATACAGACACTTAGACACCCACTCATTCTTCAATACGTCTTTTCCTATATATTTTAAAAATATTTAAACTTTACAGAAACACACAGTCACTGGATGATGTCATCAGTGATGTCATTTGAGATGTCATCAGTGATGTCATCAGTGATGTCACTGACCATGTCATGAGTGATGTAATATGTGACGTCATCAGCAGTGCATTGCGGGCGCAAGTTATAGTTAGCTGAACTAACTATAACGGGGAATTTCACGGGTTTTGTACGAGTGCAATGTCCAAGTAACTATAACTGTCCCTAAAACCTATGGTTTTTTCAGTGAATTTCAAAGGTTTTTTAAATGCTAATTTGTAACTATAACGTGTCTGAAACCTATGGTTTTTTCAGTGAATATATATATATATATATATATATATATATATATATATGTATACTTCCCATCAACGGAGTTCAGGCATTAAACTTCACCGAAACCTAAAAGAAAGAACAGGACAGTCAAAAGAGAAGTAAACCTTCAACCTTACTATAAGTTAATAGTGTCAGAGAGCGGCAACACCACGGTATAGTACAGGTATAAGAGATAATAGAGGAAGAGATTATTGTGACATGCTCTGGTGGGTGGAGCGTTCTGGTTGAAGTTAGTAATTTTATGTTTGTAATTGCAGATGCTTGTGAAGATCCGCGCTAGGGGTCCAGTGAGGAGGAGGCGTAGCTGTGGCAGTCTCTCTGTTTTCTCATTCCCAAACCACTTTCCCCCTCTTCACTGTTTGCAGATAAAACTAGTCCATTGACAGTGGAGTTTGGATTTGGGCTAATATCTTCTGCTCCTGTGGAAGCCGGTTCTCAGGTTTGTGGTACTCATGCTTGCTCGTGGGCACTGAAAGAAATCTCAAGCGCAAATGAAATAAAAACCTCTACTTTGCGCCGGCAAGGTGGAATTCAGGAACTCGGCCGCGGAGTCCCCGAATTCCGCAAACTCCATGAGTGGAGCAGAGTTTTCTACCGGTCCTACCTATAAGTAGCAGGTGCTACTGTTACCAACTGTAGTGATACTCTGTTCATCGACCTCTGAGGCTCAGAGACTAAATTCAAGCACTTGACTATCCGAGGTAAAACATTATATCAGCACATAGAGAAACTAGAGGTTTAGATGGAGATGGTCCATCATGGATCAAAAGGGAATGGAGTGTGTGAACTGTGAAGTGCCCAAAGTACCATTCCTAGATTGTTAGCAGGTATTTCTCATGTACTGCTGAGATTCAGCGAGGAACACTTTTGCTGTACAATGGTGAAGCCAGTAACACAGGTGGATTTATTATCGTTCATGTAATGTTGTTAACAAACTAATCACATCATGTGGGTCAGAGGAAATTCACCTAGAACAGCCTATCTCTCAAGTATTGATTTTTACTTACTTTGAAGCTGTGGCATTTTGATGAAGCGTACCTGTAAGCTATAGCTTCTTCAGAAACAAAGGCAAAATTTAACATAAAATCAGAAATTTGGATGTCAGCTTGAATTGCATTTTGAAATACTTGTTGACCACTATCCGGGGAACTATTGAAGCAGTTAAAGCTGTACAAAGAGCTGTTTGTTTAGAAATCAAAACTGCATCTGATGTCACATACTTCCTGTAGGCTGTTTCTAAATTGGATCACCAGTGCCCATTTCATCAGTGCAATTTTTTATAGAAATCCTCTTACTCCGTCAGATGTGGAAATCTTGTTACCTGCTCATTGAGCAATCCACTTAGGATAGATGATTTGCACGTCAGTGGTCTTTGTTGAAATTCACTCACCCAGATACTCAAAGGCCTTCTATCAAAGTTTATATCCATTGATGTCTCAATTTATTGACAAATACAGTACAGCATATCATAGCAAAGTAAGTATTGGGTGTTAATGCATTATTTGTTGATCTAAAAAAAATATAAAATCTGAAAAGAAATGGAATTACAGTATGAAAACAAGCATTGGCAAAGTCAAGAGATCTGGCAATTCTTATTTTGTTTTGTCTTGGTTTTTGCGTAACTTCATTGTTAGATAATATGCTGGGCCCTCATCAATATAAAAACAAAATCATTTGCTACAGGCAAGATTTTTTTAGGTCTACAGAAAACTGCACATTACCATAGTACTCCCTGGCACTGAAGGGAACAACCACAGACTAATGGATGAAGTCTGACTGAAACTTATATAAGTAACTATGTTATACATATAATTTTCGTAAAATCAGAACGTGTTGGCTAAAACAGAAATGAAAAAGTGAATCAGTGTAGCATTGGCTGCAAGTCTCATGACTTTGAGCTAGAAGACATCCACTCTACTAAGAAAATCACTATAACTGACTTCAGAAGACATTCTTAGGTGTTAAGTATCAGAGATGGCTGAAGTGGCATTGAGCATTCCGTAGCCAATTAATCCATAAACACTGATAAGGCTCCAGTCACATCCCGTTTCATGATCTCAGCGTTTTTGCACTGATTGAGTAACAAGTTGACTGTCTCCACGACAGATCTCCTTGCAAGGGAGTGGTGGAAGTTGTGACTCATACTAAGGTTAAGAATTTTCCAGAGCAACCTAGGAAACACCTTTTCTGTCCTAATCTAGGAACCAACAAGTTAAGATGACTTCTTGAATGCATCCCATTTCATTCTCTGTTCTTTGACAAGAAGCATGAATACCATATAAAAGGGATAATCGACTGGTTCCATCATTCCAAATCTCAGGTCACTTAGAGACTGATTTAGAGTGTGGCAGACAGATACTCCATCACAAATGTGACTGATATCCTTCACCCCTTATTACACGTGCATTATATCCTAATACACTTGTAAAAAGGAAGAGGGGATATTCGTCACGTTTGTGATGAAGTACCTATCCGCCAGACTCTAAATCAGGCCTTTAGTATTCAGAAAACCTGAACATCACAAGTCAGGCATATTGCCAATACACACTAGCTATTCAATCTGGATGCCCACAAGGAGTCTCCAGCTCTCATTGAGAGATTCACATGCAGCTGGGACCTAAAGATATCCAGCTCCTTCTAGTGGATTTTCAATGCCAAATTGTATTCTCAGTGAAGGAATATATTACAGGCCTGTGCTTACCCTGCATCTTATTCTGACAATATATTAATCAACATTCCAATGATGCGTTGGGGATCTCTTTTAATGCATTTTATCCATTTTAATATCTACCACAAAAGAGACAAGCAATTTTCCATACTGTGTGCCGTAATATATCGAAGGCAATGTTAACTCTAGTGCCATGCAAAAAACTCCGATCAGATGTTTTACACTAGAAAGGTACCCTGTATGTTCTCTAAAGATTATGACGTAGACTTTTAATGTGTGAGGATAAGTCTGAGATTTGATGAGGTGGTGTGTATTTCTTTTTGTTGATTAAATGAAAGTTTGTTTTACAGTTTGGTGAAGTATTCAGCACCATATCTATTCCAGCTACTAACATTATTGGTATGTGTTGGAAATTGGGTCTCATCCCCCTCCCCTGGGGTCACAGCTGCTCCATCTCTAGCTTCTATCCAAGCCCTCAGCACCTTTTGAAGCTCATCCTTTTTGATGAGGCCTTTGAAAGAATAGTTGAATCCTTTGCAAAATCCTTTGAGTTGGTTCACTGAGTAGGTTTCTAAAGCTTCCAACTCAAACCCCATTACTGCAGATGTAGCTGCTGGCTCTACAGACTGAGATGATTTTTGAGAGAATTCAACAAAAATCGCCAGTCAGAAAAAAACGAATTTGGTTTTTATCTGTATGTGGATAGTAGTGTACATCAAATTACTGTCAGGTATTGCACAACACAAGTCCAATCCTCTGCTGATCACCCATGTTAGAAATCTGGTCCCTAGTTGGCAGAGGTATGCATCCTGTCCAAGTAGGAACCGCAATTCTAGTCAGGGTAAGTCATTCATACACTTAAATCTGCCCGTGCTCACCTTCTGGTAGCTTGGCACAGAGCAGTCAGGCTTAACATAATAGGCAATGGGTAAAGCAGTCGTGCCTACGTGGATACAGTAATACAGTGAAAACACCACAAAAATAGACTCCACAATGAGGTATGAAAATAGTATCTCTTTTACTCTTCAAAACAAGATAAAAACGATAAGAATCTAATTAAAGCATTTCAAGTTACGAATACCTCAAGTATGTACAATGCTGAAAGAGCCCTTGCGCTTTCAGTAGGTACTTTATGGTTACGCTGGGGAATTGACAGCCATCCCCACCGTAGATCGAATAGACTTTCTCACATGGTCAGCGCAATGCAATGCTTTCAAATGTTTTACAGTTAAAATGCAATGTCAAGTTTGCGGGAGACTGATCTACTCGCTCCGTTCGGGGACACTCGAAAGAGCGCTGGTGGGCGGCAGCAACCTCGAAAGTCCCAGAGTGTACAGTACCTTTCACAGGGGATTGAAGCAGTGTCATCGGCCTTGGGATCGGGCCCCGCGTTGCTGGAGTCTTCCCTTACTGAATTGGAGTCACGGAGTGCAGACGCCCGTCATTCCTTGATGCGTGAAGAGTGCGCTGGGTCACGCAGGACTGCCATCTGGCGCTGTGGCTTTGGCGAAGCCGACAAGCACGATGGTCTGCACTCGAGCAGGCAGATACGGTGGATCTTGATCAGTGCACAGCGCTGATGCATGTGGATGCCCAAAAGCAGCTGCCGACACTCTGCGAAGGCCCAGGACTGGTTGAAGGCAAGACAGGCAGAGACAGACTCTGGATTTGCAGAGCCTATCAGCGGTCATTTGTGCGAATGAAATCTTTGATGGCCCTGAGATTTCCTGAACAGGAAGCAATCCAACAAGCCCTGGGAGTTACTGAGGTTGCAAGGGGTTGTATAAAATAGGTCCAGTCCTTCCCACTGCTCAGGTCAGAGGAAGCAGCACAACACAGCAGAGAAGGGAGCAAAGTGGCAGTCCCTCCTGTAGCCCAGCAATCATCAGGCAACAGGCCAACCAGGCAAAGCAGTTAGGAAAGTGGCAGACTTTCCTGTAGCACAGCTCCTCGTCTTGGCAGAGTCTCTTGGGGACACCAAAGTGAATTAGTGAGAGGGGGTCATAGACCCAATACTTATACCCAAATGTGTCCTTGAAGTGGAGGTGACTACAGAACAAAGCCTTTGTGGTGCACAAGTCTCCTTTCAGCCCAGCTCTGTCTGCCACTCCATCTGTGGGAGGTAAATCAGTGTTTTGTGTGAGGCCAGGCCACTACCTATTCAGGTCTATGTGCCAGCTCCTCCCCTCCCTCTTACCCAGGAAGACCCATCCGTATGTAGATGCAGCTGAGTGTCCTGTACTTGTGGCTGTATAGGGGAATGCTCAAAGTGTAACTGTCACCCCACCCCAGATGTGTATGGAGACAGGCTGTAAGGCACACAAGAGAGCTAAGAGCAAAGAAATTTCCACTTTCTGGAAGTGGCATTTCAAGATTAGTAATATCAGGTCCAACTTTACCACTAAAGAGGATTTGTCATTACTGATCCAATGATACAGAACATAAAGCAGCTACTTCTCTGCAATAAGGAATTACACTTAAGAAGGGTATTTAAGGAATTCACAGTGTTAATCTATGAGAGGAGCAGGCCTCACAGTAGTGAAAACGAACTTGGGTAGTTGTCACTACCAGGATATGTAAATCAAAATGGTACATGTCCTCCCTTTTACTTACACAACACTCTGCATTTAGGGCTCCCTAGGGCCTACCTTAAGGGTGGCTGATATGTAATAAAAGGGGAGGATAAGGCTTGGCAAGTAGTTGGCAGTAAACTGCGTCGGCAGGCCCCGCAGTGGCAGGCCTGAGTGAGGTTTGAAATGCTATTACTGTGGGTGGCACAATCACTTCTGCAGACCCACTAGTAGCATTTGGTGTACAGGCCCTGGGTGTATGGTATACCACTTTACTAGGGACGTATGGTATACCACTTTACTAGGGATTTATAAGTGAACCAAATATGCCAATTGTGGATAAACCAAATGTTATCACATTTTAAATAAAGAGCAAATGCATTTTAAATACAGAGCACATGCACTTTAGCAGTGGTCTAAAGCTAGCAAAAACTAAGTCAAAAACAGAGAAGGAGGGAGGCAAAAAGTCTGGGGTAACCCTGCAAAAAGGGCCATTTCCAGCAGTATGAAAAAGTGATAGTTTTTTGTGGAAATATGTTGTTTCTTTTATTTGACTTAAACCCAGCTCTCTTACCAGAAATTCAAACGATGATGACAATAATAATATTTTTACAGCTACTACTATTACTAATAATATTACTGCTGCTACTATTAGTACTACTGTTTCTTCTACCAGTAATAATAATAATGATCTTAACCAATTAATTATTAATATTGTTATTATCATTATCATTATTAATAATAATAGTAATAATAATAATAATAATACTATTGTTATTATTATTATCATCACTATTTTCATATGGGCCTTGAGCATGAACTTACTGTTGATTCTTGCAATCTGGAAACCAGGCATAAATTCTTGAAGGTTATAAGCTCAGAGACTGGCAGCCATGGCCTCGTCACTGCATCACATAGATGATGCTGACCACAGCACTCTGCTCTCATTGGACCTGTTTCTGAAGCTTTTCTGGCAGGCCAATGTATATGACTTTGCAATAATTAAGCCATGCTTAAACTGCTGCCTCACCTAAAAGGGCAAATTTTTGGAGAGATAAGTGGCAGAATGGGTTTATGTTTATTGATTTGGAAGAAACAGTTCTTTACAGATGCACTGACTTCAGGTTTGAGTAAAACAAGTGACTTGAGTTATTTTTTACCTTTTATGCATGTGTAAAGTGTAGGCCAGATATGTTAGTAATTTATAAAGCAGAAAGAGGAGGTCTACTTTACAGCTAAAGATGATAAACACAGTTTCAGATTGATTAACCTGAAGGTCTAGACCTATATGACACAAGTCAAATTTGAAGGTCTTTGCCAGTGGTTCCTGTGAGCATGCCT
Organism: Calotriton arnoldi; assembly: GCA_963921515.1. Classification (NCBI taxonomy): domain Eukaryota; kingdom Metazoa; phylum Chordata; class Amphibia; order Caudata; family Salamandridae; genus Calotriton; species Calotriton arnoldi. Next base: position 280,800 of record CAWUFW010009134.1, read on the forward strand.
TACATATCTATGTATCTTCTGCAAATGATTGTATGAATACTTGATGATCTTTGACCAGATTGAACATGGATAGCGGATATATGTTAAAAAGTGAAAAAGAAAGAGCAACCCAACCATAATGAGATATCCTGATGGCAGATGATAAAGGCCTAATTTTGACCAATTGTACATGATGACTCATGAAGGAATGGAACCATTTAATGCTTTCCATTGAGGCTCTCGCAACGTCAGACAGGCATTAAAGAAGGACGCCTTGACTCATTGGGTTGAATGCTCACATAGGTCTTCCATCACTAAAAGGGATGCTGCTCCCTCATCAACAAACACCAGGGTGTCTTCGTAAAATCTGAGCTTGGAAGTTTCAGTACCATGAAGTGGACTGAAACTCAATTGAGTGGGAGATGGGATTGAATTAAAGTTTAAAAACGGAAGTTATTGAACTACCACCTTCTCCAGAAGTCAAGGTAAAAACATGGTGAGTTAGCTGAGTCATAGGGGTACAGGTTGACCTAGTGTGTTCCTACTACGAGGGTTCAGGAACAAGAGCCTTCTGGATGGATGGATTAATCAGTATCCAGCATCATTCTGCTACACAGACATCAATGTATGTACCCAGAAACTCCAAAAAAGCACACACACACTGCTCCCTAGCTACCAATCTGGAAATCCTGCCCCTAAACAATTTGTCAAAGGACCTACCCACTCAGTGAGCCACTTACTCTGTGCCATTTCAGCTCATGAGAGCTTCTAAAAGACACTGCCCTATCACATTTACATTGAGGGGGCCACTTGTTATACTCTTCAAAATCATACTGGCAGGAAACCACCAAGAACCTTAAACATTCCTAAATAGTGGTCTATAAAAAAGTACATTGCCCTACATTTCCCAGGCAATCTCACCACACAGGACCCCACCTCACTAATATCTCAATAAAATCCATTTACAGTAATTTCTCCATCATGATCTGTTCAATAAGCCCATTAAGGAATTTAAGATACTCCTTCAAGAACAGAAATGCCAGGGCCAGTATGTCATTTCAAACTGAATGAACTTTTCCCAGTTGAGACACAAACCCACACCTGTACTGAGAACAGTGTATTAAGGAAAGGTGGACAAAAAGCTGGTTCACCTTTCACTGTGCAGGTGGCACTCTGGACTGCTTTCAGAGGGAAGGGGTGGTTTACCTGCGTGTGGGAAAAAAGGATGCTCAAAATAAAACTCAAAATAAAATGCTCAAAATAAAACTCCAAACCCAAGTCAGACATTATAGAAAGGTAATTCACAACACAAAAAATACCCTGTTAAAGCAGAATGGCAACAAGATATCAATTACAAGAATGATCTTTTCAAAGTAGTCAAAAAATATTATATCCTGAAGGCTCTCGCCAACTTCTTTGGCCTTCACAGTAACTATGCACTAAAACTGAAGACAGATCATGACAAAAATCAGTGACATACCCCACCACATTACAACTAACCACATATCCACTTCAAATCAGGACAACCAATTGACCACTTCAATAAAGCCCAATGCCCAAACACAACATATTGGAAAGCCAACCCTAAGGTTATTGAAGCCTGTATGCAAATTCACAAGTAGTAAAGCTGAATAGGATGGTGGGATACCCATTGGCGTTTGTCCTCTAGCATACATTTCCTACAATGAGTATCCTAAGGATTTTGCTCTCTGTTCCACATATCTCATCAGACCAACTTTTCACTTAAACATTTAAAAAATATGCTTCCAAAACTACTTTCTAAGAAACTCCCTGACTCCTCCATTTTAACCCTTGAACAATGTGCAAATTTCAAGCAGAGCTTATCCGCGCTGAACCTCTTGAATGCCACATCTACGACAAACTCGCACAGTACCTTTAAATCCATACAATACTTAAGCAAGCCCAAATTAATTTCTATCAAGTGAGGGATGTAGAATCAACATTAGTATCAACATGAGTTAACAGTAAGGACAAAGGGATCATGATCTTTCTGGACCTACAGGAAGAGTTTGATACTGTGAACCACCACACCATACCATCCACGCTCAAAGATGTGGGAATCAACAACGACCCATTTGCCTAGGGGACCGCCTTCTAAACTGACAGACTACAAGCTGCACACGTCACACTATGACTCAGACATACATCCGAACACCTGTGGTATACATGTAGCTGGGTTTTTCGCTAATCAATTCCCTTAGCCTAACTTGAAACAATGAAGCTGATCAAACATGTAGTCTACAAAATAATCTTTGAAAGAAACAGATGCACCATAAACTAAACCACCACCTACTTTAATGGCTAGATTGATTATGGAAATATCTAGATTATAGGCATCTACCTCAAACTGGGCTTCACCAATACCAATATGCTCATACAAGGCAACCCAGCTGAAACCCCTGACTGAATACAATGGGCAGTCAGCAAGGGTGCTGGCATAAATCACATGAATGCAGTAAAAACCTAGACATTATGATGCATCAATTTCTCACAGGAACCACACTGAATTAGTAAAATTCTGCCTATTTTAGCTCCAGATACTACACCACAATCTCACATACTATCATACTATGTGCACCCCTAAAGTCTGAAAGTTCTAATGTTAAGCCTCTGTTGAACTATGAAGTTGCACTATTGTTAGAGCTCCTAACGTAGGTCAGTGGTAAGCTCCAATACTCCTTCATATTTAGCTGCAAGAACACTTATCACTGGCTCGGAAAATCCAATACTGCTTATGATAATCCAATGAATAACACATTTAAAGCCCTATGAAAGACTCACAGCAAGTCCCATAGTAAAAGTTCCAGGACAAAGTACCCATACACTGCTCACTTTCTCGCTCAGACAAAGCCTAGTGCTCTGATTCACTAGACCCATCAAAATAAAATAAATATGATTTAAGCCCTGTCTCCACATCCAATCAATACATTACTGCCTAGCATTCAGAGGAGCCTAAACGTGCCTCTTTGGCTCAAAAGATAGCCCTTTTTTCTCTCAAAAAGATACACAAATATGGCTCTATGAGCCCCAGACCGAGTCACTAAATGACCTCCGTCCCCAACATCATGTCATGGTCGACTGGAGGAAATTCCTGTTATCCTAATGGATAAACATAATCCTTCATTGCTTTATACTCATTCTAGGACTTAGGTCAATGTCAAAATCTATCACATGTAGAGGAGGAACACCTGGTCTAGTTTCAATAAATTGAGTATGGGTAAAACACAGCTGCTTTATTCCATCCTGGGATGTTGAGTAGAAGTCATGCCATCACTGATAAACCACTAAAAGGATGTACCCCTCTATCTCTTTAGAAGTTCCTTGGATACTGACTGAGGGAGAGGCGGTCTTTGGGGTGGTAGATGTGGAAGTTGTAAAGTGTAGCTGTTTCTGATCTGTGACCACTGATTGTAGAGAAGGAAACTATGCCCCACTGAGCTGTCATGCGACCCTTGTGTTGTAGTAATTGAAATGGGGTAGGCCAAGTTGGGACTTCGGGCCTGTGATGAGACCTTTCAGACAAGTTATATTTGTTTTCCACCTAAAGTGGCTATGCTTGAACTGTGGGGTCCAGAGTAATTAAAAGGAAGCACTTCCTAAGGATTTGGATGAAATTTGTCTATCCAGTTTTCCCTTCAGTGTTTTAGCTCATATTCCTTATATCTTTTGTGCATTGCTTCTACATCTTGTTTCATGACCAAACCACAAAGCAAATTTAGGTAGTAAGATAAATCTAGACTTAACCATGCCTATATTTTTGCATTTCTCAACCATAGTCTTAAACTTAAATTGTCTTATAACTCTAAAATGCTCCAGGTTGCTCCCAGACTAAGTTTAAAGACTTGGAATCTTTGTTACAGAATATGACATTGAAAGATAATCAGATGAATTTGGCTTTATTTCAACTGATATGAGACCGATAATGTTGCCAGTGATGAAAAATGTTTTATTTAATCTCAAAGTGTATTCTTCTTTCTTTAATTTTAGATGTGGCAGTTGTAGACATGAGCGATGTTGGCAGACAGCCGTCTCTCTTCTATCACCTTGGAGTGCGTGAAAGCTTTGATATGGCAAATAATGTTATTGTCTACCATGACACAGATCCTGACACAGCTCAGTCACTTAAGGTGAGATATATTTCTTTGCACTTTATGATGAACACATAAAAATGTCAAAGCAATAGTATTTTCTTTATAGCAGTTTTCCAAAGAAATTGCCGAAGCAACATCAGTGTTGCTGTTGATATTAACTCGAGGCAAGTCAATCTTTTGGGACATCTCAAGATCAAGTTAATAAATCACATCTTTTAAAGTACCTTTTTTCCAGGAGGGTTTCTAAAAGGAATGGATCTTCCTTTTTACATGATGTGTATATGACCATGCCCAACATTTCTGTAATTATTGAGCATGAAACTAAGAATTATAAAAGAGTCATACCTATGATGCAAACAAATATGGACACAGTCCTATAAATGCCCCTTTAGAGACGTGTTTCTCGGAGCATGAAATAGCCAGAGCATGGCGCAATGCGGAGCACCGCCCCACCGTTTACCCTGCCATTAAATCCATTGACGTTCCAGACATAGTTAAAAACTCAGACATGGAGGGACATTGTCTTTTGTGAACACATGCATACTAATGGATCAGGTACGGAGGTCAGTGTGAGGTGATAAGTCGGATCGTGTGGTGTCATTATGGTGCAGATGGCGTATGGTGTCTTAATATTGAAAACATGGAACCAACAACAAGATAGAAACTTGATACCCAAGTGAGCAACCTGTAGCAACTCCCCACGCTCCAATAACCCACCACCCCACACTTTCACCCTGAAGCATCTGTTGCCCTCCCAACAAACTAGGTTTAAGTTCAAACATGTATCTCCCAACTTGACCCCACGCAGGAGTATTACAACATAGGATATAGCGGTGCTGACAGAAAAACCTACAGAGCCATAGGGTCAGTGGAAGCGGTTTGTTAAATTCCCGTAGGACCTAATGAGCCCCTCAAAGGAGGGGAGCAGGGTTTGGTGGTCAATTCACTCTGGGCCTTGGGGTGGATTTCCTCAGAGTACGAGGAGTCCCTTGCTCCAGAGTTCAGCCTCTGACACCTAAGAGACTTCCGTCGACCTCCACGATTGTCTGCGCCGATTGAGGCATTTGGCCTGTCTGATGATCCCCAGGGGAGAGTTTGATTGTTAAGGACTGGCCTCTGCTCCATTGCCCATTCCCAGGCAGGCTCCAGGTATTCAAAGAAGAGGAATATAGAGGCATATTTCACCTTGAGCTTCACTGGATATAGAAGCATGTATTGGTTTTTGAGGGCCCAGAGTTTTTGCTTAATCTTGTCATAAGATTTCCTCATAAGTTTTATGTTCCGGGTGTTGTCCGGGAATATCATGACATGTTGTGATTGAAATCCGAACTCCCTCATGACTCGGGCCTTTCGCATAATCGTGTCCCTGACCCTATTATTGAGGATCTTTGCTATCAGGGGCCGTGGAAGTACCGGAGGGAGATTTCCGTATCAGGGCTCTGTGGGCGCATTCAATAATGAGGTAGGGGTACAATTGACCTGCAGGAATTCAGGATGAGATCCATTGTTCAAGAAAGGCCTCTGGAGCAGTGCCCTCAGCCCTTTCTCGGAATCCCACAAAGTGTAGGTTACAACGCCTTACCCTGTTTTAAGCATCCTCCACACATTCTTCCATAGTTTTTTAGGTTGCTGAGAGACAGGAAACTGTTGACGAGAGCTCACGCAACTTTTTTTTCAGCTCCGAAAGGCAGTCCTCTGTCTCAGTGACTTTGTCAGATAACCCTGAGACCTTGATGTAACAAGGAGACTACAGTACCAACCTCCCCTATTTTAGATTCAAGGTTGGAGCAAGAGGTTTGGATGGCTTTGAGGATAGTCTCAATGTTCCCAGCCCCAGGAGGAAAGAAGGTCACTGTGAATGACAGGAGCCATCATGGGGCACCAACAGCAGGGCCGTAAATTTGTCTATTTTGCTTTGGGAATGCAAAGGTTGTGACATGGCATAGTCCATGACACAGGAGTATGCTGGAAACTGCTGCCATGGTGCATAGGCCGGGTAAGGAGTTGTGCTTCAGGTGAGAAGCCATGTCGCCCCTTCAGTGGGTTCCGCAGGCCCCCGTAACCTAGGGGATCTAGGGTGGTTATCTTCCTTATTGGGGGCCCGACTCGCTTGGAGCGCTGAGTCACCATAGCAGGCAGCACAAGCAGCCAGGGATGTGCACCAGATCTGCAGGAGGCGCAGTGAGGGGAATATTCATTGTGGTGGCTATTGCAGTCTGCTGGGCATCAGGCTGATAGTCTTTGACCACTCTCAATGTCCGCCCTAAATCACCAGAAAGCAAGAACAACACCTGTAGAGGGCTCTCTGGCTCTGCTGCATGCCCCAAGCTCTCGAGTAGTGGGGGGAGGAAAGGGCCTGTAGAGTGAGCCCACCTAACCCCTTTCACTGGCCCTGAAGTTCTGGTGTTGGCCTCAGGTCTCAGGTGTCAATATGTGAGAGGGGGTAGGAGGGTCCTCATGGGTTCCAAATCTTAGGTCAAGGGTGGGGGATAGAAAACCCAGCCCTGGGACTCTCATGTAACCGTGCCACAGGGCAGTCCAGAAAGTCTTTCTGGGCCGCACAGACCGACTCTGACGTGGCCGCAACTATCCTGGTCATTCCTGCCGGCCAGAGCACTCCATCAGCGTTCTTCACCCTCCCGGATGCCAGGCCCCTAGTGGGGAGGAGGGCCATAATCGGGTCAACTGCCCCAGTGATTCAAGGCCTGCCATCCGCAAGGAACTCCTGGCCAGTCCGGTCATAGTAGTCGTCCACCCGCCAATTTGCTGCCTCGACTGCCGAACCTCCGTCAGCACGGACCCAGGTAAGGTCCAAACCTGGCAAGTAGGGGTTCCCTGTGCTCATCGTCTTAGCAGCTGCAACAGGTGCTCCATGGGGATCCGGTCAGCACCCAGGATTCTTGTTGCTCTGGCAAGGGAGCAGGAGCTCACACAGGAGTATCCCCCATCTTGGCCCACTTCCTTTAGAGACACTGTGATGTCCCCCAAAATGCAAGTCATTAAGGAGGTACAACCATGTATATTAAAGGTTAGCAAAATAAGCTAGGGAATCAGATGTAGGAGCTTGACATAGTAAAGTAATCCATTTACAAATCTGGATCAATGGACTGCGGTGTACACCACTGATCAAAGTAGCCCTATCAGACCCAGACACTGTCACTCTTTAACACTGCACATCATTACCTCAATGCTGAACAGCAAATGACTATGTACATAGCAGCCAATACAATAATCAAGACAGCTAACTATAGAAATTTGTGTGCAGCCTACCACATGCCACAAGTTGGAATCCATGAAGCCTGGCTTAGTGTTTAAGACTGACTTAGGCAATCAATAGTAACGCCTATTATTTACAGAACTATGAAGCTCTAATGAAGTGTTAATAAGTAACATATTGAATTGAAATATTATACATCTATAACAGGAGAATGTTGGGGAATATTTACTTCTCAATCCTTCAGATTCCTGGCTAGTTTTGACATCAGGTGTGCCCCTAGTGTCCCATGATCATGTTTGTCCAAATTTAACCGAATGACCAAGGATCAAGCATATGTTGAGCTCTCCGACACCGCCTCTTGCTCATCTCCTCATTCACCTTCTATGTATCTCATTCTCCCTTGCTTGTCTACTCAATCAGTTGCTCTCATGACCATCCAGTCCTGGATTCAGTACCTGTATCACAGTTTGTAGAATATAAAAGTTATCAAATGCTCTCAGGGAAGAGAGATGTGCCACTCACAAGGTAATACCTCCTCCATGGTAGACCTAAAAAATAAATTGTGTTGCAGGTTTCCAAATTCTGAAGCATTTCTGCATCCAAGAGCAGAAACCTGAACAAATTCCATAAAAGTCGTAGGAAATGGAGCTCAAAGTCTGAGCAATTTGGAACTACCAGGGTACGATGGAGAACTTTTGAAACTTTATGTGGATCTTGTGGCCACTGATTAAATGAGCTATTGTGTGGTATGCTAATATATTGAGTTTCTTTCTTCATTGTTTTGTTACATTATGATTACACTTTCAATAACTCATTGACAGCGGCTAAAGATCCCTATAAATAGAATTACCAACATCGTGTTTCATAACATCCTTTCTTCTCTTGGCTTTAGGTGCTAATATTAATTCTTGGTGCTTTGTCAACAAATCAATGCTTTACTTGGAAAACCTGTATGTAAATTGATATGCTTAGGGGGTTGTAGACCAATTCCTGATATTTTATACTCATTATTTTCTTTATCAACCGACTCCAGTACTTGCTGTGAATTCCCATCTCTAGGCCTTATGTGGGGTCCTCAGTCCTACAGTACCCAAATCGGGAGTGGTGGGGCTAACATCCTTTTAGGACTGACAGACACATTGCGATGTAGTAGGTAATGAAATTAACTCACCCCTCAAACTACGTATTACTTAATAAATGGCAGATCTTCAACCATTTACTCTTGGTAAGATGTTAAAATGCTTTAATGCAGTGTGTTGAAATATGGAAGCAACTTGAGTAGAACACTGTTTTCATGGAGAATCCCTTTCATAGAGGAAAAAGGGGTCTTTCAGTGTGCAGTCACATTCACAGCGACTGCAACCTAACTTGCATTGACTCTTGAATGCCTTTGATGGACACCAAACGATGGCACATGCCAGTCAAATAAGTATGCTCAAAAGAGTCTCTACAAGCTCCAAAGCATTTAATATTAACCGTCTACCCTTCCGGGCGTGCATTTCAGGGCATTGATTATTTTGCGCTCAAAAATAATATCACTGCAATGTAGTGAGGTGGGGAATATAGACGAGGACACATTTTATAATGGATATGAGTTTGTTGCAAAGGGTCCGTCCGAATAAAGATCTTGCCCTCTTGTATCAACGAGTCTGCAGCGGCGGCAGGCACAGGCAAGCGCTGTGGGGTGGGGCAGGGCGCGGCTGGGGGGAAGTCGACAGAGGACGGAATAGGTATTATTTATTTATTTAATTATACCTAGTCCGTCATCTGTCTACTTCACCCCACTCCCACCCTGCCCCGCCCCACCGCCTCACCACGGTTACCTGTGCCGGCCACCGCTGCGAGTCTGGAGTCTGCCACAGTATAGGATCAGTGTGTAATCAATGTAACGTCGACCTCTGTGCTTTGCCGCTTTTTTTCCCACACTCTCCCATGATGTCTTTAAATGTTAGAAAAAAAAGAATTGGCTTGTGCATTCCATCTCATTCTCCATCTTTTGTAGAACAAAAAAAAAGCTTGTTTTGCAATTTCTTTGCTGTAACTTTTACTGGGCAAAATATAAAAACCGAATCTGCACTGATGTTATTGTTAAACTATGTTATAGGGATGTTGTAAGGGATTTTTTACACTGTATGAAACAAAATGATTAAAAAGTTAAACATCACTTAAGATCTTTATTTATAGAAATAGGGTGGTGTTTGTCACATATCACGCAGCAAGAATAAATCTCAATCTTGAGTTTGGGTATGCTAGGGTGATTAATTAATCTCTCACATTTGCTGCAATTTCTCATGGGAATAATTGCATTAAGCCAAAAATGACTTGTTTCTAGTGTTAGCATGCTGCTGCTTCTATGAACAGCCTATATCAATTATTTTGTAAAGGTTCATAATTATTCTGTTGCAGCTCCCTCTCCTGGGATTATTTCTTCTGCTTTACCTCACTATTTATTTCTCTTTTTATTTATTTTATTGTGTATTCCACAGAAAATGCAATACATTTATAATAAAGAGACATAAAAAATGTAAACAATCTGTAAATCTTTTTAACAGAATCACGCCAGTAAAAGAAAGAGATTTCTTCCTACCATGCTACAATACCCCGTTTAGCAAGACGAGCTTGAAGTAAACTAGGAGACAGACAGACGCATGCACACACATATATAATTTTAGTAAAATTAAAAGGTCTTGGCTAAACCCAGACCTAAAAAAATCAACAAACATAGATAAATTAGTTCTATAATAAAATTGCAAGCCTATGGCAGGAAGATATTTGTATAACTGGGTCCTTTTTATTTTAATACAATGGTTATAACCATAAACATGACTTAATTCTAGTCAAATCCTTTAACCATCTTGTAAAGCAAAGCCTACACAAGTTTAAAATCAATAGAGTCATGATTAGAGCTAAGCATCTGACAGCGATTTTGAAAGCTAGTTAGCGAGATAAAAATGATTCCTCAGTATTTCCATGTAGATATTATACTTCAACAAATCAGAGTCACTATTTTTCCAGGAGAATCACATCTGCAAGATTTGCGCCTAGCCAGAACATACTCTGGGACTTATTTATGAGGCCCTTACGCCGCCGTTGTGTCACTTTTTGTGACGCTGCGGTGGCGTAAAAAATGCGCCACACTGTGCCATATTTAGAAAGTGAAGCATCTAGGCAGATGCGTCACTTTGTAAACCCCTGCGCCACATTATACCTGCGACAGGTATAATGTGTGCAGTGTGGGCTTTCTGGCGGAGAAAAGGCTTGTAGAAGTGTTGCAGTGAGGTGCAGAGACAGAATATCGAGTAAAAAATATCGAATTGCACAAATATCGTGTCAAAAATATGGTGGGTCAGGAATATCGACAGACAAAGTGGTCAAGAATATCGATTTTAGGTAAGTAATATCGATTTTAAAAATATCTAAATGTTTAATATCGTTTGCAAAAATATAGTTGTTAAAAATATCGATTTTTTATTAATGTTATGTATTTTAGTATATATTTTATATGTGTGTGAATTATGTTTTTTTGTATAAGAATTGTTTGTATTTTTATTATATGTGTTAAAATTTTAGTAGTTATTAATTGTTTTTAATTGAATTTTGCGTTTTTAGTTCTGTAGCGGGTTGTGGGTTTATAGGGGAATAGAGTGGGAAGTAATTTAATAATATTACATTTATTGAATAATTTTTATTTATTAATATTTGTTTGATTGAGATGTTATAGTATTAAATGTGTAAATTAATGTATTAATTATTTAAATTAGTTAATTAATTTTAATTAATGAATTGGCAATTAATTATGGTAATTGTGTAATTATTTTAGGTGTGTGTTGTGGTGTTTATAGGTAAAAATGGTGGGAAGGGTGGCAAGAAATTAATTTTTTATTGATGAATTATTAATTAGTTAATTAATTTAAATTAATTAATCAATAATTAATTATGGTAATTGTGTAATTAATTTTAGGTGTGTGTTGTGGATATTATAGTGTTAAAGAATGTGTACTCAATGAATGTTTATTTTTTTATTAATAATATTTTTTAATTATGTTAAATATGGAAATAAATTTAAATAAAAATGTCAAGTCTTTTTTATTGGTGTGGTGTTATAGGGTAGGAAATAAAATAGATACATTTATGTTTTAAATAATTTGTTTGTTAATATTTGCTTCTTTTAAATAAATATTGTTTATAAATGTATTTCTTAATTTATTTTATATAATATTTGTACCTTTTTGTTATATGTAATTAATATTGTAATATGTGTTCTTTTTATATATTTAATATATTTAATCATATATTTTTAAAATATTGTTTATTTATTTTTAAGATTATTTAATATTTTTCAATTGTTTAAATGTTATTACAAATTTGTGTTTATCTGCTATCCAACACTTTCCCTACTGTTGCACTCACTGGAGTGGGAATAGTAATTTTTCGCCCCTCCGCTATCCAGCACTTTCCCTACTGTTGCAGTCACTGGAGTGGGAATAGTAATTTTTACACCTCCGCTATCCAGCACTTTCCCTACTGTTGCACTCATTGGACTGGGAATAGTAATTTTTACCCCTCCGCTATCCAGCACTTTCCCTACTGTTGATCTCACTGGAGTGGGAATAGTAATTTTTACCCCTCCGCTATCCAGCACTTTCCCTAATGTTGCACTCACTGGAGTGGGAATAATAATTTTTACCCCTCCGGTATCCAATACTTTCCCTACTGTTGCACTCACTGGAGTGGGAATAGCAATTTTTACACCTCCGCTATCCAGCACTTGCCCTACTGTTGCACTCATTGGACTGGGAATAGTAATTTTTACCCCTCCGCTATCCAGCACTTTCCCTAGTGTTGCACTCACTGGAGTGGGAATAACAATTTTTACGTCTCTGCTATCCAATACTTTCCCTACTGTTGCACTCACTGTAGTGGGATATAGTAATTTTTACACCTCCGCTATCCAATACTTTCCCTACTATTGCACTCACTGGAGTGGGAATAGTAATTTTTACCCCCCACCCCCGCTATCCAAAACTTTCCCTACAGTTGCACTCACTGGAGTGGGAATAGTAATTTTTACCCCTCCGCTATCCAGCACTTTCCCTACTGTTGATCTCACTGGAGTGGGAATAGTAATTTTTACCCCTCCGCTATCCAGCACTTTCCCTATTGTTGCACTCACTGGAGTGGGAATAGTAATTTTTACCCCTCCGCTATCCAATACTTTCCCTACTGTTGCACTCACTGGAGTGGGAATAGCAATTTTTACCCCTTCGCTATCCAGCACTTTCCCTACTGTTGCAATAACTGGAGTGGGAATAGTAATGTATACCCATCCGCTATCCAACACTTTCCCTACTGTTGCACACTTTGGAGTGGGAATAGTAATTTTTACCCCTCCGCTATCCAGCACTTTCCCTACTGTTGCACTCACTGGAGTGGGAATAGTAATTTTTACTCCTTCGCTATCCAGCACTTTCCCTACTGTTGCAATCACTGGAGTGCGAATAGTAATTTTTACCCCTCCACTATCCAAAACTTTCCCTACTGTTGCACTCTTTGGAGTGGGAATAGTAATTTTTGCCCCTCCGCTATCCAACACTTTCCCTACTGTTGCACTCACTGGAGTGGGAATAGTAATTTTTACCCCTCCGCTATCCAACATTTTCCCTACTGTTGCACTCACTGGAGTTGGAATAGTAAATTTAATTCTTCCGCTATCCAACATTTACCCTACTTTTGCACTCACTGGAGCCGGAATAATACATTTTACCCCTCAGCTATCCAACACTTTTCCTACTGTTGCACTCTTTGGAGTGGGAATAGTAATTTTGACCCCTCTGCTATCCAACACTTTACCTACTGTTGTATTCACTGGAGTTGGTATAGTAAATTTAATTATTGCGCTATCCAACATTTTCCCTACTGTTGTATTTATTGAATTGCGAAATGTACATTTTAATTTTTTTTAATAGTTTAATATTTTAATTAATTATAGAATGTTTTTTTTTTATTATTGATATGTATATATTTTATTTTTATATAATTTATAAGTTTAAAAATTAAATAAAGATAAAGTGAATAAATTATTTTAAAGTAAATATATGTATATGTATAAATTATTATGTGTGTCTGTTTATATTTTTTTAAATTAAATTAATTTTTATATTTAGTTAAAATGTACATTAAAGTTAATTTATTTTGTTAAAGATAATATTAATATTGTATATATTTAATATATATTATTTTATTTTATTTATATTTTTAAATCGATATTTTTTACATCTATGTTTTTAATTTCAATATTTTTGATTCAATATTTTTGTACTTACCTGTTTAAGTATAGAGGGTTGATATTTTTGCATTCTATATTTTGTTTTTCGATATTTTTATCATCTATATTTTATGCTTCGATATTTTGTCAGTGAACCTTGCAGTGAAATCTATGAGATTTCACTGTGACACTTCTACGGCCTCACTGAGTCAAACCCTTACAAACCCTGAGTCAAACCCTTACGCCTGCTTCAAGCAGGCGTAAGGGGTGACACAGGCCTTGCCTTTTCACATGGGGCTTGCCCCATGTGAAATGACACATTGCTGGAGTTCCGGCGCATCCATGGTGTCGCAAGGAGGGCACACTGAAAAGTGTTGCACCATTATTTTACCGCAGCGATGCGACACTTTTCATAAATGAGCCCCTGAATTTTTTTGATCATTTCTGCAGTCTCCCAAAACTGCACTATTTACTAGTCTATCTCAGATTTTAATGGTTTAATGCAGACTTAAATGTTCGCTTTCCTTTTTTTAAGTTCCTTAGGTTTCAATTGTGGAGTAACATTAGTTACTTGGAGAGCTATTAGTGACAACAATTCATGTGAATTTAAAGGTGAAGATTATTTTTCATGAAAAACTGCATGGCCCATTAAGATACTTGGTTGGTTATCTTCTTTTCAAGGGAAATCTTCTTTCCGAGTAGATTGAGTAGCAACTACGCTGTTACTATGTATACAAAGTCCTTTAGTCAATACTTCAAGAACCACAGTTGAAGTTTGTGATTTGTGCTCTTATGTAGTTAGTTGTTTGACTAGGCGTTCTCCATGGAAAATAAAACATTTTGTATTGTGATGAACATAGTAGAAATCAAAAAATGAGAACTATCTACCTGGGGTATGTTAGGTATATGTTCATCAGCTACGCGAGGCAAAATGTAATTAATGGAGGCTAACTGAAGACAAGAGTTTAAGTCAGTAATGATTTGGCAATCCTTGGCTGGCTAAATTTCTGTTGAATTTTCAATTAAATTATCATTCTTATTTAATGATTTTTTTTGCTATTCCTGACTCAGCATCATTCAAGCACCTTATTGTCGAGAGTTTTTGGGTAGAAGTTATCAACCATTCCCAAGTTTCAAACTCACATATGAAATCCTCCATAACTACCCTGTTAACAGAAGAGTCATTCCCATCAGTAACATCAGAGATGACATTTGGTTTACAGATTACTGAATAATTACTGACAAAGTAACCCAAAAATGTTTGCTTTTTTTGTGACTGCCTGACCCTCTTGTGCCTCAGACAGGACTGAGATTGTCTCTTAATTTAAGATTTATATTTTACCATTATGTGTTGGAGTGGAGTCATATCCTATTATTCTTTGGCTAAGTATTGAGCCATATTCATACAATTTCATCGACTAAATAAATTCCTCAGGATACAATTAAAAGATGTATAAGAATATAAACTACGTCAATTTAATAGTGCTTATCTATAGAAGAAGGTGCAGAATTTCTGACTCCTGTCTGCTTGTCTTTTGGCAACTTGCTTAGTGTGCTTTGTTTGCTGACACTTCAACTTACTCCATAATATAGAAGCCACTGGCACGCAGGGCAGGTCAGCAGCACATCCAGTGACCAATTAGGAGGTAGAGTGGGTGGTTCAAATGTCTAAGATCACATCCACTTGGCTGCACCCTCCTGAACCTCGATCACCACACAGTCATTAGTTAAAGTGCACAGTGCCATAAGTCCAAACTTCCAGCATGAAAAAAATAACTTAAGCATGCAATTAGTTTAACAATTTATTCCTCTAATCCTCTGACATTGGATTTCAAGGTATTTTATCACCAATGCAGGTGTCAGGCAAAGTAATCTCTGGTTGTTGCCCCTTGTTTAGCGAGAGCCATATTTCTCTGTTGGATGGAAATAACACACTATTGTAAAATCTCTGTTTTCTGTAATAATTACTTACGATGCTTCGTGATCACAGTGCATGTATGGCACTCAAATATATAAAGTTAATATTTTTTTCCAATGGTTCAAAAAGTTTTTTTGTTCATATAACAGCCTTCTTTGATAAGCCCTCAACATCCTCAAACCATGTGGGTGATAGTCTCCAGCCAGGGCCGGCTTTAGCGCTGGTGGGCGCCCAGTGCGACAATAATCTTTGGTGCCCCCACACCCCATGACCACCTCTTCGGATTCTCTCACTACCACCGGGCAAAAGGGCCCTCGTTTCTCTACAATCATAAGTTATTGCTAAACATAGCGCCCCCCCCACCCAAAGTCAGCGCCCCCTCCACAGGTCAGTACCCAGTGCAGCCACACCTGTCGCACTGCCTTAAAGCCGGCCCTGTATCCAGCACTGTCAACTGCATTGCGAGATCCACAGATTTTAGTGTGGTAATTCCAACCTCTGTGTAGGGATACCAATACATGCTTCTTATTCCGGGGCAATAGCGTTATGCTTCTCTTTCCCATGCTGCAATTAGCACTTTCTTACAATTTAGGGGCCCATTAGGATGGCGGGCGGACTTTAGTCCACCCGCCATCCTCGCGGTGCTGGGACCGGACGCCAGACGTGCGGCGGTCCCGCACCGCTAATTAGGATGTGACCGCCATCCTGGCGGTCGCGTTCCGCATTTCCAACATTGCGGCGGGTGCTGCTTACAGCAGCACCCGCCGCAATGGTGAAAAGGCATGTTGTGCATTGCCATGCACAATGTGGCAGGCACCGCGCGGTGCCTGCCACCTTCTGCATGGCACTGTAGGGGGGTACCATAGGTACCCCCCAAGTGCAGCCCCATACCCCCCTGGGGGCCTGCAATGGGCCCCCAAAGTGAATCCCCGCCAGCCTTTCCATGGCGGCATCGCCGCCATGGAAATGCCTTGAATCACACCCAGCCTAATATGGATGGCGGTGCCTGCTAGGCACCGCCACCATATTGAGGCCTAATTCCGCCCGGCCGGCAATCGGAACGATTGCCGACCGGTGGAAAAGCGGCGGACGCACTTTGCGTCCACCGCGATACCCCCGCCATAATAATATGGCGGGGGTAAATCAGGTTGAGATGGCGGGCGGATCGCCACCGCCGGCCCGGCGGTGGCGATCCGCCCGCCATCATAATCACCCCCTTAGTATCTGTCATCTGTCCCCCCAAATGAATGTGAACTTGTAGATATATTGCATTTTAACAAAGCCAATGCACTTCTACTCTTGGAATGTGTTGGCTTTTGTATAGTAACCTACTGAAATGCAGTAACCTCATTTTTGCTCATCCGAGTGGCTTATGTTGATTTTGAATGCATAGGACAACGAAGCAGTGGAGATTTGGCTATGGCTTGTATTCTGTTAGAGTGCTCTTCAGGTTGTTTTAACCTGCTGTAGAATTTCTTGTTGATTTTCTTTCATAGATTTGCCTGTGATTGAAGCACCTTTAATCTACCCCTGGGTATTTGAAAGCTCCATGAGGGTCAACATCTTTAAAACTGCATTTGTTATCCTCGTTGATAATGTTAATATCATTTCTCATTCATCATGGCAAAAATACACCATAATATAATCAAGGAACTATTGGTTATCTTTGTTTCAGGTGGTCATCACTTCAGCTGTACAATTTTAAGTCACCTGCAAATAACATATTCAGTCAACTGGAATTCCATTTTAAGTTTGTAACCACGAATATGGTCATACATGCATGAGGGTGGTCAGTGGGTTAAGAGCAAGTAATTACAGAAGCTGTATTAACAAATCTGTTGCATAGAAAATAAGGTCCTGCAAAGGTCAGACTGACGGAATGAGTCTTATTTAAAAATGTTAGAAATAATGGGCATTTGAAGCCTTTTGATTTCCAGTGAGATGTACTACTATATATATTATTGGTATCGCACCTGAGAAACCCCTCCTGAACTTGACTTTCTTTGATATTGAGAATGGTTCTACCAAGTATCTCAGAAGGACAATCATTTTGATAAGGTTGCACCGGCCTATCAAGCCCAGATGAAAGTGATTCCACTTTGTAAATACGCTAATCACTTGATGGTATAACTTCCCATAATTATTTTCCACAATCTCCTCCATAAGCACCGATAGCTCAACCCTCAGATAGACCGCCAATTATACCCATCTCCTATCCTGCACCAGGGAAGTGGTATTAGTCAGTACCGGAGTTTGATTCAAATTCATCTTTTCCCCAAATGACTGGGCCACCTCCTCAACTGCTCGCAAGGCTTTAACCGGGGTAGGAGTTAAAACTGCCACATCGTCTGCATAGGCTAAAACCTTTACCTTGAGCTGATGTGTACTTAATGGCTGGATATCCTCGGTCAGTTTGAGAGAATGAATAAAAGGCTCAATTTATAAGGTGAACAGCTGAGGAGAAAGAGGGCACCCCTGCCGGTACCACAAGAGATCACAATAAAATCGGAAAAAAGCCTCGCGCAACGTATTCTTGCTTTCAAACCAGTATAAAGCCGGCGGACTGTGGAGACAAAGCTGGAGCCAAGTCCAGCAGACTCCATAACCGCCCAAAGAAAGGGCCAAGAAACCCTCTTGGAGGCCTTCTCTGCATCTAATAAGATCTTACCCACCAGACCCTTGGCAGCAGAGGTGGCCTCCAGGGCAATTTTTGCAGTGTTGACATGCAAGGATGTATCATGGCCCGGAATGAAGCCATGCTGGCTAGAATCCGCCAAGCCTGAGATAACTGCTGCTAGCCGATTGGCCACAATATGTATGTAGATATTTGAGTCGGTGTTGATTAAAGAGATTGGGTGGTATGAGCCGCAAAGCGTAGGATCCTTCCCTTTTTTTGGGAAGATGACAATATTAGTCTCACACCAGGACTCGGGAACCTGACCGGACTCGTCGAGTTGAACAAATCACAAGAACAGGAGCCAAGACATGCAGAAGAGTGTCATAGAACTCCAATGGCATTGGGTCAGGGCTGGAATCCTTACACTTGGCTAAAGAACTAATGGCGGTCTCTACCTCAGCAAGATCCACTGGAGCTTCTAAATCATCCTCTGGGAATAGCTCACCTTCCGATAAAAATATCGCCCAACAAATTGGGAGATAGCTTTAGGAGAGGGAAAACAGTCTTCCTGATGGTAGACCCTGTTAGAACTACTGGAAGAAATTACTAATAGCAGCTGGATCAATAAAAGTCTCCCCTTTTTCAGTCCTGAACTGCTGGATGGTATTAAGGCTAGAGCTATCCTTCACTCTAAAAAAAAGCAGCCGCCCCATCTCCTAGCTATTTTCAAGGCTTAGCATCTGCCTAGCAGATGAAACTTTGACCCACCCATCCCAAATCTGTCACCTAAGAGACTCCTGGAGAACAGAGCGTCGACCCGGGGCCCATCCCTGGCCATTATACTACATCCCAAATTGATCTCTAACATACCAAAAGTCTGGTGGGCCTCAGTCTCCGCCAACAAGGCTTCCCTAAAATAGCAGACAGAAAACTGGAGCGTTTGTCCCCAATAAAAAGCTTTAAGTGCAACCCAAACAACCCTAGGAGCTGCCGAGTCACTATTGACCACCAGAAACTCCCGTAAATGGGCACTCATAAAGGGGAAATAGCCTTCCTCTAGGAGTAATCTCTGCACAAAGGTCCACCCCTTGAGCCCAGAGGGCTAGAGGGAACCATAAGTTTGAATAAGCAGGGAAACAGAGTTTTGAACAGATAAGAGCCTTGGGTTCCGCACCAACTACGATGATGCAACCAGCATATTGGTTATAAAAAACATATCTAGACGTGAAAGGATGAGAGGAGGTGACCAGAGATGAAGCTCCATGAACAAGAAGTCTAAAACTGTCGGATAATCATTATTCGGTCTGTAGACGACACAGATGGTAAGGCACAAATTGTCCTTCTGGATAGCTGTCAAAAGCCATGGGCCCCCTGATTCGGCCTTTTGCCTCAAGACCCCCCATTTGCTGTTCCGGACCAATACCGCAACTCCCCTCTGAGCAGAGGTAAAACAAGAAGTAGAGGCAACTCTGTAGCAAGGTCCTTTAATAACGGAATTCTGCATGAGATAAGTGAGTCTCCTGCGGGCAGATGAATTGAGCTTTAAGGGTGTTTAATTCCTCCTGAACCATTCTACGCATATGTGGCGACTTAACCCCATTAATATTCCAGGACAATATATACAGTTGCTGGCCACAGTCCCCACCATCATCAGTCATAACCACAATCACAGCTATCCCATGAGCCACCATTCAAAGCATAAAGTTTCTGCCAAAGCCCCGCCTGAACAACTTTCCATACATTGATAGTCACCATTGTTCCCCCGCAAGCCATTTTGCTTGACATTCTCCTTTCTTCCTTTTCCACCGTTACAGCCTGACAACAAAACAACCACTCTAAAATGCCCCACCCTCCTCCCCACACCCCAGGTTCCCATCCTGGCAAACCATCCCACCCCACCTAAGCTTTGCCCCCCCCAGAAAAATGGCCATTACCCCCTCCACATGGGGCCACCAGCTGTTCTGGCTCATAGTCAAGGGCCACCCTCGGTGTGAGTCCCCCCAAAGTGCACCAAGAAAGAAGCAAAATCAAACAGAAAAATAGTAATAATAGGCCCCCTATCAAAAATAGGAAAAGAAAAACCAGGTTTATACACATCATTACCTACCCCTCAGGCCACCCTGAAGGGCAAACTTCCCCATCCTAGGCTAGTTTCCGAGCCTCTGCGGGGCCATACCCTTTACCCATGGGAGCCACCTGTACATACAGGACCAGTGAACCTAACAGAGTCCTGTTGCATTCCTCTTTTTTTTCCTGCACCATGCTATGACAGGATAGGGTCTTCATAGTCAAAGTTTATTTGGTGCTATAAGAAGCCTCACTGTACGATACAGTTTCTCCAGCAGCCTAAGGAGTATGGTGGGGTTTCTCTTCCTGTCTTGCAGTTTTATTATCTTGCTGGATTTTTCTCTCAACTTTGTTTGGGTCTGGGCTGGAGGACGTGGGAGCAGGGACTCATGTTTGAGGACTTCCTGCCTTTAGGGGATTCGATTGCCCCACGTGTTGGTATTGTGGACACAATATATTGCAAAATAACTTGATTTAGGACCCTAAAGTTCTTTCATCTCATTTGGGGATCCCTGAAATGTATATCCCTTGGCACTATTCGGTTTAATCAACTCACATATTTAGGGTATAACCCTAACTTACCCCCGTATGTCCATGAGTGTTTTCAGGACAACTGGGAGAAGGTCAGACTCCTGATTATGGGTCAGCTGTTTGAAGGGGAAGTCCTTGTCTCTTTTGAGAATTTGCAGCAGCAGTTTTCTCTCCCTCATACTGGCTTTTATAGATATTTGCAAGTACAACATGTTATTTCTAGTCTCAGCAGAGGCGAGAATAGCTGCTTGGACAACCCTCTCCTAGTGTTGGTTATGAAAGCTCCAGTGAAGAGAAACATTGGTCTGGTTTATAAGGCAATTTATCTCTCTTCCCGCACGCATGTGGTTGATCCATTCCAACTGCGGATGGAAAAATAGAGTAAGCTCTTGAAATGCAAGGTAACGGTTGGGGACTTGCAGTCTAATAATCTTCTGGTGCAAACGGTCTTGAATGTGTCACGTATAAAGGTCCATCATATCAAATGCATTGACGATTTTTACGACACTCCCTACTGCCTTCAGGCTATAAAGCTTTGCACTGACGATTGTTGCTTCCGATGTGGGCTTGTGGGGCCGATGCATTTTATATCTACACTTCTTGTCCTACCCTTCATTTATTCTGGGCTTTTTGTCTTTGGGAAAATTAATAGTATTGCAAATGTATCGGTAGTGTGGGGCTCAAAGCTGATCATGTTGGGGCATTCGTCCGCTATCCCTCAACACTTGACGGGTTTATATTTCTTTTCTATTTCTTTGGTTAGACTGGTGTAGGCACGTGCTTGGCTTTAGAGTTCTGCCCCAGATCCCTGAAACTGTTGGCAGGAATTCTTGAATCTCTGCCAGCTGGAGATGACTGTGCTAGAGAACGACGCACAGAGATGGAGGCTGAGTTGGACATGGGACCCGGTCAGGCTTTGGATGGGCAAATCATTTGCGGGCCACAACCTGGGGGTTTAGACTACACCTATCTCCATAATGCTTCCCCGTATCTTTTTTCTCTCTGGTCTAATTTAGAGATTGATTGCATTGCTATTTCTCTTTATTGCCTTGTTATTGCGAAATGTTTTATCAGTATTTCATTTTTTGGCATTTTATTTTCAATTGAATTTCAATTTAGTCCCAAATCCAGAGGCTTCCTGTACGCTGCCCATTCTCAGCTAAGGATCCAGACCATACAGCATGCCTTGTTATGCACTCACCACTACATTGCCCTCAGCAGGAATTGTTGCACTAACCTAAGGATGCCAATCCACGCAAATCAGTGGTTCATTTCCTTTTGTCTATTTTTTTTTACCTCTGGACTGTTAATTTATAGAGGTGCCCCCCACTATCATCTGAGCATCTTTCTGAGTTTTTTGGCTTGTCCTTCTATCATATCTCCTGATCATCTTATTCTGAGGTGTATGTGGACATATTGCTTGGCCTGACAATAACCTAGTGAAGGAATTGATCTATATGGTGCTGTCTGCGATGTGTTTGCCTCTCTCTCTCACCCTCTGATGGACTCCTGGACATTGCTGATACTGCTCAACCCAACTGACTCTCACCCCCCGTATTTTGCTGCTGTCCTGTCCTGTCCTGTTGACTGACTCGCCAGTTTTTTTTCCACTTTACCTGCACTGTACGTCATTTACCGCATATTGTTTATCCCATCCATTCAGCCCCCTCACCCTTGTTTTTTGTATGACGGGGTCTTGCTTGCCCCCCATGTTCAGTCTGTCTCTCACCCCAGTATCTGCTACTGTTCCTGCCACGTTGACTGACTTACCTGTTATTTGCACTGTATGTGCACTGTTTATCATATTCCTCCTATTGTATACTCTGCCCCCTCAGCCCTTGTTATTTGCACTGTACCTGCATTGTATGACGTATACCACATATTTTTATATTCTGTCCCCAGTATTTTGCAACTGTCTTGTTGGGTTGACTGACAAACTGCTATTTGCACTGTATTTTTACTATATGTCATATACCACTTATTGTATATTCTAACCACTCAGCTCCTGCAATTTGCACTGTAATTGCTATGTATAGCATATACCAACATTTTATACTCAATTCCCCTAACCCATGCCCTTTGTTTGACCTGGTTCTTCTTGACCCCATGCCTTTACACCTCTCACGCCAGTATACCATACATTTTATACTCCGTCCATTCAACTTCCCTAACCCAAGCCATTTGTTTGACCTTGTTCTGCTTGACCCCATGCCTGTGTGACTCTCACCTCCAGTACTTGCCACTGACGTGCCAGGTTGAGTTGACTCACCCGCTATCTGCTCTATACAGGGCCGTTTCTACCATTAGGCAAGACTAGGTGGCCGCCTAGGGCGGCAAAAGGGGAAGGGCGGCAAAAAACATGAGTTTTGGAATCCCCTTAAATGGCCTTCGACCTCGAAAGCGCATTGGGTAGCGCCTTCTACAATTCGACGTGACGTGATGAAGTCACGTTCGGCGCCACGGGCAGTGGCCGTGCGCGCCGATTTTGGACTTCCGATTCGCTCTCGACCGGAGTCGGACCTCTGTCTGTGCTCGCACGGTCGCACCCTATGCTGACCCCAAGGTGCCTGCTCTCTTCTAGGAGCATCCGTTCTTCTGAGAGGTAATGGGGAATATGGGTGTAAATAATGTAACTTATCATTAGGGGTGCATTTGTAGTGACCAAAACAGACATCGTTTGTTCTATTTTTAGCAACCACCTCTTGAAGGACCACATGGACCAAAATGCATTGTGGCAAAATCATGGAGCTTACCTCACAATGACCATGGAAAATGTTCGCCATTGACCAGCACTGTATATATGTTGATTCTGATTTGAATTTCATGTCGACAAAAGTTGAAGATTTCGTTAAAATATTTGAATATAGTGAATTTATATTTTGAATGAATCAGGCAATAATACATTTGCTTAAATTTTTATGAACTAATGACCGTGTGGTTCACAAATTCATGAAGTCTGTGTTGTCGGACACCATGAGACTACTCCCAGCATAGGGAGCAGACATCATTTTCTTGTTGTGTGTACATAGACAGAGCACATTCCCCGGTTGTACTAAAGTCAACTTCTAAGATTAACAGTTAATTTTAAAAGAGAATCGGAGTGTGCATTTGGAACAATATATGATTAAAACTTTGAAAAGTAGCACATTGGAGGTTAATTTCAATAGGCAATGTCCATCAGTGCTTAATCCAGGACTACCATTTCCAGCTGTTTCATTGCGAGATCTGGCCTGTTCCAGTCTGGCGATCCCAACCCCCTGACCTTGGGGTGGCCCTGCTGCTCCCAGCATTGGATCTAAGTGGATCACTGTGCTCACTCAGACATGCCTGCCTGGATCAGTTGGCCCTTCTTACGCATTGCACAGATTCCCGCCTAGGATGGGGATGAATGGTGCAATTGAGCTATTGTTGGTCAGATTGAAGCAGAAGCAGTGAGAGAAGTCTAATAAACAAAAGCGGTTACCCTCATGTGCTCTACACCGGTGGCAACATGTCCACCATGACCAGTAAAAATAAAGACTGCCTTAGAGGAACACAGCTGATGGCCCATTTAGTTTATGGTGGCAACTGCCATCTTTGAAGACAGGATGTCCAGTGATCTCCTGACAAGCAGCAGTCTTATAAAAAAGCAGTAGATCTACATCCAGTTTCTTTGCATCAAGGTGGCAGGACTGACCTGTCTCTCCTCATAAACTCACTTTTTCAAAGACACCTGATCTTCCTGATGCTCCACTGAACCTGTATGTGAGTGATACCAGTCAAAAACCTGCTTTGGGGATCCCAAACACCATCCCTTTTTTTTCTGACGTTCAATGAATTTTCTGTCCTGTTCGCTCTTCCTATGTAGGTGCATACCAGAAGGGACTGTTGGGAAATTGCTCATTCAGCTTGCCAAATTATATACAATGTCTTGGTTGGTTGCATCACTACATAAGCCCTTGCATTCTACCAGTTAGAGCCTGACAAAAGGTATATAGAATCTTAGGATGCAAAGATGACTAGTTTGATCTGCTGGTTGGTAAACAAACACAAGTCTCTCTTTGGAAGGAGAATGGGTTAATTTGTTGGGAAGGGGGCAGCGAGCGAGTGAAAAAGAAAGTGGGTGCGACTGGGTTGTGCCCATGGGTGGCAGTGCAGTTGCCAACTAGATGTGAAGTGGAGGAAGTCTCTTTGCTAGAAAAGGATGGTTATGGTGTAAATTCCTAGAGGCTTTGGGATTGAATGGGTTATGGCTGCAGACTGTATTGGGGTTGAGAATTTAGAGACTGGGCAAACTTGTATGGATTCTCAAGACACATCTTGAGGATGAAGAAGGAAGGTGACTTCAAGATCTGATGTCAATGGTTTTCTGGCAGTATGCCACCATCCAGTCTTTCTTCCATCACACTATCATTGATGCTGCAAAAGCCTGCTGTGCATTTAGGATGATGAGTGAAGAACTGTAGGAATCCATTTTAAGAATGCTCTTTTATGAGAGATTACATTATCACTTTCCCACCTCATTGGGTTGTGTCCAAGGTTCTAGTTTATGATGTGGCGACCCAAGGCATCACCTTAAAGGGCGTTTGGTAATTGCTACCCAGGTGGTGGATAATGATCCAGTCTTGTATGCCTGACCAGTGAGGGTGACGTTTCGGACTGGTTCTGTCTTTTTTTTTTTTTTACCTGTGATGTTCTATTACTTGGCCAGGATGAGCGTTTATCATTGGTGGTGATGTCTGAAACCAGTCACAAGACACCCCATTCTCAAAAAGATTGAAGTGCATCTAGTGATTGTGTGTGTCATGTGTATGTCTTCAGGCAAAACAATTTGTATGGTCACTCTAGATTTCCACCCTCTGTCCCAGCTTTGCAGACCACCTAGTTGATAGTGGGCATTATGTGCTCTGCTTCATTCGTTAGCTGCGGGTACCTGGGTGCGAGGCATTGGTGTTGTATCCTGAGAAATTTCTGGTCTTACGAAAGATCAGTTGGCCAATTGTCCGTTGAGTGCTTGAAACAGTTTGTAGGTGGCCATAATTTTTTTCTGGCTTGGTGATCATTTCATTGGCTGAGACTGGATGACGTTTAATTAGTCTAGTTATCGATTAGTTCAAGGAGGCTGCAGGAATTGGCACTGGTCCTTGCCCACCCGATGGTCGGGATGTGCTCTGGTGGCACCTGCTATCCCTGGCAACACTTCCTAGATCTAGTTCTAGAAGACTTCAGCAACACTGGGGATGCAGAAACGTTGGCATTTGTGTCACCTAATGGCAACTTGAGTTCAGAATATTGTCATGTACCAAGAATCTAGATCTAGCAGAAGCTAGTGAGATCCAGAATTGAAGTAAATCTTTGAGAACTAGCTCTACCTGTTGACTTTAGCCACAAGATCATCTACTGTGGTGGTGTCGCGGCCCTCTTTTTTTTTAATTGCTTGGTTAGCGAGGTTTATATCTAATGCATTAATTCTTCTAGCCTGGAAGACAGGGGGAGAGAGTGATGGTAGTAAAAGGGAGGGGGCGGCATTTTTCAATTCTCGCCTAGGGTGGCATAACTCCTAGAAAAGGGCCTCTATATTTGCACTATATATCATATACCACATATTGTATATTCCGCTCACTCAGCTCCCTGACCCATGCATCTATACAACCACTAGATTCTGGTCTTATGCTCTGTGACACCTATTGGTTCTAGATAGGAAAGTGACCTCAATGCCTTATCGTATGTTGTGCTAATTCGGGCATTGGAAAGAATCTCCCCTACCTTGTCAGGCATTTGTGTACACTCCTGCACCAAAGAGCTTTATTTCTTAAGAGGCCCTAACCTTTTCCCTTACCCCCGCAACACACATCATCCAGCATGGATACCACCCTTACCAGAAAGATGAACACACTGTTATCCCCGCAGGAAATAACTCGTTCCTTATAAACTACCCTCCCAACCTAACTAAAAATGCCATGAGAACTCTCAAACACAGAATACTCAACTTTAACAAGGAAACTCTCATTACTGACCCCAACTTCTGTCACAAAAAGTGTTCCCTACCTAATGACCTCATCTTCTCTACTAATCAACTTGCTAAATGGGGGAAAGTCCTATCTTCCTCACTCCTCACTCAACACCACCACCATCAACAAAAAATTCCACACGAACACAAACTTACTATTGTGCCCTCCATGATATATAATGCAGATGCCACCATCTCCATCTACAATAACAGCACCGTGCTCATTCAATCCTCCGATCTCAATCTTGAACTGTTCATCGGTCTCTTTTCCTTCCGTAAGGACAAGCTAGACGTGACCTCCTCCCCGCCGAACCTCTCGCACCTTCCCTTTGTCGCCTCCCCTTCCAACAACAATGTTTCTCCCATCCCCTTTACCCTCCATTGGCGATCAGGCTCCCTTTTTGGGCACTACTGCAGTCCATCACCCGCCCTCCCCTAGAGACAATGCTAGCACTCACCAACACCACTCCAACATCCCAATCTCACACTCTTCTACAGTTCCAGACTCTTACACTCCCATCAATAAGATTAATACATCCACCACCTCCTATCAACCAACCTTTACTAAGTCCCCTCAGGGGAACTCTACCAATGCTGGCTCCACAAACTGCCATGATTTGGCTAGCTTTCTACACTACAACGCTTCCCCGGCCTGGATCATCTCAGAAGTCTCTTTACAGACTCCATACTTGACACTATAATTTCTGAACTACATTTAATCAAGGTTGACATCCTCAAACTAGTTAATATCCACCCCAATCTTGAACATAACTTGTCCTCACACATGCCTCACTCCCTGATTAACAACTCTCTAATTCCTAATCACCACTCCGCCTCCATCTCTCCCTACTCACGGGCTCCCATCCTTATTGGAAATCCACTCTGAACCATAATCATTCCTCCAGACCCAATAGGCTTGTCAGACAGTTATCGGACCATGATAGTCTTTCCTTCCTAGACACCTATAACCATGCTTCGGCCGACCTCGCTATACCCTACACAAAAATCAAGACTATCATCACCCACCCTCTTAGGATATCCAACCACAATACTAGGTTTATAAATAATACATATCTCAAACAAGTTCCCATCTCACATATAACCATGACCACACTCAAAACATCCCTAAAATGTGCATTACTCAATTACTGGTCAGCTGTGAAACCCGAGGCAGACAAAGCCGATCTCATTCTTAAACTTGACCTGGACATACTTGTGCTCACTGAAAATTGGTTGAATAAATCCTGTACCTCAATCCTTGACATTTTAGTCCCCCCTAGTCATCACATCATCAGACTAGACCATTTAGGCAGTTCTGGGGGCAGCTTAGCCTGTATATACAGGTTCATACTTTCTCTAAAACTCTCACATGCTCTCTCACTGCCTTCCTGCGACTACCTAATGATAAACATCACCACCAATGACAACTCAAGATGTTCTCTTCACCCACGTTTTACCGCCCACCGGTAGATAACCACACGTACATTGCACAGATCATGGAGATTATCTCCAACAATGATGAACACAGCAACCAGATTTTTCTTGTTAACTTTAACATTCATTGGAACAATTCCAATGAACACCTCGTGAACAGTTTCAAATCCTTCCTCCAGGACCTTAACCTTATCCAAGCATGCAATAGCCCAACCACTAGCAAAGGGCCACCCTTGATTTAATCATTGCAAAAGAGAACTTAATACAGATTGAATCCATCCTACCGTGCAACTGGACTGACCACCACTGCATCACCTTCCTTATCTCAGTAAGGGCAACCTATAAAAGCCAAACACTGGGTCTGAGATACCAGCAACATTAACCCACTCACTATGTCAGCTCTTAGTAACAACATCCTGTTCCCGCCCACCTCTATGGATAACGCTCTTGACCTCACCGAGCACTATATAGTTTCCATGTCCAAAATCATGGACACCTTTGCACCTAAACAACTAAAAAAGAATCCCGACTAAATGAACTAACCCCTGGTTCAATTGTGGCCTTAATGAGGAACGCCATTGCTTCAGACTTGCAGAAAGAGCTTGGAGGCATACCCCCTCCTTGTCCAACCTCAAACTCCAATGACAGAAAAGGAGCATTTACAATAGGCACTTTAGGGGCTTTAAAGCAAACTACTTCCAACATTAAATAGACACAGCCACTAATTGACCCAAAAAACTGCTCCAAATTATCAAAAAGCAGATGAACCACATGAGCAACCCCCTTCCTCAGACAACAAAACGCCACCAAATTGCGAGACCTTCGCCACTTTCTTTGCTGAGAAAACCACGCTAATCTCCTATGATATCCAGAATGCTATGCAACTCCTACCACCCGTACCCATCTAGCATTCCACCCTTCATGATCAGGAAGGCTGCCCCAGAATCCCCCCCCCCCCCCAGGCTTACCTAAAAATAACCCCAACTGGTCTAGCTTCAAAACCTTAGAAGAAAATAACATCCTAAACATTTTCACCTCTCTTAAATACTCCAACCACTTCAACGACCCCCTCCCCTCTAAATTCCTCAACGAGTCCATCCACCTCCTACTCCCATTATGGACCATGATAATAAATGCCTCACTAACTCAATGCATCTTACCTGATTGCCTCAAAAGCGGGCAGGTTACTCCTTTCCTAAAAAAAACAACTTTGACCAGTCTGATCCCAATAATTACCGCCCTATCTCCAACATCCCTATCTTAGCCAAACCCTTGTAAAAATGTGTACAACTTCAGCTTCGCGATCACATTGAGCATTTCCAACTCCTCAACCAATGTCAATCTGGCTTCCGACCGGGTCAGAGCCCGACGCGGCCTTGGTCCACATTATCGATGATGCCCTTCGCTCACTCGACCAGAAAGAACCTTGCTTGCTTACCCTTCTGGACTTATCAGCGGCATTCAACACTGTCAATCACAATACCCTTTTGAACCGTCTAGAACACAGGATGGGTCTTTCCGGCACCGTACTAAAATGGTTCTCCTCTTTTCTCTACAACAGATCGCAGCGCATCCTAATGAACCATGCTCTCTCTTGTCAGTCACCAGTGTCTTTGGGAATACCCCAAGACTACTCTCTCCCGGCACTATTTAACTTATATATGGAGCCCCTAACTGAAAACATCAAACTTGCATGAATTTCCTACCACATGTACATGGACAATACCCAACTTTATCTGAAAATCTCCTCACCTGAGGACATCAATATCGTCAACAACACCCTGATATAAACACAACATTGACTGACCTGTAACCACCTCAAACTCAATGCCCTCAAAACAGAATTCCTATTGATCTCACCACCCACTATCGCCCTCATTATCAAAGACTGGCTCCCTCATCTTACTGCCTTGAATTGTACTCCACATAGCATTGATCCTGCTAAATCCCTAGGTATAACCTTGGACAAAGCCCTCTCCATGCAACAACATATTAGGTCTACCACCAGAGGAGCTAACCATCAATTACACATGCCTAAGGCAACTTAAACATTTCCTCCCTGTTGCAGACCTACAAACAGTGGTTCAAGCTCTTGTGCTATCGAGATTAGACTACGGTAGTTCCACCCTTGTGGGCCTTCCGACAATCGCGCTTGCACCCCTAAAGGCTACACTAAATGCAGCTGCTAGGCTTATCATTGGCTCAAAAAAATGTGATCACATCGCTCCCGACCTGCAGTCCCTGAAATGGCTACCCTATGAGGCCAGGATCCACCTCAAAATTGCTTGAATGACACATAAAGCGCTGCACCACAATACTATTTCCTACCTGACCCAGAAATTGACCTTATCGAATGGTAACAAACTCTCTAGAAGCATAAGCTCCTTACTACTCAAACCACTAAAATTCAAGAAAAAGAAAACCTACAACCGATCCTTATCCGGAATTGCTCCCACAATTTGGAACTCTCTCTCCCCTGAGATCAGATGCAACCCATCCATCTACATCATCAGGAAAGAAGTAAAAACTCTACATTCCAACAAATTCCTCTGAAAATGAGGTTCCTACTTCCCTATCCTCATGAGCGATAATTCCCTGCTACTCTTATCATTTATATTTATATTTGCAAATATTGTTCTATTGTTTTTTGCAATGAATACCATGTCTGTACATTATCACCGTTTGTATCACATTGTCCCCTTGTTCCTACTTGTAAAGCGCTCTTTCACCCATAAGGGTCTTGTTTGCGCTATATAAAACTCCAATTAGTTAATTAATTAATTAATTAAACCTATTTTGTTGTCCTCTCTGGATTATATCTTTCAATAAAAAAAAAAGAGAATGCTTCTACCAGGGGCTGTAAAACGGAACCACTCATGCAGTTCCCACGCATGCCTTTTCAATGCCGTCAATACAACACATGCGTCATTACCAAGCATGATTTTATAACGATCTATTTTACAACGCATATCCCTTTACCATGTATGCCTTTACCACAAAATTTTCATCGTAAAGGCATATACGTGCTTCTTATTTGGCATGTGTGGTAATGGCCTGGTTAGGCTGCAGAGTGAAGTAGGATGCAGCAGCTTGAGGGCAGTGGCTCAAGGGAGTGATTCTGGGGATGCAGACCACAGGGAGACAGAAAGGTACTTATGTGGTTGGTTTTTGCTGGCGGAATCTAGCCTCCTGCGGAGTCTGCACTTTTTGGCTAGGAATCTCTGCAGGGGGTGCTGAGAGTCCCCCCCACACCCCTGGAGCTCCGGCTGAGGTGCTTCTGTTGCACTGGTTCATTATCTGCTGTCCATTAATGCAGGAAGTGGCCGGCACCGAACTTCATCCTGAGGGCTCCTCTGAACCGTCCCCCATTGTAGCTGCAATAGCCAAGCTCAGGTCCAGGAGCCACCGCCTCCTGCACAGTCTATGTTCTAAGGCGATGTTCATCCACCTAAATAAGGAGTAGCTAGGGGCCCAGGTGAAACTTGCGAGATAAACACAAGCAGCAGCAGGCACCCTGTGCATAGAAGTCCTTCCTCTATATCTCTACATTGCTAATGGAGACACAGATAGGGCGCAGATGACGGAATTTCAGGCGGACATCTTAAAAAGGAACTCTGATGTGAATGTATGTATGTTATTATTAACTGTACTTATTTGTAAATCCTTTACTATACATATGCTTAAACCTTTACCATGCTTATGCCTTTATCAACCATGCCTTTCGAACGAAATTCGTTGTAAAGGAATGCGTGGTAAAAGCATATTCCTGATAAAGGCATGCGTGCAAAAGGAATGCGTGGTATGGGCATATGCGTGGTAATGGGTTTGTGGTAACGGTTACGCGTGGTTATGACTGCGCTGTAATGGCTGTTTTCCCTACCAGGAGAGGCAGGAACAGGATCTTTCTTTTGAGGAAAGGAGAAGCCAGGTTCACATCAATTCTTAAAGCAGTGTTTAATGTGCTGAATGATATGCACACTACCTCACTGTTGGAACGCCCATCGCAACACCCATTACCCTCCCCTTTCACACCAAATACAGCATGAAAGGGTGCTTTATTTACAAGGCAGCGTTAAGTCACATTAAGTGGCTTAACGCTGCCTTGTAAATAAGGCGAGGCCCCTATCGCCATCACATCGTCACTGGAAGTGACGTTGTGGTGGTGATAGGGGCTTGTAAATATGCCCCTGAGTGTTATGCCATTCTGATACATCTGTACTAAGACTTGTGCCAAAAGCAGTGTAGAAATTAGTACCAAGAGCTTATGTTAGACTTCACATGTTCAGAGGAGGAAGGGGGGCTACACATGCTGCCAAAAGCTTTTTGTTGGACACCACACTCAGCTCATGGCTGGACGTCCTCTCTACATGAACAATACAAGCATGTCCATGCTCGCACTCACCTAGAGAGATGCTCCGTGAGTCACTTGTAGGGTGAACATGAAGGATGGTGGCAGGACTGCAGAAATCGGTTTGGCATGAACAATGTCAAAGTTGGGCTTCTTTGTTTGACAAACAAACACATTGAATTCCAGGAATATGAACTGGTCCAACCTTATAAATAACTCTTTTCAATATGGTGGTCTGGCCATAGGATATTGTCAGATGTTCCAAATCCAAGATGTAGCAGATTCTTTTTTGCTGTGATGTCAGTTTCTGGTTAAAGCAAATCTAAAGGAGGCAATTGCATGAAGAAGATGTATCCAACTGTATTTGTTCCCTGATTTTTGATCACATTCTTCACCACTTTGCCTCTATTTTTGTCCCTCATTTTTATTTCCAGCAGTTGAAACTTCTACTGGATTGTACGTCTGCCTATTATTCCTGGCTCTTTCCGCTCCCTACTAAGATAATCAGATTGTCCACTGCACATGGGAGATAAACAGACAGACTTACAGGGCAGCATCAGGGTACAATCAGTGGAGCTATCTCCATTGGATCTGCTTCACAATTTTCCCTTGAGCATAAAATAGACATTGTCTCTGTGAAGATGAACCTAATCAGAGCTGACTTGTGGAAAGGCTCTGAAACAGCGAAAGCAACAGAAGAAGTGGTGGAGAAGGTTATCATGAATGTCAACGATATGCAAGATGTTATCAATAAGTTTAAGATGTTATCATTAAGCTGCAAGATACCATTGGAATTCTGTAAGTGACTGTCGAAGATGTAGATGGGAGATCCAGCCAAAACAACCTCTGTTTCCTGGGCCTATAGAGGGATCCTTGGAGGAGCTTTTCTATGAGACATGGATCAAGGAAATCCTCTGTCCAAAGGGCTATCCAAGATTATTTTCCATCAGGAAGGCACACAGAGCACATGCACCTCACAAAATCCTGCTTCCCCTCCCAGAGCTGTACTAGGCCACTTTCTAAATTACTGGGATAGGAGGTGGGTATCCTGCAATTTTCGAGAAGAAACAAGAATGATGATGGTTCACTGACCTTGTACTGATTAGAAGCAAACTGATTTCCCAATATCGTTGAAACAATCTTGAAATGAAAAGCTGCACTTAGCTATAAATCATGACAAGGGAGGTCAACTCGGAGTGTGACTGCATCCCACTTCGGGACTATGAGTCCTCGCTGGAGAGGCAGCTCAGAACTGTGGCCACCACCGTTCAGGTGTGGAGCCTAGGACAGACGACTGCTCTTCTTTAAAATGGTTTGCAATGTTTTTGTTAAAGGGTTAAAGGTATGATTGTATGCTTGATTGGGAATGGGTTTGATGGGGGGTCAGGTGGAAGATCAACTAGCTGGACCTTGAGCATTTGTGGCTTCTTGGTTGCTCATTTTGGTTATTGGGCATGGCTAGGACTAGAGGAATAATTGGTTCGAATTCCGGGGAGGGTGATGTAAGAGTTTGTAAGACTTTGCAAGACCAGAACTGTGCACCGATGTTGTGATAATAAAGGGCATAAATTATAGGTTCCTGTTGGAAATGACCATCTTGTGTATGGTATTCCTCCAGATTTTTTACTTCTGTTGCTCAACCTTTTTTGGTTGGCCATAGGACTCTGCACATTTTATTCTTCCTAACTAGTGGAAAAGTGCTTGTGCTCTCCCTGTAATCATGGTAAAATCAACATATTTCTAATTGGCAGATTTAATTTAGTTATAAGTCCCTAGTGTATGATACTACATGTACCGATGCCCTGTAAATTAAATGCTAATATTGGGCTGCAAAACTCATTGGGCCACCCACTAAAGTAGCACTATAATACATGTCTCTAGTCCTGCCCCCACAGCCTGGGTATGCAGTTTTAGACTGCCTTTTCCACTTGGCAAAATAAACCTCTTGCCAGGCCTATAACCTCCTTTTTATTGTGTATATGTCACCTCTAAGGTAGGCCCTAAGTGCCCACAAGGCAAGGTGCATGGTATTTAAAATGTAGGGCATGTATAGTTAATGTTTCAAATGTCCAGACTGTGAAAAACCTTTAAAGTTATTGTTCACTGTGGCAAGGCTGGCTCGCCCATAAGAAAACACTGTGTTACACTATAGCAACTTATAGTGCTTCATTTGAGTTTGGGAGAAAAGTGATTCAAGGACTCATTTTAATGGTTAAATCGAATCTTATATTACTGTTTTAGATATTACACTTTTAGAAAGTTGTTGTTTTCCTGCCTAAGCCAAAAGGGCCTTTCTGCCGGGGACCGATGTCACCTGACTGCTGATGGCTCCCCTGTGGTGAGATGTGGATTGCCCCCAGACAGTGCACAAAGGGCTTGGGTGTGGAGAGATGTTTTTCTTCCTTGAGCAGTATGACCTGGAGGGCTGTGCTCTGCCCATTCATGAGCTTCAAAGGATGTCTACCCTCTCACTGCCCGTAAACCTGCCTCCCTTTTGTCTTGCTAGTCAGTCCGGCTCCAAAGCCAGTGGGAAGGGAAGTTGCCCCAGAAATGGTTTGAAGTGACCCCAAGGGAGAGTTTGGCCATTTCCATATCCACACCTCTGGGTGGGCACAGGAAGAAGGCCAGAGGA
Source organism: Calotriton arnoldi (assembly GCA_963921515.1). NCBI lineage: Eukaryota > Metazoa > Chordata > Amphibia > Caudata > Salamandridae > Calotriton > Calotriton arnoldi. The sequence goes on from CAWUFW010009134.1 coordinate 315,909, forward strand.
AGAAGGGTTCTGTCATGTTGGTTTTAGGGATAGCTTACAGTAACACACACAGGAAGTGCTGCAAAAGTGTGTAGGGTTACTCCTGGAAACATTTACCCCATTCTTTAGGAAGTGGCTAGGAGTTTCTCCCACACACTGGTTGGCACTTTGAAGAAATGTGGGACCCCCTACTACCCTCCTCTAAACACTAATATACCTGTGAAGAATAAGAAGAAGGACTCCCTGCTGTCTGATGACTCTGAAGGAAGACTAGACGTGCTTGTCTTGAAGCCAGGACCCCAGAAGTGACTCCAAGGGTCAGTAGGCTGACCTCCTCTTTGAGCTATAGGGTCGCAACAAGCTTCCTGAGGCCTCTCTCCTTGCAACTGCCCAGCTGACAAGTTCAACTGGACCTACCCTGGACATACTGCTGCTCTCTGCTGGAGTGAGTCATAATCTCCAAGTAGTGACCTCCAGGTCCTGGACCCTAGGCTGGTGTTAGAGTGTACTCCTCCATTCATAACTACGAAAGCAGGAACTAGAATTTTTTATGCCAACTTTTCCTCCAGAGAACCGGTGGGAACCTGGTACTACAGTCGAGCTGAAGCATTCAACATCGTATCACCGGTTGACGGTGAGCAGCATCCCATCAAGATCGAGTCCTCCCCGGGCACGAACTTTGGACTTCACATGTGTGGTATTCCAGCTGTTGCCCTTGGTTACTTTGCCTGTGCCTGGAACTCCGTGATGTCATAGGGAAGCTGGGCTCAGGCGATGGAATGTTGTAATTTGACGGGACTGGCAGTTGCTGGCTGTCCCTTGACTGGGATGTTGGATGGGATTCTTTCCTCCCAATAAAAGCTACATGCTTTTACCTTATCCTGGATCTTCATCTCATCATTTCACGAAGAATCTGCATTGTCACACTGGCGTAGTCGGCAGGATTTTTAATCATGAAATGATTGAAATGTACAGAGTTACTCCACATTGTACTACAGGAAAGACCCAATTTGAGCTGTTCCGTGGTAGGCTTCCCAACACCTTCATTGAACCATCATGGGTGAATGTGTATACATTACAATCTGGTCGGTGTGTGGGTGATCTCGATTGGCGTAAACGTGAGGAACAGAAAATTTGCTCAAGGAAGATTAATATTGATTCCAGAAAGGCTGTGAAGGTAACTAAGGTGTGTGTGAGGGATTTTAGTCATGATTAAAAATCCCGGCAAGTGCAGCCATCCAAAGTTTTCTAAACCTTTTCGTGTCATTAACATTTTGACAAATGCTGTGAAAACCCAGGACCACAGAATATGGAATTTGAATCGTAGGGTGGTTTGTAGTGGTAACACTGTTGACGGTTGTACTGTGCCAGCGGATCTCTCTGGAACTTCTGGTGACAATAATGGTGGTGAAGGTTGCAGCAAATCTTCTGGTGCACCATGCTGTGTGGTCAAAAGACCTGGCCATTTAAAGGACTATGTTTAACTTATATTTCAGATTTCATGTATTTGTTTTTTTTTTTTCAAAAGACCTGGTTATTTTAAGAACCATGTTTAACTAATGTTGCAAGTTTCATGTATTTGTTTTTTCTTTCTCTCTATTCATTTTTTCTTTATGTTGATAAGGAAGAGAGGTGTGTGGTATTCCAGCTGTTGCCCTTGGTTACTTTGCCTGTGCCTGGAACTCCGTGATGTCATAGGGGAGCTGGGCTCAGGCGATGGAATGTTGTGATTTGAAGGGACTGGCAGTTGCTGGCTGTCCCTTGACTGGGATGTTGGATGGGATTCTTTCCTCCCAATAAAAGCTACATGCTTTTACTTTATCCTGGATCTTCAACTCATCATTTCATGAAGAACCTGCATTGTCACAACATACTTGGAGCTTTCCAAACATCTTCGATGATTGCAGTGGGACACCACTCTCCAGCAACCCATCGTTGTTGTGCTCTATTTTGGATGACGCTTGCCCTGCCAACGACTCGTCGACAACCACCAATTCTCCAGAAAACTTTTTAAGTCTTAAGGTAAATTTTCCACCAGGAGGAACCTGGTCCCTGTATCCGACTTGTGTGACATTGCCGTCAGCCCTACCTTTTGACTTTGACCTGGTCTAGAGTGACCAGATAACCACAGTATGCGATTTGAATTTTTGGGCTCTATTGTTGATTCAGACTTTAAAAATTCATATCTCCGGTTCCACTTATTTAATTTTTGTCATTTTGGTGTCATTCTTGTTTCTTGTATTGTATTTTCACTTTACTACTGTATGAGTGCCGCATAAATACTTTACACATTCCTCTACTTGGAAGTGGAGTTAAATATGGAGATTTTCTTATGACATTGCAAACTAAGGGCATCATTACGATGGCGGGCAGACAAAGTCCGCCCGCCACCGCAACGGAATGCGGGACCGTCCGCAAGGGGTGCGGCGGTCCTGCACCTGACATTAGGATGCCACCGTGGCGGTGGCAAGCCCTATTCCCAGCATTGTGGCGGGCGGTGCTCATAGCACCGCCCGCCACAATGCTGGGAATAGACGTCGTGCATTGGCATGCACAAGGTGACAGGCATTGCGCGGTGCCTGCCACTTTGTCCATGCCAATGCAGGGGGGTACCATAGGTACCCCCCATGTGCACCCCCCACACCCTCAACTATATGGGGGCCGCTACGGGCCCCCAAAGGCAAAGACCACATGCCTTTCCATGGCGGCAACGCCGCCATGGGAAGGCACATCTCCGCCTGCATGCTAATATGGATGGCGGTGTCTTGCAGACACCACCACCATATCAGAGCCCTTTTCCGCCCGGTCTCCTGTCAGACAGGCGAAAAACCGGCGGACGGTCTTTCCGTCTGCCGGGGACCCCCCCCCGCCATCGTAATACGGCCGGGGGGAAATTGAATGCGGGCGGTGAGAAATAGCGGGCGGATTGCCACCGCCATACGAGCGGTGACGATCCACCCGCTATCGTAATGACCCCCTATGTCAAGAAAATGACCTGGAATGTCCAGGTGCTGAATCACTTTACAAAAAAGGCGTACAGTGAACTCACTAATTAAGCACACAGACATAAAGATTGCTTTTCTAGAGGAAATCCACTTGAGAGCTTCAGAGGCAGGTAAGCTTTGTAATAAATGGAAACTCAAATTATACGTAGTATATAAGCCCTCTTATGCGAGTGGGGTGGCAATCTGGATTTCCTCAGACATTGCCTATAATATCAAAGGGTTAAAGTAGACCTGAAAGGCCGATATGTTTTGGTTGTGGGGATGCAGGGCAGGTGAGGCATGTGCAAGCTGAATATGTATGCTCTGGCCAGTCCAGTCCCAGGTGTTTTTTTAGAAATTTAAAGAGATGATGTGCCCAAATTCTGATTTGCTGATGCTTTCGGCTGCTGACATCAACTATGTTGGCCTATGGGTTCTGGATAGTGATCCCCCGATGCATGGTGCATCTGTAAGGACAATGAAACAACTGAGAAATACTCTCCGACAGCTTGATTTGTTTGAAACCCACACACTCTGTTATTTTCATGTGACTCCTCCCAACATTGGTCGCACTGTAGAATTTCCTACGTTTCTTAGCAACACATTGGTAGATTTTGTGAGGAAATTGAATATTTATGTAGAGCACTGGCACGCCGTTCCAACTCAACATGATGTGCTCTTTGTGGAGTTCTTGCCCTGGTGTGCCTATGTGAAGACTGTGGGTTGAGGTCATGACAGATTCAGAATTTGGGCTACCGGTCGGTATGGAATAAGAGGCCAGATGTACAAAGAGTAGGAATAGCGATTTCCAAATAATGCTTTTATTCGAATCACTATTCGGAAATCGCTATTCCTTATGTTTGAAACTTTTTGTTTCGTACTTGCGATTCCTAGTAGGTCGCAAATCGACCCACCTCATGAATATTAATGAGGTAGTTCGCACTTTGCGACCCATTAGGAATGCCTGCCATTAGAGGATGGTGGCCTGCTGAGGTCAGCAAACGACCATGTTTGTGATTGCCTTTGAATAAAGGTTTTTTTGTTGTTGAAGTGCAACCTGTTTTCCTTAAAGGAAAACAGGATGCATTTCAACAATTAAAAATGAAACGTTTTGTTTTCATTTATTAAGAGCAGGCAGCGGTTTTAAGAGCAGGCAGTGGTCCGTGAGACTGCTGCCTGCTCTTAAAAATGTTTTTTAACTTTTCAATTTGCGAATACATTACCACAAACTTTGAGTTGGTGGCAAAATATCAAGGTTTTGGGACTGAATTTCGCTCGCAAAACTTTGATAGATAAAACTGGAAATCGCTACTTGGAAGGGAAGCCCTACACATGCCAAATCCAAATATCGATTTCTGCACCCAAACTGCGACTCTGGAGAATCGCAGTTTGGATGTTTTGTACATTTGGAAAGTCATTTTGCCATTGCAAATGGCCCGATTATGCTAATCGGGCCGTTTTCAACTGCGAAAATGCTTTGTCACATGGCCCTAGGTGACTACTTTCTAACAAGTGCAAACTCAAATATGCGAGCAATTAAATGGTAAGCTTTTAAGTAGGCCCTGAGGGGTGTGTGTATTGAGTGGATATGTGGAGTCTAAATGCAAATATAACAAAAGTTGAAGATGATAGCAGGATCAATCGAAAATTATTAAATGAGACTCATTGAATGACTGGTAGAATTACTTGCCATGAAACACAAATGGGTAGACCTGTATGCTGCCCAGGAGAAATACTTGTACTACTCATACAGACAGAGACTCCAGAGGAAGGGGATAAATTGGGTAGGTTAAAGATACACCGGACCAAATATTTTACATTGAATTAACCATTAACATGGTATTCCATGATCACTTTAAACAGTCATACTTACAACCACTCCCCCATAAGATCCAGTTTTTGGGGGAATTCTTAGCAAACTTTGAGCTTTTTGAGCTGATGGACAATCAAAGATAGGACCTGGAGATTCTTTTGTAGTAATAAGATCTTATTGAGGCCCTCAAGACTGCAAAGGGTGGTAAGACTTCTGGACTGGGTGGTAGGCCATTAGAACTATGTAAAGCCTCCTCAAACATTTTACTGATAACTGCACAAGGTCTGTGGGGAAGCTATAGAGAGAGTGTACTGCATGAAAGAGGCCCTAACAGTAGTAGTCCCAAAACCTAACAAGGACCCCTTTGAGTATAAATTGCATAGAGGCCTTTCCGTTCGAAATGTGGATGTATAATTCTAAGTAGACCATGATTAAGAGTTTGGCGGCCAGGTTACTCTGTCACAAAACATGGTGGATATCCTGTCCACCTTTTTAAAAGTGTATTATATTGTGACACTTGAAATAAGGTGGACAGGAAGTATCCCATGCACCAAACTCTAAATCAAGCTCCAAGGCTCTTGCCATCCATCATTTTATAGTCCTTGCTCAATTGATCCATCTTGTTTAGTCAGGATTTAGTTTGCATACAAACCCTATTGGGAATTTGAGAAGTCTGGCATACATATAACAGGAATTAAGACTGAATAGCCTAGAAAATACAGCTGCAGCATGAGACACTTAGAATGCATTTGATACAACATCTACATGGCCCCCCTCGCAGCCATCGTCCGACAACACGGCCTCAACATCGTATCCTACGCCGACGACACCCAGCTCATCCTCTCCCTCACCAAAGACCCCACCACTGCCAAACTCAACTTCCAGAAAGGAATGCTAGACGTCGCAGTCTGGATGACCAACAGCGCCTGAAGCTTAACGCCGAGAAGACAGAAGTCCTCGTCCTCGGTACCACCCCTTCTGCATGGGACAGCACCTGGTGGCCGACCACCCTCAGAAGCCCACCTACCCCCTCAGACCACGCCAAGAACCTCGGCATCGTACTCGACTCATCACTCACCATGAACCAACAGGTCAACGTCGTCATCTCCAGCTGCTTCAACACCCTCCGTATCCTCCGCAAGACCTTCAAGTGGATCCCCACTGAGCCAAAGAAGACAGTCACCCAAGCACTCATCACCAGCAGACTGGACTATGGAAACGCACTCTACGCCGGCATCAACAAGTCCCTACTCCGCAAACTCCAGACAATACAGAACACCGCCGCCAGACTCGTCCTCGGCATCCCCCGACACGAACACATCAGACAACACCTACGAAGTCTCCACTGGCTCCCCGTGGAGAAAAGAGTCACTTTCAAAATCCTCACTCACGCCTACAAATGCCTACACAACAACGGACCCAAATACCTCAACGACAGAATCAACTTCCACGTACCCAAAAGAAACCTCCGATCTTTCAACCTCGCACTGGCCGAAGCCCCGCGCATCCACAGAGCCAGAGCAGGCGGAAGATCCTTCTCTCACATTGCAGCCAAGACCTGGAGCGAGCTACCAGCAGACATCAGACGCGCCCCCTCCCTGAACACCTTCAGGAAGACCCTCAAGACCTGGCTCTTCGGCTAAACAGATCTGCGGACCCCCTCCCCTCAGCGCCTTGAGACCCTCACGGGTGAGTAGCGCGCTTACAATTCCCTGATTGATTGATTGGTGATTGATTGATTGGCTCCCATGTGGTTGGGAGCATCTGTTTGCAGTACTGGGTAAGATTAACTTTGACCCAACATGTATTAGGTGGGTTAAACTACTGTAAAGCACTCTACAGTGAGAGTTAGAACTGGCAGGGCTGTCTCAGAGAAATAGGTTATTCATAGGGTTAATAGTCAAGGTGTCCATTATCTCCATTCCTTTTGCCCTCGCTATGTAACCCCTGCCAGAGCTATTGGGTAGGCACATGTTGAAAATGGGTACTGGAGGTCAGAGTACTAAACATGTTGTGTCACTATTTGCAGACAAACACCTTAATAAATATAAAGAACCAGACGGTATCAGTGCCCCATGTTTTAAACTGTCTGGACAGATTTGGGTTGGTCTCTGGTGTACGTAAAAAATACTGCTAAAGCAAGACTAATGCCCATGGTGGTCTGAAAGTCAGACATATTTCGGACCTGGGACTGGAGTGGGAGATGTCGAGCTTCCAATACATAGGCATATTTATAGCTTGAGCTCCTAACGGGGGGTTCACAATGCCGGATTTAGAAAATGATTATCTGGTAGTGCAGCCGCAACATTTGGTATTTTGGATGGATGAAAATTCAAATTAAAAAAGGAAGCATTGGACTAACTGTTCATATTAATGCATGCAGAGCTGTGAGACTAACTCATTTGGTGCTACACGTTAGAGATATGGAACCGGGTCACAGGTAGAATTCTAAAATGCCCCCAATTTCAAGGGGCCAAGCTGCTCTGCCGGTATCCAGGGCTCAGGGCTCTAAAAGAAGAAGCTGAGATAGTCGGATGCATTTGGGGCCAATACACTTTACAGCGCCAGGATGCCCGTTGGGTGACAGCTGCGCTATATAAATGCAACTTACATTACATTACATTACTTATACAGAGATGATCATCAGCTGACATTTATGGAGGCAAGAGATGTGTCTGCAGGCAAGGTAGAATAATGCCTACTCTATTCCAGGTTGATGACAAATTTAGGGTGGAATGGCCTGCAGGATTCCCTCCCCGCCCCCTGAAGTGGGGGAAGGGGAGGGAATTACTGAATTGATAGCTTTAGCTGATGGAATGAGATAGATTTTGTCTTTATCTGCAAAACTCGGAAGAGAACGTACAGTCGAGAAGTTAAAAATCAGAGATAGATAAAATATAAACCTTCAACACCATATAACTGATTCTTTTTGGAAAAAACCTTGCTGTACACTACTGTAATGCCCACTTAGGGTCAATCCAATGGAAATATCTTCATAGAATGTTCTTCATGCCTAAAATAATTAACAGCATCTAACCACAGAGACCTGATACTTTCGAGATGTAAAGGAGCCAAAGCAAAGCTAATCCACAGGATGTTGAATTGGTGAATAGTAGCAAACTTCCGGGCTTGGATGACTAACAGACTATGAACGACTGTGGGGAATTTAGTGGGGCAAACATTGGAACACTGTGTTCTAGGACATCACTGCAAGCCCAAACGGCAGAAATGTAGACACAGATTTGGTGCACTCTACTGGCTCTCAATGCCTAATTCACAAAGGTAATGTTAGACCTTTGGTCTAAGTTTAGACCAAAAGTCTAACTTTACTACTTTTCGATATTCACAAAGGTAAGTTACTAATAGTATCTTAAGGTCCACACGCGGGTCAGATATCTGCCCTGAGTTTGGAGATTTCACTCCGAGTGTGGAGTGGAATCTCTGCACTTGGGGAGGAGATTCTGCTCCAAGTGCGGACGTAAAGATACTACTCGTAACTTACCTTTGTGAATACCGAAAGTTGTAAACTTAGACTTTTGGTCTAAGTTTACCTTTGTGATTTTCCAATATGGTGCATTTCTGTCATTAGGTCTCGCCTACGCAGCGCGCATGCGCTGCATAGGAGAAAGACCTTTAGCCATCGATGCGCGTTTTCAGCCAAAAACGTGCACGCGTTGCATTGCTTTTAATGGCAACGCGTGCACGTCTGGCGATTCCCTTGCGGGAGCGAGCTTGGACACCATATGTTTGTAATTAACTTGCAAACATATGGTGCCCCTGCTCGTTCCCGGAAGGGAAACAGGCGCAGGCCCCCTCCTGTCTTCCCTTCCCCTGCTGCCTCCTTCTTTAGCGCGAGTCGTGCGCACGTGTTTGTTTTCTTTCATGGCGGTGAAAGAAACTTATGTCCCAAAGCTAACATTGTGTAATATCTGTTAGAAAGTGCAGATTTGGTCTCAGCATTACCGGGAGCCGCGATTGTAATATCCCAGTATTTTAATAGTAAGCTAACATTGTGTAATATCTGTTAGAAAGTGCAGATTTGGTCTCAGCATTACCGGGAGCCGCGATTGTAATATCCCAGTATTTTAATAGTGTACCAAGTCTTACCCTCCAGAAGGGGGTTTCAGGAACGGTGTTTCGAGAAGTGGGTTTCGATACAACCATCACCCCCCTCTACCGAATTTTGAAATTCAGCATTGGCGGCATTGACTTGGAGCGGCCTCACTCCAAAGTCCGCGTTTTTGTGGTGGACTTTCTCCACAAAGAGGGACAAAATATGCGCTGGCACGCGTCAGAGCCATATCTCCACCACTCTCTCTCCCGTTGTGTGTGCCGGCCCGGGCCGAGACAGCTTCCCGGGCTGGCGACCGTCTGATTGCAGCCGCACCTGAGTACTTCAAAGGTCGGTGAAAGACCATTTAGTTGTTAACGAGGCTTCGCAGTGTTGTCACCCCTTCTTAGAGCCCCTGCATCTCCGTTCTGAGGGGAGCGGGGAGCCGCGTTCGAGTCTCGGCCCCTGGGGCCAACATTCTCGGGGCTCTCGTCAGGAGCAGTTACACCTACTTAATGCATATGGAAATTCCTCTTACAAATTTTATATAGCGCGAACTTGACCTGAAGGTAGCTTTGGCAACTATTTTATTAAGGCATCACGTGCACTCTGGTGCTTAATTTAAACCGGTGACTAACGGAACGCGCTGATGTTTAAAAGCATTTCTAATGCTGCAGCAGCACGTTTCCTTTGTGATTTGCAGCCAAAAGATATATGTGCACACAGAGCCACTTTAAAGTACGTTTTTGCTGGAAATTTAAACATGTATTTCAAATAAGAGCGCGCGCCTCGCGCAGCAAGAAAAAAAATGCATTTAGGACTTCCTGCAGCCACGTTGTAAAAGCTTATTAAAAATAATTGTAGACAGAAAATTATTTGAGATTACATGCGCTTTATGTGTTGAGCTGAAACAACGTTATTGAAATTTCTTACAGGAATATTTATAACATTGCATTTGAACCTCAGAAATATAACAAAACCTTCGAGTTTGCATTACTCTTACTGCTAACACCCCCCCAAACTGCATACCTTATTTTAAACACAGGTCGCGATATCCTGCAGAGCGATTCCTTCAATACAAACTGCCTACAGACACATTCTCACTCTAAACATCTACATTTCGCTTACATTCTCCTAGCCATCTGTAGGTTACTGGCGCCACCTAAATTTACATATTACACTGGATGAAAGGACGCAACAATTCACAGGATCAACCGTCTGCCATGTTTACAAAAAACAGTGCTAGTAACACCTCACTGTTAATGTTTGCGCTACTTCCCCATTCACACCACATCTGCCTAGATCTTATCTGGACATTAGTTGCCATGGTACACTTTATTCTTTGTTCCAATCGAAGTACCTGCTTTCCATTTTATTGACTTTTCGCTTATATTATTATTATAATTATACAAGGCTCCTTTTAATTGGTCACTCATAAGATTATATACTAGTAAAAAAAATGCTTTGCATTGCTTCAAAAATTAACCTGAAGGCTGCTCTCCATAGCTACCACTACGGTAGCTTTCAATAAAGGTTGTATAGAACCTATCACCTACATTCAACTACCCCTCTACTACCACTCTTCAACCCCTCCACTAACCCTCTTCTACCCCTCTACTACCCCACTTCTACTCATCTTCTACACCTCTACTCCTTTACTACCCCTCTACCACTCTACCACTCTACTACCCCTCCTCTAACACTCTACTATCGCTCTACCCCTGTTATACCCCTCTTCTACCCTTCTACCCCTATACCCATCTACTACCCCTCTACCTCTTTACTACCCTTCTAGCCCTCTACTACCCCTCTACCCTTGTACTAACCCTCTAGCCCTCTACCCCTCTACTATCCCTCTTCTACCCCTCTACTAACGCTCTAACCCTCTACCCTCTGCTACCCCTCTACCCTTCTACCACAACCATATAATTACATAACATATAATAACAAAACAATAAATACAACATACACCCCACATAATACCACTCACTGCAACAAAATTACTTCTAAAAAAATCACTTAAGGTCCCAAAAGCGAGACCTATTGGCTATGCCAATGCTTGTTTTTCCTTGTGCCGGAACCGTTATGGCAGCCTAGCGCCAATGTATTCACCCTTGCACCATGGTGCAAGGGTGCATGTGTGGTAGGCAGGATTGTTTTTGTGCAGGAAGGGCCAGCTTCCTGCACAAAAACAATCCTGAGAGGCTTGTTCCCTTTTCTATGTGTGCTGCAAAATACTTTACACCGCAGCTGTAGAAGGCGTTTTATTTTTATTATTTAAATCATACACTTATCAGCTGAGCACAGCCTGTCCAGACTCTTCTGCAGCTGAGTGCGGCCGTCCGGGCTCTTCTACTGTGACATCAATGCATGTGGCACAACCTCCACCTTTTTTACAGAATCCAGGCAAACCATCAATGGTTTGGAATAAATGGCTTAGGATCTTTGAAAAACTCTTTGTGGCTATAGATGCGTCTGAATATCCTGCCATTAGACAGAAAGCTGTGTTGTTTAATCATCTAGGAGAAACTGGCCGACAGGTGTTTGATAGTTTACCAATGGTTACTGAGCCTGCTTGTGATGACACTTGGGATGTTTACGCAGAAGCTTTAGCTCATATGGGCAAACAATATATAGGTGAGCCATCTGTCATGCTAGAGAGACAGAATTGTTTTGAATGTAAGCAGATGTTGGAAGAATCTTTAGAATAATATTTGATTGTACTTAGGGACTTACCGGCAAAATGTGAATTTGGTGCCAATTTAGATGTATATTTACGTGATCAACTTGTATTTAACTGTTATAACAAATGAATTCAAGAACGCATCTTAACTTACAAAACACCCTTCTTTAAAAGAAGTCATGGATATTGTGCGCAGTATAGAGCGTTCGATGATTTCATCTAGAATTTTAACAGAAGCTTTCAAGGGTGAAACTTTAGAAGTTAAAAGTGGAATGCAGGTGGCTGTGGTAGCAGAGATTGATGATGCCGAAGTTAATGCAGTCTTCAATAGAAACAAAGCTAAGAAAAGTTTAGATAAGAAGATGACAGGAGCATGTTACAGATGTGGAACTAAATATCACATGGGTAATAGTACTACATGCCCTGCACAAGGCAAGAGATGCAATAATTGCAAATAAATTGGACATTTTTACACTGTATGCAAATCTGCAAAAACTAAATATAAAGTTAACTAGGTTAGTGTAGAAGATGAACCTTTGTGTGAAAGGTTGAACAATGTCTTATTAACTGTAGCGGTTAATACACTTAATGGTTCTCAGAAAACATGCAAGGGTCCTATTTGTGAGGTGCAGATTGGTGCAGTCAGTTTAGGTGTTAACTCTGGCTAACCAATTACCATCCTTGCTGATCTTACATTTGAAATTTTTTGATCCAAAACTTTATTGAAAGCTACGGATGTTAACGCAAAAGCATTCAGGGAGTATCATATAACTATGAAGGGCTACTTTACTTATGTGGTTAAGTTCAAAGGAAGAGAGATATTTACAAAGATATGTGCCATTTAACAGACGGGATTTTTAGGATGGCAAGATCAAGTTAACTTAGGCATTCTTATTAGAACTGGCCATTCTGAGCCAGTTGCATTGGGGGACTTACCCATTTCATAGGTGAAACACGTGCACAAGTGTGATGATGATAGTGTCTTGAATGGTCTTGTCACAAAATATGCATTTGTGTTTAGTGATAAGATTGGGACAGTTAAAGGGTTTGAGCACACTATTAAGTTGAAAGGTGATGCTACCCCTGTTGTTAAGAAAGTCAGACAAGTTCCCATTACTGCAAAGGAAGAGTTAAAAAAATTATTGAATAACGTGATCACAAGTTATTATTATACCGGTGGAGTCATCTGAGGGTGTTTCTTCTACTGTAATAGCACGCAAAAGATCAGGCGACACGTTTATGTGTGGACTTGAGAGTGTTGAATCACAATATTCTGTTTGATTGACACCCTCTTCCCAGGATTCATGATATGCTGGCCAGTCTTGGAGGAAGTATGCACTTCACCATCATTGATCTGCATTCAGCATACCACCAGATTGCACTCACTGAGAAATCCCAACCATTGACTATGTTTGTAACTCCATTTGGAGCCTATATGTACCAGCGCATGCTGTTTGGACTGGCATTGGCTGCCAGTGTTTTTCAGAGGATAATGTATCAAACGTTTGGTGGGGAAACTGGTATCCAATCTTTTCAGTTTGAAATCCTCATTCATACAGAGAACATAGAGTGGCATTATGAAATGTTGGAAAAAGTTTTGGATAAACTTGAGAGCCATGGTATGACAGTTAATTAAGACAAGTGCAAGTTTGTACAAAATTGGCTCAGCACTCAATTAAACAAATTTGCGTTTTATATATGGATATTAGTGACATTGTCCATCACACAGAAACAAAGCTATGTCTTCCCAAATGAAACACGTTGTTAGTCGTCTTTGCTGAAGAGATAAGTTCCTCTTTATTCTTTTATCCTTTTATTCTTTTATTCAATAGAAATTCCTTAAAATCACAGCACACATTTGACAGCCGACGCGTTTCGTCCCTCTTGGGACTTCTTCAGGGCTAAAATATACACAAAAACAAGACCTATTTACAATCTATATACATGTTAAAAACAATATATTAGAATACACATTGAACCAGACATGATATGGAATGCTCTCCATAAATCTTTTTATATAAATCTGATTTGTATTGAGGCTAACAAACATTCGATCATTTGAAATTTGGGAAGATAGCCTATTCAGAGTAATATACAATAACGGTTTATACTTATTAAGACTTCATAATACAAATTATGTACATATTAACATTCTTTATGGGAGGAAATTGGCAAAAGGTAATTTATCCACAAAATGTTTTTCAACGATCAAGACAAATTAACAAGGACCCAACACATATGTGAAATGACACTTAATTGAGAAAATAGACCAAACGTAATAAGGGAGGAGACTAAATACAAAAAATCAAGAATGGTCTAAAAGGCACTATATTGCCTGATTAATCTAGCATACCTTAGCAGGTAAGAGACATGGTCCATATGCTCTTGATGTTTATTTTTATAAAGATTGAAAGAGGCTGCGCGACGAGTGAATCTGTGAAAAGGATAAGACACAAGATTCACGCAAGAACTATTGAATAAAAGAATAAAAGAATAAAGAGGAACTTATCTCTCCAGCAAAGACGACTAACAACGTGTTTCATTTGGGAAGATATAACTTTGTTTCTGTGTGATGGACTATGGACACTAATATCCATATATATGCAACGCTGATTTGTTTAATTGAGTGCTGAGCCATTTGTGTCTAAATTTGTGTGGGGAAGGCTTTTTCTCCATTCTTTTGGGGGCGAATGAGAGCCACGTCTCCGGCTCATTGCACCAAGCTTTAACTTTACGGTTATAGCCACGACACATCAAACGACTGGTGCAGGGTTCTGTTGCCCTGACCTTTTTCTGTGCTTTCAAATGCAAATTTGTAACAGATGGCGTGAATTATCTGAGGCACAGGGTCAAGACTGATTTGCATATGGCTATGTCTGAACTGGGGTGGCGTGGTGAAGCAAAATAACGATGGATTAAACCCAGATCTGTGACTGGGGGTGAATGTTTGCCAATGTGCAGCATTCCGTCCATCATCTTGTGTGTTTTGCATTTCGCCCTAAGTGGGAAGGGTATGCCCAGACGTGGGTCCCGTGCTCACTACGCCACTGGAGTCAAGCTATCCTGGCTGATGAAGGCTGATAGCCTGAAACCGGTCCTAGGATGCTTGATTCCGGTCCAGGGAAGACATGGCTTGGCAGTTCGGTCTGGACTGTTCCCATGAGGCACAGGGTCAAGACTGATTTGCATATGGCTATCTCTGAACTGGGGTGGCGTGGTGAAGCAAAATAACGATGGATTAAACCCAGATCTGTGACTGGGGGTGAATGTTTGCCAATGTGCAGCATTCCGTCCATCATCTTGTGTGTTGTGAATTATCTGGGGCATAATATTTCACATGAAGTAATAAAGCCTATATTGTCTCTTTTGAATGCAATCAATGATGCTTCTGTATCTACTGACAAGGATTGCCTCAGGACATTCCTTGGTCCGAACGAGTACTGTGCTAGGTTTGTGCAGTGTTATGCCATAATTGTACAACCTCTGAGAGGTTTGTGAAAGAAAAATGCAACGTATGTATGGTCTGAGGAGGCACAGCAAACTTTTGATAGTGTTAAAATGTTAATTGTTAATGCTTCTGCTATCAGACCTTTAACTCATGGGGAGAGAAGTATCATCATTGTGGATCCTAGTTCTAAAGGTTTCAGGGCTGTGTTGTGCCAATTGGTGAAAGGGCAAGAATGGACGGTAGCGTTTGCTTCTAGAACACTTAGTGCTGCGGAGAAGAATTATAGTACTATTGAGAGGAAGGCGTTAGCTTGCTCATGGGCGGCGGAAAAATTCAAGATGTATATTTGCGGTACAAAGTTTGAGTTATATACTGATCACAAACCTTTGATCTACATGTTGGGTGACAGTTGTTCAAACAAAGGCTTCTTCTAGACCTATTAGGTTGCTGTCAAGGTTACAAGAGTTCAATTTTGATGTTAAGTATTTGCCAGGGGGTAAAAATATCAGAGCAGACTGTCTTTCATGCCTGCCTGTGGAAGATGCAGATAGTCATAGAGTGTATGTGAATGAAGATGAATTTGTTTTGACCATAAGTGATGCTACAGAACAATTCAGAATAACTGAAAAGGAGTGGGATGATTGCTGTACAGATGATGAGTGTTTTAACAGTGTTAAAAATGTCTTGGTAGATGGGTGGCCATGTGATAGGAGTTTAACCATGCTCAGGTGGCGTCCGAGTTATCCCTGGTTACTGACATAATTGTTAGACAGTACAAGTTTGTGCCACTGGTAGGACTGCACGGCAAGATTATTGCTCTTGCTCATGAACGGCATCTGGGGATTACGGCTACTGTCAGAAGGATCAAACAACATTATTGGTGGCCAGGAATTGGTGGTCAAGATAGAAAATTTGTAGAGAAGTGTGCTTAGTGTTTGTGTTCTGACAAACATTGGAAGACTACCACAGCACCTTTGTGTCCCGTTGCATGGCCAAAAGGTGCTTGGGAGAAAATAGGTCTAGATATTGCTGATCCTTTCAATATTTTGGGGTGTGATAAAAGATTTCTCATTGTGGCCATTGACTATTTTTCAAAATGGTTGTACTTTGCGTTTGTCAAAGTTGCAGATACCAGCAGTGTGGTGAAATTTGTGCAACGTTTGTTTCTTATTGAGGGCACCACAAAGGAGATTGTGACAGATAATATTATGCATTTTGTCTCAGAGGAAATGGCCAGTTTTTTTAGGAAGCAGAACATCAAGCATGTTAGGGTGCCATTGATTAGTCCTTCTTCTAATGGACTTGTTGAAAGGGTAAATTGCTTGTTGAAAGAGGGAGTGCAAACAACAATTGCTAGTAAACCTAATGCAGCAGATTATTTGCACCATAAAGTGTGGAGTTACAATGCTACATCGCACAGTACCACAGGTATTACCCTATTTGTTATTTTATGAGGAAGAAGACTTATGTCTACTTTAAATCCATCTTGGTTGGATGATAGAGTGGGGCAAGCCTATGGTGTGTTGGATTTACAGAAGGTGCATGGACACGTGGAAGAAAGGCAAGGGGTCTGTGAAAGAAAGTATGATGAACGAAAACATGTGAAAGATACGAGACTGGTGTCTGGCGATTGGGAGCTTATTAAAAAACCCATGAAAGTGGTGAAAGAACACTCTGAAATTTCAGAACCTGCAAAAGTACTTAAAGTGTCTAAAATGGCTGTTCCTTTTAAGACAAAGGATGGTGGAACAGAAATGCGCTTGTCAAGTTGAGCCAAGAACAGGCAGGCATTATTTATGATCGTATCATTCAAGAGCCTGTGAGGGGGAAGAATGGCGCAGAAAATAATGATTGGTTTGGTCAGGGTGAGATGACCCATTCTTCTAATGGAGATCATGAGACTGTAACTAACTCAATCTCCGCAGCTACTAGTGGTAATAGAGGAGATGGTAGTTGGTGGTTTTGTTACTTCCAGACCTGCTCTGCGCAATACAGGAGGGAGAAATACTCAGGGTGGAGAGGGAAGTAATTTGTTCAGGAGTTGTAGGGTCACAACAGCTCCTGACAGGTTTAGGGATTATGTAACTTATTGATTTTCACCTCAGTTGTTATAAAACAGGGGATGTTGAAGTATGGGCATAGTGTTGAATGTGCCCATTCATGTGTTAAAATTATAAATGCCTTACTGCATGTTTCTTTTGTGCTTGGAATTTGCCTATGTCATATATGGCGGGGTGTTCTAGATTGTTCGAATGCTTTTGATTGACTGGCTGTGCTACCGTGTTGGTGAGGAGTTGTGGGTCCTTTACTGGAATAAAACTACCTTGGAAAATACTTTACTTTGCCAAGGATCTATTTTTTCATCATAGGACGCTACAACCCCTGAGGTATAAAGTGTCTCAAATATCGGCTCTGATGCCTGCTTGGGCCTGTGTATTGCTTTCCCTTTAATTCCAAGCATGCCTCTCCTCACCTCTAACAGCAACAAACATTGTGTCATGTTGAGGATTTGGGGGCTCCGGGCAAGACATAGTTTGGGGGCCCCTGTATGACCAAGTTTTTATTTTATTACCCATTTTCTGCAAATTCAAGACACATGATGCCAAACAATACTAAACTATATGTTAAACTTTACTAAGGTCACAAAAAAACCTTTAAAATGTCTTGCATAGGACCCTAAAAATCCTGAGGATGACACTGGGTAGAGAGAGAGCGGTACATGTATGCAGAGAGGGAGAGAGGTTTAAAGGGAGAAATAGAATAGACGGAGGTTTAATAGAAAGAAATGTCCCTTTCCCAGGGGGTCCCTTGCAATGTGAGTGCCTTGGGCAATTGCAGACATTGCCCATGCCTCAAAAGCTCTCTCTAAACATACAGCTAGGCCCCTGACAGACACTCCTACAAAAAAAGAACAGAAAATGCATGAAGGAGGCTCTTAAAAAAACTTATGCAAATTACAGCGTTATGATTATGCTACAGTAGCATATGTTTATGCTACTGTATTCATAAAACAATAACAAATGTATAATGAAAAATACATACATACCAATGCCACCTGGAGGCTTTTTTACAAGAGGCCTGCGCCGCCAGAGCATCACTTTTTTTTAAGCTCTGGTAGCGCAGGCCTCTCAATCGTATCTATGAGGCAACGCAAACCCACCCTGCATGGCTTTGCTTGGATTCATAGATATGGAGTAAGGCAAGGCAGCGAAAAGCCCTGCATTGCCTTACTCTGCAGTCAAGGAGGGATTTCTTGTGCGCTGCGTGTGTGTTCTCATGCAACACCCATGGATTTTGACGCTGCTTCAGCTTTACAAAATCACGTAAACCTGGGGCAGCGCCAAAACCTTATGCCTCCCCAGAGCAGGCGTAACGAGGAGAAATGTTTTCATTTCTCCTCATGGTTTCCCCTTTGAATGTGTGCTGCATTCTGCAGCATACATAGAATGAGAAAAATGCCTCTGGGGGTGTTTTTTGTGCGGCCCTTCCTGCTCAAAAACAATACTACATGCAAAGCAGATATCCTTGCACCATGGTGCAAGGGTGCCTGCGTTGGCACTAGGTGCCTTTGTTGGCACTAGGCAGCCAGAGCAGGAGGAAAGGACAGGAATACACCGTATTTCTTAAATATGGTGAATTCCTGCCCTTTTACATTGGTGTAGGGCAGCGCAGCAAAAAGACTTGCAGCACTGCCCTACGCCCTATGCCAATTCCTTGTAAACAAGGCCCCTAGTGTCTAGAGCAAGTTCTCGCCTCTCGATGCCGAAGTGTGCCTCATGAGCAGGCGCCCCCGCAACTAGAGGCGGGCGACCTTAGTTGCGCCACGGGCTTGAGTCCCTTCTGGCACAGTGTTAGCGTTGGAGGGTCATCCGGTGACGTCATCAGTAAGTGCAAGGAAGCCTTGGCAGGCCATTTAAGCCGCCACACTATGGATTGCGTCCTCTTTGTCCCTTTCATCAAGCTTGGTGCGGATCGGGAGCAGCCATCGCTCGTCAACCACCCACCTACCCCTGGATCGGCAGTGTTCCTGACAGACAATGAAGAGGGATACACAAGAATTATGATTATGGGACTGGATTGACCCCTTGGCGGCGTATGATATGTGTGGGCAGCGTGCTGGCGGGAGCATGGACTGACCTGCCGGTGGTCCAGGACTCTCCTGCCCTACCTCGCGATGCCTGGTTTTGAACTTTGGGGATTACGCCTGTGTTCAGGTACCCCGGTGGGCCGATGCGCAATGCGGTGACCTGGATTTGAGTTTGTGGCACTCCTCTGGGATGAAGGGGATGTGGTGAAGTCGTAACAATGATTTTGCTGTCAATGTCTGTTGGTAATTGTGAATAGATGTCCTAGGTGGAACCAGGGGACTGTTGCAAGTTGGGGCCTTCTGGCAAAAGGCGCACAGCGGATTGCACAACAATGTATTCTTGATGTTCTTGGAACGTGAAATTTGATATTTGACTTGTGTATTTCATCTTCCTGCTTGCTTTTGGTATCTACTTAATGAATGTTTCCAAAGCAAAACCTGTCCCTTGATATTATTTGCTTATGAGCAATTTTAAGTGTTGATGTGAATAAAAAAGGCTACACCGTGGAAAAACCACATATTTGTTCTAATATCTTTCTTGAGCATTGCAGCGAGAGAGTGCAGAGATTGAGTGGGGGCGAGTGGCACGTTGTCTGCGTACTATGCCCAAGATGATTTACTCCTTTGTCGTTCTGTACCGCTTGTTTTCACTTTTATTCCTTAATTACGAGGCAACTCTTCATTTCAGTGTGTTTCTTAACGCTAAAGAAAGGAGTCTCTGAGTGACTTACTGGGGGAGTGGAGGACTGTGGGACAAGCAGGGAGCAAGCAGGTGAACATGAAGTACTCATGTCGCCTTTAATTCTCCATGCAAAAGGGCACTCGTAATGAGACCCGTAAGTGTAAAGATGATGGTGAATGCTGTATAACTCAGTTGAAAGGAAAGACTTATTGGCTAGTCTGAGACCAAAATAACAGAGAAGGGGAAGTGGAGGAAGTGGTGACAGAAGTTAGGATGGAAGCAGCAGGGCTAAATTTGAGCTGGTGGTTGCAGGTGGGACTCACTCACACTTATTACTGGGAACCTGCACGTATTTTTCCTTAACAGTTTTTGACCCAAAGCAAGAGACAGAAATCACAAAAGGAGAAAGGAAGGAGGAAGAGAAAGAAGGAAAAAGAGTGATGAGGGAAGAAAGCAGGGGTGTGAAAGAACCTGCAACAGAGAAAGTAAGGGGCAGGGAGTGTCTGGTGCTGGATTAAAGATGCAGGAGGTGAAATCAAAACTACCCAACCTTGATTTCAGCACCCCCAACATTAGATAGCGCTGACCGCGGGTTTCTGAAGAAATATTTGGGTCAGTTATTCTTTTACAAATTAAGCACTAGATGGAGGAGCCAGGTTGAGAGACGATGTGAAGGAATGGAGCAGTATTTATTTATTTATGCGTTTTGATATAGCGCGAACATTACCCGAAGGTGTCAGAGTGCTTTACAATAGAACCAGATACATTTCATAGGGGCTTCAGGGTACATGAATAACATAACAGATACAAACAGAAAAACTCTGATTTCACAAAATAATGGTAGTAAGTACATAAGTCTACTGCAGATACTAGTGGTTACAGTTGCATATATACAAGTCTCAAATTCACTCAAGATTACATTTTAAGAAAAGTTGAAGCGATTAAGGTTGGACAAATATATTTTACATATTTACAGAGCATGCTCTTCTTGCCGTTGCTGGGGTTCTTGCAAGGCTCGTTCAGCCAGGCCTTCAGGGTGTTGTTGCACTCATGTGCGGTGATCTTGGGCCTGGAGTTATCCCCGAGCTGGTGATGGCCGTAGGGGTAGAAGGCCGGGTGGTGGTGGGCGGAGGCAGCATGCTGGGTTCCGGGGCTGTTCTTGAGCTTGTGCCACATAGTAAGACCCCCCGCCGGACTCAGGCACCCACAGCGCCACTTGGTCCCGGCCTCCGTGTCAAAAGGTCTGTCCTCGAGGCACCCCTGGGGGGGCTCTCTCGCTAATCTATTGCTCCTGTCGCTAGTCTCAGGCTGCAGGCCTCTCTCGGCAGTAGGCCTCTGGTGTCGATGGGTCTCGCTCAGCTGCTAGTCACAGCCCTTTCTCCGCCATCTTGAGGGCCGCACACATCTCCGTGGCCATCGGCCGCTGACTGCCAAAACGAGCGCTGTTCGTTTCTCTGGGCACGGCACTCAGCACGGGGGAGGGGGGTCCAGAGGGGTTCCATTGGAGCTCACTTGTGCTCCCCTGGCCCTTATCACCTGCAGGATGGCATTGGTAAGAGGTAATATGTATTTTTCAACACCTGCTGTCTGATTATAACTTGGGAAAAATATACTTCAGATATAGCTTAAAGCACAGAGAGTGAGTGAGCGCCTAGAAGGTGGACAGCAGAGAGTGAGTGAGCGCCTAGAGCGTGCACAGCAGACTCTGGTAGGCGCATAATCATTGCATCTTCTCATGTGGGGTCATTGCTGCAGTTCTATTCTTTTTGCCTAGTAATGCCTCACTTTGCCTTCTCATTGGGAAAAAGACAAATATAACTTGGAAGTATTGACATTTCTTTCTCTTTCTTTTCGCTTTGTAGGACATGGTTTCTCAGAAGAACACAGTAAGTTTTTACACTTTAGTATTTCCGCATAAGGCGTGAGTTTTATCGGTTCACATCATGTAACCTTTATCATTGCATGCAGCGCCGTCCAGTGGCTGACGCTAAATATATGTATGTAATTAGTACGCTTGTCAAATACAACTGTAGGGCCCATTGACCCCGCCTATTATTCTAGCTAGGAACATTTGAATGTGCGTCATACTGAGATTGGCTACAAACTAGTACAGTCATCAAAGGCTTTGATTGGCATTTGTCCTGATTAGGTGAACGGTTACACCCAGAACTCCAGATACGACGAATTACTTCCTGTTTTTAGAAGTACAGAGTAACTGCATGTTTATCAGAGAGCAAAGAGTATGTGAAACGCATGAACAATGCAAAGGTTTGTATATCGATGTTTGACCACATCGGTACTTCATAATACTTGTATCAACTTATTTTCTATTGATCAGTACAATAGTCAGGGCCACTAGAATTATGCGTCAGGGAAAGGCCAAATTATGTGGCAGGGTTGACTAAATTTTGCGGAAAGAAAAGCCAAATAATGTGGCATAATGCGGCACATTTTCTGATAGTATTACTCCATTATCTTGTCATTTTTACACTTGTTAACACTCTCTGGGCATAGGTTGCGCCTAATTAGTGCAAGTTTAACTCCAAAAAATACCAATAAGCTACAGAAAGGTGACCAATAAACATTTTCAAAAAGTCTTCCACTGCGCTGCAACATGTGTCGCTGCTTTTTTAGTAACTTTTGAACTGTTTGAGCTGGAAATTTTTTTTTTGTTAGAATCTGCAGATTATACAGCAGATGATAGATTACTGGCAAATGCCTCAGATCCATAATAATGCAAAATACGCCACAGACGCACAATCGCATAATTCCAGTGGCCCTGACAATAGTTTGTGAACTCCTAGCTCGCTCTGCTCTTCTGTTGAAAAGCTGCTGCTGACAGAAGGGGGAATGGACATATGGGGCATGACTCATCAAACAACTGCTCAATCAGTACCCATGTAAAATTAAAACAAGCACTGGACAAACCAGTAGTTCCAGCTTTAATGTGTTAACACATGCAAAGACAGTCATACTGGAATACGCGAAGACTATTTATAAAATGTCACATGTAGCCTACTACTTGTCACCATAAGCATGGGGAAAAACAGGACACCGACATAGAATGCTCAGAAAGAGGCAGGTAACCCAGATACAAAGCACAAACAGTCTTTTTTACGCATGTGCTTACACATAAGTTTTCACACTTTAGCACATTAAAGACAGACCTTAGACCTTGCCAGTGCTTATTTGTTTTTCTTGGACAACCACCTTAACTGCAAACATTATGCTCAGACATGAGTCTGGGGCTCTCTGTCCTGTGCCTTAGAACTCGAGCTGTACCTCAGTGATGAGGTTCAGCAAGAAAAAAAACTGGTTTAGGAGATGCTTGTGTTCCTGTTTAGAGGGCACTTGTTATAACAGTTTGCACTGGACTATTCCTATTGGAGCAGGTCAGATGTTAATTTGCATATGGTTAGCCCCTATTCGTACAGACACAGTGAGCAAAAAAACAATGGACTGGAATGTGGGCCAGAGTAATATATTAATTTGAGCATTCAACTCATTTCACATCTGTTTGTTTTTCTCAGTGGTTACAACTGTCGACACTGTCGTTGTCCCTGTTTTCAGACAGCCATTGTTCCAGTTGGTGCCTCTGCTGCAGTTGTCACTGTTGAGGTCATAGCTGTAGTTATTGCTGTGGTCCATCCTATTGTGACATATTTTGGTGCCATTGCTGCTTTGGTGAAAGTTTTTATCGCAGTTATGGCCTTTGCAGTAGTTAAAGATGTGGTCACTGTTGTTGCCATGTCATGGTGGCTGCTTTGGTCGCCACCATTGCCCCTGCTGTGACTGTCCATGGTGGCTGCTGTGGTCCCCGCTGCAGTTATAGCAATGGCAGGGCATCCATTGCGCGGATGTGTGTGCATGCACGGCAGCCATTTTTGAATGAATTTGACATAATCTATTGATAACAAAGAATGAGAACCCTATTCTAAAATGGCAAGTGATGCTGTTAAAAGGGTCTGCAAATGCTTATTTTGTTATGACATGAGCTCTGGCAACAACTAAAGCTGTCTCTAGATAGACCGAAAACAGATGAAGTCTGGCAGAGAGCTAAATCGGTCTCCAGCCAGACCAAAAACAGGAGCGTTTGCACTAGTTAACTGAGTTAATGGATCTGAAATTCTTTTAATGTGGTTATTTAACCTACAGACTAAAAACCTCAAATGGTCCCGCACAATACATTTTTTGCTGGCATTAATATGATATAAAATTTACATACCAGTAAGAGTCCTTCTGTTAGCCAATCAAATAGGTGCACATTTTCTGTAATAAGAGCTAAAACAGGTCCACTTTGATGCAGAAAAGGAGAAACCAAAATAGAGCATGATAGAGCACATACATAGTGCTATAAGGTCATACTGTTGGCAGAAGAGCGCTATATATGTTGATAATGTAACCAATAGATATGTTCTTTCATGAAATTTCTATGTTCATATAAATGCATTGTTACTAGGTATTTTAAAACCAGGGTCCCTTGCCTAGAATTCCCTTCTATATGAGTATTTCGTTTTGTAGCATCTCCAGCCAACGTATACAAAGGTAACACAATGCATTCTTTCACATACACCTTTACAGTGACAGATTTTCACATTCACAAAACCATTAGTGCGTGCACATTGACTCAAGTGCAAATAACTCAACATGTCTCTTACGCCCAAACTGTGAGGACTGGGGTTAGGATAATAAACCTGTCAGTTCAAAATTGGCATCAAGGTAATGACAATGTTGAATTAAGGTGTTGTTGACGTAAAGATCGCATCGACTTAAAGGTTATTGATGTGGTGTTATTTGTATCCACCAAGAACGCCAATCACAAACTTGTAGGTGATTTTTTTCGAGGACTGGTAGTACGTCTGGCTACAGCGGAGCATTTCAGAAGGCCTGGGGTTTCTAAAATAATGGGAGATACATTTTGGTTTTGATTGGATTATTTCATATGGGCATTGGCACTCCTTCACATTTTCTCTTTCGCCAATGTAAAATACGGTATACATTGTGCTTATGTCTTGTGGCAGGTTTTTGCATTTTATATGGCAAGATACCAGAGGAAAAAGAAAACTCAAATAAGAAACTATAATAATACAATTAACAGAGCAATTCATTTCTAGGTTACGCAACACATGATCATCTAATTTTCCACTAATTTCGGTCCTTTCTTTTGGAGTCTGACTGCTGGAACCTCACTGCTTGTGCTACTGAATGACCCGCTTCTGGCAGCAGATAATAGAGGTGCTTGTATTAGATTTGCTGGTGGCAATTAACTCTGTTTGCTGGGTGGTCCTCTAGAGAATCCTGAGGCAGGTTGGTTTTGGCAGCTCTACTCATGATTGTTACAATCCATCTTGGCAGACTATTCGCTGTCAGTGCACCTTCTTTCTTTTTCTAATTGACTTCTCTGTCTTGCAGGGCCCCCCAAGAGGCCTCTATATTACCTATTATTTTTTAATTAACGTGCACACCCTCTTAAGGCACTGACCTAGTGCTTCACCTTTGTATTTTCCACCTATGCTGATGATACTCAAATTATTCTGTAAAATGAAGCAGCAAATTATTAGATCTCACCTACAGACAGAATCAGATGTATGTTGGCGAAGACTTATTTCAAACAATACAATACTTAGGCACTCATTACGTGTGGTCACTTAATTTCGATGCAGCTGTAAACAGCAGTTTCCGGTCCCATTAAAATATATTTTTTTGTGGCTCACAAGGAGATGTCGGCTGCTGCAAGTAATCTATAAAACTTCGATTTTTTTCAAACAGCCGAAATCTACGGATGAAAGGCAAGAGAAAAACATGGAAGGGTCAGCATGGAAACACTGATTCCTGCCTGTTAGCCCTCAAAATGTCATAATCCCCATTATTTTCCCACCCCCAGAATTACCGCGGCACCCAATAACGAAAATTCTGAGGGAGGGAGAGTCTGGGGATTTTAACAGGCCGCTCATAATGATGTCTACGGAGTGTGCTTTGGGCCAACCCCTAACTTATGATTAGGTGGCTTTCCTGTCTACCTCACTTCCCTACCCTTGATTTGATAGTTCCCCTCCCTAATGTGTTTGTCCCACCCAGGAACATATCTGTCTCACTGTGATTTGATTGGATGGCTTATATACTTCTACTGTTGATATCAAACCTTGTATTACATGCATGTGAGGGACTATTTTCTCTCCCTAGCTATCTCTCTCATCTCCGCTCTCCATCTCATCTTTTTATTTTGTATTTTAATAAAATATAACATAAAGGCATTGGCAAAGCCAATAGGCTTCACAGGCGATTTCTATTGGCTTTGCTAGTGCTTGTTTACTGATCAGGCTGATTATGATTCACTATTTCCTGTCACCTTAAAGTGCTGCTGCTTAAAGTGTCTGACTGTAGGACGGACAGAATCAATTGGTGGGAAAGCCCTCTTCATTGTGGTCTTTGGAACTCTCTCCTCACAGATTTTCATTCATCATCGGCATCCAGTGTTCAATTTGTGCTGGTGGTTGCTGGTGGGGGTCACTAGCACTCATTTTTGGGAATCAGCACTTATTTTTCAGCTGCAGACAGGGGCGGATTCTCCATTAGGGCTCTGGGGCTGCGCCCCCTGATATTCCTTCACATTCCTGTACAAATATTAAATAGATCTGTTTATTTAGAGAAAGGATTGTATATCTAAACAAATCGATGTATTTAAGTCTGGGCTGTCTGTCCCAGGCTGCCTGCCCCGCCTCGCTCTGAAGCAGGAGACGGAAGCCAGGCAGTAATCAACTTTCCGAACTGTGACGCACGACGTATATAGCACATGACTTTAATGAATTGTCTGATCACAAGTTAATACTTGTCTGTGTTATTTAGCACATGCTAAATACCGCATGTCTGTAGTTCATGTGCGTTATTTAATGCATATGCTATTTAACGCATGTGCTATTCAACGCATCCGAAAAATAACACTTGTGGCAAATAATACCCAATTACAAGTATGAGATGTCATTAAAAACCAGTGGAAAGTACCCCCTTAAAATATCTCCAGTCAAAAGCAGGTGGTTAAAATTCATGAAAGAGTAGGAAATGAAAAAAAGCTGTAAAACAACAGAAAAATTCAAAGATCAACACAATAATGTAAAAAACTCATAGCACATGTATTGTTTGCACTGAAAATGATAAAGTATCACACACACTTGCACACAGGGCCAGGCCTACATTAACAGCCAGGGATAGGTGAAGCTTTCCCAGGTTGATTGGAGCAGTTTACACGTATATTCTGTAGTACACCACCGTGGATGCAGCACTGTAAGGCTACATTATCATGCTATACCAGATCCATGTTCTTCTACAACAAACCATGCAGCATGATTATGGGAACCAGGCCACCATCAGTGACCTAAAAGGGTGCAGCAACACAAGATAAGTGCCTGGATTGACACAGGAACCAATAAACATGAGTCAGCTTTAGATCCAGAGGATTCACTTGCTCAATATCAGCACAATACAGAAACATATTTTCACCATTACGGATATCCTGGAGCCCAACGTAGGGATCCACAGCCACACCCCATTCCTGAAAATGCTGCAAGTGCTAGAATTCTTAACAACAGCCAGCAGACAGTAGAATTGGTGTGTGGCATTTCTCAGTCAATCTTTAGCAAAATGCTCTTCTAAGGGATGAAAGGGTTGTAGCGAGTGACTGAGTAGTATATACATTACTCTTGGACAGCCACACAGCTAATGCCAGCAAAGAAGACCTCTGTGCTACAGCAGGATTTCCTGGTGTAATAGAGTCAATTGACTGCACTCATGTACATGTGGTGACCTCAGGTATACAAGAACAACTGTGCTGAAACTGTAAAAGGAAAACATTATTTATGGTGAAATGCTGTGTAATGTGGATCTCTGTATGCTGAACGGGTGTGTTAGGTGCTCTGTTCAAAACAACAATGTTATGACGCTGATGACAAGCAACATTAGTCATAATGTGGTAACTCATCACCCTTAAGGTACTGGGTAGATGTAGGAAAGTGGAATATTATGTGGTATGGTTGGCTAACCTTACCATGCAATATTATCACAATGCCTCAAATATGATGCTTGGATTCAGAACAATAAATCCTTCCCTCGGTCCTGTTAGTGTGGCAAAGAGCAGTCAGACTTTACTGGAGGACCATGTGTTAAGCATTTTACAGTCCAATATGGTTCATAAGTAATTGGGAAGACTCTATACAAACTGACAACAATTTATAACAATAGAGCTTATTTTGATATAATTTTAGACACCAAAATGAACTTTTTAGCATACATATAACTGGAGTTATGGATTTTCAAAGCAATGGAAAATAAGTGCATTAAATAATGCTGTCATTCAACATTGCGGTCAATGGCAAAAACTATTAGTGATAATCGTTCACTTAGAGGTTGATTTGCGTCCACCCTCACAGGATAGAGGTGGTGGGTGTCACAGCACCAGGCC
Source organism: Calotriton arnoldi (assembly GCA_963921515.1). Lineage (NCBI taxonomy): Eukaryota > Metazoa > Chordata > Amphibia > Caudata > Salamandridae > Calotriton > Calotriton arnoldi. The sequence continues at coordinate 344,091 of CAWUFW010009134.1, forward strand.
ACAACAGTTAGTTAAATTTTACCTGGCCCGTGGACCAGTAGTTGTCCTGTCTGACAGTGGTCGTAAACGGGACCCGCAGTAAAGCTGCTTTTCCCACCGAGACGGCTGCCAGATAGGGGATGCAAAATCACAAGTGTGGGGTCATTGCTGACGTCAGTCACAGGTGTTGTGGAATGTCCTCTTAATGCAGCGTTGTGTTAAGTAAAGGCAGAGGTCTTCAAACTTTTGGATGCCGAGACCTCCCTGTCAACATTTTCAGGTGTGAGGACCCCCTCCTAACAAAAATTTCTAAACCTGTAGGCAGGGCTACTGGAATTATGAGGCAGGTGAGGACCAAATTACGCGACAGGTTTGACTAAATTGTGTGGGAAGAAAATGTAAATAATATTATGTTATGCCGCGTATTTTGGGATAGCATTGCTTCATTATTTTGACATTTTTTACACACAGTAACACTGAGGAAAGATTTCACCACATCAGTACCAGTTTATAACCAAAATACAGCAATTAACATCAGAAAGATGTCTAGTCAACCTTTGTGAAGGGCACTCCACTCTGCAGGAATACGTGCTGCCACATTAGAAGCTCATCTGGCCCTGGCCTTGAGCAGCAGGGGTCCCTTAAAACCCTGGCGGTCTTGTGCAGAGTTAAGCAGTTTACCTATGCTGCTTTCCTCTCACCCCCTCCCTTCGATCCCTCTCTTCTCTCGTCTCCCAACCCTGGATCCCTCTCTCACTTTGCAGGCCATTTTCTTTCACCCCTTTTTACAACTTCTGAACTCTCCCCATGCAACCTCTCACTTCACCTTTAATCACCCCTTGCCATTCTGTATTTTCACTGCCCTCATCTCTAACAGACTCTCGCATTTATCTCATCTCCTCTCTGGCCCCGTCACCTCTCGTGCCCCTCAGCACTTCTCATTCACCTCAAGTCTCTCCATTCAAATTTTTGTCTATTTGTATCTTACAACTCTCCAGTACCCCCATTCATCTTTAACATCTCCCCTTTGTTCTTCCACACCTTCTTGAACCAACGTCCCTCTCCCCTGTTACCTCAGCACCAGTGCCTAATTTGAGCAGGTGGTTTCCGGTGCTCCGCACTGGCACCTAACTGTGCGCACTGGCACTATGACAGACTTCCACATGGTGGCTCTGTCTGTGTAATTTAGAGATGAGCAGAACAGCTGTTTATTAATTCAATATACATTAAAAACGATAAACTCCTGACACCCATGCCATTATTATAGCTTTGGGGGCTTGAAATAGTCTGAATAGTCACACTTGTACAAGTGTTATGGTTGGTAGTTGCATAGGTATTGTCATTGGCCGCGCATGCCAGGCAATGGGTGGGTGGTTAAAGTTGCAGTGACCTACTGTTGAGGGCCCTGGCACATGTTTTATTACAAATTAATCACTGCTCAGCACCCACCCCAGTACTCCCTCTCTTCCCCTATCGCTGCTGTCCCTCACCCATGCCGCATCAAATTATCTTTTTAGGTCACAGATCATCTCTCAGCTATCTTCTCTCACGGTTTAACAGTAGCCCTCACCTTTCGCTCACACTCACTTCTTGCGTGTCCGCACTTCCCTTCGGCACTTCACATTTCTCCTCATCCCTGACCTCTTCAATCGAATTCTCTCACTCCTTTGCTGTCCTCTCTCATCCTCTCATCTCTCCTCACAGAGCATACGGGTCGGACCGGTATGCTCATCTCGGCCTGTGCCACTCTGCTTATTGTTCCCTAATTCAGGAAGGCATGAATTGTCTGTCTCACTGTTTCGGTGCAGGCCGCGCAGTCATGGAACTTGCACCCTCCTTTGCTTCGCTCCACCAAGAATCTACATCTAAATCTGCATATTCATCAAACTCCAGCTCTGGTCCAGGCAGCACAACAAGTTTTGGTCCCAGAGCAGGAGTGGGCAAAAAGCCTGGATTCATGGCTCTGCCAATGCCGCAGGTTAACTAACGGTTCCCTAAGCCTACATACTCAGTGCTTTAAAATTTTTACAACTCCAGCACATCCACAGGACCAAATTCTCACGAATTGGAGTGCCGAGATGCAATGGGACTTGTATATAATGTTTTTATAAGATAAATTATTCTTATAATAGAAATTGGCAAACGTGGAAAACACTTTGTGTACAGAAAAAAACCTTTTAGGATGTATGAAGCCCTGGGAATTAGATGAAAGGTGGGATATTGGTGCTTTACAAATACACAGATAAATTGTTTCATTAAGGGACAACTTGCTTATGTGCTGTTTTCAGACAAGCAGTATCAATAAACACCATGTAAAATAAGTGTTACTGCACACGATCCCTGCTAAATGGCCCTCTCTTTAATGACCTCAGATAAAGGAAAGTTTGTGCAATCCCTCTGTGATTTGCTCACGAGACTTGAAGTCTGTATGAACATTTATTCACTTATTTGTACAGCGCTATTCCACCCTTCTGTCACTTCTGAGCGCTAGGGCATTAAACGATTTTTTGTTCTTGGTTAATTTCATTTGTTGTTGAACTGTGACATTCTTAACTTCCTGGAGTTTTATTCACAGCTGCGTTTCGTAGAACTGTTTAAATGTAAGGAATAGGCAGAGTGGGGGCCCAGGGGGTACTGGAACCAGAAAAAAAACTAAGCCTCGGTAAGCAGCTTACAAAGGCCTGTAAATATGCAAATGGTTTTTAACGACCTGTTAAAAACTCGGGCGTGTCGGTGATAAGACTCCAGACACTGCCCAGCCGAGCCCACAGCTGCAGCAGCCTGGGCTGAGACACGACGGGAGGAGGGGGGCTGAAGCCCTTGTAGTTCTATGGGCCTGGGCAGAAGTGTGACTGGGAATGCGCGACCCCCTTTGTATCACTCCACGCCCCCCCTGGGGGTCGTGCCCCACAGTTTGAAGACCCCTGAGTTAAGGTGTTGGTTACCAGATTGGTGACCAACAAGCCTTGGCAGCTGTAAAAGTAACTTAAAGGAACTTTGAATTCTGGCGGTCCAGGGGTGTGTGGTAGCAGCTTCAACCTTCTGTGGAAGCCAGACTACAACTCCCAGACTGCACTACACTATTTAACTTTAGGCGATCCTTGAAGGTCACAATGGCCAGTGATTCTTTGCATCCTGAGCGTCTTTTTACCTGCACTTTACAGGGGAATGATCTCACCAATCCAGGGGAGTCTGAGGGTGCCTCTGGCTTCCACAAGGGTCCCTCACTTTGGGAGTATTGAGTTTTAGCCAAGGAGGAAGGTCGTTCACTCAGTTCCAAATCTGTTGCCTCAGGGACACACTATCCCTCTTTAGCTTTGTGCTGGGGGCAAACTCCTGTTGTCGATGACACAGGGCTCCTCTTGTTCCTTCTTTGAAGCAAGTTGCTCAGAATTGAGGTTCTGATATCAGGGGGGTCTCTTAAATCCTCAATTTAGGGGAGTTAGTGGTGTGGGAGCTAGTAGCCAATAGACAACTAGTCCCTTACAGCTAATCTGCCTCTGAAGTGAACACATGTGTTGTTTAGGTTACCTTTTCTACCCAGAGTCTACCATTTCTTCCCTCCTAAAGATGGCAGAAATCAACTTTAGGTGTACAGATCCGGCTGCTCACCTTGGAGCTGTGACCAGCCTTCCTGGAGGCTTACACCTCCTTCATACCTTATTTCCTGCCTTGCCTGGGTCCAAGCTCACCTGGGGCACGGGAGGGCTGTGTCCTTCTCAGGGGGACAGCCCAGATACATATCAGAGGCGGTGCAGCCTTTGAAGTTCACCACTCTGATGTGCCACTTCACTAGCCATCCTTGGGGGGAGGGATGTGTGACCTTCCTGCACAAGCCTTTTTTCTGGCTCCTGGGAGTGCTTTCACTGCCTGGCAGGAGGTCAGAAACCTGTCTTGGTTGCAGCTGGGGCAGGAAAACCCAGGCCTGCCAGACAAAGCACGTCAGCCAGGGTAACAAGGTGGGTAACTTCTGGGTGCATGCCAGCCTTTCCATGACACCAGACTCATGTCTGAGGAGAGGAGAATGTTGCTTGACACCAAACCTACATACTTAGGTGGTACCATAATGGAGCTAGCAACCCGGGTGTTGCCCGGTTGCCAGTCCCATGCTATCCTATGGACCGAGTATCACTTATAGTGTACTTTAATGGTGAAGTCACTATAGAGACATATAAGCTTGTACTTTCATGATTACACTAGTAGTCTATTGCACCCTGCCTCCTGGGCCCAAGAGACCTTCTCTAGGGGTGACTGACATATACTTAAAAGCAGTGCTGTGACCCTATCACACAATGTGATGACAACGTCGAAATGGAGCAGTGAACACTGTTCCTGCAGTTGGTAAAAGCAGTCCTGCTGTCATCTGTTTACCTGGGTCACTCAGGGTGGCACAACCAGTGCTGCATTTCTTGGGTATTCCTATACCACCCATGCCCTGGGTACCACAGTACCCTTACCAGGAACTTATAAGAGAGGTATGATCTCTCTCAATTCAGAATGCCAATTACACATTTCACTTTTAGGGAGAGAGCACTGGCACTGGAGCCTGGTTAGCAGGCTTCAGTGCACTGTCAGAGTCAAAACCCAGCATCTAATAGTCCAAATGGGGCAATAAATGGGGGGACATCTGCAAAAAAAAATCTGTTTTTTACAGTAGACAAATCAACCCTTCATCAAAAAAGATTACAGTGCATTATGATTGGTGTAGCCACTCTTTATACATGTCAGCAGTACCATTAGAGAGTTGTTACCCCATGACATATACATGGATCATTGTGAATATGCGTAACAAATTACATCGGCCACTCTTCAAAAAGATGATGATTCTCAGCCAAGTCAAGTTTTTTGACAACCACATGCTCTTCTATTACGACTCTTGTGACTGTTAACTGATTCTTCTGACCTCCAGACCTTCGTTCATGTGGTCCCCTCCAGATATGTTGAATATGGTCGTAATTGGTTCTTCCCACAACTTGAGGTAGAGCTGAGGTGGAGAACTACTACCAGTTGTCATGCTTTAGTGCTTGTGCTTGGCAGCTCACTTAAGTACCTAGAATTTCAAGGTTTAGAACCTGTTTTTAATGTTCTCAACGTCATGTGGATATATTGATTCAGTATTGATTTTGACCATTATCTCCTCAACAAGCATGTTTTTCTTTGTTTTTGGTGTCATTGTCTGCAAAGATGGCACATTAGACAGTTATGGTGACTTACCACCTCTTTGGCCAAGACCTCCCTCTCAGGATCCATTAACATGTACTTCTTTTCCCTGCCTGGGTCCTTGATGGAAACGTTTGACAGGTTTCTACTTGTGATGACTGAGTGATATCAGAAAATGGCAGTGGATTATGTTTGTCTTGTTTCAAGTTGCTTTGTTCGAACAAAAATAATTTCTGCACAGTTCCCACGCAGGAAGGTGCTGTTGGTGCATTTTAGTGTGTCTTAAGGTCCTTTTGAGTATTGCTCTGCCTGTTTCTGTCCATTAGGGATTCATTTCCACACTCCAGGAACTTTAAATGCCTGAAAATGGCCACTTCCTGATGTTTTGTGGTTGTGCTATTCATCGGGTGAGGTATTTAGCACATGCACTAAATAACACATCCAGGCCCTGATTACAAGTGTAGATACAATTTATCACACCTGATAATTAACAACACCATGGGGTACGTTATTGAACGAGTGTAATAAATAGCACTTATTACGAGTCTGTGGGGAATAACATGCAGATTTTGGTGTTTAACACACCAAAATCTACATGGTACAGTAAATAACATACATATTCCCCCTGTTAAATTTCAGCAGGTTTGACCTGCCGAAATGTAATGAAGCTCGAGATACTTAAATGCATCCGATTTTTACCTTGTAATTCAAACCGATGCGTAAACAGGGGTTTACGCGCGAGTCAGAATTAACTGACCCACTCGTAATCAGATGGTCAGTATTTACCACATGCTCTAAATAGCACACATTCGGTATTTAACACATGTGCTAAATAACAATTTCACAGTGCACAGTAAAAACTCATAATCAGTGATTTTTAACACGTGTTTTACCGAACCCAGGGGCATATTCTTAAGCCCCTTTCGCCATGGGAACGTCACTTTTTCTGACGTTCCCATGGCGATAGGGTCAGCGCCTTATTCACAAGGCAGCGTTAAGCCACTTAACGTGGCTTTAACGCTGCCTTGTGAATAAGGCCCCTTTCATGCTAAACTTAGCGTGAAAGGGGCGTGCAATGGGTGTTGCGGTGGGCGTTCCACCGCAACACCCATTGAATTCAACGCTGCCACCTATTCTCAAGGGCAGCGTTAATAGGTGGTAGCGCCGAACTTAAGATCAGGAAAATCCTGGTCTTAAGTTGGCGAAACGAGGAGAAATGCTTTATTTCTCCTCGTTTTTGCTTTTTCCATGTGTGCTGCCTTGTGCAGCACACATGGAAAAAGCTAAATGCCATACCATGGTTTGTTCATGTACAGGAAGGTGTCCCTTCCTGTACATGAACAAACCTTTTTTAAAATGCCATTTTGTAACTTTCATGTGTGCTGCACGAAGCAGCACACATGAAAGTTACAAAATGGTATTTTGGGATTGTTTATGTGCAGGAAGGGGCACCTTCCTGTGCATAAACAACCCTCCCCTGCACACAGACACCCTTGCACATCGCAGGGGGAAACGCCAGGCTGCACCACATTCTTGAGAATAGGGTGCAGCCTCGCGTTTCCGAAGTGGCGGTGAGAGGCGTTAAGCCAAGGAGGCTAACGCCTCTCACCACCACTTCATTGAGAATATCCCCCCAGTGTTATCAGTGTTTATCTCGGCCTGATTGCGAGTTTGCCAATATACTCCAACACGTGTGGACATCCATGTTTACGCACAGGTTGGAATTATGAGTTGATTTAAGTCATCTGATAATTATCGGATGCGTTAAATACCTCAATCATTGTTAAATTTCAGGAGGTAAAACCTGCCGAAATCTAATGGGGTAAAAGCATATGGTATTTACTGCATCATATGGATTTTGGTATGTTAATACACTAAAATCCACATTATTCCCCACAAACTCGTAATAGGTGTTATTTATAGCACCCGATAAACAAAGTACCTTGTGGTATTGTTATTTATCAGGTGTGATGAAACTCGTAATTACAGCCACTGTGTGCTAGTTTGGTGGAACCAAAGTCCTAATCAAGGCCTTAGTGAACCTGCCAGCATTCTAACCTGTTTCCATGGGGTCCAAAACAGATCTCTACAGTAGATGAGTTAATCTACTGATCTATGAAATACAAATATGAAACTTGCAACCAGGTTAAAACTCCAGCATGCATCAATGTAGCACATGTGTGCTATCCTAGAAACTATTACTGTTTGTGATTTGGAAAAAAACAGTAATGGGTTCAAAACATAAGGCCTGATCATGAGTGACCCAGTTCAGGGGTACAGTACTACTGGGAGCAGTATTATTGCCCAATATTCCTGTCCCTATCCTGGGTCATTTGAATTCTTGCAGCAGGAATTGGCTCCAATATGTCAGAATCAGTGTTTTAGCGCAAATTACTTCATGTTGTTCCCCATTTTTGGCTGACGTTTCACCTGAATATTTCGCTTGCTTTTAGCATGCAGACTTCCTGCGTAACAGACTCCTGACCCAATGGTGATCCAGCTAGACTCGTAATCCCAATTCTCCAGTTACTGTCTTAATTGGAATTACCGGCTGACTTGTGATTGACTCTAGTGGTAGTAATGCTACAGAAGCATGTTTCCAAGTTTGTCACCTTGACTTTTTGAGTCTGACTCATGGTGTAGACTTTGAGGAACGGTGATAGGAGGTAGTAAGATGTGCATATTCACAAACAAGAGCCAACTTAACTCAGTGGCCTAGCCAGTAAGTTCTGGGCGCTAGTGCAGGGAAAGAAATGGCCCCCAAGAGGCTGTTTGAACTGTGAAATACAGCAATAATCAGAGTTTAGGTGGGCACAGTTAGGCAATCAAGTCTCTGGGGCCCGATGCCACTGCACCTACTGCATCAAAGGGAATGGACGTCTGTGACCTAACTCTGGGAACAGTTCCATCAACATAGGTCCATACACTGATTTTAAGTCAATTTATGCTTCAAATAAGTTTAAAGATGTGGTTAAAGTTTAATGATGTGTTTATACAGCAGCTATAGCACGCATATATCGTTTACTTAAGACAGTTAAGGCCTGATTACGAGTATAGGTGGTATTTATCGTACATGATAAATAATGATGCCATGTGGTATGTTATTTATCGAGTGTGAAAAATACCACCTATTGCGAGTTGTTGGGGAATAACGCACCAAAATCCGCGTGATACAGTAAATACGGTATGGTTTTCCCATGTTAAATTTCCTCAGGATTGACCTGTCGAAATTTAACGAAGGTTGAGTTATTTAACGCATCCGATAATTATACGATGTGTTAAATGCCTAATAACTCATAATTCCAACCTGTGAATAAACAGGGTTTCACGCACGGGTCGGAATCAACAGCCCAACTCATAAACAGGCCCTTAGAAAACATTCTAGTGGGAATTTTAGGGAGGCGGCTTCCGTGGTCCACCATACCTCTTTCAGAGATTAGGGGCCGGATGTATGAGCACATTTTCCCATAGACACAGAATGGGTAAAACTGTTTGATACATCTGGCCCTCGATGCTCTTTCCTGTGGCTGCCTCCCCCGGTCTCATAATTAGAGTTCACAATTACTATTTATTTTTACTAATTTACTGCCCCATTGAGAGGTTTGAGTATACACTCTGACATATTGTTGCTGCTTGGAGTGTTTTCCCAAGACAAAATCACTGTAGCGTGTAGCTAAAGTGCAAAGCTGCAACCCTCCCCTCGCAAGTAGGTCAACTGTTCCTTTTCCAACATGGTATTGAGTGTTTATCAGCAATTTTCACATGGACTGTGGGAGTCTGAAGAGGATACAATCTCAGTTGTTAAAATGGTTATTTATACATTTTAAAGAGGCAGTCTTAGCATAGAGAAGTCATTTGTAACCATGGGGAAGGCAGGCAGGTAGGAGACTAGATTAACGTCACCAGCTCCTCCGGGCCGAAAAAACTCAGACAAGCTTTACATTTTTGACGCCATTGGTGTGTGTCTTCTTCTACCCGTCCCTTTACCCTCCCAACTTTAGCAATGTATCTTTACTGGATTTCTTCTGCCAATTTTGAAATGTAAGTAAAAAAATGAAAAATACGTAAAAAATGAATTAACGTGTAGTTTGATCAAATGGATCCTAAAATATTCTTAAACCATTGGCCTAGGGTTGGCATTTTCTATTTTTCACATGTAAACACTCCCTGCAATGTGTACAGTACAGAAGTGGCACCCTCCAGGTTGGGGAGCAGCAACAACAGGAAGGAGAAGGGTGATGGAAGGGGTAGAGCGGGGTCTAAACGGAGTGAAGTGGCAGAAAACAGTCTCGTTTCCCCTATAACCCCAAGGGACATCAAATAATCACAGGGAAGCTCTGTCAAGCTTAAAGAGTAAAAATAATAAAATATACTCATTTAACCCTTTCATTGCCTATCACCGAGGCCCTTGGGCGCTATCTCTCTAACTTCACGTTCCACTGTATCCTGAGGGATACACACTCCTCTGGCACTCGGTTCTGTGGGTCATCCTCTCCTTGATGACCTCGTAGTGGCCATCTCTCTGTCTCTTTAGACTATGCCTCCTATGAGCACATCGTGGCCTTTCCCAGCGGGAAGGCCTCGGTCCTGCCCTAGTGTGTGACCCTATCTCCCTTGGGTCACTCTTACCATCTCTGTGCCCAGGGCCTTCAATCCCTATTAACACTGTTGTTTTATGGGTGGGCTGTGGTGAATCGTAGAATCTGGAGACTCAGTACTTGGGCATGAGATTTTTGGCATTTCACTGTGCATTGTACGCTGTGCTATGCCATCTTGATGTATGTGGAGCACACGGAGTATAAAGTACTGAAGAAATGAGAAATAAACAAGTATTGTTTATTTTCATTATTCATCTTATCACTAAGCGGATATTGGACACTGCTTCCCATCTCAACAGGAGTGCCAGTGGTATGGCTGCCATAGATGCTAATTGTAAAGTAAACATAGATGCATGCAGGTGAGCCACTGTGATCGAGAATAATGGGAGAGTTCACTCCCCGTAAACCGGTGCCTCGGCTCCACAAGTACTGTATCGGTGCCTCACATGCTACATTTTATTAGTTTTTCGATCCCAAATGCATGAATGAAGCCATCTCTTCCTGGAGCTCTGCTGTCTCTAGCAGATGAAGCCTGGCCTTGGGTGCTGTGCTCCTATGGTGGATTAGATCCTGGTTGAATGCCATTGTGTCTGGAGTCAGATCATCTTCCAGTCCATTCTGAGAAGGGTTTGGTTTTCTGCTGTCCAATGGCATGGAAGTGATTTATCCTCCCACATGTACCGACACAGTTGAAGGGGGCAGCTAGACTGTCCATGCTGGATTGTTGTACTTCCGTTATGCTGCTCATCAGTGCTTCAGGGATGTTGGCAGGAACAGTACACTGGAAATATTACTGGCATAGTCATCTTCTTTGGCTCTATCCTTTCTAATTTATTTTCTACACAGAACAAAGAAGATGAAGAACTCAGAACAGAGTATTCTAATTCAGGTAGAAGCGTAGGGCACTTAATTCCAAATTTGAAACCGGGACCTGAAGGACGGCTGCAAATATCTCGCACAATATTAACAGACCGTTCAAACTGACAAGAGTGTGACACTCCACTGACAGCACCACCCGCGCAAGGTCAAATTAAGCTTTGCATCTGGAACATTAACGGCTTGGCAGCCAAACTGGTCGATCATGAGGTAGTTAATTACCTGAAAACATTCGATCTAATACTTCTCCAGGAAACCTGGGAAGATAATGCCAAGGAACTTCAAGGATACTCCTCCTACTTCGTTCCGGCAACAAAGGTTTCAAACTTTGGTCGCCGCTCAGGGGGACTAATGATGTTGGCTTCAATAATCACAATGGGCTCAATAAAGCCCATAGAGGTAAAAATGTCACCACCCAATGCAGTCCAAGCAATACAGACAAAGCTTAAATTCAATAACACGACACAAGAAGTTATAATAATTAACATCTACGTGCACCCTAATGGAAAACAAAAAGCCGTAAAGGAGTTGTCAAACGAAATAAAACGGATTATGGATGAGCAAGACATCGATCACATAGTTGTTGCTGGTGATTTCAATCTACACCTTCTTGGATCAAGCCAAGACGACGGCCCAGTGCACGAACTTACATCACTCTGGGGATACCAAATCAAGGCCAAGCAAATATTGGCAAACCTTCAAGATGGGCCAAATATTTGCTACAAGAACTAGAACATTTAAATTTGAGAGCACTGAATGGCCGTTTCTTGGAGGACAACCCACCAGCTGCTACTTTTCACTCCTCAAAAACATCTTCCTACTTAGATTACACGTTTGTAACACTAGCCATGTTCGAAAAATAGCAACTTTTAAAATAGGTGATAATGTTCAGAGTGATCACCTCCCACAGGAAGTACTGCTGAAAGCAAGGCCAGTTGTTATATTAGATACCTGGAACCCGACTGAAAGCGAAGAAGTTTCTAACCTAAAGCGCCTAAGGTGCAATGTCAACAATATTGAAGCTTTATCAGCCTCTGCTAAGACCATATTCGAGAAAGAAAAAGAAACTGGCATCACAATTGTAACAGCCTGGGAAAACTTTATTAAGACATTTAGTGGCAATTCTGCGATGAGACTGGGTCAATATCAAGAAAATCAGAAGACATATCAATAAAAGCGTAACTCCAGTCCGGAAACTAAGAGCCTCAAACGGATCATAAACCAAACCCTTCGACAACTGCGAAAAACACCAGGGAATTTGGAGTTGCAGTCGACTCTTCGACAAATGAAGGCACAATTGAGAAGGAGGAAGTGGCGTAAAATAAGGCAAAAGAATGACGAAACATGGGCTAAACTACTGCATGACGCCAAGCAACAGAACAGCGCTAAGTTTTGGCAAAGAATCCATAAGTTAGATCGACTGCCCACCCAGGAATCAACTCCAACATAACAGAGGCGGTCTGCGTTGAGTACCCTTACCCACTTTAACAACATGGAAGGGATTTCAATAAGGGTTCGGGCATTGCTGCACCTGAAATTAAATCCCCTACTAAAGGGAAAACAGTACTAAATTGCATATCCAAAGTTCATCAGGTCAGCAGCATTAACATCGTAAAGCAACGAGGGACTCTGTCGGATGGTAAATTAAACCTCTTAGACTACACTGAAGAGGAAGGATATGCTCCCACAGAAAAACAGATAAAAGGTCTAATAATCAAGAGTAGAGATATGGGAGCACCCGGCCCTAACGGGATCCCCCCGATACTATACAAACATGACGCCGGCTTTTGGAGTAAGGCTCTACTATCAGTCTTCAAGGGCTTAAACACCGGAGTCATCATTCCAGACTCTTGGAAGGGATCTATCATTAGTCCAATCTTTAAACAAGGCAAAAGGAACGACCCAAACAATTATCGATTGATCGCCCTCCTCGATGTCGATGCCAAATACTACGCTGGAACACTCTTGGAAGAGTTAACATCTTGGGCCTCAGATAATTCTATTATTCCAATTAATCAAACTGGGTTTTGTAGTGGCCAAGGAACTACAACTAACATATTGGCTCTCACGTTGCTAATGGATGCAGCCAAAGTATCGAAAACACCTCTCTTCTTGTGTTTTATTGACTACACAGCTGCCTTCGACCATGTCGATAGGTCCAAACTTTGGGGAAAACTGGAAAAATGGGGCATACCAACCACACTTTTGGATCGGCTAAAACAATTGCATACAGAGACATGGATCAGGGTCAAACTAGGTGCAGGGCTACACATCTCAAAACTAATTATGACCTCGAAAGGCCTTAAGCAGGGGTGTGTCCTTGCCCCGTTCCTTTTTAATCTCTTTCTGGCCGACTTGCCTGGGGAGCTGGACAGATGTGTATCCCATGCTCCAAACCTGGGGAATAAGCTAATGTCAAACCTGTTATATGCAGATGATTTGGTCTTAATTAGTCGGACACCAATTGGTCTTCAGCATCTATTAAACACAACATGCAGCTTTTCGAACTGGAACTCCCTCAAAATAAATTTTAAGAAGTCCAAAATTATGGCAGTCAATTACCATAAAAAGAAGATCAACAGCTGGTTCCTTGATGGCCAACGTTTGGAACAAGTACAAAGCTATAAATACTTGGGAATATTAATGGATCACACAAGCTCATTTAAACGTCATCTAGAGTCCATGCGAAGAAAGGGGACTATGACTTACCTATCACTGAAGTCATTGAAGAGACGCTTTCCTGACCTTACGCTTGGTCCATTTTTACAGGTCCTGAGGGCCAAACTGCTGCCTACATTGACATATGGGAGTGAGGCTCTAAAAGGCAAAGATGCAGCAGCTTTAGACGTTATAATAGCCAACTCTTACAGAGCAATTTTCCATCTCCCAAAATATGTCTCTCCGGCTCAAATCCGGTTAGAATTTGGGATCCAAAGACAAACGTTAGAAAGAAGGAGCTCCTATGTTAAAAGTTGGCATAAAATCCGAAGCGCCGTGGCAGGGTCGCTAAACTTCCATCTTTGGAAAGCCTTGCAAAATCAGGAAATATGCCCAGCCAGGGATTATTTGCTTGACTCAATTGAGACACTGGGCCTGTCCGATCTCTGGGTCGTACCAACGGATCATCTTTCCTTTAAAAAAGCAGTAAGAAAAACAACATCCACGCTATCTGTCTTAGAAGACAAAGCAATTCTCACTAAAAAGGCACACGGCTGGATAGTGCTCAGTGACTATGTAGGGCCAAAACCCCAAGCCTACTTGAGTGCCGGAATGAAGATAAGCAGGAAGGAAAACTTTCTAAGGCTGCGCATGGGGGTAATTGCGATCAAACCTCATCTTCCCCCATGGGAAAGGGATGGCGGAACTCCGACCTGTCGACTATGTGGAAATGGAAAGGAAGATATTACTCATGTTATTTGCAACTGTTCTAACCTAAAGGACATAAGATGTATTTTGTTACGTCCCTTTTAGGTATTACGGCATCCGGACCTGTAGGCAGGCAGTGAAGCTCTGCTTCAATCCTACTGACGTTCAGCTTAACTGTCGGCTAACAAAATGTTTTGAAATGGTAACTAAGAAACTTAAAACTCTGTTGCCAACAGGAACATGCTAAAAACTTTTAAGAGTCTACTCTGTTTTAGTCCTACTTGCACTTCACTTACCCAAATTCTAAATTGGACAATGGACCTCGTTAAGCTGAGCATTTGTTCTAAGAAATTGTGGTCGTCACTGCTAGCCAGTATTTTATGAGACGTAAGAGTCTATGAGAATCTTTTAAAATAGTTAACACCACATTAAGTGTTTTTTAATTGTTTTTAATTGTATCTATTTGTGTACAAGGGGAATTTTTTGTTATGTATTTGCAAAGATTTTAACTAATCAAGCAAAAAATAAATAAACTTCAAACTTCAAACCCTCCAACTCAGAACAACATAGAGAAATTCGCATTTACAGGTGGACAACTCTCCTGAGCACTAAAAAAAGAAACACCACCTACCGGCATCCCCACATCCATTGGTTGTATTTTCCTAGGTTCAGAGCAGTTCCCTCTCCCACCTCAAAGTAGCAACTGACATTTGAAAGAGGAGTGCAACTATGCTGTAATTAGTAAAACCATTAGTGCACACATTCAAAATATCAGCTGGGGATAGGGGTTGCAGATCTTTAATTAGAACTCTCATAATACATGGGAAAACACAACTATCAAAATGCGATAAGCAAACAAATTAGGGTCTAGAGTGAAGAAAAAGTCTCCCTCATTCATCAAATTCATATATTTTTAGAAAACCCTTCTGCCAACCCCCTGCTTACGGCCGAGGTCTGTGCACAGCGAGAGTTGGCTCTGTGGAGAGCTGGGTGCAGGGGCTGGCCAGAGGAAGGACTCTGTGGTCAATCTGTCTGCAGATGATGGCTGTATGCAGCAGGGGTTCACCGCCTTTGGAGATTTGAGTGCGCCAGGCTCTGCGGCTAACCCCTTCTGCACATGGCTGAGGGCCGTGAGCTGCAGGTGTTGGCCAAACATAGAGAGTTGGGTGCAGTGTATTGCCAGAGGCATTGCCCTGCAAACAACAGCACTGCACATGGCCAAAGGCCTTGAGCAGCAGGGGTTGGCAGCCTGTGGTAGGTTGGGAGCAGAGACTGGTTAGAAGCCAGGACCTGAAGCAAACCCCCACGCTTTGTGTGGCCAAAGGCTGTGTGCCGTGGGTGATGGTGGCCTGTAGATAGTTGGACTCAGGGCCTGGCGGGAGACCAGGCCTTGCGGGGCCATCCCCCTGTTGTGCATGGCTGAAGGCTTTGCATACCTGGGGATGGCCACCCAGGGAGTGTGGGAAGAGCCTGACCAGAGGGCAAGCCATGCAGCCAACACCCTCTGTGCCTGGCCAAAGGCCATGGGCTGCAGGTGTTAGCCACCTTTGGAGAGCTTGGTGCAAAGGTTGGCCAGAGGCTCGGTCCTAAGGCCAACACCCCCCCCACTGTGCATGGTTGAAGGCTATGTAAAACAGGGTTACTCAGGCCCTGAGGGTAACCTCTGTTGAGCACGCACTGAGGCAGTGGGTATTGACTACCTATGGAGAAATTGGTACTGCGTCAGCAGTAGACGAGTCCCTGTGGCCAACCTCACTGCCCATAGACAAAAAGACAAAAACCAATCGGCCAGAACTGTTGAGCATAGGACCAGGACAGAGACCAGGACCCATGGCCAACCCCTGCTGCGTACAGGTGAAGGCCTTGCACTGTGAGTATTGGCCGCCCGTAGAGAGTTGGGCAGAGGACAGCCACTCACGGAGGGTTAACACAGGGCCTGACAATGCTGAAAGGTGTGCTCTGTGAGTGTTGACTGCCTGTAATGAGTTAGGTAGAGGGCTGGCTGGAGTCTGGACCCTGCGGCCAATTCACTCCATGTGGCTGAAGACTGCGCAGTGGAGATTGGCTGTCTTCGGAGGGCTGGGTGCAGGGCCTGAAGGCCAGGCCCTTTCGCCAACCCTGCTGTGAATGGCCTTGGCCGTGTGTAGGAAGGGTTGGCCACCCATGTAGTGAAGGGCACAGGGCCAACCCTGGCCAACCCTCAGGTCTGCAGGCAGTTGGATGCATGGGCTACAATGCAATATAATGCTTAGGCCTTCACAATATTTTTAGCTATAAATAACAAAATCTAAAAGTAAAATGTAATTAAACAAAAACACATATTTAAACCAATTAGTGATACTACATTCATAGTTGTCTCTGTCCAACTGTAAAGGTAACACAGGTTATTTTTGTTTTTCAGAACATGGGGACCAAGTCCCCCAGTCCTAAAATGGCAGCCTCAACATTTCTCTTCATGTTGCGGCCAGCCAATCAGATCTCTTATTTTGACCTTTCGGCACCATGGTTCTCCGCGATAGCACAGCAAAGGTACTGCGGCCTGAACTAGCGATACATTTTTAACCTTAATTTCACAAAAACTACTGAATGGATTTACACCAGATCACAAAATGCACATTTTCAGGGTAATGATTTAGCTTTCTGCCAAATTTGGTGTAATTCTGTTTAGCGTTTTGGCATTAGCACTGTTCAAAAATCATATGAGAAATTGCCTGGTTAATGCGTTTTGGGACACCCCTTTTAATCAATCCCTGCTTAACAGATCACCTTGAAACTTTACAGATAGGAGCTGAGTTGGATAAACCTTTTTTGTCGTAAAATTTGATTAAGATTCGTCAAACGGCGTCAAAGTTATTAGCAAAACAGTAAATCAATTTTCTATGGAAACCTGGTGCTAACTATAACTACACAGTAGCGACTATGTATGTGTGCATGTATGAATACCTATATGCATGCTTGTACTTATAGGATACACACGCCAGGTAACTGTATAATATGGTTCAGTATTGCGAATGGGGGTTCTGTTTCTGGTGACATCATAAACCACCAGGCCTATGGCTGAATGGTTTGTAAATGTCACAAGAACCTCAAGATGTCAATTTTGGACAATATTACACTATTATGTCTTTTTATATTATATGTTTATTTTGGAGTAGTTAGCTTAAAAAAACTACTTTCTTTAAAGTGCAGCCAACAAGGGGTGCAGATGGGAGTTAGAATGTTTTGTTTTTGTTAACCTTTATTGAATAAGTAATTAATAAAACAATGGGCAATGGTGAGGGTCAGTGAGTTTCGGTGATTCTGTTTTACTGCATAGTTATGGATTTACTATTTTACTATATTTACCACGTAATTTGCAAAATTTGCAGATTTTACCCAAAATTTAGTTTTTAGGACAAATGGATGAAAATGATACTGCCAGAGTATGTACTTCATATTTGCATTTTTGCCACATAATTTCAATTACCTTGCTGCATAATTGATCCTCCATGTCGTATAATCCTATTAGCTCCGGCAATATTCAAGCTCTCCAGATAGGTTTAAGGGCTATCATTATGACGGTGAAACCTGTATTCCAAAGGCAACTGTTAGATATCCTCCACGTTTCACAGTTCCTTATGACATATGGGTTTTGCTGCATTTTATGCAATAAAAGCATGAAAACATTTTATATATATACACACACACAAATATATATGTATGCATATATATGCATATATATATTGATATAAATGTATATATAATTTATATATATATATATATATATATATATATTATCTACTGGCGGTCGCCAGTAGATAGTTATAGTTAAAACCTATTATCCATAGGAAATCCGCGACATTCTATTTGAAATAACGTTGGCGCCGGTTGACGAATCTTCGCGAAAGTTTCCAACTTGTTGGGGCGCTCCGGTCCGCTCCCTATCCTGAAAGTCTCGGGGTGATACGTCAAGCGGGGGCCGAGAAAAAGGGGGTCCCAAAACACGTTTTCCCATTCATTTTTCCATAGGAACCTTTAGTCGCAGCTACAGCCCGAACTGCTGAACGGAATTACACCAAATTTGGCAAAGAGGTAGTCCTTGGTTCAGTGTCGTGCCTTTTGCTTAAATGGTGTAAATCCGTTCAGTAGTTCCTGAGAAAATCAAAAGTAAAGTCACATATATATCTGGGCGGAGCCTAACCACACATGTCATCGTGAGATCTGATTGGCTGTCAGCACTTCATCCTGGAATTGCTGGCAGCCATCTTGGGACCAATATAAATGATAGTACCTCATTGAAATGCATTGTAGTGAATAGAAGATTTTGAGGGTCACCAAAAGGAGAACTATAAAGGGTGATAACAGGCTTTAGTTACATTAGAATTTATTTGTTGATGGTACCATACTAATTTTAGGAATTGTGGTGTATTCTAAGGTGATTTTACCATGTGAAAACCTTCTGCTGGGATATCATGAATCATGTTTGAGAGAACACTATTTTCTCATGCTTGTCCCATGGAGGTTTGGAAGGTGCTCCAGAAGCTAAAATGAGAGCATATTTTCTGTAAATTCACATTATCTTTCTCACTCATGTGAGAATGAAGTCTGACATTCTCAGTAAAACATGTTCTTCCAACAAGGGCAGAGACTGTCAGTTGATTCCTTTGTGTTCTACTGCAGCTTCCCAGAGTGTTCTAAAGAACAACTAGAGTGCTAACAGCCTTACTTATGACAAAAGTATGGCACACCTAAAGCCATCTTGATTGGAATAAACTGGTAACACTTAAAACATTTAATTTAAAAGGAACAAAATGATGGAGTTCATTTCGTCATAGAAATTATGGTTAGTGCTGTAGAAAGAAAAATTAGGACATATTTCAAGTGTGATCTCAAATATCTTCCTGTTATATTTCAACAGGAGCAGCCTGCCAGTTGATGCCTTTGTGTTCTACTGCAGCTTCCCAGAGTGTTCTAAAGAACAACTAGAGCGCTAACAGCCTTACTTATGACAAAAGTATGGCACACCTGAAGCCATCTTGATTGGAATAAACCGGTAACACTTAAAACATTTAATTTAAAAAGGAACAAAATGAGGGGTTCTTTTGAAATAGAAATTATGGTTAGTGCTGCAGAAAGAAAAATTAGGGCATGTTTTAAGTGAGATCTCAAATCCTCTTCTATTTCATTAGAAAATTCTGACATGCAGACTGAAACAATCACTTTCAATACCAGCAGCAGACTACCAGTTAACTCCCTGGTGAGCAGTAGCTTTACTCCAGTGATCTAATGAACAACTAGAGTGCTAACATTCTGAATTTATGGCAGATGTGAGACACATCTGAATGCCTTCTTGATGGAATCAAAGTAAAACTGAAAGCATTTCCTACTGAGGAGACTGCAGTAAATGAAGAAATTAGGAAACTTCATAACAAAGAAGTCTTCCAAGATGGCCACCAGTGAAAAAGAGCCCAAATGTAGCACAAATATTACCCAGATGTAGCCCACATATAGCTCCAATGACAAAAGTGTGCAAAACACTTTTTATTTTTCGTTTTTTGTAGTTTTATGTAGTGCAGACTGGTCAGGTATTGGAGCATTGCATCTTAAAACATGACCCCCTACACTACAAAAACACCACTGCACTACCTTAAACCCTAAAACACTACCCCCAGCACGACCCCCTACACTACACAAGCACCACTGCACTATCCTAAACCCTAAAACACTACCCCCAGCACGACCCCCTACACTACCCAAACACCACTGCACTAACCTAAATCCTAAAACACTACCACCAGCACGACCCCCTACACTGCCCAAACACCACTGCACTCTAAACCCTGAAAACATGACCCCCTACACTACACAAACACCACTGCACTACCCTAAACCCTAAAACACTACCCCCAGCACGACCCCCTACACTGCCCAAACACCACTGCACTACCCTAAACCCTAAAATCACTACCCCAGCACGACCCCCTACACTACCCAAACACCACTGCACTGCCCTAAACCCTAAAACACTACCCCCTGCACGACCCCCTACACTACCCAAACACCAATGCACTGCCCTAAACCCTAAAACACTCCCCAGCACGACCCCTACACTACCCAAACACCACTGCACTACCCTAAACCCTAAAACACTACCCCCAGCATGACCCCCTACACTACACGAAGCACCACTGCACTACCCTAAACCCTAAAACACTTCCCCCAGCAAGACCCCCTACACTGCCCGAACACCACTGCACTGCCCTAAACCCTGAAACACCAGACCCTGCATGACCCCCTACACTGCCCGAACACCACTGCACTGCCCTAAACCCTGAAACACCACCCTAGCACGACCCCCTACACTGCCCGAACACCACTGCACTGCCCTAAACCCTGAAACACCAGCCCCTTCCACGACCCCTACACTGCCCGAACACCACTGCACTGCCCTAAACCCTGAAACACCACCCCCAGCATGACCCCCTACACTGCCCGAACACCACTGCACTGCCCTAAACCCTGAAACACTACCCCCAGCAAGACCCCCTACACTGCCCGAACACCACTGCACTGCCCTAAACCCTGAAACATCACCCCCAGCAAGACCCCCTACACTGTCCGAACACCACTGCACTGCCCTAAACCCTGAAACACCACCCCCAGCACGACCCCCTACACTGCCCGAACACCACTGCACTGCCCTAAACCCTGAAACACTACCCCCAGCATGACCCACTACAATGCCCGAACACCACTGCACTGCCCTAAACCCTGAAACACCAGCCCCAGCACGACCCCCTACACTGCCCGAACACCACTGCACTGCCCTAAACCCTGAAACACCAGCCCCTGCACGACCCCCTACACTGCCCGAACACCACTGCACTGCCCTAAACCCTGAAACACCAGCCCCAGCACGACCGCCTACACTGCCCGAACTGCACTGCCCTAAACCCTGAAACACCAGCCCCAGCACGACCCCCTACACTGCCCGAACACCACTGCACTGCCCTAAACCGTGAAACACCAGCCTCAGCACGACCCCCTACACTGCCTGAACACCACTGCACTGCACTGCCCTGAACCCTGAAACACCAGCCCCAGCACAACACCCTACACTGCCCGAACACCACTGCACTGCCCTAAACCCTGAAACACCACCCCGTGCATGACCCCCTACACTGCCCGAACACCACTGCACTGCCCTAAACCCTGAAACACCACCCCCAGCGCGACCCCCTACACTGCCCGAACACCACTGCACTGCCCTAAACCCTGAAACACCACCCCCTGCACAGACCCCTACACTGCCTCGAACACTACTGCACTGCCCTAAACCCAGAAACACCATCCCCAGCACGACCCCCTATACTGCACGAACACCACTGCACTGCCCTAAACCCTGAAACACTACCCCAGCAAGACCCCCTACACTGCCCGAACACCACTGCACTGCCCTAAACCCTGAAACATGAGCCCCAGCAAGACCCCCTACACTGCCCGAACACCACTGCACCCTAAACCCTGAAACACCACCCCCAGCAAGACCCCCTACACTGCCCGAACACCACTGCACTGCCCTAAACCCTGAAACACCAGCCCCAGCACGACCCCCTACACTGCCCGAACACCACTGCACTGCCCTAAACCCTGAAACACCACCCCCAGCACGACCCCCTACACTGCCCGAACACCACTGTACTGCCCTAAACCCTGAAACCCCACCCCCAGCATGACCCCCTACACTGCCAGAACACCACTGCACTGCCCTAAACCCTGAAACACCACCCCCTGCACGACCCCCTACACTGCCCGAACACTACTGCACTGCCCTAAACCCTGAAACACCACCCCCAGCACGACCCCTACACTGCACGAACACCACTGCACCGCCCTAAACCCTGAAACACTACCCCCAGCAAGACCCCCTACACTGCCCGAACACCACTGCACTACCCTAAACCCTGAAACACCAGCCCCAGCACGACCCCCTACACTGCCCGAACACTACTGCACTCCCCTAAACCCTGAAACACCACCCCTGCATGACCCCCTACACTGCCCAAACACCACTGCACTGCCCTAAACCCTGAAACACCACCCCCTGCACGACCCCCTACACTGCCCGAACACCACTGCACTGCCCTAAACCCTGAAACACCACCCCCAGCACGACCCCCTACACTGCCCGAACACCACTGCACTGCCCTAAACCCTAAAACAGCACCCCCAGCACGACCCCCTACACTGCCCGAACACCACTGCACTGCCCTAAACCCTAAAATACTCCCCCAGCACGACCCCCTACACTACCCAAACACGACTGCACTGCCCTAAACCCTAAAACACTCCCCCAGCACGACCCCCTACACTACCCGGACACCACTGCACTGCCCTAAACCCTAAAACACTCCCCCAGCACGACCCCCTACACTACCTAAACACCACTGCACTGCCCTAAACCCTAAAACACTACCCCGCATGACCCCCTACACTACCCAAATACCAATGCACTACCCTAATCCCTAAAACACTACCCCCCGCACAACCCCCTACACTACCCAAAGACCACTGCACTACCCTAAACTCTAAAACAATACCCCCGCACGACTCCCTACACTACTCAAAGACCACTGCACTACCCTAAACCCTAAAACACGACCTCCTACACTACACAAACACCACTGCACTACCCTAAACCCTAAAAAACTACCCCGAGCACGAACCCCTACACTACCCAAACACCACTGCACTACCCTAAACCATAAAACACTACCCCCAGCAGTACCCCCTACGCTACCCAAACACCACTGCACTACCCTAAACCCTAAAACACTACCCCCAGCAGTACCCCCTACACTACCCAAACACCATTGCACTACCCTAAACCCTAAAACACTACCCCCAACAGTATCCCCTACACTACCCAAACACCACTGCACTACCCTAAACCCTAAAACCACTAACCCCAGCACGACCCCCTACACTACCCAAACACCACTGTACTACCCTAAACCCTAAAACACTCCCCCAGCACGACTCCCTACACTACCCAAACACCACTGCACTACCCTAAACCCTAAATCTACCCCCAGCATGACCCCCTACACTACACAAACACCACTGCACTACCCTAAACCCTAAAACACTACCCCCAGCACGACCCTCTTCACTACCTAAACACAACTGCACAATTTGTTACAGGCGTTGCAACGCAGGCCTGTGGTGCTTACTGGAAGTACCTGGTGGGCTAGTTGGGCCCCAGAGACTCTCAGGATTCAAGGTGACCTAATCCCCCAACTTAAAACGCGCCACGGGGCGCGTTTGCACAGTGTTGAAGGGAGGGGCGGGGCCTCAGGTGACATGTGCGCAAACACGCCCTGTGGTGCGTTTTAAGTTGGGGAGTTAATTCCCTTTGAATCCTGGGGGCCAACTAGCCCACCAGGTACCTTCAGTAAGCACAACAGAGTTGCGTTGCAGAGAGGTGAAAAAGGTGCGTGGCCTCGGAACGCCTCTCTGCAACTCAGCTCTGTGGTCCTAACTGTAGGTACCTGGGGGCTAGTTGGGCCCCAGGGACCCTCAGGATTCAAGGGGACTTAATCCCCCAACTTAAAACGCGCCACGGGGCGCGTTTGCACACATGTCACCTCAGGCCCCCTCCCTTCACCACTGTGCAAACGCGCACTGGCTCTGGTTAGTCAGAGTCAGTTACCACCAGTACCCGTCTGAAAAAGTTGTGGGCACAGGATGATTTTGCAACAAGGCCTCTTTCTGCTCCTCTGTTGGTTCTTTCTGCACATCTTTTGCTTCTTTCTGTGCGTTTTTTCTTCTTTCTTCACATGTCCTACCTCTGTTGGCATAGTTAGAAACTAGCATTTAAAAAACCTTTGAAATTCACTTAAAAAATCATAGGTTTCAGGCACGTTATAGTTAGAAATTAGCATTTAAAAAACCTTTGAAATTCACTGAAAAAACCATAGGTTTCAGGCACGTTATAGTTTGAAATTAGCATTTAAAAAACCTTTGAAATTCACTGAAAAAACCATAGGTTTCAGGCACGTTATAGTTAGAAATTAGCATTTAAAAAACCTTTGAAATTCACTGAAAAAACCATAGGTTTCAGACACGTTATAGTTAGAAATTAGCATTTAAAAAACCTTTGAAATTCACTGAAAAAACCATACGTTTTAGGGACAGTTATAGTTAGTTGGACATTGCACTCGTACAAAACCCGTGAAATTCCCCTGTTATAGTTAGTTCAGCTAACTATAACTCGCACCCCGCAATGCACTGCTGATGACGTCACATATTACATCACTCATGACATGGTCAGTGACATCACTGATGACATCACTGATGACATCTCAAATGACATCACTGATGACATCATCCATGTGATAATTTCATGCATCTTCTCACACCCTAATATAACTTTTGATACACCCACTCTAAATTACAGACTGCCATTCTCAAAACCATAGACACTCCAACACCAAAAACTACATACCCACTCACTGATTCTTAGGTCTACACACACATCCACTCACTCACCTGTACAGTCACTCATACTTACAGTCACTCAGTACAGGACTATCATATGCACTCATACACCTATATAAATACTCACAGACCGCCACTCATCCATAGAGGTACTCACACACCTAGTCAGTCATGCAAAAAATTAATCACACACCCATTTACTCACCTATACAGTTATACACACACCAGCTCACTTACTCATACAAATACTAGCACATTCTTACGCTCTTATACAATAACTGATACAAGCACACATGCATCCATACAGCCACTCTCACAATAACACACTCTCACTTATAGCCATTTAAATACTCTAACACACATATATACTGCCTTTTACATATGTAGTTACTCGCACATGTACCACTGAGATATACATTCACTCACTAACACACCCATACACACACTCACCCACCCAAGCAGTCCATCACAGATGCACTCTTGAAATCATGCACCCAGTGAATCACCCACTCACACATCTATGTATAGAGTCACACACACCCAACCCACACAAACACTGAGGCAGCCATACAGATACTCAGAGAACCAATCAATAACCCATATAGACACTCATGTAGCTATTCGCAAATCCATGCATCCACTTACACACCAACAAACAGACGGATACAGACATTCACACAGTTTAGTCACTAACCCATGCATTCAGTAAGATACGTTTAATCACTCACTTGTAGAGTCAGTCACTCACGTACTAAATCATCCATTCAGACACTTATACACCCACTCATTCTTCAATACGCCTTTCCCTATATATATTAAACATATTTAAACTTTACAGAAACACACAGTCACTGGATGATGTCATCAGTGATGTCATCAGGGATGTCATTTGAGATGTCATCAGTGATGTCATCAGTGATGTCACTGACCATGTCATGAGTGATGTAATATGTGACGTCATCAGCAGTGCATTGCGGGGTGCGAGTTATAGTTAGCTGAACTAACTATAACAGGGGAATTTCACGGGTTTTGTACGAGTGCAATGTCCAACTAACTATAACTGTCCCTAAAACGTATGGTTTTTTCAGTGAATATATATATAGAGAGAGAGAGAAATAGAGAGGGAGATTTGATGCCAAACTCGTTTACACAATTACACTGTAAAGCACCATGGTACCTATATAGCTATGCACCAGCTATTGCCTCAACTGAAGGAACCACCCCTGATCTTTGCCTACCTTGCCACAGGAGACATCTTGGTCCTAAGCAAACTGTACTTCAGACAACATGTTGTGCTGAAGATGGCCTTGTTGCATGGTGTGCCTGTGAATTGCTTAGAGCTGTGAAAAAGTGCACCTTTCCACTGGACCTGTTGGAATCTATGGAGCCTTGCGCATTCCAGTGCTAGGACATATTAGGGAAATAACTCTGTGCCTGTCCATTATGATGGTCTTGTAAATTGTGATGAAGAGCTGTAGGTGTCACAAACAACTGGTCTGTGGAAAGGGGGCACTGATGGTAAAAGGCACCACAAAATTATGGGCTGCTTCCTCAACATCTCTGTGTTAGAAAACACACAGATCCACACCAGGACACCCGGAGGTTGGTGTTGGAGAAAAGGGGTTGGGCACATAGTTGTTGTTTCTGAGAGAAGAGGACTGGAGGCTTATAGGACGAATATGGAGTGATATCTGGAGGAGGTTCCTAGGGAAGGAATGAAGAGTTAAGAACGGGATGAACCTGTTTTGAACACTCAGGGGCGTATGTAAGAAGGATTTCCTGTTCTAATTATACATTGGCTGCACTTTATAGGTGGAACCTCAAATGGTTTATTATTAGTATGTAAATGATTTTAAGTTTTAACATAATTGTAGAACTGTTTACATAAGTGTACTGTGCAGACATACTGGTGAAAACTAAATTCAATCTATTTTATTGATAATTATTATTGCATGCTGTATCGTAATATCTCTCAAATTCTGATGTACCCCGCCTCCGAGACGTTTTTGTGAATGGAATTTTATTGATTTCACAATCGCGTAGAAATTACTCCTGTGGGAGTTTGAATTGGCAAACTATGTCACTAAGCACAGACCAATTCCAGTTTTAATAAAATGGTATCCTTAGGTCTTGAATAGTACTGACATCTTTTCATCGTTCACCTCGCTATTACACCTAGTATTCTGCATCCCCAGTATCGAAACAACCATTGGCAAAGCTAATAGTTCTGGTTTGCATTCTGAGTCCTGACTAAAAATTTTTTTTAAAAGCCTTCTGCAGTGGAAAAAGCATTGTTGTGGTATACTTTGCATCTGTGAGCTAAAGAAATGAATGTGTCACATTTAAATGTGCTTTTGGGATGTAAAATAATCCCTCATGCATTATAATGCAAGCACTCTTTAGGTGACAGAATGGTAAATCAAACAGCCATTAGAATGTGGTTGTAGACAATTACTTCTCTCAATAGAGCTAAAGTCTGAGCTATCTATACTTTATTGATTTGGTAACAGTGGGTCTTGTAGACTGCTGAGCTGTCAAGGTAGACCTAAAAAAGGAAGTTCCTGACCTTCATGGACAGTATATAGTTCTTAGTTTTTCTTCCACCATCCTAGGGCAGAACAGACTACAGAGCGATAGATGGACCCATTAAGGGACATATTTACAACAAAATGTCAGAGTGCGGAGCTGTGCCAAATTTGACAGTGCCGCACACCGAAATTTCCAAAACGCAGGGACGCGCCAAATTTGCAACAAACGGCGCACCTCTGTTTTTTCACTAGCGCTGGTTCTAAAATTAGCTGCCTAGCACCAACACAGGCACCCTTGCATGTGCATGGGTGCTTGTGTTGCAGAAAGGTGTCCCTTCCTCACATAAACAATCCATAATGGTGATTTGTTACTTCTATGTGTGCTGCACTATGCAGCACACTTAGAAGTAGCAAATCATCATTATTTAATGATTGTTTATGTGCAGGAAGACGTTTTGCTCTTTCTATGTGTGCTGCAGAATGCAGCACATAGAAAAATCGAAAACGAGGAGAAATAAATGTTTTTGTCCTCGTTGCACCATTCTAACACCTGCTCTTGCATGGCGTTAGTTATTGGCGCTGCCTCAGATTTACACCTCCTTGTAAATCTGGGGCAGTGTCAAAATGCAATGGGCGCTGTGGTGGAACGCCCACAGCAACACCCATTGCATGCCCCTTTCACACTAAGTGATGCGTGTAAAGGGGCCATATTTACAAAAAAGTGGCTTAATGCTGCTAGCTAAATATGGAGAAAGCATAGCCCACCAGAACGCCGCTAAAAGTCGTTCTGGTGGTGCTATCCCCTTGTAAATATGCCCCTAAGTTTCCCTTTCACTTACCTCTGTTTGGGTTTCTCCCAAGGAAACCCAGCCTCAGGCTTTTCTCTTTATTCTGTTTTGACCTTAAAAGACGTTTGTACTGTGAAACATCCTGCTGTGCAAGGACAGAGAGGTCAGATTGCTACTTACACCTGAGGATAAACACAACCACTATACAAAGGTATGCACACTAACAATAGAAAGTCATAAATAGATCAGCATTCACTCCAAGATATATGATTACAGTAAGTGACTCATGTTTTACGTAACGCTAGATAATTGTTCTCTATAGTTCGTGACACATGTGGAAACTTTTTCATTATATAACCACCAAAAGGATTGGGTTTGTCAGCGTTCGTTCTTCCTGGTTTTCCTATCCTTCAACTTTTATCAGAGCATCTTACCTTCTTCCATTGTAACAGTCATGATTGTGGCGATTCAGGTTCCCATGATAGGTGCATTTTAGAATCCCAAGTGTCTTCTTGGTTTGTGATGCAAAACATGTGATGCCTTTGTCCCGAAATTTGAAAATACCTCATTTTTTAGTGTCATGTTTTTGTCCTTAGATCGTTTCCACTTTTTCTTGCTGTTCCATCTCTCATACGCAGACCTTCATTTATTGTGCGACTTGGCTGTCTCTCGTACTTTCCCCTTAATGCCCCACAAGAGCAATTTTTTAGATAAAAAAGTGTGTTTTATAGTGTCAACATTTCAATAACCATTTTGGGAGTCCCAAGTTATTTAGGAACAAATATTATCGCATTACCTATATGTGAGAAGTTGGCCTGGTATATGCTGTCAACTAATTAAAGTGGGCACCTTGCACCAGTCCAAACAACCCTTATGGTGATTAGGTCAAAGATAACCTTTTGAAAGCTATCCTAGTGGTAGCTATGGAGAGCAGCCTTCAGGCTAAGTCTTGAAGGAATGTTAAGCACCTTGTTTTACCAGAATGTAACCTTATAGTATTGGTTAAATGAAAGGGAAACCATACAGTAGTTATAAAAATATGTATGTATTATATATAACACTTTCAGTATCCTCTACACGAGGATAGAACACAAATCAAATAATACAGTTGCAAAGAATCAAACGTAAGTAGCACAATACACAGTGGGCTCCCGGGGGAGACCAAACCATATAGTAAGTAAGTGGAATAAGAACCACGACTCGGGACTAGACCTAGTCTAGAAGGTGTAGAATCACTGGGACCCCAAGCAACCACCCAAGGTGAGTTAATAGGGACCCCACGGAGGACGGGTGCAGTGTGGGAACACGACCGCGTGCTCCGTACAACTCAATGGGAAAGTCGTGGTTGGAAAATCACAGATTAAGGACCCCTCCCAGCAGATTGCGAAGACAGCCCTTGGAATTTAAGGGTTTGGAGAGCCACCCATCCCGTGGATACCTTTGTACCAGAGTTACCTATCCCAGAGGAGCCGGGTGCATAGGTGCGAAGTGGCGTCAGAAAACCCTCGTCGTTTTCTATGGATGTCGACAAAGAAATGCTGCTGCGGGAAGAACGAAAAGTGTCCGGTGGAATCCAAATGTGGATTCTAGTTGAGAAGAACCTGAAAGCAGAGGGGACAGAGTCTGGGTCACTTTGGAGTGACCAGGGGCTTGGTAGACGAATGCCCACCGATGTCGGGTGCTTCAGGTGTGTTGACGGTAAGCTTGACTCTTCAGCTGCGAGGACCCGGAGACGTCTAGGATGACCAGGAGCTGGAGGCAAGCTGTCCCACAAAGGATGTTGAGTGCTGAGGGGTCGGTGTCTGGCTGGAGCACCAATCAAGCCTTGGCAACGGCAACAACGTAGAAGGTCAAGTTCAGTATCGGTCTGGCCCAGCAAGGACCAGGAGACTCACCACAGCAAGGGGAGTCAGGGCAGGCCTGGAGCAACCAGGGGAGCCCAAATAAAGCAAAGTTGACCCTCAAGTGGACCCACAGGCCGAAGGCACAGGAGTCGCAAAGGGATCTCAGGCGGTTTCACAGGATACCAGCTACCAGGGCACAGAGTGCGAGGATGCCGGAGTCCTTCTCAGGAAAAATGCGCCGGGGTCAGGGCTACAAATGGCCCAATGCACGGAATTGTTGCACGACAACAAGCATGTGCAGCTGCAAATAAACGAGGTGCACAGGGGGACGGGTATACGGTCACCACGAGGGATATCCGCCTCAAACTCAGTGAGAGGGCAGCTCAACCTCGGAGACCTTCAGAAACCCAGCTCCTGTGTTGCTGGAGCCTTCAGAGTCCACAGGAGCTCAGGGTCAGCAAACCGGTCAGATGCGTTATGGTGCCTGCGTTTGCAGGGGAGTGACTCCTTCACTCCAAGGGAGATTCTTCTGTTGTCTTGGAGGTCCACAGGGTCCTGCACTGAGCCTGTATGGATCACGGACAGTGGCGAGACTGGGGACGGCAAGGGAAGACGAAGTCGAGCCCAAGGGAGGTCCAGCGCAGTCCAGCTTGTCCAGACGGTCGAAGTGTAGTGGTATCTTCTTGCAGAATCTTGTCCACGTAAATCTAATGTCCTGTAGCCAGGTAACCCATTTTATACCCACGGGACAGGGTTGGACAGATTCTAGGGACCCTCCTAGGGGAGGGACAGGACAGGGGGGTGGCTACACCCATGTCCTTTGTCCAGTTTCGCGCCAGAGCAGGAGCGGATGGCTCCCAGAACTGGTTTGAACTGGACTATGCACAGGGACACCAAGTGTGACCCTCATGCAGACTTTCTGGCACTGAGACAGTGCACCCACCCAGCCCCAATACACTAAATCCTGTCTGGGAGGTGGTAACACCTCCCTGTGACAGGATGCCTATTGTGCTGCCTTCCCCTGCTCGAGCTTGGCTCAGCAGCAGGAGGGCAGACTCGTGTCTGTGGCTGGCAGCATCCATTTTGTGCTGTTAGGCTCGAGAAAGTTGGTACCGGTAGACTTAGGTACCCCCAGAACCGCGGTTCTGAGGGGGAGGAATCATACCTCCCACACCAGTTACTGGTGTGGAGGTATGATTCCAAGGTGTTTGACACCAAACACGACATACTTCGTTTCAGTAGTTTTCGAGATAGCATTTACCGCGAGGTTATAATGCATCTCTACCTATATGTCTGGTAGTATCACGTACAGCCCGGGAGAATGGTCTCCAAAGACTGCAGAGGGGCCCTGCTCATGCAGGAGCACCTTCTCACGCAAAACCCAGCACCCTGCCTTCAGGATTGTTAAGGCCTGCTATAGGGGTGACTTATAAGTTTTTAAGTGTGGTGACATATATAGATATAGTGAACCTATATCTCAAGTAAGTGGTGCAATCACCAACTTACACAGGCTGCTGTAGCAGACCTAGAGTTCCATTTTGCATGGCCTCTCATGGGTGGCATAATACATGCTTCAGCCCAGGGGAGGCCTCTGGGGTACCTATGCCCTGGGTACATGGGTACCATATACTAGGGACTTATAAGGGTACCCCAGTATCCAATCTGGAGTGTACCAAAGTACATATGTTGCAATTTAAGGGAGAAAGCAGATAGGCTGGGGCCCTGAATAGCAGGATCCCAGCCAGACTAGTCAAAACAGTGGGTGCAAAAAGCAAAAAGTGGGGGTAACCATAAGAAGCAGATCCTACTTTCCTACATTACCTATACTTTAACGTTGTTGAGAGATATATTTGTAGAACGTTATCCCTAAGCTTTTTCCAACCCATATCAATTGGAATGGAGCAAAGTGCCCCAGTGATGTGCCACAAGAACAGATGTTCAAGGGGGGCGCTAGAGGGCGCCAAGCAAGATGGCCGCACCTCTGTGAGGCTCTTGCAGCTCGGGCCGGTATCCGAATTAAATCCTGTTCATCTCCGGAAGAATCTGCGAACCACTGGCGAAATTAGAAAGGCGACATACCAAGGGACCCGCCGCACTGCCCGAAATCACAGCTGCAGACCCAGAAGAGGGTAAAACTGTAAATGATATCCCGTCCGGCAGGGAAGACAAAATGGCGACCTGACCCACTCTGAGACTGGACGGGAGCTGCTGGAGCCCCGCTGCCGGACGACGCGGCCCGTTGACTTCCCGGTGTCTGCTGACTGTCGTCGCTGCCCCTACTGTCCCTGCCCCACCTCCGGCGGCAGAGATTGTGGCCATAGTGGAGGGATACCAGGCCTGGGACCTCCGGGACGGATCGACGACCGGCCGGACCGGACTGGGGTGGCGGAGGACACGGAGCCGGCGGGAGACAGCTGCGCTGGCTGGCCACTGAGGGAGAGCCGCGAGACAACTGCCGCTCCCAGGCGGCTGCTGCGGAGCCACTACGAGCTCTGTGCGAACACCCACCGGATAGGATTGCTCCAGCCCCGTGGGGGTGGAGAGTCGCTGCCACTGCCGGGGCCGCCATCCGCGGTCCGGAAACACTGCCGGAGGACCCGTGAGAAGCGCTGCGGAGAAGGTAGGAGGAGGCTGCGCTCAACCCTTGCTTGCCCTCGCTGGTGTCGAGGGGCGGATGATCCCTGAGGCCTCCCCTCGTTAGCTGTCAGTTGTAGAGGGACCGCACTGGTGGGACCGGGGGAGAGCGCCACGCTAGGGCCTCCTTGATCATTAACCCTTGCAGCGCGCTCGGAGGGACCCCGCATTGAAGCCTGGCCAACCTAGCCTGGAACCTGTGGGCGATACAATTCATGCCCTGAAGGCCACAGTCCACTCAAACTGCCACACTCGCTATACCGCCCCCCGCTGGCGAGAGGCCACACAAATTGGCACCTAGTTCCTGGGGCGCTGAATGACCCACAGGCGCTGGGACCTGCCTGCATGAGGACGTAGCGGAGCACTGACTGCCTCTGCTGCTAGAGCTTAGTGCCGTGCGGAGGAAGTGGACGCGACCGCCCTGTCTATGCGGATGCAGCCCCTTGTCGCTGTCGTATAGTGGAAGAGACAACAGGTGGGTCGTGACATCCTCCGTGAAGGGACACCGGTCCGTGAAACTAGCCACTGAACCCCTGGGCACCGCATATGACCACAAGAAGCTCCAATATCCAACGCCGCCACCTCTCAGTTGACACCGGCACCTTGGGCGTCTGGACGGCATTTCACATTGTGGACCACGGGCGGGACCCCAGAGGTACGTCCCAACTCCCACCCTCTGGATTATGACTCTTCCTGGCCACATCCTCTGAGACCATGGGGAAGCCAGACGGGCGGCAGCCAAAGCTAAATTTCGATACCCGCAAATCGTCTCGATCCCAGTCGGCGCCCGATGAAGACCAACAGGATGCGGCGACCCCTTCCACCGCGGATCTCAAGGAGCTGCTGTTGATGATGCAGTCGAGCTTAACCTCCATTGAATCCAAAATGGACTCCATGAATACCAGATTGGAAGGCCTCACGCACAAAGTGGAGAAGCACGATGACCGCCTGGTGGAGGCAGAACGGCGGATTTCGGATCTAGAAGACACGACCACCGTCACCACGAGCCGCACCCTGGAGATGGATCGACTCCTGAAAGTAATAGCAGCCAAAAATGAGGACTTAGAAAGCCGCTCGAGGAGAAACAACCTCAGAATCCTTGGAATTTCGGAATCAACAACCACCGGAAGGATGGAGGAATATGTTGAGACACTCGTCATCGCACTATTTGGCAGGAAGCCATTTTCACAGGTCCTGATCGTCAAACGAGCGCACCGCTCATTGGCAAATCGGCCGGCCCCTGGCGCTCCTCCCCGGCCCATCATCGCCAAACTACTTAACTACCGCGACAGAGACACCGCCCTTCGCCTTTCCAGGGAACAAGGACAACTAACATATGAAGGGATGGCGATATCGATCTACCCTGATTTCACCATGGCCGTCCAAGACCAACGCCGCAAATTCCTGCAGGTGAAGAAAAACTCCAACAGCATAATCTGCCCTATGCCATGTTATTCCCAGCTCGCCTCAAGGTAACGCATCAGGGAAAACAGCATTTCTTTACAAACCCGCAGCACGCCCAGGACTTCCTCAAAACTCTGCCCAAGATACCTGCGGATCAGCGGTCCCCAATGCATCACCCCGCGGATGGCGGGAACACATCGGACGTCGAATAAGAAACCTGTAAAATAATCCCCCCATTCTTCTGTAACCTGTGTAGGACCTGCATGCGGACGCTCTCCCCTCTCCCCCCCCCCCCCGGCTATGAAGAATCCGCTGATTTGGCCCGCTGCAATCCGGTCATGCCCTGCGGAATGACAGACATGCTGCTGCCGATGCCTGCCCCCTACGGAGAGACCCGGGGAAACACCACCGACCATGTGCATTGAGGACAGACCGGCGAGACTTGGCCGCTGCTGCTGCAGCTGATGACTACTGGACACTTTCGATGTCATCCGGGTGGGCTGACCGGGCGGGGGGGGCTGGTGCTTAGCTCATAAGGACCTCTTCCGCAAGTGTGTCCTGCTGCTAGACTCTGAGAATGATGAGCCGCACTGGGAGCACAGCGCCCTGTGGGCTGTATTCATGTAACCATAGTAATACCTTTCAACTAACGCCGAGATGAAACTATACAAAACTGCCCGAACACCCTCGTTCTGACGAGGAGAACTTGTCCGCCCTCTGGAATCCTCCCATCAGGTGAACCCTACGTACTTCGTATCATACATGGGTAATTTGTTGAGCCCTCTGCCCCCTGTTGGGGAGAAGGCTACGAATTGTTGTTGGGCGGGGGGAGCCCAAGGCCACGGCGAGTTTGGGTCGCTGTTGTGGGAGGGGGGAGGTCATGGGGACCGGTTTTATATAGAGTGTTATTGTTCCACCTCAATAGAATCTGTTCATGCAGTAAATTCAGAATATAACCTTGACATACTTCATGCACCCGAATTAGAAGACACAAATGGAGACACGTCCTAAACCCACCCAATATAACTTTTTAACCTGGAATATCAGAGGGCTGGGGGATCCCCGCAAACGCCGCCACATCCTCTCGTATCTAGAGCGTCACAACATCCACTGTGCCATGATTCAAGAAACACACCTCGCCCCCAACCCACCCCCCACCTTTGCAGCTCGCTGGGCCACCACCAAATGCTTCTCGTCCTATTCGTCTTATGCCCGGGGTACCCTCATCTTGGTGAAACGCTCGATCCCCTACACCCCCATCGGCTCATATGGGGACCCACAGGGCCGCTATAGTATTCTCTGGGGTAGACTCGCCGCGCAATCTATCACACTAGTCTCCTGCTATGGGCCCAACACTGATGACCCGGAATTCTTCCGCATACTCTGGGGCAAGATAATGGATATAGGCTCCACACACCTCATATGGGGAGGGGACTTCAATGTGACCATCAACCCGGTCTTAGACAGATCACACCCACAACCTCGCCACTACTCCAACGCGCAGGAGACCCTCCAAGGTATTATGGAGGAACATAGTCTCATGGATGCCTGGAGGACCCTACATCCACAAGCCCGAGAGGGGACCTGTTATTCCACTGCTCACTCCTCCTGGTCCCGCATCGATGGCTGGCTTATAGATAAAGGATTGACACCTTGGTTGGCGCATGCATCTCACCTCTCACGCACATACTCGGATCACTCACCCGTCCTTCTCTCTCTTACGCCACCTCACGAAGACCCACCATACTTTTCCTGGAGACTCAACCCGCAATCATTATTAGACCCGGTATTTAAAGATGAGCTTGAGCAGGAAATCTCCGAATTTTTCCCCCGGAACGATAATTCGGTTTCGCAATATTCTACCGTATGGGAAGCCTTTAAGGTCACCATGCGAGGTATCTGCATAGCTAAAAGTGGCGGAGTTATAAAAGATATTCGAAATACATTACAGAAACTAGAGAGAACAATTAAGCAGGCAGAAGTGACACTCCGGGACTCACCCACTCCGGAACAGAAAGCTCAGCTACATGACCTCCTCAATGAATACCAAGAAACGGCGGAAAGGGAGTGTAAATTTAGAGGGAAGTACCACCGGGCCCGACGCTACGGCGAGGGAGAAAGACCAGGGAGAGCACTAGCCTCAGTGACCCGCCCCCCCCAATTTGCCAACACGATCCTAGAGATAGAGGATGAAGAGGGTCAGCTCCACCGGAGCACTTCTGACATAGTAGACACCTTCCAGAGGTTTTACAAAAAACTGTATACGACACATAGAAGGCACCCTGAGGATTTCACCTCATTTTTCGAGGACACAGCTATTGCATGGCTGGGGGACGGCCAGAGAGAGGCCCTCGTAGCCCACCATGAAGATGAGGAAATAATCTCTGCAATTATGCAATTACAGTCGGGCAAAGCCCCAGGACCCGATGGCCTTCCGGCCGAATTCTATAAAATATTCAGACATCTTCTCATCCCTGCCCTACGTCACGTACTCGAGGAAGCCCGAGAAACAGGCATCTTACCTCCATCGATGCGTGAAGCGCTTATCATCTCCCTGCCCAAACCGGGGAAATCAGCGACGCTGGTGGATTCATATAGGCCTTTGTCCCTTATCAACGTGGACGCCAAGATCCTAGCTAAGCTAATCGCCAATCGCATCAGCCCCCTCATGCCTGTCCTGGTCCTTCCCGATCAGTCGGGTTTCGTGCCGACTAGAAGTACATCTCACAACCTGCGTACCCTCTTTGCAATTCTCCACGATATAGAGCCTGACACCAACGCCGCTGCCATCTTTTTAGACGCCACTAAGGCATTCGATTCCCTAGAATGGGACTATTTAGCCTTCGTTCTGCGACGCATGGGGTTCCCCCTCCCGTTCCTGGCCTGGATAAACTTGCTTTACAATGGCCTGCGGGCCACGATAATGATCAACGGAAAGCGCTCGGCTCCCTTTACTATAGCCAGGGGAACCAGACAGGGATGCCCCTTGTCCCCCCTATTATTCGCCCTGGCTATCGAGCCCTTGGCTGCCAAGATACGCCAACACTTTCGCGCACATGCCCTCATCTACCCTGAACGGCA
Source organism: Calotriton arnoldi (assembly GCA_963921515.1). NCBI lineage: Eukaryota > Metazoa > Chordata > Amphibia > Caudata > Salamandridae > Calotriton > Calotriton arnoldi. The sequence goes on from CAWUFW010009134.1 coordinate 380,828, forward strand.
AATTTTTATCTCATTATATGCAGACGACCTTACCCTTTATCTGCAGCACCCGGAGGTGAGCCTGAATCCCATCCTCCGACAGTTCCTCCTCTTTGGGCATCTCTCCGGAGTAAATATTAATTGGGGAAAATCCCAAATTTACCCCCTCACTGACTCCACTCCCAGATTTTTACCGGACTACCCCCTAGCGTGGTGCGATGATACACTCATCTATTTAGGGATAGTCATGTCCCGCAATCGCGAAGAATTAATGAAGGCTAACTACGGCAGTGCACTGAACTCTTTGGTGGACAAAATCACACGCTGGATTGCAATGCCATTATCCATGGCAGGAAGAGCCGCCCTCATAAAAATGGTCATACTGCCCAAACTATTATATTTATTTATAAATATTCCCTATGCCCCTAGCCGCCACTTCTTTTCGACCCTCAAAAGCCAACTCATTCGGCTTGTATGGGGAGGTAAACAGGCTAGATTACGCTGGGATATCCTTACACGTCCCTTCAGTGAGGGCGGAATGGAGATACCAGACCTGGAACTGTACTTTATCTGTGCTCAAGCCCACTTCGCCTCCTACTGGATACACCCCCCCCTATATGCCACACCTGGCCATCGAAGACGGATATATGCACCCTATCCCCAGCACTGCGTACTTAAGCACCCCTGCAGTTACGCGAAGTCACGCCTCCACCACCGTCCAATGCACCACCAGCGCATGGCGAGATTTAGCGAATATCACACGCACCCCTTACTATATTCCCCCTCCTTCCCCTGGCCGGTAGGCAAGATATCCGGGTGACACAGGAGGGCGGATGTCGCAGATTGCTACGCAAACTGTCAATCCATACCTGGGGACAGCTGTACGCAAAGAGTAAATTTCGCACGTGCGACAAATTCTTTGGCCCTACAACCCCCTCCCCCCTGGAACGATTCTACTACATTAGACTGCGACAGGATGTAAAAGCCCTTACTCCTTGTTTCCCTCAGGAACCGCCTATCATGTCCCCCCTGCACGCTCTCCTACAACAAATCACCCCTTCCCATGTTGTCTCACTATTGTATCGTACAGTTCAGGACAATAGAGAATATGACCCCCCGTTAGCAAAGACTAGATGGGAAACAGAACTGGGCCATCCCCTGACTGATGATCAATGGTCCTTCTGCTGCAGGCAAACAGGGGAAATCTCTGCTAGCAGCAAATTTCGCCTCCTCCATTACAAATTCATCCATCGACTCTACTACACACCGGCGCGCTTACACCGCCTGCGACTCCGTGACAATGACAAATGTGACCGATGCGGCAGTGAAGGAGCCGATTTCCAACACATAGCCTGGGACTGCCCACCAATCCGTCGATTCTGGTCGGAGGTAATGACAGCATTAGACCTAATGACTGGCACACACATCCCGGTAGACCCTCTGACTGCACTCCTGGGATACACTGCACCTATAGCGACCCAAATCCGAAAATACACATCCATCGCACTCCTCCTTGCTAAGAGAAAGATCGCCTGCAGATGGGGCAGAGGGAGAGCACCAAAATTTAAGGATTGGCTTCAAGACCTCATTTATTGCCAAGAACAACTACACACATACGCTGAACTCCTGCCTCCCTCCTCCCGGCCCCGGGATATCTGGGCACCTCTGCAGACATACTTACTGGAACGCGCTGAGGGCACGCTTTCACCGGCCCCCCCCCCTCACTACCCCACAGACATGAGACGCACAGGTGAGAAATGGTCCCCCCCAAGACGACACACACGCTGCACAGTGTATTCGGGGTTATCTGGACACATTACTCCATAGTTCCAGGCATGAACTACGCCATATCACACAAGTTATAGCTATAGAGCACAAGACACAAGAGTGGAAAGTTGTAGTTTGAAAGATGTTACTCTACACCACGTGCCTCCACTGAAATCCCTGATCTTACCATGCTCCTATATCATCTGACGCGGCCGGCCCGATGCGGTTGTAGGCGGCATGCTGTGTTGTCCCTCTTCATCTTGTAGTAACTCTTTGAACATTGCCTTGCTGTGCCGGCCCTTTCAGGGATGTGGGCATTCTGCTGTGGATGACATCTTATTGTTTCAATAAAGGTTTTCAAAACTTAAAAAAAAAAAAAAAGAACAGATGTTCATAGTATTTACCAGATAACAAAACCAGGAAACTTTTACTTGTATGTATAATGACAGTAATATTCTGTAAACAACAGATCAAGACTTTAGCAGTGCTCACCTCTTCCTCTTCACAGTCCATACTTGGGAGATCGATAACCACACTTTCTCTTCTGTCTTAGATATTAATGTATCTATCCCCTCACCCAGAGAGAAAAATGACATAGGCTTGTAAGGCTCCCCCTCAATCTACTTCTGAACTTTAGAAATCTCGATAACATTAATTTTTACTCATGTAATGAAATGAAATGAAAATAACATTTGTAAAGCGCATCTAATACCCAAGGGTGTCTAGGCGCTAACTCAGAGAGGAGAACTGCAGTGAGAGAGAGGATAGAATTATTGATTAAAAAGCCAGGTTTTAAGTGCTTTCCTAAAGGCTGACAGCTCAGTTTTCCTTTTCAGTTCCAGGGGAAGGGAATTCTAGAGTCTGGTTGAGCCCACAATAAAGCTTCTACCACCCCAGCCAGGTTTTTGTATTTGGGCACTACAAGATTGTGTGCTGAAGCCAACCTCAGCGGTCTAGGTGCGGTATACCACTGAAATCTATGCTAAAGGTACTCCGTGCCTATGCGATTGAGTGTCTTAAAGGCTAAGCACAAAGCTTTGAAATCAGTGCACTTCCTGACTGGGAACCAGTGCAGGCGACTAAGAGCAGAGGAAGTAGATTCATGTTTAGGAATGCCCAGAAGCAAGCGGGCAGCTGCTCAAAATCCCTCAAAGTCCATTTCAATAAATTAAAATCAGGCTCCCCTAGGGATATGGCCCCTCCCACTGTTCTGAACCAAGTTTTTGATACAGTTGCGCCCACGATTTTAGAACTTGTTAATCTCTCTTTGGCATCGGGGACTGTTCCTCCCTATGGAAACAAGCCATGGTGAGAGCATTGCTCAAGAAATCTGGGTCCGACCCTGAAACTATGGCGAATTACCGGCCGATCTCGCTACTTCCGGGGATTGCAAAAATTGCGGAAAGGCATGTCAATTCCATTTTGTCCACCTTCTTGGAAGAAAATGACTGCTTTCACCCATCGCAAACTGGGTTTAGACCCCATCAGGGCACAGAGACAGCTCTGATTGTAGTGGTTGAGGAAGCAAGGAAAATCTTGGATGCCGGAGGTTCAGCGGCAATAGTCCTCTTAGATCTGAGTGCGGCTTTCGATACCGTTAATCATCAGCTGCTGGTCTCTAGACTTAGAGATGCTGGGGTGACGGGAACTGCACTAAGGTGGTTGGAGTCTTTTCTAGACGACCGCTCATTTCAGGTCTTTGAGGACAACTCTATCTCCAAGAGTAGGTCATTGAGTTGTGGGGTTCCTCAGGGTTCGTCCCTGAGTCCCACCCTCTTAACATTTACATGAGTCCGCTAGCCCATATCGTTAAACCCTTTGGCATACAGATCGTCACATATGCGGACGATATTCAATTGATTGTTTCCCTTAATCAATCTGGGAACGGGGAAATCAAGTTAGCCGATTGTTTGGAAAAAGTGTCAGCATGGATGGAGGGCTCATATTTGCAATTGAATGGAGCAAAAACTGATCTGATGTTTTTGGGTAAACCTTCCCCATTAGCTCCTAGCTCTTTATGGCCTAAATGTCTGGACAGTATGCCCCCCCCTAAAGAACAAATAAAAAGCCTTAGAGTCTGGCTTGATCACAAGCTAGATATGAAGGAACAATCCCGGAAGGTAGCAGGAACCTGTTATGGACTACTTAGGATGGTTAGGAAAATTCTTCCCCTGCTGCCATTTAAGGCAAGGAAGCTGCTGGTCCAAGCCTTAATCCTTTCTCGTCTGGACTATGCAAATGCCTTGTATCTGGGCTCCCCATGTTCAACGATAAAAAGCTCCAGACTGTGCAGAACTGTGCAGCTAGACTCCTCCTACAGACCCCCACAGAGAATCTGCACGAGCATCTATTGCCGCACTTCATTGGCTTCCAGTTGCAGAGAGAATCCAGTTCAAGTCCCTATGCATTACTCACAAGATTCTTGCCTCCAAGGGTCCTCCTATTCTGCAGTCCATTGTTACTCCGCACTGTCCTAGCAGAGCCTTGCGCTCTGGAAATAAACGTTTGGCGGTAGTCCCCAGAATATATAGGTCTAGGAGTGGGGGTAGACAATTCTCCTACATAGCCTCCAGGAGCTGGAATGCCCTTCCAAATCACATTCGCTTGGAGGACGATTATATGTCCTTTCGTAGACAACTGAAAACGTTCTTGTTCCCGGTTGTTTAAAGCCGGTCATCTGGGTTGGCTCTATTCCTAGCGCTGGGAGGCCTTCTGGTAGCCATGCGCTCTATAAATGCCAATTCATTCATTCATTCATTCATTATGCACAATCTGGATTTTGTTCATACACTTTTGCCTGATATTGAGGAATAAGGAGTTACAATAGTCAACCTTTGAGAGTACGAGGGCTGAGGTCACCGTATTTTGCAGATTTTGAGGAATAAAGGGGAAGATCTTTCTAAGAAGTTTTAGCGTGAAAAAAGAGGTGGATGTGATTGTGTTAACGTGGCCTTCATAGGAGTTTACTATAAAAACTACACCCAAGTTCTTCACCTTGCTTATGGGTGTAGGAAGAGAGACAAGTCCCTTTGGCCACCCCTTTGGAGACAAAGAGAAAGCATTTTTCCCAAAGAGTAGGACCTCAGTTTTATTGGACTTAAGCTTTAAACAATTTAAAGCCATCCAATTACCGACCCGAAGCAAGCAGTTATTGAAACGCGTGTCAGTGGGGTTGCTGGCACAGATATAACAATTTGGGTGTCATCGGCGTAAGACACTTCTGAGAACCCAAAGGACTGAATCAATTTTTCCAGTGGGGCAACATAAATATTAAAAAGGGTAGGGCTCAGCAAAGATCCCCGGGGAACGCCGCAAGGGAGTGTAAAGGTTTGTGAGTTAAAAGCTGCCAAAGCCACAAATTGTTCTCGATCGGTAAGAAAAGATTTCAGCAGTGAGAGTGCACACCACTTAATCCAAATCGAGGTGAGACAGTCTAGTAGTGTGCTATAATTAATCGTATTGAACGCTGCAGAGAGGTCTAAAAGCACTAATGCAGAATTGCCTCTGGCGTAGACGGTCTGCCTAACCTGCTCTGATGCTGTGATCAGAGCAAGTTCGGCACTGTGGTGGCTTCTAAAGCCGAACTGGGTGGGGTCAAGGTGTCCGTGAGTCTCAGTGAAGGCTGTAATTTCTGTATTCATAGCCTTCTCAACCAATTTGGCAGGGAGGGGAAGTCTAGAAATTGGCCAATAGTTATTGGGATCTGTATTGTCCAGATTTGACTTTTTCAGAAGTGGAAGGACTGGCACTAATTTCCATTTGGTAGGGAAGCTGCGCGTACTGGACATTTGGTTAAAAATGTGGGAAGTGTTTGTTTGGCAGAAGACTTCATTTGCAAACTATTGGATCTACAGAATTGTTTGAAACAAATATTTAATAGGCTTTCCCCATTTAACTACAAATTCAAGAATAGTGTTGACTGTGTTCCCAAAATGTACATTTCTACAGTAAATGCTTCTGAAGGGGACGGAAAGAGGCCATCACTGTGGTTTTTGTAAAGCGAGATGGTCTACCTCACCATCTATCTGGCACAAAACTAGCCTTTATAGATCTGGAAGGGGTGAGCAAATTTGTTATTCTTTTTCAGTCCCCACTGGACTATTCACAGAGCATCATCCCAGCTGTTCTGTGAGATGATTATTGCCAGCTAATGATCTTCCAGATACCTATTCATGCTCTTAATCAGTAGTTTGCCATTTGGAAGTGGCAATTCTAAGTGTTTCCCTTTGGTCTATCCTGGGCAAGTTGTCTATTAACAAATGCCTTGTCAGGTGTAAAAAAGGTTTTGAGCAGTATGGGGATTTAAGTTCATCACTATCTTGACAGTTTACTTATACATACAATCTTTTATCTGCAACGATAGAAGACTACTCAGCATGGGTGCAAAATTATTTAGGGTTGTGACGTTCTTTTCATTCATGAGAAGGATGCCATGTATTACCCAATCATGTCTACCCACTTCCCACCTATAACCTAAAGTTCAAGATGGCCCTTTTTCATACATTCTTGGGAGGAGTTTGTGTTCCTCCTAATCGTTGACCAAACTAGTAGCTTTTGATCTTCCTGCCCAAATTTTGGACCTCAGCTACCTAATGACTACAAGTCCAGAGGGATTTATCTGCTGACCTGGGGATATTGCCATGGTTTTGTCTACATCGAACATCTGTGGTGCAACACATATTACTTAATTGGTGCCCAGTTTCTGAAATAATGAGCAAATGGTGCTGATTACCCAGGTTCTAGTGTGTAAGCATGTGATGCCTCCCTCAGCTCATTTCATCCAAAGATTTAGGTTACAAGAGACTTCAAAATTCCTTTATCTCGTTCTCTTGCTGCTGCCTGCCAGATTTGCGCACTGTATTTAGGCATTTTTGCATTGTCAGGGCTTTTTCTTTTGCAAACAATCAGAAACAATGGTGGTTACGCCACCAGGCTATGGTGGCAAGGCAGTGCGATTGCCATTCTTTTCTTTTACTCAGACACACCTCATTCCATGGTTTATTTTTGGATAAAAAAATCAATGTCCCTGATGTGATGAAACTTTTTGGCCATATGTAGTGTACAGCACCCAAAACAGGAACCTCAAGATCATCATCATAAGCAAGCTGAACATGACCACAGAAGTCAACGCCATTGCTGTATCCTGCTTTCACATCCTGAAGCTACTGAGGAAGATCTTCAAATAGCTCCCAAGCAGCACCAGAAAAACTGTCAGTCATGTCCTCATCACCATCAAGTTAGATTATGGGAACACCCTCTATGCCGGGATCACTTAGCAACTCACCAGGAGACTGCAAACTCACCAGAAGACAACAAACCATCCAGAACTCAGCAGCCAGACTCATTCTCAACCTCCCACGCAGAATTCGCATAACACCAGACAGCTCCTTTAGCTCCTCATACACAAACACACTCAATTCGGACTCCTCACCCACATGTTGAAGGCACTACATAAGCTCCCATCTACCTTGACAGCCGCTGCTTCCACCAACCACCAAGACACCTCCTCTCCACAGGACTCCTGCTCGCACACATTCCATGATTACACAAAACTAGATCCAGAGGGTGAGCGTTCTCCTCCATCGTTCCAAATGCACATACCAACCTCCAACTGTGCATCAGAGTCTCATCCTCTCTTTTTGAGCTCTGCAGGAAGCTGAAGATCTGGCATAACATACAAGCATAACATAATATATATTTTTCTTTTCCAATGCTGCCATAGTTGGTGGTTGAAGGTAGGAAAAAAACAAAACAAACAGGCCCTGGTTCCGATTTGTCAAAATGAAGGTGCTATTTATTGCGCTTGATAAATAACGATGCCCTAGGTACGTGATGTACTCGGGGAAATAAATAGCACCAATTACATGTTTCTGAGCAATAACTTGCGGATTTGGTGCTCACTGCACCAAAATTAGCTTGGTACAGTAAATAACAGACACTTTCCCCTGTTATATTCCGGCAGGTCTGACCTGCTAAAATTTAATGAAGGTTATTATATTTAATGAAGCTGGCATTTACCAGAAGCAGTAATTGTCACCCAACTCAGAAATCTGAACGCTATGCAAACAGGGGTTTTTGTAGGGGACAGAATATCTGATCAATTTGTAATCAGGGCCATGGTGTTAGAAGTCTTGTCATAAACCAGGTGAGCCTTCTAACACTTTGCCAGACAGTTATTGTGTGCCAACAGGGGCGTGTCTGGTGCTAGAGCTCTGCCATCAGAACAACAGCATTTCTTCTACCTCTTAACAGAGTGGCGAAACAAAAGGCTGGCAGATGAGACATCCACCCATTTTTGGCTGATGCATCTTACTACAGGCCTCTAAATGTGTTTCTCAGACATTAACCCACATTCGTCTATCTCTTCATATGCCCATCTCACCTCAAATATACACACTCATACATGCAAACACACAAGAGGACAATACTACACACTTTTCAACTTGTGACAAACACAAATTCAGTCTCAAAAACAGGAAAATTATTTAATGAGGAACTACTTTTACTTCCCCATCATTTTTACCATCACTTTAACATTAGCCACTATGAAACCCTTTTCTTTTACTAACCTTCAGCACACCTCCTCTCAGCCACACTCATTTTTTCTACATTCCTAGTAACCACCTGCTAAATTACTCCACTCATCCACCCACACACTAACACTCGACAACCCATCTTCATCGCAGTCACATGTCTGACACATCTCGCAAGACTCCTCATATTAGGTAACTTTGTATCTTCAGTCGCCACACTACTGTTGTTCACCTTCGCCATCTTTATTGGCTTCTTAAATCTTAACATATTTTTCAAAACTGTAACTGGTAACAACATACATACCCAGTCAGACAAAATACTTGTTTACACAAACACCGTCAGACCATGCTGTGCTCCGTTCTTGTATATTTTCATTTTTTATTATTATGCAAGTTTTCATTAAAGCTAATACAACACATAGCAGTTGTGCTAGCCTTGGTTTTAACACCTGCAACACAATGGTTGCAGGCTCATAGCAACATCATAATGTAGTTGTATGATAGTACGTACGTTGAACAAGTTGTTCAGAGAGCAGCAATGTACGATAGTGATCCAGCACAATAAAAGAACAAACTACAAAATTACCCTTGAGGCAACTTGATGGACTCATCATGTCAGCAGATGAGCCGGATATTCGATGCATACCACCTCCCCTTTTTAAGACTGGACATGGTCTGCCATTCACTAGCCTCCCTGTTGGCCCTTATATATGTTTTAGATTGATGCAACATCTTTCAAATTGGGGCATCTTATCATTAAGCAAGGCTGTTAATTTTTCCATTGCAAAAATCTGTCCTATTTTTTACCCTTAAATCCCTATACATGGAGGGGACGCCTGCCTCTACCATTGTGCAACCCTCAAATGACTAGCTAACAAAAAGTGGGAGAAATATTTCCCCATATTAGTATGGATGTGGTAGATTTTCTTATCATTGCATATCCCAACAGGCAGATCAAGAGGTAACATTCCAGTATTGTCCTCAATAAGGCCGAGAAGTTTGACTCAATAGGACTGGACATGGGAGAACATCCACCAAATAAAGGACATTGTTCCACGAGAATGCCCATGCCTCTAGGAAATATTAGACCTCTTCAAATATATCTCTCAACCCCACTTGTGTTAGATACCAGCGAGTTACAGTTTTATAGGCTATTTCTTTGTATTGATTGCATGTTGATAGGTTGGATGCGCAAACGTAAATTATGCTCCACATGTCCTCGAAGACCTGACTCTAAATCTTTAATCCCATGAATACACCTACCTATGTTTGATATTAGTTGGAGAAACAACTAATGAAATCTACAACTCATAGGTACCTTTCACAGTTGAAGCCTGAGAGAGAATTATCTCCACCTGTGTCAACTCTCTGCCACACTGCTCCTGATGCTCTGCCACCCTTCACAATGGCGGGCCTGCATCAATCAGTACCAGTCACCAGGAGTGAAATTATGTGCTGTTATGCAATCTGTGAGAAGGTGGCTTGGTATATGCTGTCCTCCACTAATTAAAGTGGGCACCTTGTACCAGTCCACACGACCCTTATGATATATGAGGTCAAAGATAACCTTTAGAAAGCTATCCTAGTGGTAGCTGTGGAGAGCAGCCTTCAGGCTTAATCTTGAAGGAATGTAAAGCAGCTTGTTTTACCAGAATATCACCTCCTGAATGACTAAATGAAAGGAGAACCACACAGTAGTTATATAAAAATATGTATTTATTAATATAACACTCTCTACTAATCTTTACACAAGATTAGAACACAAAGCACACAATACTGAATCAATAGAACGTAAGTAACAAAATACACAGCGGGCTCCAGGGGGAGACCGAACAATATACTAAAAAAATGGTATAACAATCACGACTTGACTAGACACAGTGCCTAGAGCACGTAGAATCGCTGGGACCCCAAGGAACCACCCAGAGGAGTGACACAGGGAGCCCACGGAGGACGGGTGCAGTGTGGGAACACGACCGCGTGTTCCGTGCAACTCTATGGGAAAGTCGTGGTTGTAAAGTTACAAGTTAAGGACACTTCTACGAGGACTTCGAGCAAATCCTTTGGAACATAGGAGGTTCTAAGGCCAACCCACCAGTGAGTACCGAGGTACCCGTGTTAACTATCCCAGAGGAGCCGGGTGCATAGGGGTCAAGTGGTGTCGGAAACCTTCGTCGTTTTCAATGGAGGAGTGCAAAGAAGTCCTGCTGCCAGGAGGGCGAAGAGTGTCCGGTAAGAACCAAGCCTGGATTCGAGGTGAGAGGTACCTGAAAGCAGATGGGACGGAGTCTGGGTCACTTCAGGTGACCAGGGGGCTCAGTAGTCGAATGCCCACCATTGTTGCGTGCTTCAGGCATGAAGAGGGGTTGCTTGACTCTGCAGCCACGGGGACCAGGAGATGTTGAGGATGACCAAGTTCTGGAGGTGAGCTGGCCCACGAAGGATGTCGAGTGCTGAGGGGTCGGTGTCCGGCTGGAGCACCAACAAGCCTTGGCAAATGCAACCCATGTGGCCAGAGGAAACAGGTTACGGTGTGGACCAGCAAGGTCCAGGGGACTCTCCAAGCAATGGGGAGTCAGGGAACGTCTGGAGCAACCAGGAAAGCCCAAGAAAAAACAAGGTGACCCTCGCCAGGACCCACAGGCCAATGGACCAGGGATCGCGAGGAGACCTCAAGCAAGTTTGCAAAGTACCAGCCCACAGGACACTCGGTGAGTGGAGGCCGGAAATCTTCAGTGCAAATACTGCTCGGGTCGGGACTACACGGAGTCCAATGCACAAGCTCGTGAATCACCAACAAGCATATGCACTTGCAAATGTACACTGTGCACAGGGGTTCGGGTTGCACGGCCCCCACGAGGGATACTGGTCACAGAATCGCTGAGAGGGCAGATTGACCTCAGGGACCTTCGGGAACCTACCTTCTGTGTTGCTGAAATCTTCGGAGTCCTCAGGAAGTCGGGAGGAGCAAACCGGTCAGATGCGTCTTTGGTGCCTGCTTCTGCAGGCGAGTAACTCCTTTACTCCAAGGGAGATTCTTCAGTCGTCCAGCATTGTGCAAGCAGTCGAAGGACTTGGTTTCTTCTTAGCAGAATCTTGTCCAGGTAAAATCTAAAGTCCTGTAGCCAGGTAGCCCACTTTATACCCATGTGAAAGGGTTGGAAAGATTCTAGGGACCCTCCTAGGGGAGGGGCAGGACAGAGGGGTGGCTACACCCATGTCCTTTGTCCAGTTTCGCGCCAGAGCAGAAGCCAATGGCTCCCAGAACTGGTTTGAGCTGGACTATGCACAGGGACACCAAATGTGCCCCCAGTTCAGACTTTCTGGCACTCTCAGAGTGCACCCACCCAGCCCCAATACACTAAACCCTGTCTGGGAGGTGGTCCACCTCCCTGTGACAGTATGTATATTGTCATGCCTTCCTCTGCTCGAGCTTGGCTCAGCAGCAGGAGAGCAGAATCGTGTCTGTGGCTGGCAGCGTCCATTTTGTGCTGTCCAGGTCGAGAAAGCTGGTACCAGGTAGACTGGTGACCCACAGTAGTGGTTCTAGAAGGGTGGAATCATACCTCCCACACTAGTTACTGGTGTGGAGGTATGATTCCAAGGTGTTTGACACCAAACACAACATGTTTCTAAGCAGCCGTTTTAAAGTTAGCATTTACCGCGAGGTTATAATGCACTTAGACCTATATGTCTGGCTGCATCACAGACAACCCCGGAGAATGGTCTCCGAAGGCTGCAGAGGGGCCCTACTCATGCAGGGGCAACCTCTTACGTAAAACCCAGCTCCCTGCCTTCAGGATTGATAAGGCCTGCCATAGGGGTGACTGATAGGTTTTTAAGTGTAGTGATTTAGATAGATATAGTGAACCTATATCTAAGTAAGTGGTGCAAGCACCAGCTTACACAGGCTGCTGTAGCAGACCTGTTGTGTCATTTTGAATGGCCTTTCATGGGTGGCATAATACATGCTTCAGCCCATGGGAGGCCTCTGGGGTACCTATGCCCTGGGTACATGGTGTACCATATACTAGGGACATCCCAGGTCTTACTTTGGCCTAAGTGTCCTGCTAATGGGATATCATGTGCCAGTGTTAATAGGAAGCCTCTAAACTTCAGAGGTATAACCAACCTCCTGGTAGCACCAGGCTTGGGGTCTCTACCCTTTGAATACAGAAGTCCATCATCCCAGTAGATCCTGTGGAACCCACTGGCACTCCCAGCAGCCTCAGCAGCAGCTTGCTGTCTGAGGGGTTCAAGAGAGTGGCAGCTCAGCTGCTCCTGGCTCAGATCTGCCCTGGAAGGGCCCCCTGTCCCCAAGAACTCAACCTGGTCAGGTTCCAGTTCCTCTGAGACAGTTCCTTCACAGGGACTGTGATCATCTCCCTCAGGAGACTGATCCTCACTGTGAGGCAGGGGGGAAGACACTGCCTTACCCCTACTGCTCCTTCTCTTGGAAGGCACCTGGTCCATTATTCCAGGATCCAGGGCCTGTTCAGTGGAAGACATTTTTGCCTGTGACCTAGCCATGGCAAACACATCTGCAGGGATGCCCAGCATTTCTGCATGTGTCCTGAGTTCCACTTCAGCCCAAGCTGAAGTCTCCAAATCATTGCCCAACAAGCATTCTACAGGGAGGTCTGAGCTAACCACAACCTTCTTAGGGCCAGTTACCCCTCCCCAGGTGAAATTCACAACTGCCAAGGAATGGTCTGTCCTGACATTGCTTGCATTGGTCACTTGGTACATCTCACCAAGTATGATCTGTCCAGGGGCCACAAGATCTTTTGTCACCATTGTGACACTTGCACCTGTGTCCATGTATGCCATGGCCTCCTTACTATTAATTAAAGGCTGTTGCCTGTATTTGCCCAGGTTACTGGGACTGACAAATAAGGAGGCAATATCCATGCCTCCATCACAGACCAAAACAGCCTGAGTTGGAATTCTGACTAGGCCAGAATCCATCTCAGATCCCAGGGTTAACCCTACTATACCCTTGTTCTGTACACCACCACTTGGAACTGAGCTAGGGGAAAAGTTGCCTTAGGGGCAGTGGTGGCTGGAGTAGATTCCTTGGCCCTTGGACAATTGGCATCCTTTGTCCAATGTGTCTTCTCTCTACAGATATGACACCAACGTTTCTTTTTGCCTTTTCCCTTGTTAGATTGTGACTCCCCTCCAGATGCAGGTTTTTGGGGCCCTTATGAAGACTTCTGGTCTTTACCCTTCTCCCCACCCTTATCTGAAGTTTTAGCATCTTGCTTCTTGGGTCACTACCTTGGTTCTGAGCTTTCTGCTTCACCCTGGTTCTGACCCATTTGTCTGCCTTCTTTCCCAATTCTTGGGGAGAGGTCAGATCAGAATCAAGCAAGTACTGATGCAACAACTGATTTTGGCAATTATTAAGGATCTGCTCCCTCATAATTAAATTGTACAATCCCTTAAAATCATTCACTTTACTGCCAAGTAACCAGCCTTCCAGAGCCTTAGTAGCACAATCTACAAAGTCTACCCAGTCCTGAGTCTGTGTCTTCTGGGTGTCTCTGAACTTAATTCTGTATTGCTCAGTGGTTAAGCCAAACCCATCAATGAGAGCACTCTTCAGGACTGAATAATTGTCAGCATCCTCTTCTCTAATAGTGAGGAGCTTATCTCTACCTTTGTCAGCAAAGGAGAGCCACAAGATAGCTGCCCACTGCTCCTGAGGGACCCTCTGTACCTTACAGGCCCTCTCTAGTGCAGTTATCCATTTGTGGATGTCATCCCCACTCTGATAGGGAGGGACTATCTTGTTCAGGTTCCTATGATCATGAGTATACTCTCTAACCCTAGGGACACTGTTGCTGCCACCATGGGACTCTAGTCCCAATCTCTTTGTTGCTCTCTGGAGCTCTAGGGATTCCCTGTCTAGGGCCAATTGCTCTTTCTTGAGCCTGAGCTTGACTCTCTCAAGCTCCAGAAATTTGCACTGTCTATCATAAGAGGATTCCCTCTTATTTGATATGGAAGTCCCTACAGAAGTTCCTGAGTGCTTAGATTCTACAGAGGGAGTTCTGGATCTCCTAGGTAAACTCTGTACTCTTCCTGGTGGAGTAAAGAGAGGGCCACTGGGGCCTTCTCCCCCACCTGAAGGAAGATCTGTGTTGTCCAGGTTAGAATCTTCTTGATTCTCTTGGTCAGGGTTTGAGTCCAGATCAAAGAAGGTTTCACTTCCTGGCCTTTCCTCATTTCCTGCCCCACCCACTCTATCTATCTCATCAGACCCTGGGGTCTTTCTAAGGTCATTTAAGAGCAAAATCTCAATGAGACGTTGGGTGTTTGCTGTTCTCCCTGTCCTCAACTTCCTAGATGCACACATGGCTCTCAATTCTGGAAATGAGATGCTATTGTATCTAGTTGGCAGAGAGCCACTGGCTTCCCCTCTAGAAGATATACTAGTGTTATGTGGTGTAGGCACCTACTTAACCTAGTGGAGACTAAACTCTCTTGAGTTGGAGAAAGGGTGTGCTAGACCCTTGGCTTACCCAACTCCAAGTTCAGTAGAACTTACTTATTCTAATCTTGATGTATTATATGTACCTAATACTTAGTGGTTTTCAGTTAATCATTCAATGAGATTTATCTGGTAAAACAATAGCAAGCTTGAATCCCAACCGCTGCACACCAATGTGAGAAGGTGGCTTGGTATATGCTGTCCACTAATTAAAGTGGGCACCTTGTACCAGTCCACACGACCCTTATGATGTATGAGGTCAAAGATAACCTTTAGAAAACTATCCCAGTGGTAGCTGTGGAGAGCAGCCTTCAGGCTTAATCTTGAAGGAATGTAAAGCAGCTTGTTTTACCAGAATATCACCTCCTGAATGACTAAATGAAAGGAGAACCACAAAGTAGTTATATAAAAATATGTATATATTAATATAACACTCTCTACTAATCTCTACACGAGATTAGAACACAAAGCACACAATACTGAATCAATAGAACATTCGTAAGTAACAAAATACACAGCGGGCTCCAGGGGGAGACCGAACCATATACTAAACAAATGGTATAACAATCACGACTTGACTAGACACAGTGCCTAGAGCACGTAGAAGCGCTGGGACCCCAAGGAACCACCCAGAGGAGTGACACAGGGAGCCCACGGAGGACGGGTGCAGTGTGGGAACAAGACCGCGTTTTCCGTGCAAATCTATGGGAAAGTCGTGGTTGTAAAGTTACAAGTTAAGGACACTTCTACGAGGACTTCGAGCAAACCCTTTGGAACATAGGAGGTTCTAAGGCCAACCCACCAGTGAGTACCGAGGTACCCGTGTTACCTATCCCAGAGGAGCCGGGTGCATAGGGGTCAAGTGGTGTCGGAAACCTTCGTCATTTTCAATGGAGGGGTGCAAAGAAGTCCTGCTGCCAGGAGGGCGAAGAGTGTCCGGTGGAATCCAAGCCTGGATTCGAGGTAAGAGGAACCTTAAAGCAGAGGGGACAGAGTCTGGGTCACTTCAGGTGACCAGGGGGCTCAGTATTCGAATGCCCACCGATGTCGCGTGATTCAGGCGTGAAGAGGGTTGCTTGACTCTGCAGCCACGGGGACCAGGAGACGTCGAGGACAACCAAGTTCCAGAGGTGAGCTGTCCCACAAAGGATGTCGAGTGCTGAGGGGTCGGTGTCCGGCTGGAGCACCAACAAGCCTTGGCAAATGCAGCCCACGCGGTCAGAGGAAACAGGTTACGGTGTAGACCAGCAAGGTCCAGGGGACTCTCCAAGCAATGGGGAATCAGGGCACATCCGGAGCAACCAGGAAAGCCCAAGAACAAACAAGGTGACCCTCACCAGGACCCACAGGTCAACGGACCAGGGATCGCGAGGAGACCTCAAGCAAGTTTGCAAAGTACCAGCCCACAGGACACTCGGTGAGTGGAGGCCGGAAATCTTCAATGCAAATACTGCTCGGGGTCGGGACTACACGGAGTCCAATGCACAGGCTCGTGAATTGCCAACAAGCATATGCACTTGCAAATGTACGCTGTGCACAGGGGTTCGGGTTGCACGGCCCCCACGAGGGATACTGCTCTCAGAATCGCTGAGACGGCAGATCAACCTCAAGGACCTTTGGGAACCCACCTCCTGTGTTGCTGAAATCTTCGGAGTACTCAGGAGCTTGGGAGAAGCAAACCGGTCAGATGCGTCTTTGGTGCCTGCTTCTGCAGGGGAGTAACTCCTTTACTCCAAGGGAGATTCTTCAGTCGTCCAGCGTCGTGCAGGCAGTCAAAGTACTTGGTTTCTTCTTAGCAGAATCTTGTCCAGGTAAAATCTAAAGTCCTGTAGCCAGGTAGTCCACTTTATACCCATGGGAAAGGGTTGGAAAGATTCTAGGGACCCTCCTAGGGGAGGGGCAGGACAGAGGGGTGGCTACACCCATGTCCTTTGTCCAGTTTTGCACCAGAGCAGGAGCCAATGGCTCCCAGAACTGGTTTGAGCTGGACTATGCACAGGGACACCAAATGTGCCCCCAGTGCAGACTTTCTGGCACTCTCAGAGTGCACCCACCCAGCCCCAATACACTAAACCCTGTCTGGGAGGTGGTCACACCTCCCTGTGACAGGATGCCTATTTTCATGCCTTCCTCTGCTCGAGCTTGGCTCAGCAGCAGGAGAGCAGAATCGTGTCTGTGGCTGGCAGCTTCCATTTTGTACTGCCCAGGTCGAGAAAGCTGGTACCGGGTAGACCGGTGACCCACAGTAGTGGTTCTAGAAGGGTGGAATCATACCTCCCACACCAGTTACTGGTGTGGAGGTATGATTCCAAGGTGTTTGACACCAAACACAACATGTTTCTAAGCAGCCGTTTTAAAGTAAGCATTTACCGCGAGGTTACAATGCACTTAGACCGATATGTCTGGCTGCATCACAGACAACCCCGGAGAATGGTCTCCGAAGGCTGCAGAGGGGCCCTACTCACGTAAAACCCAGCACCCTGCCTTCAGGATTGATAAGGCCTGCCATAGGGGTGACTGATAGGTTTTTAAGTGTAGTGATTTAGATAGATATAGTGAACCTATATCTAAGTAAGTGGTGCAAGCACCAGCTTACACAGGCTGCTGTAGCAGACCTGTTGTGTCATTTTGAATGGCCTCTCATGGGTGGCATAATACATGCTTCAGCCCATGGGAGGCCTCTGGGGTACCTATGCCCTGGGTACATGGTGTACCATATACTAGGGACTTATAAGGGTACCCCAGTATCCAATCTGGAGTGTACCTAAAGTACATGCATAGCAATTTAAGGGAGAAAGCAGATAGACTGATGTCCTGGATAGCAGGATCCCAGTCAGACTAGTCCAAAAACAGTGATACATCAGCAAAAAGTGGGGGTAACCATAAGAAGCAGATCCTACTTTCCTACACAATCCTCCTTAGTCTTCAGCACACACCTACTCCCGACCCTGGAAAATGTTTCTTAAAGTACTAGGGGCTGGGCTTGTCAGCTATTACAGCTTTTAACAATGTGGTCTGGAAGAAACTCATGGTTATGAGTGTGAGGAGTCAATGGAGATGGAAACATGGTCACCCCCACGCTTCTACTGAGGCAGTGCCAATATGTAAGTAGTACATCAGTGAAAGATGCCCCACACTTAACATCAGGTCTTTGATGAGGAGAAAGGCACAATAGATGCTGCATTGGAACTGGGGTAACGCACAGTTTTGGAGGGCCAGACTCCATCCACTCCACTGTTCGAGGAAGCTGAGCTGGACATATTTACAGAGGAATGTCTGAAAATGCAAGTTCTCCCTCTGCTGGCCTCTTGCTGGGTTGTGGGCTTAACTAAAGGGAAACAAATGTAAAGCATCCTGTGAATAAATTAATATCTGAGAAAGCTGTGTGTTTAAAGGATTTGCCATCTATAGAAAGGGAGGATAGACAGCAAAATTCTAAAATAGATGAAAGTGAATTTCTACTGTATTTTGATATTTTAAGAAAAGGAAAAAACTAAAACTGGAGACCTTAAAAAGATCTCACCTCCTTCAAGCTTTTTAAAATTGCGCTACTTTAAGGGCAATAGCCTCAAAGATCCAAACTAGGTATCTTTCATCAATACTTAAGGGTCGATTACTATGCCATTCGGAAGGGCTCCGAATCGGTTTGCCAAATGGGAAGGGGTCCCGAAGGGACCCCCTTCCCCTTTGTGAATGTTTGTAAAACCATTTTTAAGAGCAAGCAGTGGTCCCATAGACCATTGCCTGCTCTTAAAAAATGAAGAAAACTTTTCATTTTTGCTTTTTAAACGCAACCGTTTTTTTTTTTAAGGAAAACGGGCTGCATTAAAAAAAAATACTTGCTTTATTTACAAGCAATCACGGACATGGTGGTCTGCTGACCCCAGCAGGCCACCATCCCCGTGATTTTAGCGATTCCTAAGGGGTTGCAAATTGCGACCTACCTCAATAATATTAATTAGGTAGGTCGATTTGCGAGCCCCTACGAATACATTTGGAATAGTGATTACCTAATTATGATTCGCTGAAAATCGCAATTAGGTAAACGCTATTCCAAATCTTGATACATGTGGCCTACGGACCCAAACATGATTCTAAGAGCACCATATTGTTTACTTGAAAAGGAATGGAATGGTATCTGGAAAGTCCATGGGCAATAGGGAGCAAAGAAATATATTTTGATAAATAAGCTAAAATTTACTTTTTATGGTCTGGCTTGACAGCACAGCTGTCTCACGACAAATTTGTATCTCTAGAGAGTGGCTTTGCCTCCATCCACATGTTGGGAGCTAGACAGTGGCGGCTGCCTGTGAACGGGGGTGGTAGGGCGGGGGATAAAAAAAAATTAACTTACCTTCTTTGCTGCCACTTCGCCTCACACCTCTCTCTCGCCTCTCCTCCGTCTTCTTCTCTGCTGGAAGAAGCACCAGAAGCACCCAGGCTTCCGGACTCTGCCGGCCAATCACGACGCTGCAAGAGCAGCATCATGATTGGTCTGAGCGGCCTGTTTGGCCACTCAGGCAGTGCCTGGGGAGGCTGGGCATGTTCTCCACTGGGCTGTGCAACACAGCCCAATGGAGAGCATGCCAAGTGCACATGACGTTTTGACCAGCCGTAGAGGGCCAGTCAAAGTGTCATGCGCACTTAGGGAGGGAGTGCAAACCACCCCTGCTCCCTCTGCGGTGAGCCAGTCCCGCCCCGCCCGACCTGGCTGAAGTCGCAAAGAAAAAGAAAATTATAATAACATCTTGTTATTATCATTTTTTTTTAAATTTCACTGCTCAGCAGTGGGCGACACTCCTCCGCCTTAGCAGAGGAGCCGCCACTGGAGCTAGAAAACATGTTTTGAGTGGGTAGAAGTTGTTTGGTTTCACAAAAAAGTGCTTGTCCTCCAGGCAGCTTTGATCATTTTGCTTATTTATCCAGCTGCCTGAGCTTAAACTTTCAGGAGTTGGCACATGATAGTGCTAAAGTGTCTTAGCTAACTAATTTATGGTGTTTTTCTCCGGCAGTAGCACAGATAGGAATTGAGCAATTATCAACCTACATGGATGTTTACATCTGGTTTGACAGTGGAATGGTCACCTGACCTTTTAACCTACACTAATATTATTCTACAGTTCTTCACTTCCACACAAATATATATCCATTTACATGATAGTTACTTGTAATGCTGAACATTACCATTAAACATTCCTTTAAAGACAGACCTATTGGCATTGCCACTGTTTGTTTTAACTGCCTGGAATATATGTAGTGCTTCAGTCAATTTTTAGGAAAAGCTTTGTTAAAACGTTTTTCTGCTATTCTTTACTACCCTCTTGAGGAGGGTAAGCCCCAATAACTATTGGGGAAGGTAAGGCTTGTCTGGCACATCACAAAAGTATCAGAATATCTTATTAGCTCTCCTTCAAAACCACTGTATTTTCCATAGATGTTAAAAATTGTGCTGTAAATTTCAAAACGTCTGACTAGCTCACTTTGGTCCTATTCATGACAGCTATTTATGCCCCATCACTTAGTTCTTCACCCATCACTCCTTGCAGATAGGTGTGGTGCTCAGACCAAAAACATTGGTGGCACCCCTGCTGCACTGGGTGGCACAAGTGGTGAAAGCGAGAAACCTTAGCAATGTTAGGAGGCGCCATTTGCCTATCAAAAAAATTGGGACCCCGCATTTATTTTATTTTTTATTACAAATTAAGCACTGACCATCGATTGTTTCTCTCACACACAAACACACACGGACACACGAATGCACTCACACGCGAGATCAATACACTAACACAGATTCATTCTCAGATGCCCCTTGTGGTTTACATTAGCTGTTCATAAAAGTTTGATGACAAAAAAGGAACAGCAGCAGTCAAGGCTTCAAGACTCCTTGGGCCAGATGTACGATGGTTTTTTTAATGTGCAAACGGGTTTGCGAATCCGTTTGCGCATGCAAAAACCAAAAGGGGTATGTACCATTCCAAAATAGCGAGTCGCAATTTATTTGCGACTCGCTATTTTGGAATTGCGAGTCGCTATTAGGAAGGGGCGTTCCCTTCCTAATAGCGAGTGCAACCCCATGCCGCAAAACACTCGCAAATTACCACCCTCTTCAAGAGGGTGGTAATGGATTCGCAAAAGGGAAGGGGTCCCCAGGGGACCCCTTCCCCTTTGCAAATGCAGGGGGAAATATTTTTTAAGGGCAGGCAGTGGTCCCAGGGACCACTGCCTGACCTTAAAAAAGGAAACGAAAACGTTTCATTTTTTTTTTTTAAAATGCATCCCATTTTTCTTTAAGGAAAACGGGCTGTATATATAAAAAAAAAAGGTGCTTTATTAAAAAGCAGTCCCAGACATGGTGGTCTGCTGAGCCCAGCAGGCCACCATCCCTGGGAGGGCTGGCATTCCCAATGGGCTCGCAAATTGCGAGAGGCTCATTTATATTAATGAGCCACGCAATTTACGACCCCATTGGGAATCGCAAAACAGTGTAATAACACTGTTGTACATTTCATTTAGCGCCTCGCAATTTGCGACTCGCAATGAGTCGCAAATTGCGAGGTGATAAATGAAAGGGTCGTACATCTGGCCCTTTGTTCCTAGATTTACTAATTTATTACGCAAAATCAAATATTGCTGCGCTGCGTTGTGCATGAGGGATATAACAGCGCAGTACCACATCTGCAAAGGGTGGCCTACTGCTGCTGTCATGCCCTGCAATGACGCTCTAGCAAGGCAGCCTTGCATGACACGCAGCCGCGCTCCACAGTGCAGAGGTGAACGTGTGCTGTCTGATGCAGGATTTGTAGTGGAAGCATACCCTTCCAGTACAAATTCTTATGCGTAGAAAGACTGAGAATTTTCCCACACTTTTAGAAATTTTTAGAAATGAACACATTTGCCTTTGTTTGCACATGCTTCAAGTAGACAGTAGTTTTTGAGACAAAGCCCAGTCTGAAAACTTAGCAAAACAGGCTTTTTATCAAAACCCGTGGGTGTTCCTGCAGTTCCACCTCTAAGGCCAAATATAATAACAGAAGCTATGATAGGAGGGATGCAAGGATATTATTTTCATAACCTTACCTTTTGAACTTTGCCTATTAAGAACGAATTTACACAGAAAAGCATACCCACTGCTATTTCAACAACCCAGCATCAAATTATAATCAACTGCACCGAAGAATGTCCAGAGATTTAATGAGACAGGACTCACAAATTATGACCGGTTGTGACTAATCGCCTTCACTAATCGAAAGAAATTCAGATTAGTCAGTGTTTAGCCACACAACTTTCTTTTTATTTTGTGTTGTCATTTTTTATTGAGTGAAACAAAGGCATACAACATGAACACCTTAGGAGATCAAAGCGTAGAAGTACTGAACAATGCAATGCAATACGATACAGTTCACTAAGAAGGGGAGCGAAGGGGGTAGGGAGATAATCAAAGTCCAAGGGAAACTGATATCCAGGAATAACCCACCACCCCAGTGCCGGCCTGTCCTTCAGGAGGCATATATGTTGGGGAGCATTGGGCCAAGGACCTTCGATTAGGGGGTGGAGGGGAGGGGTGCGGTGAGGCGTTCCCTGAAAAGAGGAGTGGCGGGGAGCAGGATTGCGTCTCCAGTGTCTGGCTATTGCAGACAGCAGGGCTATAGGGAGGCAGGGTCCACGACAAGGGAGAGGTGAGCCCCCCACTGTCAGTTCAAGTAGTTCTTATGCCCATTGCTAAGGGGATGGGGGGTTCTTGGCAAAAGGTGGAACGGACAGGACAAATGGCAGTGTTGGTTACCCTTGAGGATGGAGGGTGTCCCGCCGCCTGTGAGCCTGCCTGTCCAGGAAGTGGGAGGGAAAGGGGTGGGTGAGAGGGGAGAGGGGGACTAGAGGGACGTTAAGGGGGGTGTGCGGGGGGAAGGAAAGGGTGTGGGGAGGGCTAAGAAAGGGAGGCAGAAAGAACGCAGGGGGGAGGATGGAGAGGGGTGGGAAGGGGAGGAAGAGAGAAAGAAGAAAAGGGGGTGAAAGGATAGAGAGGGAAGCCATGAGGGGAGGGTAGAGGGGAAGGGGGAACCGAGGGAGGGAGGAAAAGCGAGGTGGGGAAGGGCGGGGGAAGGGGGGGGAGTCATTGTTGTGCGGGTAGTGAGAGGAGGGGGAGAGGCGGCGGCCGCCCGGAGATACAGTGAGGTTCAAGAGGATAGATGTCCTGAGGCAAGGTACCTGTTAGCGGCCTCATTCCTGAGCAGTCCACGTCTGCGTAATAGCTCAGCCTGGTCCTGTAAGTTGTAAATGACACGCTTGTGTGAGCCAGTTTGGATCATTGCCACCATCCAGTCTTCCTGGGATGGGGGTACTGGTGACCTCCACTGGCGAAGCTGTAGCCAGGGCCATGTGGAGGAGGCGGCGCTGAGGGAGGGAGAGATCCAGAGAATCCCATATGTCGTGGAGGAGGATGACGGAGGGGGTGAGAGGGAGACGCAGCGGCATGGATGCACCCAGGACTGTTCCAATATACGACCAGAAGGGTTGAATCAAAGAGCACTCACAGATGATGTGAGTTATGTCGCAGTGGGTGTTTGCGCACACTGCCAGCAGTTCGCGTGGGGAAGGAGTCCTTCTCTGTTTTGTGTTGTCGGTGACCAATGCCAATCGTGGAGTGTTTTAAAAAGACAGACCTTCAAGCAGTCCTCCCATGTGCCTTTGTCCAGAGCTTCCAGGATTTCTGCCCAATATTCATCCTCATACGAGGTCTGTAAGCAGGTTTGCCATTTGGCGCGAGATTACGTAAAAGAGTTTGTGAGAAAAGGTGGATTGAGAGCGCGCCGTACAGTCCCGACATCACTCCCATATGACATCCCCACACATTCAGATAGGTCACCAGAGGTGAGAACTGTAAGGATCAGGAGCGAGGACCCAAGCAGAGCCTCTGGCAGTGCTGCAATTGCATGTAGCACCAGGTTTGCCACGGGTGGAGGCTGAACTCCTCTCTCAGCTGGGCGAGCGGTTTTAGCTCACAAGCAAGGAGGATTTGGTCCAAGGTGCGTATGCCCGCCTCTCTCCAACGGGTTCAGCAGAGGGTCCGATCGCCAATGCATAGGCCGTCATTGCCCCACGAGGTACCTTGTCATGCAGGTGTGGGTCTACCCCGAATAGTTAGTGGACGTGCATCCAGGCCTTGTGTGTGGCATGGAGCTCAGGATGCGAGAGGCACGGCTGGAGGGCACGGTCCACATAGAGAAGATCAAGTCCCTTGTCTCCAGAGAGTAGCGATCGCTCAATGTGGACCCATTGCAGTTGGTCTGGGATACCGGGGAGCAGGTATGCCAATTGTAAGAGATGAAGAGCCAAGGTGTAGTGCTCTACAGACGGGAGGCCCAAGCCTCTGCAGGAACAGCGTGCCATGAGTTTAGACGCAGTCAGTTAGGGTCTCGAGGACCTCCACACAAAGAACCGAATCTAGGAGTCGATGAGGCGCAGTGTGGACAAAGGCACCAAGAAGGGGAGCATACAAAGCTTGTAGGCAAACCACGGCAACGTGACCATCCTTACTGCTTGTACCCACATAGAGAACCCCAAGTGGGACCACTTCTCAAAGTCCCGTTTCATCTGAGCCTGCAATGCATCCAGGTTGTCTGAGACCATCCCCTACAAGCCCCTGTTGACCAGGATCCCTAGGTATTTGAGACTTGAGGGCTGCCAGCGAAAAGGGTAACCATGGATGGCAGCCTTTGTGGTACCAGCCGAGAGTGGAAGGGCCTCACTCTTGACACAGTTCACCTTGTAACCTGACAGGGCCGCGAAGCCATCAATGATTTCCAGCAGGGCCGGAAGGGAGCAGTTGAGGTCTGTTAGAGTAACCTGGACATCGTCCGCATGGAGATAGATTTTGAAGGAGCTGTCCACGAGGGGGACACCCACAATACTGGGTAAATTAGAAATAGTGGAGGCCAGGGGTTCCATCGCCAGAAGGAACAAGAGGGGGGGAGAGGACATCCCTGGCGGGTGCCTCTCTGGATTGGGAAAGGATCAGAGAGGAACCCCCGCAATTAACTTGGGCTGTTGCACAGTCATACAGCACTCGGCAATGAATTGGTCTCCCAGGTCAAGTCGTTCCATGGTGGCAAAGAGGTAGTCCCATTCGATGCAGTTGAATGCCTTTTTGGCGTCTAGGGAGAGAGCCATCGCGTCAACCGGAAGGTCCTTGGCTGCGGGTGCGGAGGTGGTTCCTGGAGGAGCGGCCCGACACAATGCCAACCTGAGTGTGGTGTATAAGGGAGGGGATGACCTTGCCCAGGTGCGTTTTCAAGACGCTGGCCAGGATTTTAATGTCGCAGTTTAACAAAGAGATGGGCCCGTAACTGCCACACAGGAGAGGGTCTCTCCCAGGTTTAGGTAGAACCACAATCACTGCCTTATTGGAGAGGGATCCCACGGAAGTCGTCTGCTCTGCCTCCCGAAAGGCGGCATGAAGGGTGTCAACCACCTCCTCGCCTGACCATCTGTAGAATTCTGCGGGGAAGCCGTCCTTGCCCGGGGCAGTTTGGAGATGGCAAGCGCTATCTCTTCCTTACTGATCTTCACCACCAGTAGCTCCCCTGCCCTTGTCCGACAGGCAGGGAACGTTCACTCGCCGCAAAAAGGCAGCCACACGGTCCGCACCAGCTGGCGGAGTGTACAGCTTCTTGTAAAATGAGGAAAACTTGTTCACAATGTCCTGGGGGCGTGTGAGAACCTACCCCTCACCGAGTGTATGGTGGGATGGCCATGGTGGACTCTCGTTGCCGCAGTTGGGCCTCCAGCAGTCTGCCTGCCTTTTTCCCCTGCTTGTAGTGTCGTCCCTTCAGGCGTTGCAGCGCGTACTTGGCCTTAGTGGTGAAAATGCTGCTAAGGGCCCTGCAAGCCTGTTCCAGACGTCGGTGATGCGGCAAAGTGGGTGGGATGAGTGGATTAGAGGCGGGTAAGGGAAGCTATTTTCCTCTCCAGTTCCATCTGGCGGGTTGCCGCCTGCTTATTGGTCACGGCAGCGTCTCTCATAAGTTGTCCCCTGATAGTTGCCTTCGCGGCCGCCCAGAGTACTCTGCGAGAATCCACTGAGTTTTTGTTGTCCAACAGGTACCTGGAAACTTCAGCTTTCAGTTGGGATTTGCCCTAAGGGGTGCAGTATTATTGTGTATTCATGAGCCATGGTTTGCTGCCCGGGGAGGCCAAGCCCTTATCGAGGGACTGGAGGACCAGGGAGTGATTGGAAAATGCCACCTCCAGGATCTGAGACTCTCTAACGAGCGCCACGTTCTCTGGGAGATGAGGAAGTCATCCAATCTGGAGAGCATGCCATTGACCGAGAAAACAAAAGTATACTGTGTATCGATGGGTAGTTGAGGTGCCAGTGATCTACCAATCCATGATCCGAAGCCACGTCACCCAGCAGGGCCCTGTCTGCATCATTGCTTTTATCCAGGGGACCTGTTCTGTCCAGAACAGTGTCCCAGGTGAGATTCCAGTCTTCACCAATAATGTACTACGAAGCCCCGATCTCTACAAGCAAACAGTTCAGATGAACGAAGAAGGAGCGTTTTGCCCCAGTCGGTGCATATTTGGATCTCACCCAAAGGGAACTGTCCCCTAGAGGCAGTTTGGCAAACGCATACCTGCCATCAAGGTTGGAACATGTTTTCGTAACAGTAAGAATCGCAACTCTGCATTTGCCGGCTGAGCCTCCATCAGTGGACGGTGCTGCTGCTGCGCTACTGTGTATAACCCTGCCCACCCAATCTCCGTGCTGCTTGTCAGATTCCAGGGCATCCAGGTGGATCTCTAGTAACAGAGCCACATCTGCCCATTTCGTCTGAAGATAGAGTACATTTTTTTCGTTTGATATAGTGCGTGAGGCCATTGAAATTCCAAGACAGGACATGAAGTGGATGGGAAACACACATAGCTGGGACAGGAGCGGGTAGTCCGGAGTCCGGTATCC
Organism: Calotriton arnoldi; assembly: GCA_963921515.1. Classification (NCBI taxonomy): domain Eukaryota; kingdom Metazoa; phylum Chordata; class Amphibia; order Caudata; family Salamandridae; genus Calotriton; species Calotriton arnoldi. Next base: position 407,562 of record CAWUFW010009134.1, read on the forward strand.
GTGTAGGGCCGCTGGAGGGGGCTGGATAGCCTGATGTGGAAAGTGAGAAAGAAAAAAGGAGAGGGGGTGCTAGGGCGCGTTTGGGGGCGCGTAAAGTAAGGTATGCGGTGAGGCAGTGCTAATGGCAGGGGGTTAATGTGGTGGGGCAAGAACAGGGATGGGGTTGGATCCGGATAAGAGGATAGTGGAAGGTCTAAGGCAGGTGGGAGCAACAGGTAGCGGAGAAGGGGGATGTGGGGGAGAGGGAGGGCGCTGCGCAGGTAGGTACAGAGGGAGGAAAAGAAAAGGGGAGGAGGTGAGAAGGGAAAAGAAGGGGAAAGGGTGGGAGTTTCACCGGACATGCAGGGGAGGATAACTTGGAACACCAGTTGGTGTGGGCAGGAGGATGGAGGCCGACGCCTAATGCGCAGGTAGTAGGAGGGTGAAAGGGGAAAGGAGGGAGGAAAGGAGTCAGTAAGACCTGCTGCTGAGAAGCGCAGCACAGGGAACACTGATCTGTGTACTGCGGGTCTAAGCTTGCGGAGGCAGCACGTCGAGATGGCCCCATCGGGGAGGCAGGGAAGTGTAGATAATGGACAATGTGAGAAGGTGGCCTGGTATATGCTGTCCACTAATTAAAGTGGGCACCTTGCACCAGTCCAAACAACCCTTATGGGGATTTAAGAGGTCAAAGATAACCTTAGAAAGCTATCCAAGTGGTAGCTGTGGAGAGCAGCCTTTAGGCTTAGTCTTGAAAGAATGTTAAGCAGCTTGTTTTACCAGAATGCAATCTTATAGTATTGGTTAAATGAAAGGAGAACCACACAGTAGTTATAAAAATATGTATTTATTAATATAACGCTCTCTAGTACAACACAGTATCTCCTACACGGAGATAATCACAAAGCACACAATAATTAAGCACAGAAATGACAGTAAATAGCACTAATACACAGTGGGCCCCAGGGGGGACCAAACCATATACTAAAACAGTGGTATAAGAACCACGACTCGAGTCAAAAAAGTGTCTAGATGATGTAGAATCGCTGGGACCCCAAGGAACCACCCAAGGTGAGTAAGTAGGGACCCTACGGAGGACGGGTTCAGTGTGGGAACACGACCGCGTGCTCCGTACAATTCTATAGGAAAGTCGCGGTTTAAGTTTTAGAGTTTAAGGACCCTTCCCAGTGGACTTTGAAGAAACCCAGTGGAAGATAGGAGGTAGGAGAGCCACCCCACCTGTGGATACCAAAGTACCCAAGTTACCTATCCCAGGTACGTCGGGTGCATAGGTCTGGAGTGGTGTCGGAAACCGCCTTCGAACCCATTGGAGGACTTCGAAGAAGATCCGCTGCTGGAAGGAAGAAAAGGGTCCGTTGGATTCCAAAGGTGGATTCTTGTCAAAGAGTACCTGAAAGCAGAGGGGACAGAGTCTGGGTCACTCAGGAGTGACCAGGGGCTCGGTAGACAAATGCCCACCGATGTCAGGTGCTTCAGGTGCATTGATGGAGGTCTTGACTCTGCAGCTATGGGGACCAGGAGATGTCGAGGACAACCAGGAGCCGGAAACGAGCTATACCACAAAGGATGTCGAGTGTTGAGGGGTCGGTGTCCGGCGGGAGCACCAACAAGCCTTGCAACGGCAACCCATGCAGAAGACCAAGAATGGTTACGGTTCGGACCAGCAAGGTCCAGGAGACTCACCAAACACAGGGGAGTCAGGGCAAGCCTGGAACAACCAGGGGAGCCCATGAAAAGCAAAGTTGACCCTCAAGTGGACTCACGGGCCGGAGGCACAGGAGTCGCGAGAGGACCTCAAGCAATTTCACCAAACAATAGCCCACGGAGCACTCGGTACGAGGAGGCAGGAGTTCTTGGTAGGAAATGGTGCCAGAGGCTGGGGCTACACGGAGACGAATGCACTTGTTCAGGAAACGCCAACAAGCATTTGCACTTGCAAATGTACATGGTGCACAGGAATTCGGGTATTGCAGCCCCCACAAGGGATTCTGACCTCAAACTTGGTGAGAGGGCAGCTCGAACCTCAAGGGATGTAGAAACCCACCTCCTGTGTTGCTGTAGTCTTAGGAGTTTGTCAGAGCTCAGGATCAGCATACTGGACAGCAGTGTTGTGGTGCCTGCTAATGCAGGGGAGTGACTCCTTCACCCCAAGGGAGATATCTTCAGTTGTCCTTGATGCTCCACAGGTCCTGCACGGATCCTGTATGGTGCACGGGCAAAGACGATGCTTCAGACTGAGAGGGAGAAGAAGTCGGGTCCAAACGAAGTCCAGCGAAGTCCATAGTGTCCAGGCGGTCGAAGTTCAGTGGTTTCTGGTTCAGAATCTTGTCCATGTCGAATCTAGGGTCCTACAGCCAGGTAAGTCCTTTTGTACCCACTGGAGAGGGTTGGACAGATTAAGGGGACCCTCCCAGGGGAGGGTCAGGACATTGGGGAGGTTACTCCCATGTCCTTTGTCCAGTTTCGCGCCAGAGCAGGAGCCAACGGCTCCCAGGACTGGTTTGACCTGGACTAGGCACAGGGACACCAAATGTGCCCCTCATGCAGACTTTCGGTCGCTGGCAAGCGCACCCACCCAGCCCTAATCGTTAAATCCTGTCTTGGAGGTGGTCACACCTCCATGTGACAGGATGTCTTTTGTTCTGCCTTCCCCTGCTCGAGCTTGGCTCAGCAGCAGGAGGGCAGAAATGTGTCTCTGGTCGGCAGCAACCATTTTGTGCTGCCCGGGACTAGAAGGCTGGTACCGGGAACACCAGAGACCCAACGAAGCTCGCTTCTGAGGGGTGGAATCATACCTCCCACACCGGTTACCGGTGTAGGGGTATGATTCCAACATGTTTGACACCAAACACAATAGGGTTTGTTTCAACCATTTTAGAGTTGGTCATCACGCGGTCGCATAATGCCACTCTATATGTCGTAAATGGCTGATTCACTAACAACCCGGGAGAAAGGACTCCGTAGGCTTCAGGGTTGTCCTGCTCATGCAGTGGCACCCTCTCACTTAGAACCAAGCACCCTGCCTTCAGGATTGTTAAGGCCTGTTGTAGGGGTGACTTATAGGTTTTAAGTGTAGTGAACCTTAGATATAGTAAACCTATATCTTACGTAAGTGGTGCATGCACCACCTTAAACATGCTGCAATGGCAGGCCTGTCGTTCCATTTTGCATGGCCTCTCATGGGTGGCATAATACATGCTTCAGCCCAAGGGAGGCCTCTGGGGTACCTATGCCCTGGGTACATGGGTGCCATATACCAGGGACTGACAAGGGTACCCCAGTATCCAATCTGGAGTGTACCTAAGTACATAACATAACAGTTTAGGGAGAAAGCAGATAGACTGGGGTCCTGGTTAGCAGGATCCCAGTCAGACTAGTCAAAAACAGTATCACATTTAGCAAAAAGAGGGAGGAACCATAAGAAGCAGATCCTACTTTCCTACATAACCCCCCCAAACGTAATGAGATGAGACTAACCTTGCCCAGTTGAGTCTTCATTTTCTAAGTGGAAATATCATAAGAGTCCATCTGCATTGGCATGGTTACTCCCAGGTCTGTGTTCCACTGTATAGTCCATCCCCTGTAGGGAAATGGACCACCTCAAATGTTTGGGGTTTTCACCCTTCATCTGTTTTAGCCATAGGAGGGGCTTATTGTCTGTCTGAACAATGAAGTGAGTGCCAAACAGGTATGGCCTCAGCTTCTGCATACAACAGCAAAGGCTTCCCTCTCTATAGCTGACCAACGTTTCTCTCTGGGTGTCAACCTTCTGCTGATAAAAGCTACTGGTTGATCCTGACCCTCTGCATTAAGTTGTGACAACACAGTCCCTACCCCCAACTCAGATGCATCTGTTTGGACGATGAATTCTTTGGAGTAGTCAGGACTCTGCAGATTGAGAGCAGTGCACATGGCCTGCTTGAGATCATCAAATGCCTTCTGACAGCTAACTGTCCACTGAACCTTCTTGGGCATTCTTTTTTATGTAAGATCATTCAAGGGAGTCACTATAGCCCCATATCCCTTCACAAACCTTCTGTAGTACCCAGTCAGGCCCAAGAAATCTCTGATCTGAGTCTGGGTAGTTGGAGCAACCCAGTCTATGATGGTCTGGATTTTGCTCTGTAGTGGTTGAACTTGGCCTCCACCCACAAGGTGGCCCAGGTACACAACCTTGCTCTGCCCTATCTGGCACTTAGTAGTCTTGATAGTGAGGCCTGCTTTCTGCAGAGCCTCCAAAACATTCTTCAGGTGGAACAGGTGATCCTCCCAGTTGGAGCTAAAGACAGCTATATCATCAAGATATGCTGCACTAGGCTTCCAGGCCTGTAAGGTCATTATTCACCAGCCTTTGGAATGTGGCAGGTGCATTCTTCAAACCAAAGGGCATCACAATAAATTGATAATGCCCACTAGGGGTTGAAAATGCTGTTTTTGGTTTGGCATCCTCAGCTAGTCTGATTTGCCAATAGCCAGCAGTGAGGTCAAATGTGCTCAAGAACTTGGCTGAGGCCAAAGTATTAATAAGCTCATCTGCCCTAGGAATTGGGTGAACATCAGTCCTAGTGACTGCATTGAGTCCCCTGTAGGCAACACAAAACCTCATCTCTCTTTTACCACCCTGGGTGTGAGGTTTTGGTACCAAGACCACTGGACTAGCCCAAGGGCTATCTGAGGGCTCAATAACTCCCAACTCTAGCATCTTTTGGACCTCAGTCCTAATGCAATCTCTGACATGGTCAGGCTGCCTGTAAATCTTATTTTTAACAGGTAGACTCTCACCTGTGTCCACTTCATGGGTACAACAAGTGGTCTGACTAGGAGTCAGAGAGAACATGTGTCTATATTGATTGAGGACTGTCTTGCAATCAATCTGTTGTTGGTCAGTGAGGCTGCCTGCCAAAGCTACATCATCAACTGACCCTTCATCAGGGTTCTGAGAGAGGAGATCAGGGAGAGGGTCACTCTCTTCTTCCTGTCCCTCATGAGTTGCCATGAGCAAGCCCATGTCAGCCCTGTCCACAAAAGGTTTGAGCCTGTTCACATGGAGCTCCCTGTGGGGGCTCCTGGGAGTGCCAAGGTACACCAAGTAGGTGACCTCACCTTTCTGCTCAATTATAGTTAAGGCTCCCTGTTTTCCGTTTTTACGGATTTTTACAGATAAATACAGACAGAAAACAATGTGTTTTCTGTCTGCATTAATTTTTAAAAGTGGATAAATACGGAAAATTGTGCTTCTTTCAAGTGACTCTCCGCACTATCTCTAATGAATTGTAGCCTAACAGCTGAGCAGATGGACAACATGGGAAATTAAAAAGCAGGATAAAATTTCTTTAGATAATGGCATATGTCAATATACATTTGTGTATAATGCTAATATTTAGTGGATGTATTGTTACGTAATATTTGGCAGCTTAAATAGCTAAATCACGACCTTCGATCAAAGGATGAGTATGCGTCTATCAGTTAAATAAATATGGAAACGTACAGTTTTACAACATCATTTATATACAAAACACAAAATAAATATGGATAAATACAGATAAAATGGCTAAAAAATAAATATGGATAAATACAGACGGAAATGTTAAAAAAATAAATACCATAAAACCTGGAGCCCTAATTATAGTACGGGGTCCACTCCATTTGTCTCGGAGAGCTGCTGGGGCCACAGGCTCCAACACTCACACCTTCTGCCCTGGCTGATAAACAGTCAGAACAGCCTTTTGGTCATGCCAAGCTTTCTGTAATTCTTGACTTGCCTCAAGGTTTTTACTGGCCTTCTTCATGTACTCAACCATCCTGGAGCGGAGACCAAGTACATAGTCCACAATGTCTTGCTTAGGTGGTTTGAGAGATAACTCACATCCCTCCGTCACTAAACACAGGGGACCCCTAACTGGATGCCCAAACAGAAGTTCAAAAGGGCTGTAGCCAACCCCCTTCTGTGGGACCTCTGTGTAGGCAAAGAGAAGGGAGGGCAACAAGACATCCCATTTTCGCCTAAGCTTTTCTGGGAGGCCCATGATCATGCCCTTGAGGGTTTTGTTGAATCTTTCAACCAACCCATTGCATTGTGGGTGATAAGGTGTGGTGAACTTGTAGTTCACTCCACACTCCTTCAACATTGCAGTGATATAACTTGACATGAAGTTAGTACCTCAGTCAGTTAAGACCTCCTAAGGGAAACCCACTCTGGAAAAGATTCCCAGGAGGGCCCTGGCCACCACAGGGGCTGTGGTGGTTCTACGGGGTATTGCCTCTGGATACCTAGTGGCATGGTCCACCACCACTAGTATGTAACTGTGTCCAGATGCTGTTGGAGGGTTCATGGGACCAATGATATCAATCCCAACCCTTTCAAAGGGAACCCCCACCCCTGGTAGTGGTATGAGGGGGGCCTTTGTGGTACCACCTGACTTAACACTGGCTTGGCAGGTAGTACAGGAGCGACAAAACTCCTTGGTGTCCTCAGACATGTGAGGCCAGTGAAAGTGAGGGACAAGCCTGTCCCAAGTCTTACTTTGGCCTAGGTGTCCTGCTAAGGGAATGACATGTGCCAAGGTGAGTAGGAAGCCCCTAAACTTCAGAGGTATGACCAACCTCTTGGTGGCACCAGGCTTGAGGTCTCTACCCTCTGAGTACAGGAGTCCCTCATCCCATTAGACCCGGTGGGATCCACTGCCACTCCTAGCAGCCTCAGCAGCAGCTTGCTGTCAGAGGGGTTCAAGAGAGAGGCAGGTTTGCTGCTCCAAACTCAAGTCTGCCCTGGAAGGGCCCCCTGTCCCCAAGAACTCAACCTGACCAGGTTCCAGTTCATCTGAGACAGTTCCTTCACAGGGACTGAGATCATCTCCCTCAAGAGACTGATCCTCACCATGAGTCTGGGGGGAGGACACAGCCTTACCCCTCCTGCTCCTTCTCTTGGTAGGCCCTTGGTCCATTGTTCCAGGATCCAGGGCCTGTTCAGTGTTTGTCAGTTTGGCCTGTGACCTGGTCACAGCAAACACATCTGCAGAGATGCCCAGCATTGCTGCATGAGTCCTAAGTTCCACTTCAGCCCAGGCTGACGTCTCCAAATCATCGCCCAACAAACATTCTACTGGTAGGTCTGAGCTAACCAGAACTTTCTTAGTGCCAGTTACCCCTCCCCAGCTGATATTAACAACTGCCAAGGAATGGTCAGTCCTGACATTGTTAGCATTGGTCACTTGGTACATTTCTCCAAGTATGATTTGGACAGGGGCCACAAGATCCTGTGTCACCATAGTGACACTTGCACCTGTGTCCCTGTATGCCATGGCCTCCTTACCATTGATTAAAGGCTGCTGTCTGTATTTGTCCAAATTACTAGGACTGACAAATAGGGTGGCAATATCCATGCCACCATCACAGACAAGCACAGCCTGAGCTGGAGTTCTGACTAGGCCAGAACCCATCTCAGAGCCCAAGGTTAACCCTACTAATCCCTTGTTCCCTGTACCACCACTTGTACTTGTGCTAGGGGGCCCAGTTGCCTTAGGGGCAGTGGTGGTAGGAGGATTTTCCTTGGCTTTTGGACAATCAGCATCTCCTGTCCAATGGGTCTTTACCTTACACAAGTAACACCAAGGTTTCTTTTTGCCTTTGTTGGATTGTGACTCCCCCCCCAGATGCAGGTTTTTGGGGCCCTGATAAAGACTGTTTTGATCTTTACCCTTGTCCCCACCCTTATCTGGAGTTTTAGAATCTTGCTTCTTTTGGTCACCACCATTGGTCTGGTTTTTCTGCTTCAGTCTGGTTCTGACCCACTTATCTGCCTTCTTTCCCAATTCTTTGGGAGAAGTCAGATCAGAGTCAACCAGGTATTGATGCTATAACTGATTTTGGCAATTATTAAGGATCTGCTCCTTCATAATTAAATTGTACAATCCCTTGAAATCATTCACTTTGCTGCCAAGCAACCAGCCTTCCAGAGCCTTAATGGCACTATCCACAAAGTCAACCCAATCCTGATTCTGTGTCTTCTGGGTGTCTCTGAACTTAATCCTATACTGTTCAGTGGTTAAGCCAAACCCATCAATGAGAGCACTCTTCAAGATTGAGTAGGTGCCAGCATCATCTTCTTTAACAGTGAGGAGCTTATCTCTACCTTTGTCAGCAAAGGAGAGCCACAAGATACCTGCCCACTGTTCTTGAGGGACCCTCTGAACTTTACAGGCCCTCTCTAAAGCAGTTATCCATTTATGGATGTCATCTCCAACATGGTAGGGAGGGACAATCTTGCTCAGTTTCCTATTATCAAAGGAATGTTCCTTAACTCTAGGGACACTGTTGCTGCCAAAATGGGACTCTAGTCCCAACTTTTTTCTAGCTCTCTGGACTTCTAGGGCCTTTTTATCTTGGGCCAATTGCTCTTACCTGAGCCTAAGCCTAGTTTTCTCAAATTCAAGGAATTGGTATTCCCTATCATAAGAGTGGTCACTCTTGCTAGATACAGAGGTCCCTACAGACTGTCCTGAGTGATTAGACTCTGCAGAGGGAGATCTAGGTATCCTTGGTAAACTCTGCACTCTTCCAGGAGGGGAAAAGAGGGGGCCCTCATGGCCTCATCCATTCTCCTCTTGAAGATCTGAGTTATTCAGGTGGGAACCATCAGGTTCCCCCTGGTCAGGGTTAGAGTCTAGGTCATAAAAGGTGTCACGTCCTGACCTGTCTTCATTCCCTGTCCCACCCACTCTGTCCTGCGCATCTGACCCAGGAGTCTTCCTTAGGTTACCTAACAGTAACACCTCTACTAGGCGTTGAGTGTTGGCACTTCTCCCTGTCTTCAACTTTCTAGAGGCACACAGGGCTTTCAATTCCTGGAATGAAAGCTCACTGTATCTAGAAGGCAGAGAGCCACTGGCATCTCCTTTAGTAGACTTACTAAGTGTGGTGAGGTGTTGCACCTACCTAACCTAGTGGGAACTAAACTCTGAGGTTGGAGAAAGGGTGTGCTAAACCCTTGACTTACACAACCCTAAGTTCAGTAGAACTTACTTATTCTAAGTCAGTATTATATGTACCTAGTACTAGTGGTTTTTCAGTTAATCAATACAAAGATTTATCTGGTAAAACAATGCAGGCTTGAATCCCACCGCTGACACCAATGTGAGAAGTTGGCCTGGTATATGCTGTCCACTAATTAAAGTGGGCACCTTGCACCAGTCCAAACAACCCTTATGGTGATTTAAGAGGTCAAAGATAACCTTAAAAAGCTATCCAATTGGTGGCTGTGGAGAGCAGCCTTTAGGCTTAGTTTTGAAGGAATGTTAAGCAGCTTGTTTTACCAGAATGCAATCTTATAGTATTGGTTAAATGAAAGGAGAACCACACAGTAGTTATAAAAATATGTATTTATTAATATAACACTCTCTAATACGACACAGTATCTCCTAAACGGAGATAATCACAAAGCACACAATACTTAAGCACAGAAATGACAGTAAATAGCACTAATACACAGTGTGCCCCAGGGGGGGACCAAACCATATACTAAAATAGTGGTATAAGAACCACGACTCGAGTCAAGACAGTGTCTAGATGACGTAGAATCGCTGGGACCCCAAGGAACCACCCAAGGTGAGTAAGTAGGGACCCGATGGAGGACAGGTGCAGTGTGGGAACACGACTGCGTGCTCCGTACAATTCTATGGGAAAGTCGCGGTTGAAGTTTTAGAGTTTAAGGACCCTTCCCAGTAGACTTCGAAGAAACCCCGTGGAAGATAGGAGGTTGGAGAGCCACCCCACCCGTGGATACCGAGGTACCCAAGTTACCTATCCCAGGGAAGCCGGGTGCATGGGTCTGGAGTGGTGTCGGAAACTGCTGTCGGACCCAATGGAGGACTTCGAAGAAGAGCCCCTGCTGGAAGGAAGAAAAGGGTCCATTGGAATACAAAGGTGGATTCTTGTTGAAGAGTACCTGACAGCAGAGGGGACAGAGTCTGGGTCACTCAGGAGTGACCAGGGGCTCAGTAGACAAATGCCCACCGATGTCGGGTGCTTCAGGTGCATTGTTGGAGGTCTTGACTCTGCAGCTACGGGGACCAGGAGACATGGAGGGCAACCAGGAGCTGGATATGAGCTGTCCCACAAAGGATGTCGAGTGCTGAGGGGTCGGTGTCTGGCGGGAGCACCAACAAGTCTTGGCAATGGCAACCCATGCAGAAGGCCAAGAATTGTTACGGTTCGGACCAGCAAGGTCCAGGAGACTCACCAAACACAGGGAAGTCAGGGCAAGCCTGGAGCAACCAGGAGAGCCCATGAAAAGCAAAGTTGACCCTCAAGTGGACTCACAGGCCGGAGGCACGGGAGTCGCGAGAGGACCTCAAGCAATTTCACCAAACAATAGCCCACGGAGCACTCGGTGCGAGGAGGCCGGAGTTCTTGGTAGGAAATGGTGCCAGAGGCTGGGGCTACATGGAGACCAATGCACTTGTTCAGGAAACGCCAACAAGCATATGCACTTGCAAATGTACGCGGTGCACAGGGATTCTGGTATTGTAGCCCCCACAAGGGATTCTGACCTCAAACTTGGTGAGAGGGCAGCTCGGACCTCGTGGGACATAGAAACCCACCTCCTGTGTTGCTGTAGTCTTAGGAGTTTGTCGGAACTTAGGATCAGCAGACCTGACAGCAGTGTTGTGGTGCCTGTGAATGCAGGGGAGTGACTCCTTCACCACAAGGGAGATATCTTCGGTTGTCCTTGATGCTCCACAGGTCCTGCACGGATCCTGTATGGTGCACGGGCACAGACGATGCTTCAGACTGAGAGGGAGACGAAGTCGGGCCCAAACGAAGTACAGAGTGTCCAGACAGTCGAAGTTCAGTAGTTTCTGGTTCAGAATCTTGTCCACGTCAAATCTAGGGTCCTACAGCCAGGTAAGCCCTTTTGTACCCAAGGGAGAGGGTTGGACAGATTCTGGGGACCCTCCCAGGGGAGGGTCTGGACAATGGGGAGGTTACTCCCATGTCCTTTGTCCAGTTTCACGCCAGAGCAGGAGCCAACGGCTTCCGGACTGGTTTGAACTGGACTATGCACAGGGAAACCAAATGTGCCCCTCATGCAGACTTTCGGTCGCTGGCAAGCGCACCCACCCAGCCCTAATACACTAACAGTATGCCTATTGTTCTGCCTTACCCTGCCCGAGCTTGGCTCAGCAGCAGGAGGGCAGAAATGTGTCTCTGGTCGGCAGCAACCATTTTTTGCTGCCTGGGACTAGAAGGCTGGTACCGGGCACTCCAGGGACCCAACGAAGCTCGCTTCTGAGGGGGAATCATACCTCCCACACGTTACCAGTGTGGGGGTATGATTCCAACATGTTTGACACCAAACACGATAGGGTTTGTTTCAGCCGTTTTAGAGTTGGTCATCACGCGGTCGCATAATGCCACTCTATATGTCGTAAATGGCTGCTTCACTAACAACCAGGGAGAATGGACTCTGTAGGCTGCAGGGGTGTCCTGCTCATGCAGCGGCACCCTCTCACTTAGAATCAAGCACCCTGCCTTCAGGATTGTTAAGGCCTGCTATAGGGGTGACTTATAGGTTTTAAGTGTAGTGACCCTTAGATATAGTAAACCTATATCTTAAGTGGTGCATGCACCAACTTACACATGCTGCAGTGGCATGCCTGTAGTTCCATTTTGCATGGCCTCTCATGGGTGGCATAATACATTCTTCAGCGCATGGGAGGCGTCTGGGGTACCTATGCCCTGGGTACATGGGTACCATATACTAGGGACTGACAAGGGTATCCCAGTATCCAATCTGGAGTGTACCTAAGTACATAACATAACAGTTTAGGGAGAAAGCAGATAGACTGGGGTCCTGGTTAGCAGGATCCCAGTCAGACTATTCAAAAACAGTATCACATTTAGACAAAAATGGGGGTAACCATAAGAAGCAGATCCTACTTTCCTACAGACAAGCAGAAATAAGTAATGATGGGCGGGGGTATAGGGTATCCATGCAGGTCATAGAGGGGGGGGAGTGGAAGAGAGGGGGTCCTGGGCATCACCTAGCGAGGGGGACAGCTGAGGGTCTAGGGGATGGAGAGGCAAGCAGTTCCCCAGCCCCCACGCCCATGGGAGCCCAGAAACAGAGGGTCAGGTGTGGAGGTCCAGCCTATGGTAGGCATCAGTGAAGTGTCAAGGTGGCACAGAGTGCTGTCAGTTAGAAGTGGGCTGAACCTGCAGGGTGTCTGGAGGACAGGGGGGTGGGGGGAGTATCTTGATGGTGCCCCTTGTCGCCCACCCCCAGGCGTAACAAGTTGAGGTTAGCAGCGCATCCGCGGGAGGGTCAGGACAGAATGAGAGTGGGTCGCAAAGCACATAGCGTATATAAAACAGAAATAGCAAGCATAATAACAGTCAAAACAATCGAATATGCAAACGTTCAGCCATCTGGCGGTCATTGATCCCTTCAATCCCACAGCAACAGGTCCAGCTACATCGGATGCAAGGCAGCATTACATTCCAAAGGGTAGTCACTCCGTGGCGGCAGCGGGTTTCTGGGGAGACCATGGTTTGTCTCTGTCCTGTTCTTGGGCGACGACTGCCACTGCTTGAAGAGCCTTTAATCTGTCGCCATGGGAGCGAGGCACCCTGTCGAGGTCTCTGCTCCGATGGTGGGATCCACTGTCAGTTCGCCAGCTTCTGCCAGAATTGGTGAGGGAGGGTGCCGGGGGATGGGTTGTCTCGGCTGAGGAGGAGGAAGTATCCATGTCCTATGTGGAAAGTCTATCCAGGAAAAGGCTCAGGACTTCTGGATCAAAGAATTCCTTCAAAGTGCCATTCTTGGTGATCCGGAATCGAGCAGGTTCGAAGAGGATATACTTTATGTCCAGTTGGCGAAGGATGGCAGTGGGAGTGAAAAGCCTTACAGCAATCATTGGTTTCCCTGGAGAAGTCTGCTGCTATGTGTACTTCATGACCCCCGTGTGTGAACGGACCATGTGAGCGAGCCGCAGAGAGCAGTTGTTGGGCTTGCTCATGTCGCAAGAAACAACCGATGAGGGGCTGGGGACGTGCTGAGGGGTCCAGGTGCGGAGGGCTGATACGATGGGCACATTGCATCTCCAGCGGAGGATCAAAAACAAGACCTGTGAGCTTAAGTAGGGTGTCCCTAAGAAAGGTTTTGGCATAGGGGCCCTATGCTGATTCTGGAAAGCTGAAAACACTGACATTGTCCCACCTGCTGAGATCCTCCAGGTCAGTCAGCCTGCTTTGGGGGAATAGGAGTTCCTAGTCCCTTTCCAGCAGGGCGTTTAGACGGCCCGGCATCACTGTGACTCTCTGATCGAGCCCGTCCATAGGGGTCTGAAATCCCGCAATATCTAGCCAAATCGATTTGGTCTTGTAGGAAGTTGGCTCTGTATATACTATACCAAAGTGAGGTAGAGTGTGCACAGAGTCCAGTGGAACCCCAAAGGTAGGCAGAGGTAAAGTTAGATAGCACCTCACTCTCTATTTGTGGTAGTGTGGTCGAGCAGTAAGGCTTTATCAGAGGACAGTGTTAAACATTTGTTGTACCCACTCAGTCAGCAATTGAATTCACACACTCAAAGACTGAACTTCAGACCAATTGTTTTTGTATAAAAATATTCTTTTAGTTATTTTATTTTCTAGAACCAAGCAAGCCTGGCACAGGTAAGCAATACATACTTTACAGTAGTAATGCAGTTTGTAAACAGTTTGAATTGAAATGGTATATGCACTTTGTTTTGACTTATGGGATGGTTGCAGAGAAATGCAATACTTTGTAAATACAGTACATAGACTTAAATGGGCTTTTCTGTAAGATTAGAGGTAAGTTACTTTTGAGATTACTTTTCTTACTCAGAGTAGTATACCTGGATACTACTCTGGGACATTTTCTGTAAACAGGTAAGTAAAATCACTTTTGTTAAACAGTACAATTTTAAAGAATTTCTTTAGGTTTTCAAACTCCACACTTAGAAACTTTTCCAAGAAAAACAGTCAATGTTATCCTATGGAGGAAAATAGTGTTATCGGTTATGAGGTAAGTATTTGGTAGTGGGAGTGGAGGTTCTGGGGGTAGACTCAGGGGTCCCCCAGGGTCAGGGATGCACTCTAGTTACACCCTCAGCGACACTAGTGCGGCCGGGTGCAGAGTGCTGAGGCCCAATGTTATCCAACGGGGGATAGGGGGCCTCCAGTTGGTGGCTGCTGACGAGCAGGCCACTTGGGCGTGGGAGCAAAGCTCCTGGACTTTAGCTCAGGGCAAAAGGGGAAACAAAGTAGCACCAAAGGTGCACCCTCAGCGGCACTAGGGCGGCCGGGTGCAGGGTGCTGTTTCGACGTTGGGCGCCCTGTTGGTTTCAATGGGGAACCTCCGGTTTGCAAAGGCACTGCAGGCTTGGGGACGAAGGTCTTCTAGGTGCGACCACCACTTCGAGAGGTAAGTTGGGAAGTTAGGGGTTGGTTAGGCACCGTTGGTTTGGCCACCCAAGGCCGTGGGGCGTCGGGTGCAGGGGTGCCTTTTGAGGTCGAATCTTCTTACCAGCTCCTGGTCGCGGTTGGGGGGACCTTCTGGATTTAGGCTGCAGGCGTCGGCTGGAGGCTTGAGGCTGGTCAGGGTTCGCCGGATTTCGGTTCAGGATCGCCGGGGTGACCTCCTTGTGCTGTTTACCCACTCGAGCTCGGGCCGTGGACGGCGGGTGCAGAGTGGGGCAGATCCATGGTGTCCGGCCGGAGCCAGAGGTTGCAGATGAACAAATCCGGTGTTCACGAGAGACAAAGTCTTTGTGGTTGAAGGCAGGCAGGTCCTCCGGGGTTTTTGAGGTTGCTGACTGCAGGACACACCGGGATTTCGCAGGAGCAGGTTCGAGAGGGAGACAGGCCCGTAGGGCTGGGGCCAAGTCAGCGGGCGTCTTCCTCTTGTTAGCTGCTGCACGGCTGTTCGGTCCTTCTTCTTCTTCCTGTAGCTTCTTCTTGTCTGAGGAAGTAAGCTTCAGGGGTGCCCCTAAATACTAGATTTAGGGGCGTTACAGGTAGGTAAAAGGTAGGGACCAATGGGTCCCTGCCCTGGGGTGGGTACACCCCCTATTATGCCACCCTCCAGTGGGAGGGGTTCATGAGCCTGTCCCTGGTTGGCTGAATCCCCCCATCTGCAAGATGGCAGGGACTGAGAGTTGTGCTTCACCTCGCCTCCCCCAACTGAAGGGTGGAGTTGGCAGAGGTGGGCACACCTCTCTTCCTCACTTGTTTTTCCCGCCGGTTCTCCCACCCAAAGTGGGGGTCAGAACCAGTAGGGACCAGTTGCTGAAAGCAGCAAATGGCCTGGGGCAGCTCAAAAAGGCGGCAAGCCTTTGAAGCTTCCCCCTTCGTGAACCCTGCCCATCCTGGGGGAGGAGTCTTGGCACCTCGTCTCCGGATGTGCATTGTTTCAGGCCCCAGAGAGCAGCAGGCTCTCGACCCAGGGGTCCAGAAACATGTCTGGTGGTGGCAGCTGAAAGCAGCCACTCAGCCTGGACACTAGTGGTGGGTTAGTTTTCAGGGGGCATCTCCAAGATGCCCTCTGTGTGCATTTTTCATTGAATCCCACACTGCATCAGTGTGGGTTTAATGTGCTGAGAAGTTTGATACTAAACTTCTCAGTTTTCAGTGTAGCTATTATGGTGCTGTGGAGTTTGTAATGACAAACTCCCAGCACCATATACTCTTAATGGCAGCACTGCACTTACAATGTCTAAGAATGCACTTACACTGTAGGGGTACAGGGCTCATGCACCTGTACCCTCACCACTGGTATAGTGCACCCAGCTATAGGGGTGACTGATCTATGCCAGGGCAGTGGGTTGTAGGCATGGCACACAGAGATGTGTGCCATGTCGACTCTTCACTTTGTTCTGCACCAAAACACGCAGCCTGCAAAAGCAGTGTGTGAGTGTAATGGTACAGGACCTCTAAGGGTGGCACAATAAGTGCTGCAGCCCTTAGAGGCCTTCTCTGGTCACAGTGCCCTGGGTACCTGTGGTACCAATTACCAGGGGCTGACCTGTGGCCAGAGATGCCTATTGGGTTTAGGCTTCAATGCAGTTTTAGGGAAAGAACATAGGCCCTGGGTACCTGATTAGCAGGAGCCCAGGGCACACTTATTCAAAGCACATCAGCAATTCAGCAAAAAGTGGGGGCAACCATGCAGAAAGAGGGCACTTTCTCACACAACCCCCCCCCCAAATGAAAGAGGATGAGACTAACCTTTCCCTAGAGAGTCTTCATTTTCTAAGTGGAAGAACCTGGAAAGTCTATCTGCATTGGCATGGGCAGTCCCAGGTCTGTGTTCCACTACAAAGTCCATTCCCTGTAGGGAGATGGACCACCTCAACAGTTTAGGATTTTCACCTTTCATTTGCATTAGCGATCTGAGAGGTCTGTGATCAGTTTGAACTAGGAAGTGAGTACCAAACAAGTATGGTCTCAGCTTCTTCAGGGACCAAACCACAGCAAAGGCCTCCCTCTCAATGGCACTCCAATGCTGCTTCTTGGGGAGAAGCCTTCTGCTTATAAAAACAACAGGTTGGTCTTGGCCTTCATCATTGGTCTGGGATAGGACCGCTCCTATCCCTAGCTCAGAGGCATCAGTCTGCACAATGAACTGCTTGGCATAGTCTGGAGCTTTTAGAATTGGTGCTGAGCACATAGTCTCTTTCAGGGTATCAAAAGCCTTTTGACAACTACCTGTCCAGTTTATATTTTTGGGCATCTTCTTGGAGGTGAGTTCTGTGAGGGGAGCCAGAATAGACCCATATCCCTTCACAAACCTCCTGTAGTACCCAGTCAAGCCAAGGAATGCCCTGACTTGGGTTTGGGTTGTTGGAGCTGCCCAGTCCAGGATGGCCTGGATCTTGGGCTGTAAGGGTTGTACCTGGCCTCCACCAACAAGGTGGCTCAAGTACACCACAATTCTCTGCCCTATCTGGCATTTGGATGCCTTGATAGTTAGGCCTGCAGTTTTCAGGGCATTTAAAACCTTCCCAAGGTGGATCAGGTGATCCTGCCAGGTGGAGCTAAATACAGCAATATCATCTAGATAAGCTGCACTAAAGGACTCCAATCCATCAAGGACTTGATTCACCAACCTCTGGAAGGTGGCAGGGGCATTCTTTAAACCAAAGGGCATAACAGTAAACTGATATTGCCCATCAGGTGTGGAGAATGCTGTCTCTTCTCTTGCTCCTGGGGCCATGCCAATTTGCCAGTACCCTGCAGTTAAGTCAAAGGTACTTAGAAATTTGGCTGCACCCAATTTATCTATCAACTCATCTGCTCTTGGGATAGGGTGAGCATCTGTCTTGGTGACAGAGTTGAGCCCTCTATAGTCCACACAGAACCTCATTTCTCCCTTTCCACCCTGTGGATGAGGTCTGGGGACTAGAACCACTGGGCTGGCCCAGGGGCTCTCAGAGGGTTCAATAACCCCTAACTCCAGCATCTTGCTGACTTCAGCTCTGATGCTTTCCTTGACTTGATCAGACGGTCGATAGATTTTGTTTTTGACAGGTGAACTGTCAATAGTGTCCACATCATGGGTACACCAGTGTGTCTGACCAGGGGTCAAGGAAAAGAGCTTTGCATACTGTTGCAAGACTTGTTTGCAATCAGTTGCTGTTGGGCAGAGAGGGTGTCTGAAAAGACAACTCCATCTACTGACCCATCTTTTGGGCTGTATGAGAGGAGGTCAGGGAGAGGTTCACTCTCTGTCTCCTGATCCTCATCAGTCACAATCAGCATGGTGATGTCAGCCCTGTCATGAAAGAACTTTAGGCGGTTCACATGGATAACCCTTTTGGGTGTCCTGCTTGTGCCCAGGTCAACCAAGTAGGTGACCTCACTCTTTTTTTCTAGGATAGGGTAAGGGCCACTCCATCTGTCCTGGAGTGCCCTTGGTGCCACTGGCTCCAAAACCCACACCTTTTACCCAGGCTGAAATTCAACCAGTGCAGCTTTTTGGTCATACCAGTGCTTCTGAAGCTCCTGGCTGGCCTCAAGATTTTTGGATGCCTTTTCCATGTACTCAGCCATTCTGGACCTTAGGCCACGCATGTAGTCCACAATATCTTGTTTGGGTTCTTGGAGAGGCTTCTCCCAACACTCTTTTACAAGACAGAGTGGTCTCCTCACAGGATGGCCAAACAGAAGTTCAAAGGGGGAAAACCCTACTCCCTTCTGTGGCAAGTCTCTGTAAGCGAAAAGCAGGCATGGTAGGAAGACATCCCATCTCCTTTTGAGTTTTTCAGGGAGTCCCATAATCATGCCTTTCAATGTCTTGTTGAATCTCTCAACAAGGCCATTGGTTTGTGGGTGATAGGGTGTAGTAAACTTGTACTGCACTCCACACTCTTTCCACATGTGTTTTAGGTAAGCAGACATGAAATTGGAACCTCTATCTGAAACCACCTCCTTAGGAAACCCTACCCTGGTGAAGACACCAATGAGGGCCTTGGCTACTGCAGGAGCTGTAGTAGTCCTAAGGGGAATTGCCTCAGGGTACCTAGTGGCATGATCCCCTACCACTAGAATGAATTTGTTCCCTGATGCTGTGGGAGGTTCAAGTGGACCCACTATGTCCACACCTACCCTTTCAAAGGGGACCCCCACCACAGGTAGTGGTATCAGGGGGCCTTTGATGGGCCACCTGTCTTGCCACTGGCCTGTCAGGTGACACAGGAGCTGACAAACTACTTTACTTTTTGGAGCTTCTGGGGCCAGTAAAAGTGGCTAACTAGCCTTTCCCAAGTCTTGGTTTGGCCCAGATGTCCAGCTAGGGGGGTGTCATGAGCTAAAGTTAGGAGAAACTCCCTGTACTTCTGAGGCACTACCACTCTCCTAGTGGCTCCAAGTTTGGGGTCTCTGGCCTCAGTGTACAGTAGTCCCTCTTCCCAATAAACGCTGTGGGTACCACTGACATCTCCCTTTTCCTGTGCAGCAGCTTGCTGCCTCAGGCTTTCAAGAGTTGGACAGTCCTGCTGTCCAAGGCACAGCTCTTACCTAGGGGGTCCCCCTGGGCCTAAGAGTTCAACCTGGTAAGGGTCAAGCTCCATGGGCTCAGTTCCCTCTGGGGTATCCAAGTCCTCTCCCTGAGGAGAGGGGTCCTGATCCTTTTGCTGTACAGAAGCTGGTTCCCCAGTCTTCTTACCTTTTCTCTTGGAAGGTTGGGCCATACTTTCAGGCTCCAGCACTTCTTTTTTACCCTGTCTCATGCTCTGTGCTCTTGTTTTTACACACACCAATTCAGGGATATCCAGCATTGCTGCATGGGTTTTCAGTTCAACCTCAGCCCATGCTGAGGTTTCCAGGTCATTGCCAAGCATGCAGCTGGTAGCTTTGGAGAGACCACTACCTGTTTCAGGCCAGTAACCCTCCCCCCCCCCCCAGTCTAATATCACCATAGCCATTGCATGGTTAGTGGTAACACTGTCAGCATTGGTGACTGGGTAAGTTCTCCCAATCAAGTATTGCTCAGGGGAAACCAGTGTATCTCTCACCATAGTGACACTGGCACCTGTACCCTCAGAGCTTCTATCCTAGTTCCAATAATCCAAGGGTATTGTAAGTACTTTTTTAAGTTGGGTGGCCATACAGCTACAGTGGCAAACTCAACTTCCCCTTCTGAAACTAGAACTGCTTCAGTGTGCAACCCAATTTGCTCTTGGCACACTGTTGATCCCATCTGGAGACTTGCTACACCAGGAGTAGCTGTAGTAGGACTAGGGGCCTTCTTGGTTGGGCAAGCAGCATCTCCAGTTAAGTGTCCCAACTTCTTACAGTTGTTACACCAGGCCTTTAAAGGATCAACGTTCTTTCCCCTGTACCTATTATTGGACTGGGAAGAGTTTTGGGACCCACCCCCCTGTGCAGGTTTTTGGGGCCCTTTTGAAGACTCATGCTTTTTATCTTGGGGATTCTCACCACCTTTCCCCTGGGGAGGTTTTGTAACCCCTTTCTTTTGGTCACCCCAGTGGTTGTTTTAGTCACCCTTGTCTTGACCCAGTGGTCTGCCTTCTTTCCCAATTCTTGAGGAGAAATTAGACCTAGGTCTACCAAATGCTGATGTAACTTTTCATTAGTGCAATTACTTAAAATATGTTCTTTCATAAACAGATTGTAAAGTCCATTGAAA
The DNA here is from genome assembly GCA_963921515.1 of Calotriton arnoldi. Classification (NCBI taxonomy): domain Eukaryota; kingdom Metazoa; phylum Chordata; class Amphibia; order Caudata; family Salamandridae; genus Calotriton; species Calotriton arnoldi. Next base: position 427,729 of record CAWUFW010009134.1, read on the forward strand.
TCATGCACATTGTGTCCAGTTAACCAACCATCTAGTGTTTTAACTGAGTAGTCTACGAAGTCAATCCAGGATTAGTTTGGGGTTTTGTGAGCCCCCCTGAATCTAATTCTATATTCCTCAGTTGTGAGTCCAAATCCCTCAATCAGATTTCTCTTCATGAGGTCATAAGACCCAGCATCTGCCCCAGAAAGGGTCAGGAGTCTGTCTCTGCAGTTACCAGAGAACAGTTCCAAATGAGTGCCCCCCAGTGTGACTTCTTCAATTTTCTCATTTCACAAGCCCTCTCAAAGGCTGTGAACCATTTTGTGATATCATCACTCTCTTCATATTTAGGGACAATCCCTTTGGGGATTTTAGGATCATAAGATTGCACTTTATCCTTATTAAGTAAATTGCTGCCACCATTGATGGGTGCCAGGCCCATCTCTGCTCTCTCTCTCTTTCTAGAGCCAGCAACCTGGTCTCTAGATCCAGTATTTTCGTCAGCCTTGCTAAAAGGCTATCCTCCTCATTGAGGCTGTCCTCAATGTCCTCAGTGGTACCTGATCCACCTGTGTGGGATCTAGGTACTGAGAGGTTGATTCTTGGAGTCAAGGGTACTTGAACCCTTTTCTCCCTAGGAAGTGGAGGGGGTTGATCTACCAAGTCATCCCCTTCCTCATCTGACTGGTCTTCACCATTTTCAGATGGGTGGTCCTTAGCATACCCGGCCAACAGCTCCTGGAGCTTTTGTTTGGTGCGATGGGACCCCATGGCTATGTTTTTAATTTTACATAGGGACCTTAACTCCTTGAAAGACAAGTAAAGGTAAGGGGTGAGGTCGAGCTCCTCAACCAAGTCCTCTATGTCATTGTGGTTATTTTCACTAACAGCTAGGTTCTTGTTTTGAGACATTGTTAAAATAAATTCTAACCCCTCTAACCCTAGCTAAAGTGACTTTTAGTTTTCTAAAATTCTAAAGGGACTTAACCAAGGCCCTAACAAGACTTGTAATAATTTTGCAAAAAAATGCCGATTTGAAAAAATCCGAATTCTAAAGACAATTTAAGAGTTCTGTCGTGTGATCAGGTGGTAACCAAGAAGTCCAACAAATGCAAAGTTGTATATCCCACCGCTGATCCACCAATGTAGGAAGCTGGCTCTGTATATACTATACCAAAGTGAGGTAGAGTGTGCACAGAGTACAGTGGAACCCCAAAGGTAGGCAGAGGTAAAGTTAGATAGCACCTCACTCTCTATTTGTGGTAGTGTGGTCGAGCAGTAAGGCAGTGTCAGAGGACAGTGTTAAGCATTTGTTGTACACACTCAGTCAGCAAATGAATTCACACACTCAAAGACTGAACTTCAGACCAATTGATTTTGTATAAAAATATTCGTTTAGTTATTTTATTTTCTAGAACCAAGCAAGCCTGGCACAGGTAAGCAATAAATACTTTACAGTAGTAATGCAGTTTGTGAACAGTTTGAATTGAAATGGTATATGCACTTTGTTTTGACTTACAGGATTGTTGCAGAGAAATGCAATACTTTGTAAATACAGTACATAGACTTAAATGGGCTTTTCTGTAAGATTAGAGGTAAGTTACTTTTGAGATTACTTTTCTTACTCAGAGTAGTATACCTGGATACTACTCTGGGACATTTCCTGTAAACAGGTAAGTAAAATCGTTTTTGTTAAACAGTACAATTTTAAAGAATTTCTTTAGGTTTTCAAACTCCTCACTTAGAAACTTTTCCAAGAAAAACAGTCAATGTTATCCTATGGAGGAAAATAGTGTTATCGGTTTTGAGGTAAGTATGTGGTAGTGGGAGTGGGAGTGGAGGTTCTGGGGGTAGACTCAGGGGTCCCCCAGGGTCAGGGATGCACTCTGGTTACACCTCAGCGGCACTATTGCGGCCGGGTGCAGAGTGCTGAGGCCCAATGTTATCCAACGGGGGATAGGGGTCCTCCGGTTGGTGGCTGCTGACGAGCAGGCCACTTGGGTGTGGGAGCAAAGCTCCTGGACTTTAGCTCAGGGCAAATGGGGAAACAAAGTAGCACCAAAGGTGCACCCTCAGCGGCACTAGGGCGGCCGGGTGCAGGGTGCTGTTTCGACATCGGGTGCCCTGTTGGTTTCAATGGGGAACCTCCGGTTTGCAAAGGCACTGCAGGTTTGGGGACGAAGGTCTTCTAGGTGCGACCACCACTTCGAGAGGTAAGTTGGGAAGTTAGGGGTTGGTTAGGCACCATCGGTTTGGCCACCCAAGGCCGTGGGGCGTTGGGTGCAGGGGTGCCTTTTGAGATCGGATCTTCTTACCAGCTCCTGGTCGCGGTTGGCGGGACCTTCTGGATTTAGGCTGCAGGCGTCGGCTGGAGGCTTGAGGCAGGTCAGGGGTCGCCGGATCTCGGGTTTAGGATCGCATGGGTGACCTCCTTGTGGTGTTTGCCCACTCGAGCTCGGGCCGTGGACGGCGGGTGCAGAGTGGGGCGGATCTGTGGTGTCCGGCCGGAGCCAGAGGTTGCAGATGAACAAATCCGGTGTTCACGGGAGACAAAGTCTTTGTGGTTGAAGGCAGGCAGGTCCTCCGGGGTTTTCGAGGTTGCTGGCTGCAGGACACACCGGGATTTTGCAGGAGCAGGTTCGAGGGGGAGACAGGCCCGTAGGGCTGGGGCCAAGTCAGTGGGCGTCTTCCTCTTGTTAGCTGCTGCACGGCTGTTCGGTTCTTCTTCTTCTTCTTCTTCTTCCTGTAGTTTCTTCTTGTCTGAGGAAGCAAGGTTCAGGGGTGCCCCTAAATACTAGGTTTAGGGGCGTTACAGGTGGGTAAAAGGTAGGGACCAATGGGCTCCTGCCCTGGGGTGGGTACACCCCCTATTATGCCATCCTCCAGTGGGAGGGGTTCATGAGCCTGTCCCTGGTTGGCTGAGTCCCCCCATCTGCAAGATGGCGGGGACTGAGAGTTGTGCTTCACCTAGCCTCCCCCAACTGAGGGGTGGAGTTGGCAGAGGTGGGCACACCTCTCTTCCTCACTTGTTTTTCCCACCGGTTCTCCCGCCCAAAGTGGGGGTCAGAACCAGTGGGGACCAGTTGCTGAAAGCAGCAAATGGCCTGGTGAAGCTCACAAAGGCGGCAAGCCTTTGAATCTTCCCTCTTCGTGAACCCTGCCCATCCTGGGGGAGGAGGCTTGGCACCTCGTCCCAGGATGTGCATTGTTTCAGGCCCCAGAGAGCAGCAGGCTCTCGACCCAGGGGTCCAGAAACATGTCTGGTGGTGGCAGCTGAAAGCAGGCACTCAGCCTGGACACTAGTGGTGGGTTAGTTTTCAGGGGGCATCTCGAAGATTTGCTCTGTGTGCATTTTTCATTAAATCCCACACTGGCATCAGTGTGGGTTTAATGTGCTGAGAAGTTTGATACCAAACTTCTCAGTTTTCAGAATAGCCATTATGGTGCTGTGGAGTTCGTAATGACAAACTCCCAGCACCATATACTCTTAATGGCAGCACTGCACTTACAATGTCTAAGAATAGCACTTAGACATTGTAGGGGTACAGGGCTCATGCACCTGTACCCTCACCACTGGTATAGTGCACCCAGCTATAGGGTGACTGATCTATGCCAGGGCAGTGGGTTGTAGGCATGGCACACAGAGATGTGTGCCATGTCGACTCTTCACTTTGTTCTGCACCAAAACACGCAGCCTGCAAAGGCAGTGTGTGAGTGTAATGGTACAGGACCTCTAAGGGTGGCACAATAAGTGCTGCAGCCCTTAGAGGCCTTCTCTGGTCACAGTGCCCTGGGTACCTGTGGTACCAATTACCAGGGGCTGACCTGTGGCCAGAGATGCCTATTGGGTTTAGGCTTCAATGCAGTTTTAGGGAAAGAACATAGGCCCTGGGTACCTGATTAGCAGGAGCCCAGGGCACACTCAGTCAGAGCACATCAGCATTTCAGCAAAAAGTGGGGGCAACCATGCAGAAAGAGGGCACTTTCTCACAGGTCTCCGCTGCTAGGGCAGATATGTTCGCATCCGTGCCTTCTAGTTGGTGGCCCACTGGTGATATTTCCTGCAGGATACGCTTCATGGTGGTGCCCTGGGCCATGATCACTGGAGGCTGGGGCAGGACAGTCTCAGGAGGTGTAGCCCCCTTTGGGGTGGTCATGGTGCAGGACTGGTTAAGAGCTTCAGTGAAGAGGAGTTGCCGTGCAGGTTTGCCCGTGGTCTTGCCAGGAGACATTTGTTCACGGCCGCTGCGGACCACCCAGTACACCCGTAGGTCAGGCCTAGCCAAGGCGAGAGGTTAAGATTCGGAGTGGTGGCTGCTGTTCCGCATCGCCAGTCACTGGGCGGCAGGCCGGTGGCACGAGTTGATCCACCTGAAGCAGTCACGCATGCAGGACGAGGGGATAGCACCATAGGATGGCCTGCTGACTCAGGCGGGTCAGGTACATGGGTATCTTAGACCACTAGGAGGTCATGACTACCCCAGGTGGAATTCCAGAAAGGGCGCTGTGGCTCCAATGGCTACAGTGTGGTCAGGCAAAGTACAGTCGGTGGGACCCGCCAGACGTGGCCAAGGTGAGTCGCGGTGCAGTAGGCTCAGGAGCAGCCAGGAGGGCCAGGTCAGTGGCCACCACCGTGCATGCGGGTGGTACGGCTTGGATAATGAAGGTTGGAGGCTATACCAAAGCTTTGGAGAGAATGAGCTGAATCTGCATCGGCAGGCCGTGATTCTACAGCGTTCCTGCCCCTGCGCGCTGGGCTGGCATTGGATCGGGTCACCGCCAGTCATCCGTGACCGAAGTCCAGGAGGCCGGCGTTGCAGTATGAACCTTTCTGGCAGGGGAGTAAGCCGGGTAGAGACGCAGGGGTACAATTATCACAGAAGCCCCCAGGTCAGATGCACTGCCCTCCTTGCAAGAAGGCTGTAAGGGGGGGTAGCAGAACCCTATGAGGAGCAGCAGGGGTCAGCAGAAGAAGACCAGAAGGCCGCTCACATCAAACAGGGTGGCAGAGACCACAGTGGGCACCAGAAGATGCCACAGTGAAGGCGCCATGCGTAGGCAGCACATACCGGGGTCGCCGCAGCCCTTTGGTCTGCAGCTGCATGGGCACTTGCAGGCCCGACAGGCCCCCATATGCGGATGGTGTGGCTGACAGGCACAGGGGGCCGGGCGGGCTCCGATGTCGCCCGATGTGGCAAATACCCGGCAGGGGCAACTCACGCCAAAGGGGCCACTACGCTGCAGGCCCAGTCTCATTTTCAGCACCTAGGTTCGTCAGCCCTCACTGGTCGGGGCCAGCGTGAGTTGTAGTGAGTGGGGCAGGGGAAACTGATTGCTAGGTCCCCGCCTTGCCGCAAACTTCACCACTGCTGTCCACGGCGGTGCAGAACCGAGGCGACTCGAACCAAAGGGGCCGCAATGATGTGGGCCCTGGCTCCTTTTCAGCCCCTATGTCCACCAGCAAACAAAGTCAAAACAAAGAGGGACTTTGCACACAGGTACACCAGCAGTTTCAGGGGAAATAGTACTGAGTGAGGCAGGGGGCTGATTGTTAGGCCCCTGCCTTGCTGTCCGCAGCGGTGGAGGTTTGGTTGTGTCATGGCCCTGTGGGCCGAAGCGGTGCGACAGGCTCTAGGCCCAGCAGGCCTCCTCTGGTGTGGGTCGGGCCTCCGATGGTAAAGAGTCGCCGGCAGCAGCATGCCGCTCCAGCGGGAGAGGCGAGGCCACAGTGCTAGGTGGGGGCCAAGGCTTCTCTCCCACCTCTAGGCACAGCGTCCCGCATGAAGCTGGCAGGAACAGGACAGGCCGGTGGCGGCAACACATGCCGGAAAGCCGGGGCTGGCAGGCGGGGCTGTGGGCGAGGTGGGTAGACAGGCTAGTGAGCCCCCGCCATGCCGCAGATGCCGCTGTCTCCGTCTGGGGCCCATCTCTCAGCGGAGCTCCGGAGCTCCGGAGTCAAGCAGCCATTCTTGCTCGTGGCCAGACCACACCCTTAGCCACACAACTTTCAAAATAATGGCCTTATTTCAGCCTTGATACGGCTCCCAAGAGCCGCTTGCTTATTTAGAAAACCCTACCTGCCTGGCGGGGACTACTCTGCTATGAAAGCAGGCACCATGTTTAAAATGCCCACTTTGTAAACGTTTTTTGTTCAGGGAAGCAAAAAACCTCCCAAACTGGAATTTTTGTTCTTTCTGAACAAAACGCAAATGGCTCCGATGTGAAGGGAGCCTTTTTCCTGCGTATATTGACCATAACATTTTCACTTCCTGTTTCCACTGTGCCTCGCATGGAGGACGCGGTCAGGAACAATGAGTGATGGGAGTCCGACCTATATAAGGGCGGGTGATCATCACTTTGACTCGGAGAGCCTGTGGCACATGGACTGCTGGGTCAGAGGTTAATACTGGGGGACACAGTGGAGGCTCTATTGAGAGTAATCCAGCAGGTTCATATCTAAATATAATGGGGGAACTACAGATTTGGTGTAACCGAAAGATGGAAGATCATCAGTTTACAGCAGTCCTTCCACTCTGCGAAACCCCAAGTAAGGCCCATAGTCTTCAAAGGCTTAGTCGTCTTTTCCTTGACATCTTATGCAAAACGTGGCAGGCTAGTTTTGTGCTCCTAATTGTATTTAGCAACAAACCATTGATAGAGCAGGAAACTTTAGCTTAAAATAAGTTTCCTAATTTGTGCAATATATTAACATGAGAATGCTTAAAGAATAAAATATAGGTAAACATGCCTTTTCTTAAACATGAGAATTAACGTGTTGCATGAATTTTTTTTGTAGTAAGCACTCATTTCTAGCATAATTACATTGTCAGGTCAGACTAGGCTTTATCTACCCTTTCTTTTCTTTCCCTTTAACTTTCTTCATAAATAAATAAATGTTTTCAGCAGATGCTGAACTGTGCTGTGTTAAATAAATATTTCACGTTTGACTTCATTAGACATGTCATCTTTGTAGAATGTGCTGATTTTAAAAATACTTCTTTCCTTCCTAAGCTAAATATTCTCAACATATTTAGTTAGGTTTTAGCAGCCACATATTCACAATAATGAATGCTAAGCAGTATATTAAAACAATGGTGCCTACATGAAAACGTGAATCTCATGACTTAATTCAGTAGAGTTACAACTAGAATGTTTCTGCTTTAGAATAGTTCATTGTCACGCAGTGGAGTTCTGAATAGCTAGTAGTTTAGACTGCAGGGTTCTCGTGGGATCTCAGAGTGAATCTAACGCACATGAATGTTAGCAACCAAGTAGACTACTTGCAGGTAGCACCTTGACGACTTTGTACGTTTACTATGGGAATGGAGAAAGAAGCAGCAGACCATCAAATGATCCTAACACCAGCGTGGATTGATACATGTGTTTTTGTGTTAATAATATACGTGTTCGTACTTAGACACTAGGCTTCACTCTTCGATTTTAGAGCAGACTCCGAGAGCTTTATGCTGTCCAGACTTGTCCAAGCTATTTGTTCTGGGACCATCCTTTTCCTTAGCCCTTTTGCCCCATTCACTGTGAGCTACTGCTGATGGTGATTTCCTGTCACCTACTACTTTGTGGGTGTCTGAATATTCTTTAACAGTTATGGCTGCTTGACCATTTTCCTAGTTTAACTTTGAATAGTTGTTACTGCAACAGTTTGCGGATGCAATTTGGAAGAGCAGACTCAGATGAGTTTCCGGAAGTACTCTTCATGAGAATTTCAACTACAATCTAATTCTATTTCAATGCTCCTTTAAATCTCGCTCTTTTCTGAAATGACTCTTTATAGGTTCTGGTAGGTTAGGATCTGCTGGAGTAGAATAGGGACTTGGGTAATATTTCCTTTATGGAACACGCTGTAATTTTCTTGACTGACTCTAACCATGATTTTCTTGATATTTCTATAAACGGATTTATCAAATTTCTAATTTGAATTAAGAGACCAAAAACAAAATACTACACTCTTAACAACTAATAAAGATTTTTGAACTAAATTAAAATTCTCATTATTGACTGAATATAATTAATAGTGTTTATTGGGATGGTGTTGATTTATGCTTCATTCTAAAACGGTGGCAAATATCCAGTCGACCTGAAGAAGAACAAGACACGGAGTTGGAGACCACCGTTGTAAGTCTCGGGTTGAACTGATTTAAATAAAAAGTATTTCCACACCAGCACCATGCTATAACAGGAGCTTTGTTATCTAATGTAGGGCAATAACCAAAATGTGCATACCTGTGGTTATTATTAGCATTATTATCTATAACAAATGGAATACTTTATATCAATATAAAGCCCTGTTTTCTACATCAGATGATTGGTAGAAAGAGGTGAGACTTGTGTTGCGCACTCCCCTTAGTAATTATCACAATTTTCTGATACTGTCTTCATATTTTGTACAAGCCTCATATGGTCTTTGGCGTTAACTTGTTGAAAGAATGACAAGGCAATGAACTTTGCATAGTGGTGCACATTAGGTTCCTTGTTAAGTGAGCCCACGAGAAAACTCAGTAACCTGAGAGTGTGCCGAAAGACCTTTCGGTCACAGATTCCAATCCTGGGAAGGGCGGCTCATCTGGAGACCCTCCTGATGCTGGTAAGATGAGTACCCTTGAGCTGAGTTGTTTACTAATGCCCTCTCGTATTCAAATTTGTAGAGGCAGTTCATTTTGTGGTGTGACAACGTGCTTTTCGACAGTCCTTATTAGGTGTTGTTGTATTGATGACATGACTTTCATTAATGGTTTTATCCACCAAGACCCTCTTTTGATCATCACGTTGATCAAATTAATGGCTACTGTATTGATTGCAAGGTCATTGTGGCAGTTCCTCACAACCGCAAAGAGCTCTGCAGAGACAATGTTAGGCCAGTGATACAAAATGACAAGAAAAATCCTGTGGTCTAGTGTCCTCAAGAATAAACCTCACTTTTGCATCCACATTAAAATTAATGCGAGAATCACGGATTATTTCACAACTTTTACTTATTTCAGTTCCTAGAACAAAGTCGCCATATTTTTCTTGCACAGCCCACGCTCCCTTACAAATGCTTTTTAAAAACAATTCTCCAATTCAAAGAGCGCACTGGCAACGTTTTCACATTCTGAGCATGTCTTTCAGAACTGATCTCATGCTAAAATTAGAGGTGGGAAAGCTTTTTCAAAGACATCCTAGGGAGATAAAAAATGTAAACTATTTCGACTGAGAGACCAGTCTCACACTGCATCAAAACTGAAGTGCAAGGAAGTTGGTATTGTTTTTGTAGAAATCTACAGTTAAAGGCCAAAACACAGGCTGAGCATTTGTTGTCTAAGTGCTGCAAACTCATTTAATATGCAAGGAAATGATGTATAACTGTGCTTTGTTACAATGTGAACAAGGATTATAGCTTGGAACATACACATTTTGCCTTGGTATATTAGTTTACGCTCAACTTTTCTACACTGCGACAAATTTTCTGTTGACACCCAGCATCATCTCTTGATTTCTTAAGGGGCAAAGTACAGAAAAATAGTATTAGCATTGAAGCTTTTGATCGTAATTCTCCGATGAATAAGAAACGCATATTTCAAAGCTTGGGGGCTGTTGTGAAACAGAACCAGCAAAGCATTTTATACTGTGTTTGTCTGGTTCGCTTCCTGTTTGATGACCCGGAACTTTGACCCGCAGATTTGCCCTCATCTTGGTTTGGGAACCTGCGTGTCTTTGTGACGTTGTGCTTTTTTAACGGTCCACAAAAATAAGAAGGGGAATGGATTGATGGTCTGCAGCAGGCCCTGTGATCTGCCCTTTGACTATTTGAAGGCCTCCGGCTGTGCTGTGTAAATTCAACAGCTCTTTTACGCCGTAATTTGTTGCTACTGGCTGGCGGATTAACTAAATGTGCCTTCACTTTCATTTTTTTTAAATCTCTTCTTTGCACTGGATTGTTGCACTTGGTACCATCAAGCATAAAATGTCAACATTACGTTTTTCAGTCGAAATAAAAATGTTTTTTGGTCCAGTCAGTTGATGAAATGAGGGGGGGGGGGCATAAAGTTGCAGTGTTTCAAAACTGCCTGCAAATTACTCCATGTAATTGTATTTACTACATATGTATCTCATGTAACCTACTTTGCTAGCTATGTAAAGTTCTCTGATATCTTCGGGTCAAGTTTGCGCTATATAAAACTCGAAAAATAAATAAATTAATTAATTGAGTAATTTCTCCAGTTTGGAGCCAGTTTTAGGAAGGTGCGTTCACAAACAGTCTGTGGGTTTTTACACACTGACCACTTTGCGACCCCACCCTTGTTTTGGGCTACTACTTACAAACTAATCAATCGCAGAGCAAAACACCAGTTCGTAGGGAGTCACAAATACTCTTCTCATGAGCCAGCAGTCCTTTGGTGATTACCTGTATATTGTATTGTATTGTATTGTAATTGCATTTATATAGCGCTTACTACCCCTGACGAGGCTTCAAACTGCTTTTTCGGCGAGTAGCACGCTACTCAGGAACCCATAAAGGATTACTGTTGAGTTAGATGACAGCGAATGCAGGGATGGAGGCCTACAAGGAACAGTAGACCTCCATCCCTGTATTCACATTCACTGAATGCCAACATGTTTTTCAAAACAGCCCCATCCCTTAATTGTGGTCTCAAAACATTGATATGTTACGTAGCAACTGGCAAAAGAGGGTGAGCGCCCATTAACGTCCTCTTTCCTTTTGGAATCGTTAAGAGTCGTAAAGTGCACTTTACGAGCTGGAGAAATATTACAAACCCTACGATAGTGTGATTCACAGGCTTTGCAACTGTGAAAAGCGTTGGACATTGTGCTTCTGTAGACAGTTTATATGGTTTGCGCCTGTGCAATTTTGCACCAACATTTTCGTATTAAATAGACAGCACTGATGCAAATTTACACCAACATTAGGGCATATCAACCTGGGGAAATATTCTTTCGGAGTGAGTGGGTGAAGCTAACCAGGGACAGGGGCGGGACTGTACAGGGGGACTAGGGCTGCCATGCCTACTAGGGCCAGTAGTGATTGAAAAGGGAGCTACTGAGGTATCTACATCAAGTCAGTCCACACTAGCTATAGATGACTGCCTTTCATAGCCATTTGAGGTTGGTACTGCAAAATTATGTGAATGGGTATGACTGGTTGGAATACAAGGGTCCGAAGGAAAGTGTGGACCACAAGCAAAGAGAGGTGGCTGATAAAAAAAATCCAAGTTGCAACATTGAAACTTGATGTAGAAGGACTTGAGAGGATCTCATTCTGGACAGGATAGTGTGCACTAGAATAGGGGACTTAAAAGTCAACACAACACAGTCCTGTGGAAGTATTTTTGCTAATACAATACCAGATAGATAGAGGGTCCAAGGGAAAATTTATAGACCTGCGCGGATAAATCCCCTCACCATATATAACAACAACAAAAAATCTGCGGGTCTCAATGAAAGATATATATAAAGAGACGGGCGTTACAGCAGTACACACAACAGGAGAACATGAAAAAATGAAAAAACGGGGGGGATCTCAATTACGAGGACGGATTCCCATCACCCACCGAAGTGGCATGCTTCATCATTTGGGGATCTCCTCTCGGCTGCACACTAGTGCAACCAAGGAGCTACAACTCCTTACTAGTATACAGGAGGAGCTCGCGGATGTTTTCAAATAAGATCCAGAACTAGATCACCTAAGATCACTGAAGCATAAGGCGGTGTGGTGAGTACGCGGTGCAGTGTAAAAGAAAAAGTGAAGTAAAATTGACTATCACGAGAAAACAAATTTATTAAGATCACGTGGTGCCAATGGTTAAAAAGCAGTAAGCGCGCAATCTGACTGCGTGTATGAGCGCGCTAGTGAAGAGGTCTACATGTTTCAGCCACTACCGATCTAACTGTGATCAAAGCTTTCTTCAGGACCTAATTGTAACTACTGCACGTGAAACAAAATTATACAAACACTGTAAAGAACGATACAACCATATACCTGGGTACGTAAATATGTTGGCACTATAGGCATTGGTGTGATACTCCTGTTGACAAAAATGAAAAATTTGAATATATATGTGTACATACTAATAAGGTCTATATCAATATATAAGGAACACATTGCATTACAATGTGAACGTGCTATAGGTCCTCAAAATAATTCAATGAAAACTCTATAACGGAACACCTTACCCGTATCAAATCGGGAGGAAACTCGCCGCTCCTGGCAACCGCTCAGGGCGTGAGGCAACGCTCTGTGAATTAAAAAAGGGGAAGAAAAACTAAGCCCACAAGAAATGGGATTGAAATGTAAAAAGTGGTAGGCCAAACATGCACCACCACTATAATCATGCAAGTTTATCGAGAGTTATGTAAGGCACCAGCAGAAGTTTGATGACGATTGCTATTTAGATGTTATAAGAAATAAACAGTCCGATATACACTACCCTATTTTTCAAAGACAGCAAAGTACATGCAGTCTAAAGGTGACATAAACTGCCAGCAGAAATATTAATATTGATATTAAAACGAGCCATACAGACCAGGGGCGATCTGGCAAGGGGAGAACGCTCAGTATAATAAACCCCTCATAATAGTATGCAATACAAGTCTGAGCAAGTCTAACACTACAAACTACGGGCTCATCCCCTCTGGAAATCCACACCCTCCAATAGCCTCCTCCACTTGTGGCAGTGTGTAAAGAAGTCTGTGAAAAACACAGAGACAGCAATGCTGCAGGAATCGCTCTTACCTGCTCCGTCGTTACCCCGGGCCGGATCCTGAGAGTCACAAGCAGTGACGTCCGGTCGGGGCGGGAGCTTAAATACAAGTGTCGGCTATTACAAAGTACCCGCACCTGTGGGGAGTCGCGCGAAGTGACGTGAGCCGCGTCGCAGACGAGTGATGCGAGACCCGGATGTTGAGAACTACACATAAGTCAACGGAAAACTGGGAATTGTAGTTTTTAACATGGCAGCTGATATTTGCGAGTATTCTCATCAGTTAAAAACCCACGATATCTAAAACGTGGCAAAGCCTATATACCGCTTCGCATGAAACGCTGCAATCCAGAATTCGACATCAGTGTAACTCAATTAAATAGACGGCAACAAAACTACATTAATAGTCACAAACATTACTAAGACTCTCTCGACCCTCATAACTCAGGTATATATCGAGACTGCACCAGAGACCATAAATTTGGATGGGACTTTATAGTACGGAACCAGTAATGATGACACTCAGTCTCCACAATAAATACTGCGTTGATTAACCACTACCCCTGGAAAACGTCAGAGTATAGCAAAAACTGCCCACAAAGGGTACTGTGAGTGTTTCTGAACTTCAAAGTTGCACAGCTAGATTAGGGTCCAAGGAATAGCGTCATTTAACCCCTCCACATCACTGCGCAACTTAAACACCCAACTTTGCTCCTTCCGAAATAAAAAAGTAGTGGTCAGTAATCTGTCTTGGTATATATGGCTGTTCAAGAACAGTCCAGCTCAAATCCTCAGGTCTGTGATTGTGTTCGAGGAAGTGGCTGGTCAGTCGAGTAGATTGTTTTTACACCTAATGGTGCTCTTATGCTCCATTATCCTTTGCTTGATCTTACGTGTCGTCATACCAACATATGTCTTCGAGCAAGGGCATGTTATTAAATAAATAACTCTTTCACTGTTACAGTTGGTATGCTTCATTTGCCTCCAGGGTCTCTGAGTTCCAATGTCAACCTCAGTAGTGTGCCTAGTTTGTGGACAGGCAGTACAAGTACCGCACGGATAATGTCCCTGGACCGGTGGCATATTCCAGAGTGTAGTAGGTCCGGGTTCTAGGACACCTCTCGGTCGTGTATGGACAAGACAATCACGTAGGTTCTTACTCCTTTTGAAAGAAAAGAGAGGTGGAGATATCTTGTTCTGACCAACATTAAGGATGCGCCAATGTCTGCGCACAATCTTCTGGATTTGATTCGATTGAATACTAAAGGTGTTAACGCAGGTAAGTCTTGTTAGTGATGGTTTTGGCACAGTAGGTTCTATGAGTGCTTCACGATTATTATTTGAAGCTCTCTTACAAGATTGTCGTATCAACCTCTTTGGGTACTTTCTGGCTCGAAGATTTCGAGAAAGCACCGTAGCATGTTTCCTAAAATCATCAAAGGTGGAACAATTCCTACGAAGGCGGAGGAACTGACCAAATGGTAGCCCTTCACGTAAGGATTTAGGATGGAAACTATCGTATGTTAACAATGAGTTCCTGGCCATGGGCTTCGTATACAGTTCACTTTGTAAGCCCCGAGCTGATGGATAAATACGCAAGTCAAGAAACGGCAAACTCGTCTTGCTCACGTCTATTGTGAAATTCAAATACTCGTTCTTGTGGGCTTAGTTTTTCTCCCCCTTTTTTAATTCACAGAGCGTTGCCTCACGCCCTGAGCGGTTGCCAGGAGCGGCGAGTTCCCTCCCGATTTGATATGGGTAAGGTGTTCCGTTATAGAGTTTTCATTGAATTATTTTGAGGACCTATAGCACGTTCACATTGTAATGCAATGTGTTCCTTATATATTGATATAGACCTTATTAGTATGTACACATATATATTCAAATTTTTCATTTTTGTCAACAGGAGTATCACACCAATGCCTATAGTGCCAACATATTTACGTACCCAGGTATATGGTTGTATCGTTCTTTACAGTGTTTGTATAATTTTGTTTCACGTGCAGTAGTTACAATTAGGTCCTGAAGAAAGCTTTGATCACAGTTAGAGCGGTAGTGGCTGAAACATGTAGACCTCTTCACTAGCGCGCTCATACACGCAGTCAGATTGCGCGCTTACTGCTTTTTAACCATTAACACCACGTGATCTTAATAAATTTGTTTTCTCGTGATAGTCAATTTTACTTCACTTTTTCTTGTACACTGCACCGCGTACTCACCACACCGCCTTATGTTTCAGTGATCTTAGGTGATCTAGTTCTGGATCTTATTTGAAAACATCTGCGAGCTCCTCCTGTATACTAGTAAGGAGTTGTAGCTCCTTGGTTGCACTAGTGTGCAGCCGAGAGGAGATCCCCAAATGATGAAGCATGCCACTTCGGTGGGTGATGGGAATCCGTCCTCGTAATTGAGATCCCCCCCGTTTTTTCATTTTTTCATGTTCTCCTGTTGTGTGTACTGCTGTAACGCCCGTCTCTTTATATATATCTTTCATTGAGACCCGCAGATTTTTTGTTGTTGTGAAGTATTTTTGCTCCCATCCCCACCCATCTAACCCTTATGGCCATTTTAAAGGTGTCACAAAGGACGGCTCCTATGTTGGTTTTGCTACTCAGCCAATTAAGGGATTTATTTCTCTGTGCTTTCCAAGACTCATATTCGGCCCCATGCAAGATAGGCACATTTGCTAGAATGACAACATATGGAGTAACTGCAGGGGGCTAGATCCAGTGTTTCTCCAATCCCACACACCATTAGAGTGTTACATTACTGGCAAGAAGGTTAAGCAGAGAGAGATAGCATGTGGGGGCGTGTGGGGAGGGTATTACTACTACCACTAGCAGTAGTTGACTTTACACGATCTGCCAAGTGGTAATTTGTGGGTGTTGGGTTAGTATCCCCAGTGTTCATCCAAGATGAGGGTTGGGGGTTCCACACTGTGTGAAATACCAGACAGTGTCATAGTGGAAGCCTCAGTAGTTCTAAGACTTTGCTGATTTGTGGCTGTTTGTCTATTCGAATTCAGCAGACCCAAACAACTGGAAGCGAAACTGTCCACGTGCGTCAGCCTAGAGATAATAGAATCAAGAAGGGCCCTAACCATGGATTGTAGGGCTTGGACTAAATCAACCAGAGTTTTTAAAAGTCCCTTGGGTAGCATAGGTGGTGTTACTCTTGGCTTACTACTGCTGGACCTGGGGGCTGCCTTGGCCTGGGGCTTAGGTGGTAGTGTTGCATCCACAACTGGTCTGGGGCAGTCAATTACACAAGTGTAATCCCCAGACGTAGTCTTCCACTTTGGTGGTGGTTGCAGCCTGGAGTCAGGTGGATTTGAACAAACAGGCATAGAACATACAGGATCTGATCCCCCTGCCACGGCATCAGACCCAGGTAGTTTCATTAAGTCCTCACATGTAAGATTGACCATGGAAGTGGAAGGCAGACCTTGGTTGCCCGTGGACAGACTGTTTTCTGTACTAGAGATTTCCTTCTCAATATTCCCCATTGCCCTTGATAAGTGGTCTGTGATTGTCAAATGGTATTTCCCGGATGCAATGGGGGCTGTTACGGGAGATAGCATTACCCATAGTTGGTTGAAGTGGCGATTTAATTAACACGTCGAACTAAAACGCTTGGGCCAGGACGGAGAGACAGGTCAGAGTCAAAAAATGGCACAGCACTGGTACGTCACCTTCTTAGCCGAAAGGCAGCGTCTCCACTTAGCCCCAGAACCCGTCAAGCAGTAAGGCTATAAGCAGTGAGTGGCAGGATTAGTTATTAACCACAAGTGAAGGCAGCTCACATGGCTCTTCCACACCGGAAGAAACAGGAAGCCCAGCAGAACAGTCTGAGATGTAGGTGTTGGGGGTGGCCCGGCCACCTACGGTCAATGACGAGCGCAAGTTGGGCCCGTCCTTGGCCCGCGCTTTGCCAAGGTGCAGCCTTCATGTTTCCAGCGTAGCAGGTGCAATGGACGCGCTTTATAGTGCTCAACACCACCCAGGTGAGCCAAGTTCAAAGGGCTGCCTCTTGGAGCCCCCGTGCAAACTGGGACATGCAGTCCCTCCTTACTTCTATCTCGCCACCAATAGGAGCAGGGGTACATTATGTTTATATTCTTTATAAAGTTTAAAACCATTGAGGTGGAAAACTCTAATCATCTATTGGATCCTGCACTTGTTTATGCATAATTTAACTGATCTGGTTGTTTCTCCTATGTGTATAACTCCTGTTGGGCATCCAATTGCACAGGTAATGAATTAAGAGCCACATGTCAGTGTTTGATTTTGTAGGTCTTCCATGATTAGGGGTGTTGAATATAATTCAACTTTATTACATAAGTGCAATCAATGCAGTTCAGCTAAGACAGCTGCTTACCCTGTTGTTAGGGTAGTTTGTCTCTTTCTCGTTCAACTCTCATAAGCATATTTCAGAGTTCAGAATTATTTCAGTAGGCAAAAACTATTTTGTTTCATATTCTCCAATGTTGGATATCATTTCAGGATCTCCTAATATTTATACACAATTCTTTGTCCTGCATTGTCAGAAATGGGAAGAAACATCCAAAGAACACAACAAAGGATATTCTAGTTATGACAGGTATCCAAGATGTATGGCTTTTTTTGAGATTAGGAGGAGTCAGGCATGGAAACTGTGGAAAACAAGAGCAAGCAAATTAACCTAGGAAATATTGTGTTTTACTTCTGGGCTCAGGGCCGGACTGGCTACCGGGCGTTTTGGCATGCTGCCGAGCTGAGGGCTGATTTCGTTGATGGGGACCTGCGTGTGCTGAACGAAATCCGTTTTGCTTTGTTTATTTCGTAGCACACGCAGGTCTCCATCAACTAAATTAGCCCCCACCGCAGTGACATCAGCCCCCAGCTCAGCAGCATGCCAAAACGCCCGGTAGCCAGTCCGGCCCTGTCTGGGCTGGAGTGGAACTTCCGAGCAGTTAGGGTAGTATCAGTATATTAGACTTTCACAGACACTGAGTAGGTGCCTGGAAACATTTGTGCTTGTTTTGGCATTTCACTTCCAACCAGTTTGTCACACCGCATTGCATTCCCACACTTTGTTATTTCCCCCCTTTTTGGTTCCTGCTTCCCTTTGCTCCTTCCCCTCTTCTGATCTTTGCCCATCTCAGAGTTCCTACAAGCTCAGACTCCTCTAGACTCACCACTCCACTACCTCTCCTTACCGGTGCATTGGTTAATCAGCCACAGCTCCTCCAAAGGCATCCTCTCCACAGCATCTTCGGCTTTAGGCCTGCATCTTGGTAAGACTGGGGCTAGTTCAAGTCTTACCTTGCCAACCAAGCGGTAAGTCGCTAACTTGTTTGATTCATATATTTGTGAACTCCATTCTGAAACCAGGTGCCAGATTCTCATGCGAGGAACTCAAGGTCTCTCTCGAAAGGTTACAACTCATAATGGTCTGAAACAGGGTTGCTTGTTGGCTCCCATGTTGTTGTCCATATATATATATAGATATATATGTATATATATCTATCTATCTATATATATATATATGCAAACGAGGATCCTACCGCGGTGAGGTAGGACAAACGAGCCACTCCGGTATCAGGATGCAAAATATCATTTAATGGCACAGAAAGACGCGTTTCTACCTCTGTGAGGTCTTGGTCACATGACCGTAAACAGAGTTCCGGCAATACAAATAATGAAAGCATCAGACACGACAGAAAGTGAAAATACAGCAATGAAAAACAGACTATATCATGTGAAGGATAATAAATAAAACAAAGCATAACATGCAAACAATCAGTATATGCATATTAAGCCCCCAGTGACAGTTCAATATTCAAAGACTTCAAATTGGGGTGTCAAAAAAGTGAAAATCAAAACTTTGAAGGAAATCCTTCACTTTTGACAATTGTGGAAATAATTATACAGGTGCACTAATGCAGCAAAGTAAATGGTAAACTTAGAACACCATGCTCCCATCAAAATTAAAGCAAGAGGACCCGTATATTGTGCCAAACTCGTCTTACTTGGTATAACATACAGTGACAACCTATCTGAGGAAAAAACGGCAGTAGACCTCATGAGAAGTTTAGTACCAGTCAGGTCATTGATAGATTGGGCTCTACTTTCTCAACCAAGCCATGCTACATCAGTTAAACATGGTGAAGGGTATAGTACCCATTGGAAAATGGATTTAATTTGGCTGTTGGAATAACATGGTATACAGTTATGATACCCGGCCCATAATTCACAAACAATGCAATATTGAGTTATAATAACAGAGTTCCAAGCACATTTGAGACACATGCAAGAGCTGGTCAGACAGCCTATTACCACAATTAACGCTGAAAAGGAGAGGTGACTGTTGCACAGAGCATCCCCAAACTCCGGTGATCTTAACTTGCTAAGGTGGCTACTCTTCGGTTGAATCTGCTGCATCAAACTAGAAATACAATAAAAAGCAATTGAGAAGAGGGCATAGGAAATCTAAATGCATATTGTATACAGTTTAATAATATCTGAACCACTTGAAATCACCTCAAGACCTTCGTAGTTGGTTCACAGTTTCTCCACAGGACATGTCATCAAAAGTGTTGTTAAAGGCATAAAACATAGGCCAACAGGCATTGCTCATGGGACATGGGACACAGTCACCTAAGAAGGGAAAAATGAGAGAAAAAGGGGATTTGTTAAAAAAGCTGAAACGTTAAAAAACTCCAGAAACTCATAGAGTTGGGCTTGGGGAGGGTTGGTAATAGTTTACAAGTGTGAATGTAGTTCTTCGTCGTTATTTAAGCCCATGGGAAACATACTACCAGCCTGTAGTATGAATCGTGACTCCAACCTGCGCAAAGCTTGGAGACGGCTGCTTCCTCTTGGGTGTTTAGGTACTGTATCCAAGCCAAAGTATTTGCCTAGGGTCCAGTCCCCATTGCGTACTTTACAAAAATGCTTGGCTGTACTATAACTAAAATCTCGGTTAGTCACAGCCCTCCAATACTCCAGAATACGCTTCTTAACTGGGAAGGTAGTGGATCCAATATACCATTTGTCACACGGGCAAGGTATTACATATACCACAAAGTCAGTCCCATGTTTGATGTATTTTGGGATCCTCCATTTCTTTCTTACTCTACCTCCCTGACATTGTCACTATGGCTACAGGCCTTGCACTTGTTACATTTATGAAAACCCCCACCCTGGTCTAACCAGTTGGTCTTACGTGGTGTGAGGTGGCTGTTGACTAACAGATCCTTAAGGGATAAATTCTTTTGGTAGGTGACTGATGGTGGGCGGGATCTCGAGTGAGAATGTCCCATCTTTTCTTCAGGATCTGCTTGAGATCTCCCAATTGGGTATTATATCTGGTGATTAATCTTATAGGACTCCCACTGTCTTCTACCCTCGTTTCAGTTTGGGAGTTTGAAAAAGAGCCTCATCACTTTTGATATTATCTGCCTTAGCTACCCCTTTACATAGCGTTTTTGTGGAGTACCCTCTATCTTTGAACCTGCTTAGCATCTCTCTCTTACTTTTTTCGTAGGCAGCTTCAGAGCTACAGTTCCGTTTTGCTCTGAGGAGTTCCCCATAGGGGGTACTCCATCTAAAATTAGCGGATGACAACTGGCCGCATGGAGGATGGAATTTCCTGCCGTCTGTTTTCTGAAAAGAGTGGTAGATAGTTTGCCCCCTTCCACTGTTAGTCTCAGGTCTAGAAAGTCAATGGTATCTTGGCTGTATTGCTTGGTAAAGTTGAGGTTCATGGTGTTATTGTTCAATTTAGTCAAAAATGTTTTGAGATCACACTCACTCCCCTCCCAAACAAAGAAAACATCATCTATATACCTCAGCCATAAGCTGGCTTTTTCTGTACAAAGTTCTATCTCATCTCTCCAGAGCACCGGCTTCTCCCACCAGCCTACCGTAAGGTTGGCATAGCTGAGGGTGAAGCAGGTGCCCATTGAAGTGCCTTGTGTTTGTTTATACCACACATTATTGAACATAAATACATTTTCAGTTAGACAAATCTCGATCATTTGGAGAATCATATGTGTGTGTTAAAGAAGGTGTATACTTCATGATTTTAGAAAGTATTGGCAAGCCCTCA
Source organism: Calotriton arnoldi (assembly GCA_963921515.1). Lineage (NCBI taxonomy): Eukaryota > Metazoa > Chordata > Amphibia > Caudata > Salamandridae > Calotriton > Calotriton arnoldi. The sequence goes on from CAWUFW010009134.1 coordinate 448,518, forward strand.
GACCGTCAGTGTTTCTTATAATGGTATAAAGGGTCTCACATCAAGAAAAACCATCCAGTGCTCCTCCCCCAGTGTGATTTTGGATTTTCTGTAGAAAATCCTTGGTGTCTCGCACATATGAGCTCAGATCTCTTACATATGGAAATAAGAAGTGGTCTACATAGACTGATGTATTTTCCAGCAAGTTGTTTTTGAGGACACAATAGGGTGTCCTGGGGTGTCCACATCGTTCTTATGTACTTTAGGAAGAAGATAAAATGTAGGTGTCACAGGTAAATGTAGGTGTCACAGGTGTCTCGTTCTTGAGGAACTGTCTTTCATCCCAATTGAGAAGCTGGTTGTCAAACCACCCTTTCAGAAGGTCACAATATCTACATTGTAGGTTGCTAAGATACGACTTATCAACCCTCTCATAACAAGTGGTGTTGTTCAACTGTCTGAGTGCTTCCTGTACATATTTAGTTCTGCTCATCAAGACGATAGTACCACCCTTATATATATATAAAAATAACCTGACAGGCATTTTAGGACAGGTGCAGGGGATCTGCCAAAAAATGGCAGTATGTCCATTGGCTGTTGCTGTATGCTGATGATGTGGCTATAATGGACTTAACCCCCATTGTTCTACAATGCCTCCTTACTGCTTTGCTGAAGTTTGCTGAAGTTCACTTTCTAAAAATAAATATATCTAAAAAGCTAAATTTTGACCTTCTGTAAGAAAGGTTCAAGAACAAGGGGAAAGTTTAATTGGTACCTGGGGGAAGATAAATTAGAAAATGGACACTCGTACCTGTATTTGGGAAACATCTTCTCCAGTAACAGGGAGGATGACGATCATGTTAATCTGTGTTCGAGTAGAGCCCACTCCTAGGCAAATGCCCTCAATAGATTACATAAATCATGTGGGAGATGTCTTTTTGGACATGTTTTGTCGGTTTATAAGGTTAAATTTCTTCTTCCCTAAGTTACTCCTGTGAGGTGTTGGATATGGGTTACTGGTGCTCTTTTGAGGCAATAGAAGGACGATTTGTAGTCTGATTACACTGGCATCCCCTATGTTCTTTGCCTGGAATTTGGTTTAACGTCAACTTATAAATTGGTTCTTGTGGTATCTTGCCATTATAATGCCATTGTAATGATGGGACAGAATGTAGAACTTGGAATGAGAATGTAGAATGATGAAGGCCAGTTACCTGCAGGCAGCTGTGGTGGTTGGGACGTTTCTTATATAATGATGCACTTTAATAAATCCTTCAGTTGTGTGCTACGACTGGAAGTCCTACTTCTTCACAGGAAAGGACCCTTTTAACCAGAGAAGAAACCCAATGTTTGTCTGTTTAAAGGGGCTGTTCTACTTTAAACCTGTGTGTCAGTGAGGAAACGTCTCAGCACTTCAATTCTACTTGGATGGTTTACCTCTTGATCTCTAAGGTAATGTGACTCTTGCTTACTTGGGGCCATTTACATTTTGATCTGGAGCGGGGATATTTACATTTTGATTTGGAGCGGCCGTTTTCCTACCCGCCCTCATGCCCCTGCTCGAATGCCATCCGCTGCTGTGGTGGCTGCTGTCTTTTCCTTGCGCTGCAGCTCTGGGCCTTCGTTACAAGCAGAGGGTGTGCTGCAATGCATCCTGCGAGATTTGTCACGTCGCTGAGACAATGCGTGGAGTGGTGCTGTGCGTCTCGTAACCTCTGTGATGAAGACGCCTGCACGTCACCCTGTTGTGGGGGTTGCCAGGACAACGCAGCTAAAGCAAAGAGGAGCCTTCCTGCTCTTAAGCATGTCAGCACACAGCTCTATAAGTACACATCACTTGCTACACGCAGTCTTTGAGGTTACCATAGCAAAGAGCTGTAAGAGGAGCTGTGTCTTTCTCGCTGGTTCACAGCCTCCTGGCACGCTCCCACACCGATGATAAGCACACCTGTTGCTGCATATCTGCAATTTAAATGTTCTTTGTAGTGCAGCGGTGACACGCACACCTTCATTGCGTGTTTGGCAGTGGTGATACGCACACCTTAATTGAGTGTCTCTCTTCATGCTTCGCGCACACCTTCATTGCATGTCTGGCAGCGGTGACACACCTTTATTGCATGTTTGCATGCTTGAAGCAACGGTGATACGCACCCCTTCTATTAAAAACATACTGATGTAAAAGTGACAGAGACGCACACTCTTAAGATTTGAACGTATTGTATGCTTTAAACATTGCATAGTTTTGTGAAATGTTTTTTTTTTTTTCGTTTGGCTTTAAGAGGGCACAATATTATCTTCTTTATTCCTCATTTTATGTGAGCAAGGCATTGTGCTCTCTTACGGTGAGGGATTGACCGCTTTCATTTCAGGTCTAGTTCGGGTGTGGAACTTGCACACCGGCGTTCTTGAATTTGAGTTTTTAGCTTAGTCCTCTGGTACCTCTTTTTCTTTTTATCTGGTAAAGATGCAAAATGTTACGCCACCACCCTTCTTCTTGTCCACTCCTGTTGAATCATCCATTAGGTGGTCTAGGTGGAAGAAGGTCTTCATGCATTATGCACGTGTGTGCGGTGTTTCCTTAAGTGCTGAGAGGAAGACTTCCTTGTTGCTGCACTGCTTGGGGCCAGAAAGCCCGGAGGATTTTGAGTATTTACCTTATTTATATGATGGTGATTCTGATAACCTTAATGAGTTTGAGATATGCTTGGCTAAATTAGATAAGCATTACCTACCTAAAGTAAGTACTATTTTAGAATGTTAACATTTCGTTAGGCGTATCCAAAAGACTCAAGAATCGGTTGGGTCTTGTGTAATAGATTTGCACAACTTGGGTACCACTTGCAAGTTTGAGGCCTTGTTGGAAGAACAAATATCCAACCAGGTTATGTTGGGTTGCAACATTCCCAAATTAGATGAGGTGCTACTAGTTGCCAAGCGTATTGAACACTCTCTTGCCTGCATTGAAGTGTTAAAGAAGGACAATGACTTAGATCGTTCGGAGAAGGTGCAAGGTCAGCTAGGACATCTGCCAAGAAATTAGGTACTTCCTTGAGAAATGACAACAAGAAAGTAATTAAGGTGAGGTGTTTTCGATGTGGAAACAGTGGGAACCTTGCTAACAATTAAACTTATCCTGCTTTTACGACGTGTCGCAATTGTGGCAAGACGGGACACTTTGCCAAACACTGTAAGACCCTCCAGAAAACCAAACATGTAAAAGAAGTGAAGTTTAACGAGGGTAGTGCCTGTGAATATGATTATTTGCACTGTGGTGAGGTGGTGCTTCAAATTGATTTTCATAAAAACAAAGGACCCATTGATATGGTGTTAGTAAATGTTCAACCAGTCCAGATGTTACTTGACTCTAGTGCCAAGATCTCACTGGTTCCGAAAAGATTCTACTTAGAGAAACTTAAAGGGAAAGTGAAGTTATTGATGCCTGACATTAGACCTTTGGCGTATGGAGGTCTGCCAATAAAATTGTCAGGTTATTTTGGGGGTGATCTGGAGTTTAAAGTCCGTTTTACTGCGGGGAAGGTCTAGGTCTCATGTAAGGGAGACAGTATCATAAGTTATGTTATGTTAATTGAATTTGTAAAGCGCACGAATGCCCTAAAGGGCGTCTTGGCACTAGCCGAGTGAGGATGCACGATTTCCAGGACAAATTAGGTGGAGGTAAAGAGCCAGGTTTTAAGTGCTTTCCTGAAGCTAGGAGGTTAGGTTGGGATTTAATGTGCAATTGGAGTGCGTTCCATGCCTTTGTCCTAGAACAAAGCCTCTACCCCCGCCAATTGATAAGTTTGAATGACAGAACAATGGGGAGTTTGGCAGCAGGGGACCTAAGAGAGTGGGCGGGGGTGTACTACTGGAAGTATTTGTTTTTAAAAGTCTGGACCCGTTCTATGTAGTGCTTTGAAGACAGTGCACAAAACTTTAAAGCATTTCCTCTGTTTAACCGGTAGCCAGTGTAACTTGGCTATCAAGTGATATACAGATTGGTGCTTGGGAATATTGCCTAGCAATCTCTGTAGTATCTGCAATTTGTTTATAACTTGGCAGTGGGCTTGAAGATACAGCCCATTGCAATAATCAAGTTTTGAGTCCAGAAAAGTGGTTACTACTGTTTTTTGGAGGGGTCACGGAAGAAAATGCATTTAAAAAAAATCATTTTCAAGGTGAAAAAGGCCGCTGAGGTGACTGCGTTTGCTTGGTAACTGTGAGAAAGTTTGTTATTTAAAAACACCCAGGTTTCTTACGCACCTGTAAGGAGTAGGGAGGGAGCCCAATTCAGGAGGCCACCACCCTGGAGTCCAGAAAGATGGCTGAGCTCCAGGCACCACCACCTCCGTTTTGGGGGCGTTAGTTTAAGACAATTATTCGCCATCCAATTTCCTATTGCTCTCATGCAGGCACAGAATTTTTTCGCTACAGACCTATCCACTGTTACCAAGGAGACAACTATTTGGGTGTCGGCAGCGTAGGACGTGACTTCAAACCCAAAGGATCTAATAAGACATAGATGTTGAACAAGAGTGGGCTGAATGAGGACCCTTGCGGTAGAAACGAATTGATGAGCTTTCAGGATGACCTGGTCACCCCAATCTCGCTCAAACGAGCCATCAGTCGCACATGGTTGACTGCATGGAAGGCTGCCGATAGGTCGAGTAAAATCTGTGCAGCTCGGCTACCCCAATCTAAGGACTGCCTGATCTCATCTGTGGCCTTAATAAGCGCAGATTCCGTGCTATGTCCGGCTCTAAAGCCGAATTGAGAGGTGTCTAAAAGATTGTTCTGAGAAATATACTCGCAGAGTTGAAAATTTACGACTTTTTCAAATATTTTGGCTGGGAGTGGAATGCAAGAAATAGGCCGATAGCTATTGGGGTCATCTGAGTTGAGTGAGGGTTTCTTAATCAGAGGTAGAACAATAACTTTCTTCCAAATGGAAGGGAAAGAACACGAGGCACACAGTAAATTAAATAAGTACACCAACTTCAGTCCGATAACATCGGCTGCCAGAATCACTGTTCTTGGTGGACAGGAATCCTCCACTGTACCTGACTTAGTGGCTTTCAGAACTACTTCACGTTGAGTAAGGGGTGGAAAGGAATCAAAACCTTAATTCGTATTCGCTGATATTGTGAGAATCGTATCTGAACGTACAGAATTCAAGGATAACAAGAAGGTATTAAAAGCATCCTCTACTTTGTGGTGAAAAACTTCAGCCACTGAATTGCAAAACTTCTGGTTGCGGACAGTGGGGCTTGGGTAAGTTTTTTTGCCCTTCCAAAAAGTTCCTTCGAGGAATTCGCTGCAATCTCAATCTTAGGGGTAAAGAATAGTGTTTTTGCTTTACGAATCATAGTTTTATATTTGGAAAGGCAGCTGTTGTATCTAGCCTTTTCAACATCATTATAGGCCAAACGCCAGGTCCTTTCTTACCTTCTGCACACCTGTTTCATGGATCTAAGTTCAGCTGAGAACCAGGGGGCAGTGGCTAGGTGTCTTTTAGTTATGACCTTTTTTTCAGGTACTAAAACCTGAGTAGCGTACTCAATCCACTGTGTGAAGTTTTTAGCTGTCATCTCTGTTGGTCTACATATGCGGGGACTGTGTTAACAAGGAGTTGGGTGAAATCATTAGCCTGAAGCTTGTGCCAGGCTCGAGAAGTGGTCCAGACAGGCGGTGCAAGGATAGGAGGAACCGAGTATGGGCATGAGATACTAAAAAAATCGCCCTGTGATCCGTCCAAGGGAGTATCAAAGTATTTGCAACATCTAGGCAGGAGTTGTTCGTAAAAATCCCATCAACGGTGTGGCCTACTTTATGTGTAGGACTGATCATTTCTGGGTCAGACCAAAAGAGGTCATGGATTGAAGCAAGGCTGAGGTGTCTGAATCCTCAATGGCCTCGAGATGAAAGTTAAAATCCCCAAGTACTGTGAAATTTGTCCGACAGAGTTCGCTTTCAATTAGGGAACCAATGCTCTGCGAGAAGGCGGAACGAGGTCCTGGAGGGCGATAAATAAGCTTACTTCTGAAAGCGTGATTCGCTGAGAGTTCAATCGTGAAGGAAACCGCTTCGCATAGCGGCGAGTCAATGGGACTGCATATTCATATTTAAAAAAGATGGCAATTGCTCCTCCACATTGGCCAGTTCGGTCAAATCGGAAGGATAAATACTCAGGTGGAGTGAATTCGAAAAAGTCTGGGCTAGAAGCTCGGTACGCCCATGTTTTAGTAACGAAAATCAACCTGGGTTTATATGTCTCGCAGAAAAAAGAGAAGTCTGCTCCATGTATTATAAGAGATCTAGCATTGATAAGCGTGCCTGAAACTTGTGAGCTGATGGACCGAGTGAGCTTGTTAGTTACAGTCATACTACTCAAGGCTAGTGGAACTAATGTGGGTATGTCAAGCCTATGACCGCAATTTGAGCAGCCTGGATGTGGCTCCGGCCAAGTTACAACGGAGAGTTGTTCGAATTGAACTTACCATTGAGAACTGTTCGGGCTTCTTGTGAAAAGCAAGGAGTCACCTCTGGCTTGGACCAGGCAGCCTGGCTTGCGCTGTGCACGGTCCATGCATGTCCAGGCACAGACTGGCTTGCCTTAGGGATGCTTTCGGCATGCCAGCGGTGCACCCGCTGCGTACGTCCACTGCGCGGATGTGCAAGGCTCCTGTGTAAATAGGCCACCGTTGCCAGGGCCATAGGCGTGTCCTGGTCGCGCGAGGTCTGTAGAAACAGGTGGGTACCAGAAAATTCAAACAAGTGTCCAGCAACCCTGGAATCCTGTCCCAGGATCATCTGGGACCGGGGCCCTACTTGTAACTCAAGACAAACTAACAGAAAAGTGAGAACATTAAAAGCATAAAATTATTAAAACGAGAATGTCTCCTGATTCAAGATGGCCCCCACAGGTGGAGCAGGGAGCCAGGCACCTCCCAAGTTGAGTCTACCAAGGCGAGTTTGAGGGTATGCTAGATCCGAGTGGTAAATTCAACATTATATTGAAAGAGCTGACTTCCAGTGGGAAAATGAAGCAGAGTGTTAAGTCTGATGTGGAAGTTATCTCGGTGGGAAAATGTAACAACGATTACATGAATGTGTGTTTGCGTAAAGCGTTTGAAGGTGTCTTTAGTGACAAATTGTGTTCCCTTAGTGACTACACTCTCAAGAGTGTGCTCAAGGATGGGACTGTGCCAGTATCCTGCAAAATGATGGGGGGGCCTCTTGCTCTGAGTGACTGCATGCTCTCTGAGCTAAATAAGTTAAATGAGTGAGGGGATTATTGCTGAGTTGAAGGCGACTGAGTGGCTTGCACCAGTTGTTCTCACATGCAAGGCCTCAGATGAAATAAAACTTTGTGTGGACCTAAGAGGTCTTGATAAAAATGTGGTGGTGGATAGCTACCCGCTCTCCAACATTGCTGAGATTCTTGATGGGGCTGTAGTTTTTTCAACCCTAGACCTCAAGGCAGCATACGATCAGATTAAGCTAGATGATGCCTCTATGAATCTGACCTCTTTCATTACTCCCTTCGGGCTGTTCAAGTTCAAGAGCTTACCCTTTGGGTTAAATTTGGCTGCCTCCGTTTTTCGAGAGGGCCATGAAAGACGTCTTGGGTGGGGTATCAGGTGTTAAGGTCTACCAATATGACGTTTGAGTGTTTGTCTCCTCTCAAGAGGAGCATGACAACAGAGTCAGCTAGGTTTCGGCAAGGTTTAGAGAGAGGGGCCTTACTTTGAGGGAGAATAAGTGCAAGTTTAATCTCTCAGAGATTGAGTATTTGGGTCAAAACCTACCATGGAGGGCATCAAACCCAAGGATCATTTAATGAGGACTATCGATGATCTTCCTACTCTGAATTGAAGGGATGACTTGGTCACTTTCTTGGATATGGCAGAGTATTATAACAAGTTTGTGCCAAGGTTTGCCAGCCACACTCACACCATGACGACACTTTTAAATAAAGGAGTCAGGTTTTCTTGGTTTTCCTCGTTGCAATTCTGAGTTTCAAGACATTAAAAAGGTGCTTTGCAATGTACTCTCTTTACAAAGGTTCGACACAGGGAGGCAATCTATCCTTGCCATGGATGCAAGTGCCAAAGGGTTAGGTGCAGTCTTGAAACAAGTCAATGAAGTAAGAGAGGAAACTAGAATGTTTTTGTCCAGGGTGTTAGTGGGGCCTGTAAACCACTACTCTGAGATTGAGAAAGAAGCCTTGTGTATATATTGGGCTATTTGGAAACTTAAGAAGTTCCTCTGCGGTGGATCTTCGTGGTCAGGTCAGACCATGAACCCCTCAAGGATGTGCTCTCTAAAAAGAGTTTGGATGCCATTTCCTCGCGCATCTGTAAGTGGGTGGTTGTGGTACAGGACTACGACTTCAGAGTGGAGTATATCCCTGGAATTGAGAACAAGGTGGCTGACTGCTTGTCTTGTCTTGTTTCAGCTCAGACTGAGAGTGATAGTAATTCAATGGAGGACCTCTGGGACTTGGAGGATTTTAGTGTGTGCAAAATCACTGAGTGGGTGATTGGTGAAGACGTTTGGAAAGACTTGTTAGCGAAGGATGTGGTGTTGCAAGGAGTCATTAAGCAGAATTTGAGTGGTTGGCATCACAAGAATGATGTGTGTGAGGAAGTCAAGAAATACTGGAACGTTTGTGATGAGCTTTCTGTCAAGGGTGACCTCTTCTGAAGGGGCACTAAATTGATACCTCTTGAGCAGGTTTGAGATAAAATAATCCAGTTTGGTCACCAGGGGCACCAGGGGATTTCCAAAACAAAAGGGAGAATCAGGCTACGCTTCTGGTGGCCTGGGATTGATATGCAGGTAGAGAGAGCAGTGTGGGATTGTTTGAAATGGGTCTCTAGTGCCAAGGTTTGTAAGACCAGGGTTCAACCTATGGCCATGAGGGAGAAGCCCATGAGAGTCTGGCAAGAAGTGGCTCTAGGTATTTTAGGACCTGTGACCAGCAAACCCAGTCATTATTATGTCCTAGTCTTTATTGACATTTATTTAAGGTGGCCAGAGATTTGCATCACACAAAGTATTGAGACATGAAAAGTCATTGAATTTCTTGGTGACTTGTTTTGTAGGGAAGGTTTGCCTAAATGCATCTTAACCGACAATGGGGTGCAATTTGTTTCCAAAGAAATGGAAGTCTTTTTTGTCAGAGCGCGGTATGAATCATAAAAGGTATTCTCACTACCATCCAGAGACCAATGGAATGGTGGAGAGGTTTAATAGGATTTTGAAGGAGTCTATACAGATAGCAGTCTCAGAACAGGGACTGGAAGTCAGAGATTGTAGAAAGGGTGAACCTGTACAAGCTTACTCCCTATTCAATCACAAGCAAGATGCCTTTCGAATTGTTCAGGGGTCGCAAGCCTATCACCATGATGTGTCCCGGGTGGGTGAAGTGCAAAGATGTGGGCAAACGTCTGACCTCAGACAAATGGATGGTAGCTCAAGATGAGAAAATCGTAAAAAGGAAACTCAATTTTGATGTAAGACATGCAGTTTTGCCCACAAAAGTGAAGGAGGGAGATATGGTGAGAGTGAGGCATTCCCAGAGAGTGGGTTCTTCTAAATTTTCTGAGGCTCTAAAAGTGGTAAAATAATTTTGCAAACAATTAAATTAAGGGATAATAGAATTTGGAATTTGGGTAGAGTGTTGGTTGTGCCGTCAGGTGCAAAGAATCTTGGTGGTACTGGGAGTGAGGAACTTATTTCCTCCGAGCAGAGAAGTGGGCGAGCGGAGGTTTGTCCCAAACATTTGAAGGACTTTGTTCAAAGATTCTCACCCTAGTAGGGAAATTGTCCCAAACATTTGAAGGATCTTTGTTCAAAGCTTCTCATCCTAGTTCTTTATATACTTTTAAATTCCTTTGCAAGTTTTTTTATGTTCTTTTGTTTCACCTTATGCTGCATTACCATAGTAGCTCATGGTGTATTGTAGGACTATATTTTATGTTTATGTATGCTCTAATGTTATGTTAGGATCTGTTAGAGCTTATTGCATTATATTGGAGGGAAGGTGTGCGGTATCTTGCCATTATATTGCCACTGTAATGATGGGACAGAATGTAGAACTTGAAATGAGAATGTGAAGATGTAGTGGAAGGATGGAGGCCAGTTGTCTGCAGGCAGCTGCGGGGGTTGGGACACTTCTTACACACTGATGTACTTTAATAAATCCTTCTGTTCTGCGCTATGACTGGGAGTCATGCACAGTTCTGGCTGATGGGGAAATTTGCTCTTGGGCGAAGAAGCAGGCACACTTCATGCAGTTCTTAAGTGTGAAATATTTGTCCTTCAAAAAGAAAAGAGTGCCTTCTTTAGATCTTTTGAGTTGGCCAAAGAAACCTTTAAGTTAGACTTGAATATAGGCTCTTGTTTGCCTAAATCTCTTTTAAAGAGTCATAAAAAAAATGCCTCATAAGATAAGTCAGGACAGAAATATTGCCTTGTGTCAATTAAATGTGCGAAATCTGGTGGTACAAGAGAGCAATCTTGGGAACAAATCTCAACCATATTTAACCTGGAATCTCTCTCATGGGATCCAAAGATTGATCCTTATGATGAGAATGGATCTGCACCCCTATTTGTTATTGCTGGTGTTTGGGATAAAGTGCCAAAGAAGGAGAGACTCTGCAAATTATGTCAGTTACATGTTCAAGATTTTAACCATGTAATATTCGCATGTCCTGCATTGCACAATGCACGTCACCACTTTCTAAGGCGACTGTTTCTTAAAGATAATACGCCAAACGCCGTATTATGAAGACGGCGGTCAGAGGGAAACCCGCGGGGGGATTCCACTGCTCTTCTGACGGGCTCACAGAGCCCATCGGAAGAGGAGCGGAATTGTAATCCCTTGAATGACGGCGGGGCCAGCCTCGGCTCTGCTGTCAGGATTACGATGTTGGTTTCCAACCACCTTTCCATATCGCCCTTTCTGGCATGAAATGGCTAACGGAAAGTGACTTTGGGGGCACCTAGCAGGGCCCCCATCCCCCCTGGCCCTCCGCTATGGGGCCTAAACATCCCTGCACCGTGTGGCAGGTACCGCAATACCACTTTTATGTAGACACCAAAATCTACCATTTAAAATGCCATAGGTTCTTTCTATGATTCCTCATGTTTGCTTATTTGCTGCATTGTAGCAATGCTTCCTTTGTGTTCCTGGATATGATATCGGTATGGTGTGAGGACACATGGCTGAATGGCATAAGTATTGCAACCTTTAAACATTCAGATGTCCATGTAGGCCATTGGTTTCTGACAAGTACTCCTAATGGCACGGTGAAAATAATATGTATAGAAGCGTGGTTGGGTGAAAACTACATGGAATGGATATGACGCTGGGGTCAAGTGGAAAATGTATGACCATCATGCGGCCCAGGAGGGTGCTAATTGGGGTTATGTGATTGCACTGTACTTAATGTTGGTTTGGAGTTTACCTTTCAGTCTTGTGTTGTTTCTATGTCTGTGGGATGCAAGCTTTCATAGGAGGAAAGTGGTACAAATGTGTGTACATAGACTGTGGCAATGTATTGTGCTTATTACAAAATGCTGTACAAATCGATACCTAATAAAAAGATTACACAAAAAAACCATTCGGATGTCGGTATGAATGATGTGTACAAAGCTGTTGGTGAATGACATAGCACCTTTGACGATGACACGAATGTAGCAAACACCCATCCCCCATGTATACCCTTGCAAGACTATTACAAAGTCAATAAAGACGAAAAATAAAAGAGTTGTTTTAATAGTAACAGGGTCTGTATTCTGCATTGTACACCATCTGGATGTTCCGTGATTGCTGTTTCTTCCTATTCTTACATAGATGTCTATGGCAGAGGGGTAAATACCATATAAACATACTAGTATGTTACTAAAACATGCAATTTGTTACAAATTCAATTTTGTTATCTATATATCACCTGGGATATTTGGAAAAGTGATATGTATATTGACCTGGTTAGCATTGCAGTCAGGACATGTCTGAAACTATTTATAAGAGCAGTCTGAGATATGACTCCTGCTACTGCTGTAGCACCTTGATAACTTCCTGTTGCTCGGAGATGTAAGGAGCACAAACCCTCAATATGTACAGGGATAGCTTCTCTGCATTCAGTTTGCATCACTATCATATGCTGCAGCTCATCAATTAAATCTAGTATCTCAGCCTTGTTCCACCTGTATCTGGCATAAACCCCCTCATCTGTCTGATCAAGTAGTGTGACTTTCTGTCTGAAAATCGTCTACAGTCTACGCCGTATCCAGTGTAGAGGCTCAGTGCAAGCCACCTACCACCATCGCATAGAGTGCAGCCATTGTCAATATTTATGCTGGAGTTTAGGTGTGCTTTTATACCTCCATCCTGATTACCACCTGCCAGGGGTGCTCCTCCTTTAAGGCGGACGAGCGTACCCCCCCTAACTAAATTGCCCCCAGAGATGGAAAAATAAAATGGTAATTAAGTTCATTTATTACCATTTTATTTTTCAAAACTCCGTCCCGAGCCGAGTGTCAGAACGGGGGGGCGGGGCTTTCTGATTTCTGCTGCTGCCATTCAGCAAGCAGCAGAAAACAGTGATGAACAGGGCACATTAAGTTTAAAGTGTGCATGTCTCTTTGGCCGGCTGTCCTGCGACGGCCAGCCATACATGCGCATTTTCAACCTCACTAACGCAGCTGTCTGAGACAGCTTTGCTAGAGACAGCATAGGGCTCCAGTGTCATCGGGAGCGCTGAAGGAGGCCACTCCCTCCAATCCTGGTGCTTCTTTCATGCTGCATGAGAGCAGCGCCAGGATTGGTTACTGCAGTTTCCTGGGTACCGCATTGGAGCCTGGAGAAGACCAGAGCGAGGAGGATGTCATGCCAGGAAGGTAAGTGTAATTATTTTTTTTACCTATTTATTTTCTTCTATTTTTGTCCCACCTGCCTCACCACCCTCCGTACATGCCAGCCGCCACTGCCACCTGCTTCCATTTTATGTTAACTTGCACATGCAATTTGGTGGTTTTCTGGTTTTTCGCAATTTGTGACTCTTTTGTACATTTAAATTGTGAATTTCTATTAGTGATTCACATTTTGGGAATTGCAAAAAAAGTGAAATGTTTGAGATTTCCTATTTACTGGCCTCGATGTGCATACTCAACAAATCCATATTTTCAGCCCTTTCGTACATCAGCAGGGCCCCTTTTGGAGGTCACCCACTGGTTTGCGACCAATTCACGAATTGCTATTTTTTGTACATTGGACCCATAAAGTTGTTGAAGGGTTCCGATTGGAATGAAGTAATTACCTACCTACAGGTGGGACTATTCCCGTACACTGTGAGGCTTATGCTGCTCAAAAGTCTACACAAGGTGTATTGTGACTGAACTACGCTAAGTTCAATGGAGCTAATGTCCGACCTTGCCTGTGTTTGTTGTAAGCAGGAGGGGGACAACCATTCATGCTCTCAGCATCTAGGTATAAGTGGCTTTCGTGAGGTGGCTTTTAACCAACCTGTCAGGTGTCTTGGAAACAAATATAGTGCTTGGAAAGAAATATAGCATGGCCACACTGGGGGAACCTGAAATTATCGATGTTTAAGCTGACCCTTTCCTACCTGAGATTCATATTTGCTCATAGAGGTGGACTGTGGGAATCACAAGCAACTAGGTTGAAAATTGACAATAGGGGATGAACTGGGGCACGTCTTCCAAGTGGGCAATTTACAAAAACTGTGGCGGTCCCAAACCGTTTTGCAAAATATGGAAATTGTGGGAGGATCATTCTGCTTATGGATGACTCACAGAACGCATTCTAGGTACTGTCTGACTCTTTTTTCCGTTACTCCCACCTTCATCCTTGCTCACTGGGCAGTCTTTGTTTTGGGTCCTATCACTTGACAATTTCTGTGGGCTATGTGTTCTCCCCGTTTCCATCATACCACTAATCAAAAAGTCTATGAGCCGGATCACAAAACATTTTTGACTGGTGCTAGTTCATGTACTCAGTGGTAAGTTAAATGAGTGCTTGGTGCAAACACCTTTTACGAAAGCAAGATTCTGGAGATGGTAAAGTGTTGCAGAAATGTTAATGTATATTTGTCAGGTGGCATTTCATTTTGTTGAACTAGTGATGTGTTCTGTTGTGTTTTGTACTGCATTATTGCTGTGTGATGTTGGTTGTACTGTGGTTGTTATGTGGCATTCAGTTTTGAGTTTCTGTGTTGTGCCCTGTTGTGGATTGCTTTTATATTGCTGTGTATGTTAGTGTGTTATGTTCTGTTTTTACCATAGGTTTAAATCTGTTTTAGAGATTTTAACAAAGAAAACCAACAGTAGAAATCAAAGTTTATATACATAAACGGGAGAGAAGGGAAGGGGGGCAAGAAAGGAGGTGGAGTATGGAAGAGGGTTCGGAAGGTAATAGGTAAGACACATTCAACATGCCTCAAGAACGATGGGAACAAAACAGTTGGGTACACATGGGTAGCCTTTCATTCAAGGAGGAGCCGTAGTGTCACCAGTTCGGCTGTGGTCCGCCTGTGAGAGGTAAAGGACTCGTAAGTACATGGAAGTGTATACACAGCCCCCAGGGTTTGTCAAAGAGGGGTAGCTTACATGTGGACACTGCAGCCAGCTTCTCCATACCAAGAGACCCCATAGTTTATGCCACCAGTCTAATCTTGTCGGTACAGCATCTGTACCCCATTTAGCCAGTATAACTTGATCTCAAATCTGGGGAACCGGGTTTGAGTCTCGGCAATGATGCTCAATATCCTGTGATTCTGGGCAAATCACTTAATCTCCCTGTACCTAACAAAAAAATGAATGTGTCCTTGTGTAACCCAACTGGAGGTCATGTAAAGCGCTCTCATACCTTCGGGTCAAGTTTGCGCTATATAAAACTCCAAAAATTAAAACTTGTTTGGCTGCGCAAAGTGCAAGGGTGATGGCTCCGCCCCTAGCCGAGCGCAATGGGTAGGTTAGTGCATTAGGAAGTCCCAATACTATGTACCTAGGAAAGCGGGGTATGTCTGTTTCATACATCTTATTGATGTCCGCCAATACTTCTCACCAAAAGGGCTGTATCTTGGGGCAGTGCCAGAGAATATGAGTTAGTGTCCCAGATTGACCACGTCTCCAACAATTGTCCCTCCCTCCCGGTTTCCACTTAGCCAATAGTGCAGGTATGTAATACAAGTAGTGAACAACCTTCAACAACATCTCTTTACCGCTGGCACCACTCGCAGTTGTGATCGCTCAGTGTAAAATAACCGCCTATTCTTTTGAAGTGAAGGGGCGTCCTACCGCGGATTTGCAGAAGATTTAGTTGTGTATGACGGTGAGTTGAGAAAGGCATAAAGGTCTAATAGTAGGTGCTAGTCGATAACACTAGTGAGAAGCCATTTCCCAAATGGAATGACTGGGCAACTAGCATGTGATTTTTTTGTGCGGTTGCATGACCCAATGTCTAATGTCGAGATATTGCTAGTGTGCACCAGAAGGAACGTCATATTCTGATTGAACTTGTACAAAGTCAAGGATG
Organism: Calotriton arnoldi; assembly: GCA_963921515.1. Taxonomy (NCBI): domain Eukaryota; kingdom Metazoa; phylum Chordata; class Amphibia; order Caudata; family Salamandridae; genus Calotriton; species Calotriton arnoldi. The sequence continues at coordinate 464,059 of CAWUFW010009134.1, forward strand.
CCATCTTGGTCGAAAAGATCCCCCACTCTTTTACAGCTGGCAGTTTGTCATTGCAAGAATGATGTACCCTGCATGGCAGGCAGGGAGTCTGGATTCCCATTAATTGGTGTCTGTGGTGAAATTTGGGAAGCGAGTTTCTTCGGGAGCTGTACCTTGTCCCAAGTGTCCACTGTCACCTGAACCACTGGAGAGGTGTATATCCCCACTGGTCTATGCGCCTTGGGGAGCCAGGTTATCTTCCAGATATGGATCCCAGCTATCGCCTGATCTATAAAGCACCAGTGTTTCTCAGTCTGGGGTCTAGACCACTCCACTGTGTATCTAAGTTGTGCTGCCTGGTAGTAGTGCTCAAGGTGGGGGATTCCCAAGCCACCCTCCTTCATGGGCCAGTAGACCTGCTTCCTCGCCATATGAACTTTTTTGCCCTCCCAAATACAATTTTCAATCAAATATTTTAATTTCTCCAGAACATGTGGGGGGGAGGGGGTTGAAGCTGTAGTGTCTGCAACACATATAATATTTTAGGCACAAGGGTCATTTTCACCGCTGCAAGTCTTCCCAGCCAGGAGACAGAACCACCCTTCCAGGATTGCAGATCTGTTTGGGCAGTGGATAGTTGTGCTTTACTGTGCTTTCTAACAATAAGGTAGATTTGTGGACCCAGGTATGAGACTCCCTGAGTGGCCCACATGAAGGGAAATTGGTGTTCAAGAGTAAGGCGGTCTGCCTTTGGGATGGTGATACCCAATACCTGCGTCATTTGAAAATTGACCTTAAAGCCTGACACCCTCCCAAAGATCTCCAACTCTAACATCAAATGCGGAAGGGATACCTGGGGTTGAGTGATTGCAATCATGATGTCGTCTGCATACATAGCCAATTTATGTTCCCTGCCTCCCATGGTAATGCCCACTATCTATTGATTACTCCGTATCCTCTCAGCCAGTGGTTCCATATATAGGGCAAAGAGGAGAAGGGACAGCCATGCCTGGTGCCGCGGGTGATAATAAAGGGTCACGATAATATTCAATTTCCCCAAACCTGCACCCTGGGGTTTGCATAACTACACCATACCCATTTCTGAAAGTGGGGGCCAAATCCAAATTTGCTCAGTACCAACCGGAGATATGGCCAATGTACCCGGTTGTATGCTTTCTCTGCATCAACTGAGATTAATAGTGCTGATGTGTGAGAGCCATTAACCTTTTCTATGAGGTGGCAGAGGTGTTTCTTATTGTCACTACAGCCTCTCTCAGGGATATAGCCCAATTGGTCTCGATCGACCAAGCCCTGCATGTAATGGGCCAGGCATGTCGCCAACACACTGGTGAATATTTTGGCATCTACATTTAAGAGGGAAATGGGGCAGTAAGATGTACATGACACTGGGTCCTTCCCTGGTTTGGGGATCACTGTGATAATGGCGTCTCTCATGGTGTCTGTGAGTGTTCCTGATGTGCTAAAGGAGTTGTAGAGATAGGCCAGTTTGGGAGCCAGTGTGGGGGCGAAGGCCTTGTAGAAATCAGTCCTGTCCAGGCGCCTTACTCAGCTGCAACCCGACATTGCTGTAAGCACTTCATCAATCTGAATATCCCTGTCCATATGTGAAGCCTCAGTGTTGGGAATATGTCCCTTGGGTAGTTTCCCAAGGTATTGAGTCACCTCCTCCAAGTCTAGCGTCTCTGCTGTATATAGTGTGGCATAAAAGCGTTCAGATTCTTGTGCTATTTTTGAGTCTAGGTATAGTCTGTCGCCCTTCAGCCCTTTGATTTCAGGCATCCTTTATCTAAGAGCTTGAGCTCGTTCTTAGTGGGCTAACAGACGTCCTGCCTTATTCCCCCCGTATAAAATTTCTGTTTGATGCGTAATAGTGCATATTCTACTCTATCTACACCCAGAGCCCTAAGCTCTTTGCGCGTCAACGTGAGTTGGCATCGTACCTTATGTGAGCCTGATCGTTTATGCTCCTCTTCAAGGTCCGTCACTCTGCTTTCCAGTTGGAGCCTTGTATCTTTCCTATCTCTATTTGGTATAGCTGAGATATCTATAAAAGTGCCCCACATTACCGCTTTCAAAGTGTCCCAGAGGATGGCAATAGATGTATCTGGAGTATCATTGAGTTCTAGAAATGGCGTATTGCTGTGGTGACTTCGGTGATAGTCAAGTCGTATTGCAGTAGTTTAGGGTTAAGGCGCCAAATGCTGTTGTGCAGGGTTGTGGTTGTAGTGCGTATGGTGATGAAAATGGGTGAATGATCAGAGAGGACAGCATGCCCTATCCTCACGTCAGTGACTGCTGCAGTCAGTCGTGGAGACGCGAGGAAGAGATCTATTCTGACATATGTGTGATGAACAGCTGAGTAGAATGTATATGTTCGTTCCGTGGGATGGTTCTTACACCATACATCCGCTAGATCCATATCTCTGAGCCATTGAAGTCCAGCTGCTGTAAACGGCCCAGTTTGTCCCATTCTCTGAGCTGACTTGTCTATGAGGGTGTCTGGCACCAAATTAAAGGCTACACCCAGCAATATATCAGTGTCAGGGGATGTCATCACCTGACCCATAGCATCTAAAAGGAAGGGTTCCTGATGAGTGTTGGGGGCATACACCGTGGCTACTGCAAATATATAGGTCTGCATGGTGAAACGAAGGGAGAGCAATCTACCTGTTATCTCAACTTGTGTTTGGAATACCCCGCCTGGGGAATGTGTGGCCAGAAGAATTGCAATGCCAGCTCGTTTCTGTGGGCCTGAGGAAAATAATTGGCAGTCAAACCACTCTGTAGGAGGTGGGTTTCCTGAATAAGGCAGATATCGCATTTAGAATCCCTGAGCATGGAAAGGAGGGCCAAGCGCTTCACAGGGCCATTAAGGCCTCGAACATTGAGGCTAAGTATTTTAATCATGGTGTGAGATGTTTGTCATACCCGGCCTCCTAATGGTAAGGACCAGATCTAGATTTGCTGGTGACATCAATCCCTCTACCGGAGTAAACCAGCTGCATCGAGCACAGGAAAGATAGTGGCGAGTGTGGTGTTGTGGGGAGGAATGGGGGAAAAGAAGTAAAACAACAGAGCAACAACGCTCTCTCTCCAGGGACCTAACTTGACCAATCAATGGCGGTCCGTGTCCATGGCGAGCGGGCATATTGACAGCCAAGCATGGTAGCTAGGGGAGCTCTGCCACATGATGCATAGACAGTGTCATTATTGTGGCGATGCCACCAGGACATGCAGAATGGTGGAACAGCTTCCGTGAGGTTAATCATTTTCAGGCTTGTGTAGACTCACTTTTCATTGAAGTCATCGTAGTAGCGCTGACCGTTCTTGTTGGCTTTTGGACTCAGTGGATTTAGCTGTGAACTTTTTTGCTGCTCGAGCATGTCGTTGTGGTTTAGCTGTGCACTTATCCTCCTCCGAGGGGTTATCAAAGCCCAGGAGTGCGCCTCCTTGATGGTGCAGACTGCAAGAGTCTCCTTGTTCCATGCAAAGAGGAGCCGAAAGGAGTGACCCCATGTGTATTGAATCCCTTTTTCTCTCAGAAACATTGTGGCCGGTCGTAGGGCGCTGCGTCCTTGGAGCGTAATGGTAGGCAGGTCTTGAAAAATCCCAATATTTGCACACTCAAATACAATCTTAGTCTTGTCTTGTCCAGCCACCATGATAATATCTTTCTGTTTCTAGGAGTGGAGGCATGAAAGGATATCCTGGGGCATTTGGAGTCCTCTTGTGGCCGCCTGCCCTGTGGGGATGGTCTAGAACAATGTCCTCGTCCCCCAGTTCCGGTGCTACATAGTAGAAAAGTTTCACCACTTAGGCCTCCAATTTCCCAGAGTCTTCCTGTAATGGGGCACCCTTAATGTGGATGCTGGAGCAGCATGACCTATTTTCAAGATCTTTCGGAGAGTAGTAGAGAGCCTTGTTTTTGTCCTGTAACTCCAACAATTCTCGTCTACGTTCATTGAGTTCGTCCTCCCGGCGGTCACCTGTCTACTCCAGTGTATCCAGCCTGTGCCCCATTTACACATTTCATTCTTAAGGCCCTTAATCTCTGCTGCAATCTCTTTTTTAAGGGCCGCAATGTCCTCTCTCAAGGCCCCAAATAGACATTTTAAGAAGGTGCGGGTCACTGGTTCTTCAGCCCCTAGCGGTTCAGTCTCAGATGTATGCATTTGAGAGGTGGCTTTGAGTGGTGCGTAAGGGTGCTGGTCAAGTTTTTTGGTGAGCTGTTTACTTAACATGTCCTTCAATGTTGTTTCTTTTTTGGAGTGGTGCACCGCCATGATGTAGGGCCAGACTGAGCCATCTCAAGGGAAGTAGGCCACCATGTTATTGCGTGGCACCGCAAATGATCTTGTAGGTCAGTCTTGAATTGCGGCACAGATCCAGCTCCTCAAATTCCCCCAATCAATGATGTGCCAGGTAATGGAATGCCCTTGCAGGGTCCCTATCGATCCACCGCCGCTAGAAGTGCCTGCACAGCTTTCGTCGTCGGGGGTCCCGGAGCGAAATAGTCAATGTGTCCTTCACCTCTGGGGGACGAGTGGGAGTCCTCAGATCCCCCAGCCAATCCGTTTGCATTGGAGGTGTTAAGGCGCTCACTTCACTCTTCCATATAGGCCTCACTACGCCTCACTCTATAGTGCCCAGGCTCACAGGAGGGTCCAAGGCTGGGTCACTGCTGGCACATCTCAGATCGGAGCGCCTGCGTCGCAGTTGGCCACGATCATCCTTCTGTGTGAGCAACATTGTAACGCACTCCTGTGGCACTGAGTTTCACCAGTCCCCATCGCACCAGCACAGGGAGGAAGCTGCAGTGTCTCTGGTACGGCACCGAAATGCACTGGTCGTGCCTCGTCATATGGTGGCAGACGCATTCTCAGGGGCACGCTCTTCCCCTCCTCCACTAAACGCTGCCGCCTGGGTCCCGACCCTGCAGATCACCTCTCCCAGCCGGTGCGCAGGGTCTGAAGTGGGACTCCCCACATCGCTGCAGCAGCTCCGTCTCAATTTGCATGGTGGTCGCCATTTTTCATCTTCAGCGTCCAGCCCCTCGCAGCCGCCGAATTCTCCTGCTCCGGAATTGAGACACCTCGAGTTCCAGAAGGCGACTCCGCCACCTCCCAGCAGCACGTCCGAGGAATGTGGGCTATTTGATTACCCCGGCGACTCCGCCAATACAAATTTCCTCCATGCATGCTCTGTGGCAGTGCTGCTACACGGGCGCCATCTTGGCCATGCCCCTCCCTGTTTTCACTTTAGATATATCAAGAAATGCTACTACATTTCCAGCCAAAAGCAGCATACGCTCTTAAAGTCCTGGCAACAAGCAATCATTTACCAACATCTAAGGTGGTAAAATAGTACTGCCGCAGTTCTTTAATAATTTAACACACCAACCAGTCAAAAACGGTGGCACAGACCATGCCTTAAATTAGCACTTACAGTGCTCACTTTTTGTGATACAGCCTTATGTTTTATTTTAGTTATTTATATTTTGCTTGTTGCGCTTGTTATGTTTCCTTATAACATTTGTTAAAAAATGAATTTTCAGACCAAAGTGAAATAATTTTCCAAGCAAATAAGCAGAGTGCAGTCAAACCGACTTTAATATTATTCAGAAACATCGCACAATTCTCTAGTAACAACATTCTTTTAAATGCCGAAATGTTTCTCGGAGCATGCAGACAATTGCGTGCAGTTTTGTTAAATGGGCGCTGATTATTTAAAGTGTATGATTAGATGTGTAGGTTCCTATTTCCGAATAAACGGGTTAATTTTATTTATTTCAGTCACGATCAATTAACAGATTTAATGAAACTATTGACATGTAGATCATGGTTTACGTTTTTAATGTACATATTTTATTTCTGATGCGGAATACCTGCTCTTGGCTAGATTATGCTTTGACTTTGCATATTTATCTCTTTGAAAACACATTAAACGTGCCACTTCATTTTAATTAGCTACTTGATTTGAATTAATTTAGCCCAATGTATGTACATGGGTGTTTCTTCTTAGCAGACAGTGTTGGTGATGATCTATTGAAGCATGTGATTAACAGGGTGAGGATTCTCCAGCTTTGGTACTGTCTGCGTTGGGGTTTTTGTAAGGTCTATTCCAATCAGCTGTGTGGTTATCTGCTTCCTCTCATCGAAAGGTGTAGGAAATGCTTTCAGTGGTGTGCAGGTACAGTGTTTTTGTTCTCGTGACTTGGTGTTTGCTGTGCACTTGTCTTCAATTTCTATTTTAGGTCATCAGTGTATCCAATGCCCCTGGTGACTGTGTGTATAAGATAATTAGCAGTGATGGGACTTCACTAGAGTAGGGGATACAGATCATTCTGCAAGAAGAGTGTGTCATAGAGGTGGGGCCATCTAAGGAGATTTATGAGTGGCTGCAGGCGACAAGATTGGCCGCCATGTCGAAATCTGGTCAGGTGACCCGGTGCATAGTGAGTTGAATTTCCTATAGGAGACACCCTCTGTGGCACAGTGGCCTGCTAATAGTCTAGCTGAAAACGTGGATATGGAGGGGTTGAGCCTTCATTGGCCAAGGTAGGCATGTATTTGTCTAAAAATGTAAGTACGGTACTGCCTCTGAGGACTCGCCTCACAATGACTAACTTCTGTGCCTACAAAATGATATCATTTTTATTTTTTTTAAACATTGAAGCAGTTTGTTTTGCCTTATTTACTTTTAGTCATAGTCAAGTAGTTGTATAGCTGCCCTTGTATTGTCAATAACATACAAAATATCAATTTATCTTCATTTGTATTTAGTTAAAAGTATTTGTTGTGCATACATTGCAAGATGAACAAGAAATTAAATATGAATATATAATGCCGTTGTACAAAAGGACTTGGAACTGTGCAATTAACCAGCGAAAAAGAGAAGAATTACGCTGTAATCGTTTTAATATCAAAAGCAGTATACACATTAGTTTTATTTGCATTTAGGTAAAAGTCATAGTGAGGCTGATAATAATAAACAATTGTGTGTATAAGGTGAAAATGTACTTAATGGAAACGAACTGAGTTAATAGAAATGAATAATGAAAGTAAGTGATAAGAACAAGGAAGTTGCAGTTGTGTTTGGGTTTGTATGAAGAAGGATTCCTTTCCAGACAAGCTGCTTTAAAGTGAGGCATTTTTAGTTCTCACCTGCCCATCCTCCATTGTCTGTGTGATTGCCCCCACACCTCCCACCGACTGTTTGTTGTCTGTGTGCTTGCCACCAGTCCCTCCTTTCGACCCTCTGTTGTTCGTGTGCTTGCTGCAGCCCCACCCAACCAACCTCCGTTGTCTGTCTGATTGCCCCAGCACCTCCCTTTGTTGTCCATGTACTCCCTCATCCCCACGGCCGGACTGGGAACCGAAACTGGCCCTGGCAAACAGCTCGGCCGGCCCCTGTGTGGTGGAAGAGGGGGCTACTGGAAAACATCACTCCCGTCTCTGTTACAGGGGGCTATATTACCGGCCCTCAGTAATAAAAACGGCCCCCCAGGGGTCCAAAACCAGCCCCCACCCTGGCGGCCACCGGGGAAACGCCCGGTGCCCGCTACGGCCAGTCCGGCCCTGCTCATGCCCTCTCACCAGTATTCCCCCTCCCATCCACATCCTTCTCTCCTGCCCTCCCTCCCTTCACTTTACCTCATGGAGCACATCGCTACAATAAAAAAAACTCTATGATGGGACTAACGCTAAAGCACTTTGAAAAAAAAACGCATTAGCATTGGGTGTGTCATAGTCCTTTTTCAAATTCATTTTAGCCATGCCGCACAGCAGCCTTGCTGCTGTAGAATATGGCTACAAAACATTGCCAGAGTCAGTAGCTCTCATAGAGTAGACCTACTGGCTTTGCCAGTGCTTGTTAAATTAATTGCTTTGAGGCCAGTTATTTTATGATCAATGAAGGTCATACTGCCAAGACAGAGCAACATGGTGCATGTTTGCCTGCTTAGAATGCAGGGCCGGACTGGAGGCTAAATTCAGCCCTACAAATCAGCTAGGGTGACCAGATTTTGAAACCCAATAACCAAGACATCCACAAACATAGAAGTAGGACTACAATTTTGCGTTGACTGGAGGGGCACAGAATAACTTAACTGACAGAGATCACTAAGACAGACCGTGTGGTATTAGGGGGAATTAAATGGAATGTTTAATTACACTGCACCTGATTCACAAACTGCACTTTGTAGTACGTTTTGTTGTGCTATAAAATGTGAAGTGCTATTCACAAACTATGTGAAAACTTTACGCCTCTGCAATTGCCTATACTTATGTGTGTAGAGTTCCCTGCCCCAAATGCAGAGTCTCTATACATGTAAGTATAGGTTTTAGTTGACAATGCGGGTGAGACTGGAGGGAACATGTGAGGATAGGCTCAGACTTACTTCAAACGGATGGAATTTGGGAGGAGTGAGAGGGGTTTCGAGAGAGGGGCAGGCAGGGTTTTAGGGAGGGACGTCGAACACCCACACAAAAAAAACCAATTGCTATATCCTGGGAGTGGAGACGTAGCTTACACTTTTGTAGTAAATTCACACTCAGAGTTTTTTTTAATTTTTTATTTATATTTATTGATTTTCAGTTATTAACATTCAACAACCGCTATTGTTTATACAACATTATTGGTTCAAGTGCATTACAAGCCACGCATTACACTTATGATTCAACATGTATGCACTTTCTGCATGTTTGATTATACACATCCAGAGTTTCTAGGTATGCCACGACATATATGTACAGATAACATTCAGCCTTTTCTCCATGTTAGTACCCAAGTCACGAAGTGGGCCTTCCGCAGAGCGGGATCCTCTTTTCCCCGTGTCTTCTATCTGGAGTCAGCGTACATCTAGTTGGTGTGTTTTGGGTCGCATTGTATGTAGGTGAGGACTTGTTATATTTGTCTGGTGTTTATTATAGCGTACCCTCATCTTTGGATCGGCGCCAGCATGTGAATGGGGCCCAGATGTCCTTTGGGTGAGAATGCGCCGGCATAAGTTCCCAATAACATGTCAGCTGATCTCTGCAGTATGTGATGTCCTCTACCCAGGTCTTTATGATTGGGGACGTGGCCTTGCCCCAGTGGATAGCCCCACGCCTTTTTGCCAGTAGGAATAAGAGTGCTGTAAGTCGTCGTCCCGTGGTCGGAACGCCTCGCACATATCCCAACAGCGACACTAAGGGGGTTCTTGATAATGTCTGATCTGTTATGTCGTCTATGTGATTGAACACCTCGTCCCAGAACCCAGCCAGCCGCCGGCACTCCCAGGCCATGTGCAGGAAAATAGCCTGTTGCGACCCACATCTCCAACATGTTGTGTCAGATCGTAATCCCATGCGATGCAATTGTGTCAGGGTGCGATATAGGCAGTGTAGGAACTTGAAATGTATTAGTCTGAGGCGGTAATTCGGGGAAAGCTGCTCTAGTTGGCCACAGCAAAAGGTCAATTTTTCATCTGATATGACTGTGCTGATGTCTATAACCCAATCACTGCGCGATCTGGGGAGATTCGCGCTGTGTGGTAGTGTATAGGCGAGTTATTAGTTGGCGGGCTGATGCGTTGTGAGCAGGTGTTCTAGTGCCGGGAGTGGCGGTGGGGTGGCGGGGAATGTAGTGTACCTTGCACGGCATGCTGCAAAGAGCGGGAGGTATAGTAGCGTGTCTAGTGGCGATCTCTGCGGCAGGCTGCCCATTTGCTGCAATGTGAGGAATTGACTTCCGGGGTAAAGGTTTCTAGGCCATTCTGGTGTGCCCACTGCCACGCACCATGTTCCAGTAGCGGGGGTAGTAGTGGATTGTTGGCCAGTGGTATGGAAGTTGCGTATATTACTTCTAGGTTCACCCTCCTGCAGAGGCCGCCCCAAGCCCATCGTAGAGTTTCTGTAATGTCAATTTCTTGCCTAGGGCGTTTGTAGTTTTGGTACAGCGCTGTTGTCAGAGGTAAAGGAGCAACCCTATCTATTTCAATGGCAACATGTGGTTGACATGGCGTTGGGTGTTGACAAAAATGTAAAAATTGGGCCTGGGCACAATAGGCATATAATGGAGGCGAAATCTGGAGACCCCCAAGCCACCCTGTGCCAGCGGAAGTGTGAGAAGCTCCTAGGACACCCTGGCTTGTTTCCCTGCCCAGACTAGCTCAATCGTGTTTGATTTAAGGCGTTTGAAAAAATGGGCATTTAAGGGCATAGGTATGTTTGCGAAGAGATATAGTAATTTGGGGAGAATGATCATCTTGATGATGGCGATGCGGCCTGTGAGGGATAGGGCCAGACTTTTCCATCTCTGTATCCTCTCTTCTATCTACTCCATGACCCTACTGTAATTTGCCGTCCATATCTCCTGCATATCTCTGCTTATCCAGATACCTAGATAGCGAGATGGGCCATCTATCCAGGCTATCGAATACTCCGATTTGAAGGCGGTAGTGCCTTCTGTTAGCGGGAGTAGAGTGGATTTGGCCCAGTTGATATGAATCCCAGAAATACCGCCGTATCGCACAAGTTCTCTTGTAATAGGTGCGAAATTAACAGCAGGGTCTATAATATAGAGGGTGAGGTCATCCACGTACATAGACACAATTAGGGCCCTGGTGGTGAATCCTATACCCCTGTGTGAGCGGCTCTGTTGCTATAGCAAATAATAAAGGGGACAGTGGGCATCCCTGCCGGGTTCCTCTAGAGATTTTGATGGGATCGGAGATTAGTCCATTTACTCTGACTGTGGCGACGGGTGAAGCATATAGTAGTTTGATTTGTTGGATAAAGATAGGACTTAGTGCTAGTCGAGCCAGAAGTATGAATAGAAACCTCCACTCTAAGGAGTCAAATGCCTTAGTGGCGTCTAATAGTGCTGCAATTGTTGAGACGTGTGGGGCGAGGTAACGCATCAGAGTGAAAATTGTCCTTAAGTTGTGTGATCTGCCCGGCACAAATCCGGATTGATCCGGTCGCACAATGAGAGGGAGCAGGGGTTGTAATCTGTTAGCTAATAGTTTGGCGAATATTTTATTATCGAAGTTTATTAAAGAGAGTGGGCAGTATGAGTTGCATGATGTCGGGTCTTTGCCCGGTTTAAGTAACGTAATAATCACAGCCTCCCCCATTGATGGGGGAAGTGAGCCTTTTTGTAGCGCCTCCTGAGATACCTCTAGCAGGCGGGGGGCCAGTAGTTCTGCATACTCCTTGTAGAATGCTGTGGTAAGTCCGTCCGCCCCTGGGGCCTTATCCCCCGGGAGGCCCTGGACAACTTTTTGAATATCTTCAGCAGTAAACGGCTCATTCAGGTAGTCTCTGTGTGCTCTGCTTAGCCACAACAACTCCAGCGAGTCAAGATATTCCACTATTTCTGAGTCTGATGGGTCTGACTTAGAGGTATAAAGTTGGGTATAGAAATGTTTCATGGTGGCCAGGATTTCCGGTGGGGAATGTACCGGTGGTGTATCCGGGGTTCGGAGCTAAGTAATGTAGGAGGAACCCCTGTGTGGTTTCAGTAAGTTGGCCAGCGTCCTACCGGGTCTATCTCCCTCCCCGTATCTACGGGCCTGTGCATGTTTGTGTAAGAATTTGGTTTCCCTGTCTGCCTCATCCTGAAATTTTGTTAGTTTGTCTCGCACTTTGGCTAGTATTTCCGGTTCTTGGGACTGAAAATATTGTCGTTCTAGTTCTCGGATCTCACCCTCCAGTTTCGTGAGACAGTTGCGGATATCTCTCAGTACCCCTGACTGCAGGGCTATGCACTCTCCGCGCATTACAACTTTAAAGGACTCCCATGTCGTGGCCACTGAATCCACTGTGCCTGTGTTGTGTTTGAAATATTCTATTATTTTGTTCCGGATCTCTTCCATAAATACCGCATCCATCAGCGCGTTTGGGGGTAAACGCCATGAGAAGGGCTGTATGTATGGTTTCGGGATCTGGAGCTTTAGCTCCACTGGCGCGTGGTCCGAAAGCGTGCATGGATGGTGCCTGGCCACAGTGGCCCAAGAGTGGATATCCCTAGACGTGAGCCAAAAGTCCAATCTGGACCATGCTTTGTGTCGCTGAGTAATACAGCTTCCCTCCCTCGCCTCCAGGTGTCCACCAGATAATGATCGTCGATGATAATGCGTATCGCAGCAGCTGACTGTGGGTGATGGGCTCGAGGCGCACCTACTCTGTCTGCGTGCTCCGACAGAACTACGTTGAAGTCAACACCCCAGAGTATCGTTGAGCTTCCTAGTGTTTGGATCCCTTGCCATACCTGATTGAAGAATTCTGGGTTGTCTGTATTAGGCCCATATACGTTTGCTATGATTATTTGCTTTTCGTAAAGCCCACCCTTTAGCAGAACGTACCTCCTTCTGGGTCTATTTTTAATCGCTCGGTTTTCCACAGTAGCCCTCTATGGATCAAAGTCGCTACTCCCCGTGAGTAATTGGAATAGGACGAGGCATGGATGTCCCCCCACCTTTTGGAGTTCAGTCTGGATTAAGACTTGTTTTTCAGGTGGGTCTCTTGTAAAGACATGTGTCTACTTTGTGCCTGTCCAGATACGAGTGTACTAGTCTCATTTTTCTATGGTCATTCAGACCCCGTATGATCCAGGTGATGCAGTTTAAAAATGTCATCCTAGCTTGTGTGATGGCGCGTCAGGTCTGCGTCCGGATCTAGCGGTCCATGTGTACTTGTTGGTATGAAAGGACAAGGCATATACAAGTGCATGTCATAACAGATTGCGGCTGTGGGTCGGTAGCTTGTGCCTTGTGGCTTATTGGAAGTGTGCAACAGCAACATTTTCAGCAAGGCATTTTGCGGTATTAAACAACAACATTCAACTTCTACCCACCCCCCACCCACACCACCCCCCAATTAGGTTGAGTAAGTACCCCCCCCCCATTATTCCCAGGTAAAACAATGATGGCTCAAAGGCCAAACAGTTGGGAACCCTCAACAGAACAGTAGTTTAGGAAAGCCGAAATGCTATAAGGGAATTATCCCGTGGGGAACGAGGAGTTGCCGGCGTACACCTCTGCCAGTTAAGGCTGGGTGGCCGAGCCACAAATTAACTCAGATGCTAGTTGTACATTTCTTATGTATCTAAACTTGATGACAGTACCTGTTTGTAGCATGGAGGAATAATCGTTATACATTGAAATTGGGCACACTTTTAGACAAATTATGCAATGGACTCTTGCCTGAGGTGTTCTGTACTATATTAGACAAACCATGTCAGGTTACGGGGTGAGTTGATCAGTCATTGTTGCTCAGGTTGCCTGCTGGCGATGCACCGTCTGTCTGCTGCTGGGTTTTTCATGGTTTACCCATCTGCTTGGTGAATTTTAGCGCAGCTCTCGCATTTGTGAAGATGAGAAGTTTGTCATCAGTTAGCACCTTAAGCTTTGCTGGATATAGAAGTGCGTATTTGGTCCCTGATTGTTGGAGCAGTTTCTTGGCTGGTGCAAATTCCCTGCGAGCTGCTTGGACCAGCTGAGTCAAATCCGGGTACAAGGATATCATGTCGCCTTGGTATTGGATGGAACCCCGCTCACAGGCTAATCTCAACGCTGTGTCTCGGTAATTTAAAAGGCGGGTCAAAATTGGGCGCATCTGCGCCCTGTCCGGTGGCTTGGGCCCGAGGGATCGGTGTGCCCTCTCACCCAGGAACATGTTGGAAAGCTCCCTGCCAAAGAGGTCTTTCAGCATAGTCTCAACGTATTTCTCCATGTTTGGTATGTTGGTCGTCTCTGGTATTCCTGTAATGCGTACATAATTACGCCTTGACCGGGCTTCTAAATCCTCGTTTTTGGCTTTTATGAGATTCAGCACCTTGTCCATCCTCAGCAGTTGTTCCAGTGTCTCAACTTGTCGGCCATCGGAGTCCGATATTCTGGTCTCAAGGGTGTCTATACGGGGTTCGTGCTTCTCGACCCGCTGGGTCACTTGATCCATACGAGCTGCAAGAGAGTCCAGCTTAGAGTCAATGGCTAGCAGACTAGCTTTAACGTCTTTTAGTATAGATCGAAGGTCCTCCTCCTGTGTCGTCTCCAACTCGACCTCCCCCGTCGCTGTGTCAATCGCAGTCTCGGTTTCCAGCTTTCGTGTCGTTCTCTTGTCAAATGTTATTTTCGTTTGCTTGTTATCTGTTTTGCCCATTTCTGCGTTGTGTGATGTGTAGGATAGCAAGCGGGTGGTCGCACCGGGGCCCTAGGACGCAATATTCTTCTTGTGGGGGTTCTAGTGAGTTCGTGTAGTTCCAGACAAGCCACCGGGCTGCAGACTGTCTCGGTGGCCCTGGGCACCCACTTACATCAGACAGCGTGCCTCAGCACCGTGGTTGTTGGGCACCCAGGGCGCCGAGGATAGTGGTAGTTCCCTGCGGTCGTTTCCTGCAGTCCTATTTGCACCACTAGGGCGCACTCCCTCGTCTCGGTGTCCTCCGCGGCCTAGACGCAGTGTGTCCCCTTCGTGCGACGGACGAGCCCCTGGTGGGCAGGTGCTCAAGGGCCTGGGGTCTCAAAATTCGTCACATCCAGTTCTGATGCCTTCAGGTGCCTTCCAGCAGCTCGCCGGATCACGGATTGCGTCCCTGGCCCCTGGCCCCATGATTAGCAGGCAGCTTGTTCTTTGCGTCCCAGCTGGCCGCGCGAGCACCGCGCTGGGGCCGGTAGTGAGTTCGATCACTCTGTCCCTGCAGTGCGTGGGGCTGCCGCCAGGCCTCACTCTCCAGTCTCCAAATTCCAAGCAATCCAGCTGCAATGCGCCTGCTGTGCGGGTATCACAGCAGTCTATATGAGGTTGTGTAGGGCCCTTTGCAACGGACCCGCGGCTGCCAAGTCGTTTCTCCCCCTTGTCTGCCATCTTCCTGTTTTGTTTTTCTTTTCTCCTTTTTTCTTTTTTTTTCTCCTTCCGTTGCCTGGTATTTCCCTTGAGTCCCCCTTTGCTGGTTGCAGCCGTTTCCCTCACCGTAGCTATGCCCCCAGTAGTGGGACATGTGCCGCCGTCGCCGTGTCTTCCACGGGAGCCCCAGCAGTCAGAACCGGCCGTGTCCAATGTTGCGGCCGTATTGGAGTCCCCCCAAGGTCCTCCGCGCCACGCTCCTCCTCGCCGGGAGCGCCAAGCAGCCAGCAGAAGCTTAGTGCTGCATCGCAGAACTCACCAGCTCAGCAGTCCCGGCAGGCCCGCTCTGACCTCTCTCACTCCCGCTGCTCAGCTCCTCCTCAACCGGGTCTCGACGGCACGGGAGGACGCTCCGGCAAGGCCGCCCTCGCCGGTTCCAGGCAGCATCCGGCAGAAGAGCTTCTGTCCTGCGGTATCGTGCATCGCTTTGGTCGCGGGTGTGCATCGGGCACAGGCCGCAGCAGGCCCGGGACAGCTCGTCTCTCTGGGAGCTCGGATGGCATCACTCATGATTCGCGAGGTTCTGAAATTCAGCTCCCGATGTCTTCCAGGTAGGCTTGACTTATGCTTGGTGGTACTTGGTCTGAGATTAACGCAGGATTTTGACAGATACTGAGGCTCGGCCGGCAGAGCCCTCTTAATGAGTGGCCATCTTGCTGCTGGGCTTGGCCACGCCCCCAAATTCACACTCAGAGTTGGTGAATACCGAAAACTAGTAACCTTACTCCAAAGTGTAAATTACTCAAAAGTGTAAGTTATCTTTGTGAATCTGGCCCGATATCTTCTGGGTTTATTAAACTGTTTTCTGCTTTGGGCTGCTAACTAACTTTACACTGACACATATGAAAATGTTACTCCCTCTGTGTTTAATTGACTCTCTCTAAAAAATGGACATGTGCTAATTTATGTGAAATTTTTGGGATATGTGCTGAAAAACCATGACCGCCCCAGCAAATCCGAGACTCCTGGTTACCCTAAAATAAGCCCCATACTGCAGGAGATCTCGACTAGAATGAGGTCAAAGAGGATTTAATGCTTGTATCATTACAGCCCAGTCTGCTCTGAAAGCAGCCCCCTAGCCTTCAGTCCAGTGGGAAAAGGCCAGAGTAGAAGAATGGCCAGCCCAGCACTGTTAGTACAGATCCCGTTATTAGTCGTTGTTGCAAGTGAGGAGACCAATCAGAAGCATTTGCAGTACCCATGGCAAAATCTACATGTCAGTTTCATGTACCTCTCTGTTGATCTTCCAATGAACCTGGGTCTACCAATCACATCTCCACTGATGTTACGCAAATTAAATAGAAAGGAATTATCTACCATCCGTATTAGCCCTTCCTATTTATATACATGCCTCAAACATATCTTCCTTACCATCTTCTGTGTCTTTAACTCTAGTGACACAACCACTTACAAACTTTCTGACTTGAGATGTTTGTCTGCTTTTCTTCAGCCAGGTCCTGTTCAGTATTGAATGTTTCTACCAACTTACCAAAATTAAAATAAGCATTGGCAATGCCCATAGGTCCAATTCATAACTGAAAGTCATGAGTGAGTTTAGCCACTAAGTAACTCTTCATACATGCACTATGTCTCTCGCCCTTGCACTCATGCATCAATTCATCCACTTGGTGATTTAAAACCCCTGTTTTTAAAATATGGTACCCGCACCTGCACAGAGGCAGGAACTTCTTTTTAACTTAGAAACTCCAATGGAATTGGCAAGGCTTGCCAAATTCGCACGTCAGCTTCAAAACGTATTAATGGGAAGCCAAGCACGTACTGACGAACATTGAAGAAACCTAATGTAGTTTCAAGTTGGAATATAAACCTTAGTTCTAGTGGTGGTCTTATCATTTTTTTTAGCCGCATTATGAAATGTACCAATTGAAATGAAATGTGGTAATTAATAATTTGATAATTTTAGCATGATCACGCAATGGTTTAGCAACAATTTTCATTAATTGAAACAAATAAATGTATTCATTCATTCATTCACTTGGTGATTAGTTTTGTACAGTGCGCGATTGCCCACAGGTGTCCCAGTAGTAAGTAGAAAGGTAGATCATCAAGTACCATTATTACAATAAGCATTGAGATTGAAAGAACCAGGGTTTTTTTACTGTTTGTTAATCTGTAAAGATTAGTTTCAGATCAAAGCGGAAGCTTATTCCAAAATGTATAAATCAGGTAAGCAAAGGAGTGACTGACCTGCAGCATCTTAGATGTTTGAGGGACTTGAAGATTGTGAACTGAGGCAGAGCATAGGGCCCTAGGTGGATAGTTTTGCTGAAAAAGTTGGTTCAAGGAGGGATCAATGTTGTTGACAGCTCTAAAGCAAATAAATAGGCTCTTAAATGCAGTCCTTTTCTGTACTGGCAGCCACTGCAAGGTCAGGAGATAATACACAACAGAAATGTTCCGAGGGAGATTCAGAAGTAGTTGTGCAGCACTATTTTAGATGATTTGCATTTGGAGATGTTGGACAGAGTAGGGCAGAAGCCCTAAATAACGGAAATTATAGTAGTCCAACCAAGCTCAAACTATAGTTTAGATGATGGGAATGTGAGATGACATTCATAGATAAGAAAGGATCTTCCTCAAAAGTTTAAAAAATAACAACAAAAAGACGTACATTTGTCAAGCTGGTGTTGAAAAGAAAAGGAAGGGTCAAACACCTTCCCAAGATTTTTTACTGTCTTGACAGGCACTTGGGTTTGGCGAAGAGAATTGTGCTACCACTTAGAAGACCAAGGGGAGGTAGCGCTTCCTAGAATCAAAACTTCGGTCTTGTCGGAATTCAACCTTGAGCACATGAGCGGCATTGAGTTTGGCACTGCTCTCAATCTAGTGCAAGATTCAATAGCAGACATGGCCCTAGGACAATCCAATCTAAGGATGATCCGGGTATCGTTCGCATAACACATACAGGACAGGTCAAATTTTCTGATCAAGGCTGCTAGGGGTGCCACATACAAATTAAATAAAGCTGGTGTAGAAAAGATCCTTAAGGATCGCCACATTGCAATGGATATGATCAGGATCGATAAGAAGCCATTAAGACTGATTGATGGCATCCAATATAAGCAAGATTGAACCCATTTTACTGCTTGTTCAATATTGAACCCATCTAGTTCGTTATTGCAGTCTTGACAAGCTTAGACTATAATTAGTATCACACACTGTGTCAAAGGCAGCAACCGAGTCCAATAAAATTAGAGCTGCACTTCCTCCTTGCACTAATACTATTCATAGTTTTTTCTCAACTGTGACCAATGCCTGTTCTGTTCCATATTAGGCATGGAGCCTAGCCTGTGCCAAATCCAAAATGGAATTGGAGGAGATGTGCTCCATCAGCTGGGTATTTACATTTCTTTTTGAAATGTTTGCAAAATGTGGGAGTAGGAAGGAGAGGTGGTAGTTATAAAAAATTGAATTAATTGGCAAAGTATTTCATCAAACATTCACTGGGCTACCCTTTCCATCTATAGCAGAATCACCCTCTATTTTAGTGTCTTGCAAACCATCTCTCAATTTTCGCGTCTTGTAAACCATTTCTCTCAATTTTTCAGAATTTGTAGGCACAGATTCTTAATCAAATATCAAAGTGATAAGCTCTGTGAAGTCAAGCTGTCCTGATGACCCATGTCCAGCACATGTATTGCATTTGTTCATTCCTAAAATCAGCCCAGGGGGATGTCAACTGGTGAATGCATAGTGTCCATTGGGTGGACCTGGCCTGCATCATTGTTGTATTGAACAAAACAATACTAGACCCTTCAGTTTTAGGTAACTACCACCTCATCTCCCTGCTCCCATTACCACTGTGAAAGCCTTAGCAACTCAGTTCATACCAGTGCTATTACAACTGTTGAAAGCATAGGAACTGAGCAACTACTGGTATCCCAATAGCAAGGTGTAAGCTTTAGTAACTCAGTCTCTATATCTCCCAGTGCCACAGTTCAAGTCTTAATTACCCACTTATTCTAAGTGTCATTCTAACCACTCCGGAGCTTAGTAAGTCAGACCACACCCATGCTGGTATCGCCACTACAAGGTTTTAACTGAGGAATCTCAGAGCCAGTACCACATTGCTGGCCTTAACAACTCAGTCACCACTAGTGCTAGTACTAGCAGTAAAATCCTAAACAACTTACCAATAGTAACAACCAATTACATTACAGTCAACGTAAGGCTAAGTAAATCATTCTCATTGGTATGCTAGCCCAGATAAGTTCCTTTACCACGATGCAAGCCTTAATAACTTAGCATCCACGCGTGCTAGGGCCACAGGGCAATCCTCAGTCGCTCAACCACTACTAGTCCTAGGACAGCAGTGTAAGTTGTAGTAAGTCAGCCACCACCTGTGCCAATACCACAAGAAAAATGATCAGTAAGCTAGAACATATTAGTGCTTGTAGAATCGGGGCAAGACTTTTAACTTATTTTCATCAGTGTCTGTTAGCCATGATGGAAGGTTTAGTAACTCAAGTACCCGTACCACCAGCGCACGCTATTATAATTTAATCACCTTGAAGTCATGAGCCCTATTGGATATAGAGTTTGTTCCATCTAGGAACATATGGGCTTACATGAGTGACACATGGACGCATCAGCTTTAAGTCTGGGTGAGGGAAGGGAATTGACACAGAACCCAGAATCTTGCAGATTTACATAAAAAGAGTGAGATGTGTGATGGTGCTGCAAAATGATCTATATATTGCAGCACATAATGTTTAGCCTGTATTAAACAGTCTTATATTCACCTGTAAGTGTCCTGGCATGGCTCTGTTGTTGAAATTATCTGCTCTCCTGTCCAGCAAAAGACCACCTTGCAGACTGTATTTATGTGCATTCCGTCTCAGGAGTTGCAAACATCCAGTTGAGCCACTATGGTTTAAGGGCAGAGGGGGCGCACCACCCATCCAGTTGAACCGCTGTGGTTTAAGGGCAGAGGAGACTCACCACCCATCCAGTTTAATCGCTGTGGTTTAAAAGCAGAGGGGACGCACCAACCATCCAGTTGAATCGCTGTGGTTTAAGGGCAGAGGGGATGCACCACCCATCCAGTTGAACCGCTGTGGTTTAAGAGCAGAGGGTATGCACCACCCATACAGTTGAACCGCTGTGGTTAAAGGGCAGAGTGGACGCACCACCCATCCAGTTGAGCTACTATGGTTTAAGGGCAGAGGGGTTGCACCACCCATCCAGTTGAGCCACTATGGTTTAAGGGCAGAGGGGTTGCAACACCCATCCAATTGAGTCACTATGGTTTAAGGGCAAAGGGGGCGCCCCACCCCTCAGCTAGCTTGGCCCCAGCATGTCTAAGGTGTGTACTTTCCTCGTGGCCACTTTCTGCCCTCATGTCACAATGAGGTAAGCAAAAAGATTAACAATATCTTGCAGGGGTGCAATAGGGTATGAAAAAGCCCTGCCTCTGCGAACTGTTAAGGCCTTCTTTCCTTGTTCTGAATTTTTTGTACAATATGTTGCTGCTCAGCGGGATATGAGAATTGTTGAATGTGTCCTGATGTAACCTACTCTAGCTGACGTCGACCATCTATCTTAAAACACTGAAGCCACGATGGAAGTCCCCCACTTTGCTTTCTTTGGCTGGAACAGTAACCCTTAACGCAAATCTAGATCATTACTTTTTTTAAAGATAGCAGTGGAAGGGGTGTAGCTCACCTGTGCTATTAAGGACTGCCAGAATAAAGAAAGTAAAATATATTCTAAGCAAATCAAGACTGCAGTATAATCTGGGTCTTTTATATAAATTATGCTTTGAGCTCCTGTGGTGGGCCATTCAGTGAAAATGATGGGACTCAGAGTAGGACATTTTTTGCCAACCACTTCTTCCTACTTGCTGGTTGATTCCACCACGCCTCACTGTTTGTTCAGGTATGCCTCACTTACTTCACCTAAACCCTGCTCTGTGGCTCACCATTACTTGCTCTCTTCTACATTCTTTTACTGATTGTCCGCACAGCACTTCTTCCCATTAACAAAAATGGTGAAGAATGAAGGTGAGACTTGGGGAACTGATCCAAAAAGTATGTATCTACATGGTTGAATCTTGGAAGCAGGAGGCAGTGCACTAGTTCAGTGGATGATGCGTGTATGTCTGTCTCAACTGGTGGACATCATTATCCAATGGTTAATGCAATAGGACAGAGCTTTCTTTCAGAAGTGGAGTGGATTAGAGTGAAAGTTACCATCAGTCAAAGACCATTCGGCCATGGGTTGGGTCAGTCATGTATCTGGCCGGAGTCCATGAAAGGCCTTTTGTGCTGGTAAAGCCCAAGTAACAAGTCAGGCCTGTGTCTCTTAAAGGGTGGTAGGAATGTGGCAGACAGAGGAAACAGTCAAGTATCTGACTCCAAAACTCCTGTAGTGTTGCAGCAGAGTGTGTCATAATCCAGTCAGTTCAGGGGCGCTGTAGCACGGTCAGTCACAAGACGGTCCTATGTTTCTGAAATACTGGTAAGCCTGGTAAAAAATAAATATGCTTGATACTTCAATCTTAAACCCCTTGGTATGCCATGGGGCAGTGAACAGCTATGCCATCACAACTGGCAGGGAACATGCATTTCGATGATTAGTATTTGCAGAAAAGCCAGTCAGGCAATGAAATCCAAGTAGCATGATACACACCTTAAAACATGGACTGCTCAAGAGGTATTCATACCACTCTTTTATGATGTACTACTGTGATTTTAATATAGCATAATTCATATTATTAGGTCTTATGCTGAGAGCAATGAATGAATAAAGAGCACAGTAATCCTATTGCATACCAGAGTGCTATTGGACCTCTGCATGATCCTGAGATTCTTTGCCATGAGACTGTGAATGACTATCATGGAATTCAGAGGATTGCCGGGGGCCTGGGGCCTCTGCTGTGTACCCAGTATCACCTATACTACCATGATGATGTCTTCCACTGCCTTGTCATTCTTCAACCATGAACTAACCACCCCTATACTTGCGGACAATTACCAGTAATGTATGTGGCTACAGAATGATGGAGCGGTGACAGAGATTAGGTCTGAGTGGAAGTGATGCCTTCACCCATGTCTAAGTCAAAGCTTTGCCACTTTACGTGACCATCTCAGTGGTCTCCCTGATTTTGGGAGTGGAAACATGTTAGTTTTGTTATAACAATTCTGTGAGTGTGAAACTGGAAAGGGCATTAACAAGAAAGAGCGAACTCCATCCAACCTAGGATAATGAAGTGCTTAGAAGTTGATGTAAGTTTAGAATAAGGTCCTGACCATCTGATGCTTGAATAATTTACCATTTTCTAGCCACATATCATGCTGAGTTTTAATGCAGTACCAGAGTGGGCCCTCACTGTTGAGTTCTCTTCTTAGATGGAGGGGTAGGAGATTTGATACATTTTAGTATGGCAAGGTGTCTGTTCCATCATCACTACCCAGATTGATCTCCTGCTAAAAGCTATCCACGCGTTTTATTTAAGTGACTTTTGTCCACCATCAACAGATTAAGGTTCACCACATTAAATAATGGTGCATCAACATAAGTCGTATTTTCACCAGGAGAGATTTGAAGAGAGTGGAAGCCATTGATATAGGGGCAGCACTATATACCCAGGTCTTATCCAGAATTGTAACTTTAAACTGGGGGGTAGTGTTGAAGAGGTAGACATTGACAAAGGGAAAGAGTAGCCAACGATGAGCATGACAAATAGGCACTGTTCTGTTTTCTTCATTCTCCTGTGCATGACGTTTAGAACTTCAGACACCATTTATGGTTTGAGTCTAAAGTGCATATAGTAATATATTGATATCACTACTGAAGGCAGCAATATGTTCAGAAATGCTAAATTATAGAATCTGTAAGAATATTTAGACTCCTGGAATACATTTGAGGGTTCTTGTGTGCATTCTGAATGACATCCTTCCTTACCTTTGTCACATGTAGTGATCACCTATATCAGGATAGATCAACTGTTGATCAACCTGCAGTATGACAGGTTCTTTATAGTTTACATTTCACACTACTGTTTCTTGTTTTCCTTTTAACTTCACTTTATATGGTGTTTACTTTTTAGGATTCAATAACATGTTATTGAGCTTTCCAACAGTGTTGCAATGAACAAAGAAAAATATGCCAAACAACCAACTTGTAAATCCCCTCATACCCAAAGTCAGGAACCCACATTGTTCCTCTGTTTTTGCAGGGTTTACTCTTTGCTACTCTGTGTTTCTTTTGTGATTAAAATTGAAACTCTAGGAATTTGTCATCTACTTATTTGATGTATTGGCTTTATGGATGGACTGACCAATTCTCTCTATAATTATATGCTGCAGGTTATAATGTATGACTAAAAATACCTAGAGGTCATTGTTAAATGTACATTAGAAGTACACCTGCAATGTCTTTTTCACTGGTTTGTTTTCAAGCAGAAGTGATCTCAGATTTGAGTAAAGTAGTTTATGAGTGGCACAAATTATAAACATTTGAGCAATCAGTCAATTAATCACAACGCTAGCATAGATTCTCACCCCAAGACAAATGTCCTCCGTAAATTCTCTGGTGGCAGTCTGTGGAGCATGCACTAGGACTTTGCCAATAACCTTGGTTTGATGTGGAACAGCTATTTTCTACACATGCTTCTTGCATGCCAGAAAGCTCCCCTAAACCAATAAGATGGCTTTTGCTAGCACTCATGGTCCCTCTGTAACACATCTGTGCTGGCTTGAAAGTATCAGTCAAGAACAGGAAAGAGATCTTTATGTACATAAAACTGCAGGGAGGGTTTAGATGAGCACGTGACTTTGGTCATTGACTGAAAGTAAGGAGATGCAAATTAGATGCCGAAGGGACTTTACTGCTAAAGCAAGATGCAAGAATATCAGCTAAGACTTGCACAGCACCCAGAAGAGAAAATGTCAAAAGGTTTTCTGGGGCCACACTTAGTGCACTCATTCAGTTGCTCTAATAAAATTTTATCAAATGTGTCCTACGATTTGCATGTGAAGATGAAGATTCTTGCCTTCTGCCACGGAGAGATGAGATATTAGCCAAGAAAGATTTGCCACCTACATTGTTACAGTGGAACTGGCATGGGATATTTGTCAGTTAGGCTAATGGCTTGAAAAGGGTCAAGTCAGCATTCACACCCTCCTTGGACTCTATGAAAAACTACTCACGTGTTTTGGCAAAAAATGCCTGAAAATCCAGTTTTGGCTTGGCTGACACAGTCTGAAGTGGGAGTGGGCGAGTTCGTGGAGTTTTGGCGAGCACTCGCAAGAAAAAGTCACATGCTAGACCACCTCCCGGCGAGATTTATCAATGTGGGCGGTCAAGGCAGGTCGCGACAGCTCGCATTGAGAAATCTGCTGCGTGCATTGAGGAAGCTGCCACTCGAGTAGAATGTCTACTTGAGCAGCATGAAGCAGAAGCGTCCTCAGGCGCTTCGCGTAGTGCCATTCGTGCATATTTCACAGCGCGAGACAAATGCTTGGCGCTAAAAATCAGTGCAAGCAGTGCAACTTAACAGACTCCGCCAGTGGCGGAACTCCATGGAGCGCGGCAGAGTTTTTCCGGCACTTTGCAGAGTTTCGCGGTGTAAACCTCTGCAAACTCTGCCCAGGCCCAGTCTGAAGTACATATCTGGCTGATAGTGCCATCTACCTTACCTACCAGATCACACCTTGAGCATCTCGCAGTGGCAGTGCAGATTAGTCAAGCAGCCATGCCATACAAATTCTGCAGGTCTAAATGGAATGAGAGCTAATGTGGTAAAACTGCATGTTTTCCCTCAATTCGAGCTACAAAACTCAGAATATAGTGGTTTTTAACCGCTTACATTTTACCAGCTTTTTCCTGACCTTTGGATCTGCCCGATCTTGTCACAGGTTTCTGTAATCCTGATTTGGGCAAAAATGTACGCTTGTCCTCCAAACCGAGATTAGCTTGGCACAGACCACAGAAACAACATGCAGATCAGCAGTATATGGAGTAATATACATTTGATGAAAAAATGTGTGCTCTATGTTTTAATTAATTAAATTCTATGACTAGCTAAAAAAGCGTTTACATAAATTGTAGACTTACACGGTGTGTTAAAAACGTTAGTGTAAATATCTGCATACTTCCGTGCGGGTGTGTTAATAATGAATCGAGTTTTTATCCCGTCACATAGTTTATTTATTTTATGTGTGTGTTTTTTGTACACCATACTGTTACTCATAAATAGAGTCTCCTGACGCTGCTCTAAACTTGTCATTCTTCTGTTGAAGTCTGGCTTCTCAAATAAATAGCTGTAGAGATTAGAAATTATTAAAAATAAAGAATCACAGTAAATGCTTCCCCCATAATATTCTGGTTCTGACCAGATGACTAATCCAACGGTAATCCTGGCACGTGTGGTTAAAAAGTGCCCCTGCTTCATTGGTTTATATTGTTTGCTATTTGAGTAGTTGTCAGGTGAGCAAGTGTAACCTTGCTCGCAGCCTGGGGCACGGGTTTGTTTAGCCGACAGCTTCCATCAAGTCACAACAAAACCTTTTGGTACTTTAGTACTATTTACGAGCCCTAAAACATATTTCAGCTGAATGAAGAAATAGATCATACAGTTAATACATTTCACATAAATCTGAAGTAAAATGATGGACTGTTCAAATTGGATACATTGAACCTAATTCATAGAAGCCATTTTCTTCCGAAAACATATTTTATGGCTGAAAAAAGCCTACATTTATGCCAACCAGATATTCACAAAGGGAATTATGGCGGGTGTAAATGGTTTTACTACTGCAGATTTCTCCACTACAATCAGTGAAAAGTGGGCATAACAAGGCGTACTTTTCAGCGGTGGTTCCTCCGTGGGAGCGGAGGAGCGTCGCCCTCCCCCCCACACTGCTGGGCAGAAAGTGTAAAAAATGAAATGGTAATAAAATTATTTTATCACCATTTTATATTTTTGACACTTCCTGCCAGCAAAGGGAGTGCGAGGGCAGGGCGGGGCCAGTGCTTCACTGCTGCCCATGATTGGCAGCAGTGAGGAGTCGCCAGTTAAGTTTGCATTGCACATGTTGGTTTGGCCGGCTACCTTGCTACGGCAAAACCGATATGCGGAATTCAAACCTCTCCAACTGGGTTGGAGAGCAGGCACAGGCCTACTGTGCCTTTTGAGAGTGGAGCCAGCCTGCTCCAGCCAATCAAGATACTTTAGAACAGCGTCATGATTGCATTAGAGAGTTGGCAGTGGGCTTCGCAGTCGGAGGATGTGCTGCAAAACAACGAGGACGTACTGCGGAACATCGAGCGTATGTGTATTATGTGCATGTGTTATGTGTATATGTATATATGTGTATGTGTATACGTTATGTGTATTCTGTGTATATTTTTTGGGCCCACCCAATGTGATTTGCCACCAACCGCCACTAGTACTTTTGTATACTTGAGAACACCCATAAACTTGTACATTGGTTAGCATTCCCATACTCCTATCCAACCCCTTCTCATCCTGGAAATCCTAGATGTACTTCCCTTCCAGGATCGGAAGGTTAACGGACCACACCTGGAGTTGGTAGGGATCTAGGGGAAGAGCTTTCTCCCTGAGTAAAAATGATTACCCTGCAGACACAAAAATAAAATGCGCACTGCAGCATTTATTCCCCCTGTGCGTAATTTGAGAGGAAATAGTATCTTGTGGACATTTATGCCTGGAAGTCTGCACCTGACAGAGCTTTCCAGGCACACTAATGCGAATGTTTGAGATTACCAAAAAGTAGACTATTTTTATGGGTGTGTTTACAGGTGCAGATTTACTACTTTTTTGTGAATTGGGTCCATCGTGATTATTAAAATGAAGCACATCTATAACGCAAGGGACAAGTTATTAGTTTTGAAATGGGACCAAAAACTTGTGGCAGAACCAATCTTAGGACTGTATAATCAAGAGTGGCCTGGGGGTGCAACAGGCATGTGCACCGTTTTTTTTGCACCCTCAGGGCACTTTGATATTACTAAAGGGGCCCCAGACACTTACGCGGCTCCATCAGTAATGCAGATTGTTACGGTGCTACAGATGCGACAGCATGACCTTAGCCTTCCAACATTTATATGATTACATGGCCCCAGGAAATATGAGGAAACACTTTGCTCTGCACCCATGCTATATTATAAATTTAGGCACACAGACAAAGGAGCTCCCAGACATCCGCCTCAGGCAGTTGAAGGCACTCTCTGGATCCGCCTGCAGTGGAATCCACGCCTTCCTTTTAAATGCGGCCTAGGTGCCACTGTCGTAGTGAAAGGTGGGCTTGCAGCTGGCCTGCCTTTCACGAATCCACTGCCCTATGGCATTCACACGTTCATTGATGCTGTGGTGGCAGCGCATTCATTTCAATAGGATGCACTAACCCAGATAAAGGTGTGCTGCAAAGGTGCAGACCACGGCAGTGTACCCTATCTATACAATGTGCCCTGGCTTCCTTGATTTAGGCTTATTCTGGTCAGGCTGAAAAAATAGTACAAGTGGAAATGCAATCAGAATCCCAGGTTGACCTGTGCTGAATTGTTCTCATAAAAACCTCAATGTGTAATCTACAGAAAAAAGCCTAAGGTAAGGTTTTTCTTGCTAAATGCATGATTGACTCCAATAAGTGTAACTAGTTGAGGAACTGCTAAAGTTAAGTGCTGCAAAAAGCCATGTGCTCTGCACCACCAATTCCAGCACAGCTCCTGTAGCCCCTTAGACTGAGGGCAAGATATCCCATCTCCAATGCCCCATTGCTCTTTATTTCTATAGCTGCTGCCAGACCAGCCCCAATGTTGCCCAAAGCTAGCATGAGAACCACTTGGGAGATCTAGTAGAGCTACAGCTAGAGCCTTTCCAATCCTCTATGCAATTTGTCTGACCAATGGAGCAAGTTGCAGAAAAGATTGCTAATCTCCTTAAAGATGACTTAAGGTAAAGTTCTTCCACAATTCAGTGTGTATTACATCCATAGGTTATCTTGTTAAAGCCTGTTTCAAGTCTGCTTATTTGGGGTTTTCATGCCTCCAAACTGTGCTTTTTTAAAATAAAATAAAACAAATGGTTCATATCAGGCCATTTGATCCTAATAGTGATGAATTATCTCAGGAAAACGACAATTAATCCAATATCCTATGGCATAAGGCACTTTTCTAAACAAGTATAGGGCGGGACACATGTGAACATTGTAAGGCAGTTAATTTTTTTTACAATATTAACTTTATTATTACAAGTGGACTATAGATCCAGTGCTCACAAATAAGTGAAAAGGAACGTGCAGTGGTGAGTGAAATAAACTTTAAAAGCATACATCGCATTGACAACAAGAGCAAACTCCTTATACACTATTTTCACAAGAAATAAAGGAGTTCAGTTGTAAAAGGGTAGACAGCGTTTTAATCTCAATGATTAGAGATCTTCATCAGCACAGATATGGGAGCATGTAGTATTCAAAGGATCCCAAGGTTGAGAAGCAACTCCTGGTTGTGCTCAGCGCGTGGGCTAAAATTGCCCAATTAGGGACGCATCTTGCAATGGAATATGTGATGTTACAACGCGATCAAAATGATCGCGGTATGTAACATCGCAGTTTTTACAACGCAAGTCGTTACAACGACTTGTGCTGGAGGGCGCTGGACTTAGGAGTATTAAGATTTACTATTCCAACACCAGTCTACGTACAGTAGGGAAGGTGTTGGAATAGTAAATCTTACTATTCCTTAGGTTATAGCGCCCTCCAGTGCAAGTCGATGTAACGCTTGCGTTGTAATGGCAGCGTTCTAAATGCATCGCGGTGTAATCACCGCGATGTAAAGGATGTTTCCCCTTGCAATGTGATGAAAAGGACCACGTGCATGTTAGTGGTCAAAGGGCTCCGATGGCCTGGAGGCCTATTGTGAGGGAGAAGGGGAGTCATGCCCCTGTACAGCTAAATAGGAGTCAACCACCGCTTAGTCGATATGAGAAGAAAATAATTTGGAAGAAGACTAACGCGAAGTCGGTAGACAGGAAGATGGGCGGGAGCTCCGTCGGCCTCGGAAGGGCAACTGTGCTCAGCGCATAAAAGAAAATGAGAGGTTTCCTTGGAATTACATGTCTGAGAACCAGAATGTAGCCTGAATAGAAGAAGCTGCCCTGTCTCTAAATTCAGTGTATGTAGTCAGTGCTTAATTTGAGCCGGTGGTTTCCGGTGCTCGGCACTGGCCTGGCACTTAATTGTCAGCACTGGGACTTTTGACAGTCTGCCATATGGTGGTGCTGTATATCTCATTTAGAGATCAGGGCAAGAACAGTTGTGTATTTATTCAATATAACGTAAAAATGACTAATACCCGCCACCCAAGCTATTCTTAAAGCATCGGGGGCATGGAATAGTCTGAATTGTCACACTTGTAGCAGTGTGATGGTTAGCAGTTATGGTGGTACTGCCATTGACTTCGCTGGCAAGGGCAGTAGGTGTAGCAAGCTGCAGTTGCCTCCTATTGAGGGCCCTGGCACCTATTGTTTCACAAATTAAGCACTGTATGTAGTACCAGACACTCTATAGAAGGTTGGTAATCATAAAGGCGACCCTGCATATACTGCATATACTGCGATCATTCACCTCAGCCATACCTTTGTGCAATCACTGCCACCCAAACACACACCACGTCTCTTCTGATTTGAGAAGGCAGCTCTAACTGCCACAGAACCCAGTGGCAGACCTGTGCCAAGGCTGAGAATATATGCCTACAAGTCATGGAATCAGGGATATTGTTTTGGAATCATCTGTCTCTGTAAGCAATTGTTAATAGTGTTGCACACATCACTTGATAAATGACAGGAATAAGCTGTTCTGCATGTGTAGCAATATTTTTAGGCAGGAGGGTCATTGTCATTGAGATCACAAATGAATAAAGACATCTGTAACCCTTCTTTTGGATTGTCAACCATGAAACTGTTATGTTTCATATAGGTACCCTAATATAGGCCCGGGTAACATCATACCCTTTCACCTACATCACCTCACCTACATTACACACTAACGAACCTTTTAAGGATTGAACGCCTTTTATGGACTGAACCTTTTACCTAGTTCTAGGCCTGGGTGCAGAAGGAGGGTTTTCCCGAACAATAGTGTTCTATGACTTCATCTTTAGACTGACACTGCATGAATAGAATATTCATGAGGCTACTTGGAAACCAGGCAGGGGCTATACACCACCTTCCTAATATCTACGCACAAGGTTAATCCCATACGTCATCCTCATACTCAACAATGGTTAAACACAAGAACAAGGGACAAAGGGACTCTATATACTTTTCGGTATAAATACAGCACCTCTTGCTAGCAGTAGTTAGAGGGAACCGAGACTTCCAGGCCGACACACTGACCAGAGACGTTGAGGCTCCTGCATGCAGACGCTCCAGCTGACAGTGGTCTGAACATCCCTTGCAGGGTGTCCAGCTCGAGACCAAGAGGGGCTCCTACATTCTCACAATCCAGGTAATGGGGTTCGACTAAATCCTAGAGGGATTCTTGGCTGCACACCTACTCACATGCTAGGTACACTTAGGTACATCTAGATAGGCATCGTAGGAGTACGCACTCGCTTTTATCAATGCATTTTATATTCATGTATTTATTCATGCTTATTGCAAGATGATAGAACTGTACTATCCTTTTATATTCATAGTGCTGCTAATCATATATCTCTGCTACTGTCTAATGGTTGTTTTAGCTCATATACTTTACACGAGAATAATAACTGTTCAATAAATCCTTATTGAAACGCCCAGACTGTTTATTCTGTGTACCTCTGAGATAAACTAAATGAGCACGAGTGACTGAGCGAAAAGTAGTACATTGTTTCCACGATCTTGAGGGATCAGGGTTGTCATGTTCTGAGGTTGCCAGAAACTAATCTCTCCCCGATAAGAGGAGACACTAGTGGCACTGTGAGCTAGCTTTTGTAAACAGGCTAACATTTCTCGGTGGGGGTGTACAGAATCAGTCTGCCACCAAGCCCACAGTATATGTTATCCAAACGCGCAGGTCCTGCATGGGTACTATAGGAACTACACGACATGGCGCCACCAACGATGGTTGGGCTCTTATTTAACAGTAGAATATGAGTAGTTCAGTCGTGCTATTCTCAGAGACCCCTACTCACAAAACGCCAGAGACGTCTGGAGTGGGTGGGCACAAACTCTGCCACAGCTGAGTAGGCGAAAAATCCTATTTATTGGCTGTTGGTTATTCAAGCTTGAAGGACATTTTGTTCCTAAAATTGTGCATAAACACCTTATCATAGTCTCCTTGAAACATTAGTCAGTGTTCTATACACAATGACTACTACCCGGGTCTTAGACCCACTGCGAATGCCACTGCCCTTGTCAGACGA
Organism: Calotriton arnoldi; assembly: GCA_963921515.1. NCBI lineage: Eukaryota > Metazoa > Chordata > Amphibia > Caudata > Salamandridae > Calotriton > Calotriton arnoldi. The sequence goes on from CAWUFW010009134.1 coordinate 495,339, forward strand.
GGAAGAATATGCGAATGCAATTCAAATTGCACCCAAATTTAGACGTACTATCACCCTGAAACTATTAGAAAATGGTTTACAAGCTTTCGTGATTGAGGCACACGAATCAATCAAAACAGAGGTATTTTATTCATGGGTTACATTCCCAGCAGCAAATGCAAGAACACAGACATTTCACTACTATGTAGAAGGAGATGCACCACAGGAATACGGTCCGTTCGAGGACATAGAAGTTCTACTCACCAGGAACACCTATACTGGTTTAAAGGCGCCCTACCCCATATAAGACACAGCGTAAGATTAAGCCCGCTCGGAGGAGACGGTGCAACATGGCCAATATTAGCGGCCTACCCACCACATCCTGACATTGACACAATGTCACAGGCAGACTTACTCTTACAACACAAGGAGTTGATTAAAATCTACTGAAACCTGACACAGTATGTCATGAGGACTTTCACAGTCCAACCAACATCAGCTGCAACAAATGGAACTCAGTTTCAGGGTACAGCAACTAAAATTACACCACAAACATTACACGTAGTAATGGGCAAAATGCCCACGAAACGTGAACAAATGCCATTCTGGGTAGCTCAGAAAATAACTCAGCTTAGAGGCAGTATTTCCGAATACTACCCCATTTGAAAAACACAGAATGTTAACAATCTGCTTGCCCATGGGGATAACACCACAGGTAGAGGACTGCACCTCTTGGGGTACAGTCTTTGCTGCCATATATACCAGGACACATGGTATTCCTTCATTAGCAGTAGTACCTGACGTATTAAGACAAATACAACTAGAGTACGGAGCAGAACCTGCCCTGAACTTAGGGATGAAGTTATTAAATAACTATGACCAGGTATCGGCCATAATACGAGCTAATATTAAAGGGGAAGCAGCCTCAGTGGCAATCTGCCAACGCCTAAGGGAGTTCAGTCCATTGGACCAACAACACGAACTACCCAAAATAATTGAAACTGCATATGCAGAGTTAGGCAGAGACAGTTTGGGTGGGAAAGCATCAAAACCACAACTGATGGGCAGTCCTGAAAAGGACACTACAAAGCAGACACCTGCTTCTTCTAAAAAGAAGTGGGATAATAAAAAACAACAACATTTTAAAAACAGATCTCAATCCCGAGGCAGATCTCCTCCACAGGAGCCCTCTGAAAAGAGGTATAACCTTAGGAATAGGGATAATATTAGGAAACCTGACAGGTATCAGGATACTGATACACGTTCCTCTCGTTCCTTTCGGGGCTCGACGAAAAACTCCAAGAGAGAAGGACGATCAGAACTTAAAGCGGAGCGTATGAAGTCCAGAGACAAGCAACACGCTCAAGATTATACTTCCAAAAAAGAAGACAAACCAAAATCAAAACCACAGTTTAAGAAAAAGAAAGTTGCAGGCATAAAGATCAAACATGCCCAGAATTCTGAGGACGCAGCTTTTGAACGGGGAATGGGCTCTGACGATGCTAGACAGTGCGGCAGAAGTAACAATAGCTCGCCAGAACCTGAAGGAATTTCTGATGACAGCGGACTTGAATGATTACATCACGGTGGAAACACCAGACACCAGGGTGAGCGTCCCACATAAGTTACACGAAATAACACTCCAAATGGAGGGGGACAAGCCCAGGAAAGTCAAAGGTCTCTTTTGGGGAAAATCTGTCATCCGGGTATGACATCCTATTAGCAGAACATGATTGGCCGCCAACATTCGTCATGGAGTGTCCCAGGGGAGAAAATGTAATTTTTCCATCATTCTCCGACCTTGTTCCCATACATCTTAAACATGCTTATGCACAGGAGTGGGCGGTTGCCCTAGCTCCAGCACTATACAAAAATCATGCTGGTTGGGATGAGGATTCAACCCACCATGTGATCCCGTTAAAAGTTTCACCAAATGCTCAGAGGCAATACCCAATAAAGCAAGAAGCTAAAAAACAGGTCAGGGAGATCTTAGATCAACTTGAATACCAAGGAGTGATTGAAACATGCACTTCACCAATGAACAATCCTTTGTTTCCTGTATCAAAACCGGACAATACATATCGTCTAGTTTTAGATTACAGACATTTAAACTCATGCACAAAGACATTCGCTGTCCAAAATGCACACAGTGCCGCATTAATGAATAACATTGTGCAGAAAAAATTCAAAACTACATTAGATATCTCAAATGGATTTTTCTGACAAAATATAGCGCCTGAAAGCAGGTATTTGACCGCATTCTCAGCGTTGGGGTCCCAGCGGCAATTTTGTCATCTCCCCCAGGGGTATAAGAAAAGCCCGGGGTCTTCTCAGCAAGAGTAACAGAGTTACTCCAAAATTTTGATGAGGGAGCATTGTCCTATGTGGATGATATTTATCTGACGGACGATGAGTTAAAAAAGCACTTGACCAGGGTGAGCACCATTATCATGGGATTCGCCTCTGAGGGCTACAAATTTAATTTAAAAAAATCAAAAATAGCTAACCACAATGTCCTGTTTTTAGGATATGAGCTGTCAAGTGAAGGAAAAAGCCTGGCAGCTAACTTTTTAGAAAAGTGTGCGCTACTCCAGCCTCCAAAATCATTAAAAAATCTACAATCAATACTGCGATTCCTAAATTTCGGCAGAACATACATTTTATATTACGCAGAAAAAGTAAAACCTTTCTACGACTTAATAAAACCTGACTTTTCAGTCAAACATTGGACACAGGAACATTAAAATATCCTACGTTCATTACAAGCAGACATGATTGCTTCCAAACACTTACAGACACGCGTAAACGCACACAACTTGGTGATCCGTGTAATAGCGGGTCAATGCGGGTACTCTTACTTAACCTTCAATGAAGGAGAAACCGTACCAATCGCATACAAATCACACCTGTACACAAGCGCAGAAATGCGTTTCACTTCAACTGAAAAAATCCTGACAGCAGTTCAGACCGCTGTAGCAAGAGAAAGAGCACTGGCTCAGGGGAAACGCATAATTGTCGTAACCCCAGTACCAGCTTTAGAAGCTGTTACTAAGGCCAGCATTCCAAATGCAAAAGCTTTACATCCGAGATGGATACAATGGGCTAATTCTCTTACTGCAACGGACGTTGAATACAGATTTGACCCAAGTCTAAAAACACAAGCATTTCTGCAATACGAACAAGAATATCCTCTACCTAATGAAATATTGCCTCTCGATCAGTCTGAATATATTATTTACACTGATGGATCTGCTCAACCGGCAGTAGGGAGTAAGCAACAATATAGCGCAGCGTGTGCAATCGTTAAAGGTCGCATGCGAAATGGAAAATTCCATCCAATTGCACCAAAACGCAATCTCTAGGAGACTGCACGGCTCAGTTGGCAGATTTAAAAGCACTGATACTGGCACTTGTAAATACGGATCACGAATTCCCCACACTAATTGTGTGTGATTCCTTTTACTGTGTGCAGTCATACAATGAGTATCTACATCATTGGGAACTAAACGGGTTTAAGGACGCGAAAGATGGCACAATTAATCATAAAATGCTATGGGAACAGGTAGTGGAGTTGAAAAACGATCTACCACGGGCTCACGTGATACACACACTGAGTTATCAGCGTGATGGCGTTGACGTTGAAGGGAATTCATTGGCTGATGAAGCCGCAAAGGGGGCTGTACGCACAGCGTCCATAGCTGCAATCACTCATTAAAAAACGAGGCTAGACGGTGAGATTATGGTCGCTGTCAATGCTTCAAGCAAAAACAGCGTTGCAGTACCAAGGAAATTTCCACTCAACTACTCCTACAATTTAGATGCAAACAACATTCCATTTGCTCAGATTCCTGGAGTGGGGGACAGAGTAATACCAAATATGGATCGTAGGCAAGGTTTAATACTAGCTGCACACGAGGGTTTGGGTTCTGCACATACAGGCGTTACAGCGACTATTTCATTGTTGAAACAGCGCTATTGGTGGCCCGGTCTAACAAAGCAAACTAAAGACTATGTCTTGAAATGCGACATCTTTCAGCAGATGAAAGGCTCCACCAGAGCACGCCCGGCGCAGACACCATTACTAATATCTAACAAGCCCCTCGCATGTGTGTATCTGGACCACTGCGGCCCCTTACAATCTGATGGGGCTTACAAGTATATCATGGTTGCAGTGGATTCCTGCTCAAGATTTCTCTGGGTTTGGTCTCAGCGCTCGGCTGACACTGGAACTGTTATAAAAGATTTGCGACTCTTTATCGGGACATACGCAGTAGGCACGTTACATTCTGACCATGGCCCGGCGTTTAGCTCTCGGGCTTACAAAGAGGCCATGAAAAGTATGGGCTTTGCACTGCGGTACTCCTCTCCGTACCATCCTGAGGGAAATTCGATTGTGGAGAGGAAAAACCGGGACTTAAAGCATTCTTTAACAGCTAGGGTATTAGGCAAGGGCGGTAGTTGGGTCAGTCACCTTTATGGGGTACAAAGAGCACTAAACAACCAGCCAAGAAATTCTCTAGGGGGTGTCACTCCATATGAGGTCCTATTTGGGACACGAATGTGGGTAGCTGATCTTGAGTATGAAGGCACCGTGGCAGATGAGAAACCATTTGATATCGATGATCGTTTGGCTGTTTTACAGGATCTAAATGAATCCAGGACACAACAAAGCAACGTTGTCCAGAAACAGACCGCCACTGAGGAAGTCAAGGCAAACACGGCAAGACCTGTCTGGATCCCAAAGATCGGGGATCTGGTCAGAGAGAAAATAGCGGACAAAAAAGAATTTGGACCATCATACAGAAAGCCTGTACCTGTCCTAGCAATTCAGGGAACACAAACTGTTCTTTTGCCTCCTCTTGCCGGGAAAAAGGAGAAAAGATTTGTCTCAATCGACTTAATCAAACCACACTATGTGGCCAATACTGAACAGTAGGCCTCGTGGACTCCACAGTAGCAGACGCCCTCCTCTCGCTACAATCCAAGAAGTTCAAACAGAAAGACTCATCACGTTTGAAGAGCCTCCTGTACGGAATGAAGGACTAAGCAACAATGCTATGGAACTCGTTCCCCTTGAACCCGAAGTTCGTCTACAAAATGAAACTAAAAACAACACTCAAGTTGCAATCAGACCAAATACAGACGTCTACATCAACATACCTCGACGAGAGCAAAATCCGATTTCAACAAATCCCGATGCAATTCCAACAATTGATCGAACTGCTTCTGGCTACTTCATGAACTTTGATACGTTTTCCCTGGATCCGAGCGAGCGGGAAACGACGCCAGCCAAAAAATCACGTAAACTGCAAGCTAAAGACTTTCTGAACTTTCTTAAAAAGACTTACCTGGTATCACCTTGGATTGAACTTTGGGTAATTACTGGGATTCTATTTTTTCTTTTCTGGCTAGGCTTAGTAATAACTTTTAGCATACTTATTAATGGGCGATATCTAAAACAGAGCTCTACAGCCCCGAAAGTTAATTTGATTTTAAAACCACATCAATTGTCTCATCGTGAACAGAGAGACTTGTTATCAGTAAACATCACAGCGGTTCCTATACCGGATGGTATAGTTTGGGACAAGGTTGATTTCGAAATATTCGGTCCGACTGAACTTTTAAAAATTCCACATTTATTTAAAATTTCATTAAGTGATATCATTACCTCCAGTATATTTTCTGATGATTGGGACACTGAAACTGTTAATGACATGTTGTCTGATTTAGAAAAAACTGCTGCGTTTCCGAACACTGAAATGTTAGAAAGTAATTCAGACTATGACACTTTGTACTGTTACCAACATTATGGTCATCATTTCCTGCACAAATCTATGTCGCCTAGAAATGTGTTTGAATACCATCAGTGGGAACATTGCCCTACACCACCAAAGGGTAGTTCGCAAACATTTGCACAGAAATGTTCATATTTTTCAGGATTTAACACTTCTGACCCGACGTCATTTTATTATAAAACCACACCGACATCGGCACTGAAAATGATGTTGACAAACACCAAACAGATTTACTCTGCTTCCTTTATCACCCAATTGTCTGAACAGGGTTTTGACCTATGGAAAGACGAGATAGACTTAAAATCAGTCTGGGGTTCTAGGGACTGGCAAGTCCAGGGAACAGAAGCGCTATTTAGAGCATGTCTCATTCCACAGCAGATGTTATTTCTAAATGAAACTGTGCAACAGACATCCTGTCTTGGACTAGCCAAGAACAAGGAACTGAACTCACCCCGATTTCCAACACCATCACAGATGGGAGGGTGGCAAAATTCGACTTCACAGGAAGGGGCAACAGTAGATGACATTTTAAAGGACAATAGATCAAACCCAAATTGGGGGAAAATGGGTGGTTTGGCCCTTAGACACAAACATATGTCATAAAAGATTCTTTGGTATTACCGAAGGGTACAGTATCCACAGGCCAGACCCACGTTATGTACAACGAGAACATCCAGGGGTAGTGACATCCTACAGTGTTGGGAAGTTGTGCCTTGATTGGCTAGAGACCTCAACAGTAACAGAAGTGAAACAACACTTAACCTTACTCTCACAAGACATGGATCTACGGGATTTTTTACAAGGTCCCAGGAAACAACGTCAGAAACGTTTCATATATGCTGGCATCTGTGCTGCCTATAATGAAGAGTGGAAAATATCACAACAAGAGGCCGCAGAGAGAATACGGGAAATAGACCATATTAACTTAGAAAAATCATTGGCTGTGGCAGACAATGGGTTAATAACTCTGTCCTCCAGAATATATTCTTTGGGCAACATTGTATCTTCTGCAATAGACATCCTAGAACAAGATTTGGCCATACTACAACACGGGCAATCTCAATTACGTTCTATCATGTTATTAAGCTGGACGCTGCAATCTTTGCGCGCAGGCTTTGTGCCGTGGCGTTTTATAAACAGTACGTCTCTGTTTTCTGAATATAATCTAACAGATAAACAGGTTGAAATGGCACAAAGGGGAGCTAAATATACAATGTTGCGTATTGAAAAGCTGGACCGACTACCATTTACAGTGGCGGAAGCGCCGTCTACTGAATGGCTGATCCATGGCCACATAACTCTACCGGTCACTACTTTTCAGTTTCAATATTGCCTTGAACAACGGCAAGCGAGCAAATATGAAAAGATGGGTAAGGGGTACATTAGGGAATCCTGGGATTTACCATATAGATTTCGATGCCGGAGTGGGGATCGAGAATTGTTTCTAAGTGGTACTAACTGCAAGAACGCTTTGAGCGGTTCTCTCATGTGTCGGGACATTACATTCCACGGAGCATGTAATGGTTCGATAGCAAACTTATCCTGCCACATGAAAGGGACTCCAGCTGACGTGATTAAGCCGGTATTTGAACTGCTCTCGAACGGGAGTTACTTGATGCTGAACGATCAAGGTTGCTGTGGTATGCTTCCGGGCATTGCCTATCTTGTCACTGTGAACTCCAGGGTTACTTGCTGTATGCAAGTATTGTTTCCCCCAACAAGTACAGTCAGGGAAACGCCGTTATGGCCTTCATTGAATGTTACCTTTATACAAATTGATACTTTAAGCAGACTGAAAGCCATGCTTTTACAGCAGACCGTACCCTTAACCTCCGCTCGAGAGACCTTTGTACTTCAAATCGCAAGGACCTCGAGTGAGATACAGGCACTTATACGTACAAACTGCCCCATTCATTTTGCAGAAATGGTGGGTCGTATCTTTAATATGTCTGATACGAGTGGTATTGTACACCTATTGAAGACCATAGGGTCAGGACTTCTTAGCACGTTTCAAACAATCCTCAGAGTTATCCCGAACTTTATACACTCCGTATTTGGAAGCATTTTCGGAGGTCTACCTCTGATCCTGCTATCAATAGCGGGAGTCCTGATCGTCATTTACCTACTACGCAATGGACGGCCCAATTACCAACGAAATGGCCAAAGCGCTCCTGGAGCGGAAATACCGTGAACGCATGGTACAACATCTGGGCATACCTCGCCTAAGGGAACTAAGCGCCTCTTGGTTCCTATCATTTAGACCAGTCTGGATGGACTGCATCTTACCTGTTCTTCGATGCCTGTTTTGCAGTGAAGAATGCGTGTTGAACCTCTGTCTGACACTTGCAACGGACACGCCTGCGGACTTGAATACCCGGCTGGAACCCTTGAGGGCCCACGCTCGGCAATGTCCCCAGCGCATTCCCATCTTGATGGCCGCATTTCTCGAAAATCCGCAGGTGCCTTTTACAACTGAGTTAAGCTTTAGCTCCACCATTAGCACCGAGGTATCGACCAAGGTATCGACCAAGGTATCGACGGCAGCACCGGCTGCCCCTACACCAGCCATTGGCAGTATTGAATATCATCTGTGCTCCATTGACGTGCTCTGCGAGGTGTTACAAGGACCGTCCCCTGCAGCAGAAAGCAGCGTTGATGTTGCGTCTCCCAGCCAGGACATTTAATCTGTAATTGGCTCATCGTGTGCTGGGAAAGAATTCGGATTTTCATTTTTTTTCTAAAATTAACTAAATTTGGAACACATCCTGACAAATTGACAAATTGACACTCTCTCGCTGAGAAGCATGGCCTTTTGATGCTTGTAGACATTCCGCTTGTATAAACGAACTCAATTAGGATTGTGGCTTAAGTGACAATTCCAAAACAACTAATTTTAAAGCAAGAATTTAAATTTTTTACCTTTTTAAACTGTTTTTTAAATTGATTTTAAAACAGGATTTTAATGAAGCTCATTGAAAGTCTATCTAGTAAAAAGAATAGTCCACTAGCATTTTTATCATTGTTGACTGTTCGGAAGAGGAGTGGGTGTTATGTTTCATATAGGTACCCTAATATAGGCCCGGGTAACATCATACCCTTTCACCTACATCACCTCCCCTACATTACACACTATTGAGCCTTTTAAGGATTGAACGCCTTTTATGGACTGAACCTTTTACCTAGTTCTAGGCCTGGGTGCAGAAGGAGGGTTTTCCCGAACAATAGTGTTCTATGACTTCATCTTTAGACTGACACTGCATGAATAGAATATTCATGAGGCTACTTGGAAACCAGGCAGGGGCTATACACCACCTTCCTAATATCTACGCACAAGGTTCATCCCATACGTCATCCTCATACTCAACAAAGGTTAAACACAAGAACAAGGGACAAAGGGACTCTATATACTTTTCTGTATAAATACAGCACCTCTTGCTAGCAGTAGTTAGAGGGAACCAAGAGTTCCAGGCCGACACACTGACCAGAGACGCTGAGGCTCCTGCATGCAGATGCTCCAGCTGACAGTGGTCTGAACATCCCTTGCGGGGTGTCCAGCTCGAGACCAAGAGGGGCTCCTACATTCTCACAATCCAGGTAATGGGGTTCGACTAAATCCTAGAGGGATTCTTGGCTGCACACCTACTCACATGCTAGGTACACTTAGGTACATCTAGATAGGCATCGTAGGAGTACGCACTCGCTTTTATCAATGCATTTTATACTCATGTATTTATTCATGCTTCTTGCAAGATGATAGAACTGTACTATCCTTTTATATTCATAGTACTGCTAAATGAGCACGAGTGACTGAGCGAAAATTAGTACATTGTTTCCATGATCTTGAGGGATCAGGGTTGTCATGTTCTGAGGTTGCCAGAAACTAATCTCTCCCCGATAAGAGGAGACACTAGTGGCACTGTGAGCTAGCTTTTGCAAATAGGCTAACATTTCTCGGTGGGGGTGTACAGAATCAGTCTGCCACCAAGCCCACAGTATATGTTATCCAAACACGCAGGTCCTGCATGGGTACTATAGGAACTACACGACAAAACAACATATAAAGTGTCAAACAAAAATGAATTCTCTATGTTCCTTAACAATAATCACAGCCAACTATTCCATAACTAAGACAAGAAGACTCCCAATAGTCTGGATTAATTTACAGTCATGTCCTCAATAATCTTTGCATTGGGGCACTGTTCGACTTGATGCAGGAGCAATCAATGTAATTATTCCCCCAGATAATGCAGACTAATTTCCAGAACCATAATTGTGGCCTGCTGCCTGTTTTAGGGTTATGGAGTATATAAGCTTAAAGAATCCATTGCAAGCCCTCAGAGTGATTCAGGCTAGAACTCCTGGGACAGCTGAAGTCTAGTGATGAACTTATTCTCTGTTCCTCCTTCTTAAAAGTACAAAAGTTGCAGTTCAGTTTTGTTAAGGTGGTATCTGCCAATGCCTTCCTTCAAGACTCGAGCTCCTTCACTTGAACAATGTTCTTCTGAGTTATGAGCATTTGTGGTTCACTAACGTTAGGTATGCAGAGGTTAAGCCGGCCTTTCAGGTACAGACATCACAATGTACCCGGGGCTTTTATTAACAAGAATCTCTCTGGGATAGATGTAGGGGACAGGGCACTTACAGGCCAAGGCTGTAGAAGAGAATTCAGGGAAAACATGCCTTCGGAATTCTGATGGTGGCACATGCGCACACACATGTGGGATTATGTTTCACATATAGTGGCAGTATTTCGCACTTAGAAAAGTGGCAACTGAAAAGTGGTGGGGGATGGGGAGGGATCAGAATAATTGCAGTTGGGGCTTTGGCCCCACTTGGCTCTCCTTAACGACGCCACTGGACATGGTATGGATAGCAAGGACGAACTAAGTACTCGAGTAGATATGAATAGTGAGTATAGACTAGCTATGTACAGAGACTTTGAGAGTGATACCACATTACAAAAAAAAAGATGGACACAGGAAAAACAATTGGGAATGCACACCTCCCTTCCATGAGTATCTTGGGGACTTTTCTTTTAAGAGAATACTAGGGTAGTCTCTTTTTCAGGCACAGACGTCTAGTGGGTTTGAGAATGAGGCATAATTTGGAGAGGTTCATGCAGGGGTGATTTAGGGTGCGTTCTCCCTGAAGACATTTTGTAAAAGTACATATTTTAAAAGTAGTTAAACATTCTTGGTAAGTAGATCGGTCAAAAGGACAAAAATTTTAAATTTCCACGCAATTGTCGGTCCCACTTTGGTGAAACTGCTATCAGCTAAGTTCCGCTGTATTTTACTAGCAGGAAAGGCAGTAATAGATTTTGCTTTTCCCTTATTTTTAAGTGTGATTCTTAACATGTATCATAAATCTCAGTGAATGATTGCTAATGTTGGCAAACTCCTAAATTAAAATTATTCTTTTCATCTCCCTTCTTTTTTTTCTGTCCAATGTGCTGGACAGTTCTCACCGAAGGGTTTAGATTATGACCCACGCTATACAAATTTTTTCTCACATCCGCACATGACACCAGTAATTCTTCCATTACCCGTATTGCAGAATATTTGTGCAAACCAGCAGGCAGTAGCATAGCAGAAGTGAGCACTGTTCTTAGCCAATGCAAGTGAACATCTCCTTTCCGATGAAGACTTCTCTTGTGCATTTGCTGGAGACTCTTCGGGACTGATTCACTAGGGTAAATTTACATGTCTAGATTTACTCATGCATAAAACCTCTACTACACCGAGGTGTAAATCTACACATTTTGCTATTCACCATTTCGAGTGTAGTTTTACATGTCGACTTACATAACTCTGCCCCTGATTGAGCATCCTACAACATGATTTAGAAGTGTAAGTTACTACATGTAAGTGGAGAACTCCACCACCATGGCAGAGAAAGTATAGGGAAAAATGTTAACGCTTATTTTTCTTTAGCAAAAATGTTCTAAATATTCTACTGCTAAATATAAATGTGACATATTGTAATATAGTTTTTATAAACCTAGAACTATTTTACAGAGCAGTAACTTTTAAATTAAAACTGTATCAAAAATTCAATTACATAAAATGTTTCTTTAATTTATAAGTAATATTTTTTACTGAATGATTAAAAAACTCCAACCCATAGTAACATTTTTACTTAATACACATTACATTTTGTTAAAATGTGTATATAAAATTAATTTTTATTTTTTTATTTTTACAGAAGTATAAAAGTATGATTCAATTTTATATTTATATGACATTTATTATTACATTGTAAAATCTCAATAAAATGATTAAATAATGATATTTATTAAACTGAATTTATATATATATATATTTGTTTTATTTATTTAACACAGGTGCTACTTTAAGTCCCTGCCACTGTTTTTTTTCTATGAGAGTGTGTTGCAGTACCCTTACGTGAAACTATGCGGTCCCAGACTTACTCCAAAGCTGGGCTGAAGTACATTTACTACCGTTTAGTCATCTTTAGGGCTGTGGTAAATTTAGAAATGTATTTTGCGAATAACAATGGGCTGACACTTCTGTGGGTGGGTGTTAGTAGTCGCCTGACCCTTCCTAAGTGCCTATTTACTTTTCCTTAAACCCCTCCCAGTTTGTAGTAATTAGTCCTCATTTCCCACCCACTCCCTCTTACCCTCCCACATTTACTACTGAATCGTAAGCTTGCAAGTGTGGAAATTTATGCCATCATGGCAGAGATCTTGTCCCTGAAAAGATAGGAGCGGTGGAGATGGGGATCTCTGCCCATACGCTAGTGAAAAACATTTTGTAGTACATGGGTAGTACTACTGTAGAACTACTTCACAAAATGCAGTTTGTGAATGTGCCCCTTATATCTTCTGAGAATTAAGTGCTTAATTTTTTATAAAAATAAGTGCAGCGGCCCATAATTTTTAGTTTTTCTTAGGAACCCACAGCAAGTGCTGCCAAATGCCTCATGCCTCTTTCTTTCATCTCACTACATTTCCTCTCTCTTTATCTGACTCTTACAGGTTCTCTTTCATTCCTGAGCTCTCCAATTTTCATTGTTTGACTGTCTTTCAATTCTTTCTCCCTTTTTTTGCCCTCCTCTCTTTTGCTTTGGATCAAAGGCCGTTGATAAAAAATAAGTCCCAGTCCCCCAAAAAGCAGTGCGTCTCGACTGCCACCTGCAACCACCAGCACTAATTCAGCAATGATTAGTTTACACTACGTTGTTGTTTTTATCTTCTATTGTCTGTGCATAAAATAGCGTGTATTTATTTGTTTTGCCTTGTTTGTGTCTCCGCTCTCCTGTCCTCATTCTCTTTCCTGATGTTGTCCATCACTTTGGAGTAGACTGTGAGTGACAACTACAGTTCATTTACTCCAGGTCACATACCTCTTGAGGATCACCATTTGTATTGTTCCTTTCACGGCCAGGTACAATCTTGCAGGTGTGGCTTGTGTTGTTTGAAAAGGCATCTTTTGAAAGAATCGGGAAACTGTGGTGGCCGGCACTGATCGGGGGTGGTGGGTGGGAGGGGGGGGGGGGGGAAGGGGGTAAATAAAATTTGTAACTTACCTCCTGTCTGAGTCCAGTGTCGTCCTTGTCACGTCTCTCCACTCCTTCCTCCGGCCGGAACAGAAAGGACAGCGGAAACACCCAGGCTCCCCTGAGCCAATCACAATGCTGCAATGCAGTGTTGTGATCGGTCAGAGTGCCGTGGTTCGGCGCTCAGACGGGGAATGGGGGCCTGGGCATGTTCTCCTCCCAAGCTGTAATGGAGCCTGGGTGGAGAGCAAGCTATGTGCGCATGAATATTTGGCCGGCCCGAGACAGACGGCCAAACATTCATGCGCACATAGGGAGTGAAAACCACTCCTCCCCTCCCCTGCTCCTTCAGCAGAGCAGCCCTGCCCCGCCTCGCTTCCCAAAGCTGCTGCGCCTGCAACAAGAAAAATAAAATGATAATAACAGTGAGTTATTATCATTTTTGTTTTTTTTACACTGATGAATAGCAGTGGGGCGACACTCCTCCGCCTCACAATATGATGAGACTGGCTGTTGGGAATTCCAGCTTGCAGTGCTGTTTTCCCCTGCCTACCGCCGTTCACTTGTCCTAGATTTCAATAAAACATACTTATCTTTAAAGCAAGAGCCTTTTATTGGTCACGTACAAAAGTTAAGAAAGAACCCTTCAGTGTTTATAGGGAGTCTCCACCTATTTGGTAAAAACACGAGAACATGCTGAAACTGAAAATGCGAGTAATTCCAAGATAAACCAAACTAATAACCTTTTATTGTCAAATTGTGTAACATTATTAAATAATCTGTTCAAAATTATTGTCAATAAATAGTGATAGATCAAGTGTTTCTTTTTTAAGTGGCACGCGAAATGCCTCTAATTCTATAAAGCTTTATTTTTTAATGTTCTCAGTAAAGGGGGAGGGATGTAGAAAGGAAGGTGCAAGCTTAATATAGGTTTTGCATCTAAAGTTTTACAATGGTTTGCAGAAGTGATTGTGGAAACACTACCAGTATGTCTTTTTTTATTAAGCAGGATGAAAGCCAATACATCTGTTACATAGTAAAACATATATACATCTTTACCAACATTGGAATACATTGTTAGTAACAACGTATTACACCTACCCCAAAATCCTCGGTAATAGCAGTAGTACCCAATATAAAAGTGCCAGACTGCGACCAGTTTGTTGGAATATACAATAGCAATAATAGCCGATATAAAAGTGCAGAGGTAGAAATAGTGCAACTCAAACCTGAATAAATAAAATATTGCATGATAATCATACAACCATCATTACAACTATTGAAACGCATTATTAAAATCAGATTAACACTGCCTACCCCAAAGACCATTAATAGGTGCAGCGATATCCAATATGAGAATGTAAAAATGAAGACAATACAATGCCATACCCAATAGCAACAATAGCTGATATCAAAGTGCCTGAGTGCAAATAGTGCAAAACAGACCTGCATAAAGCACATTGCCCTGAGCATAACGAACGTGCAAAAAGTACAAATCACCACAGAGTGAGCAATAAACCGCTCAATCAATCAATCAATAAAAACGTTATTCGGTTTTTTACAACCATAAAAGTATACACTAGCAGCATAACATTCCATAAAATAAGCAAGTCAGAATCATACAATATACAATACATTTCTGTAACCTATAATTCACAACCGTAAAAATACAAGATAAAAGTCAGTCTTAAAATTAATAAAATCAACTATTCCATTATTGAGGCACACAAACCTTCTAGTATGTCTCACACAATACTTCTATCCATTAATAACCCATTCTCCCTATAGCATTAAAGAATCTAAATTTCATCAGTGCTCTTTACATTTAAGAAACTCTTTCACTTTGTTTATATATTTCCCAATAGCACAGGCTATATCCAGGTTCTTCATTTCCACTAAAAGGTTTACAGCTTGCAACCTATTTTTAATTTCATATTTTTTAAAATCGGGCCTAAAATCTCTCTTCGTATATCTAAAATCTTAAAACAGTCTAATAATATATGTAAAATATCGCAGGTAGTACCTAAAGTGCAGGTGCATTTTCCATTGCTATTTATCATTAAGATTTTTACCCCATTGTTCGCATAACAGGGATTTAGCCCAATTCTCAATCTTAACACTTCGCGTCTTAACAGGCAGCTAGGTAACCTGTCAATATAGGGGTAATGTAAATCATTTTTCCATGCTGAGGCCATAAAAGCAACTGAACTTTTCCGTAAGAGGTATTCTTGATCATGGGTTCGGGACGCTTCTATTCCCAATGGCCTAAGTTCTTTCTTATCTATCTTTAGGTCTAAGTACTGGGGGCACAACTTTAGCTTTTTTTGGTCCTCACCTGATCCTAACCGCTGCCAGAAACGCAATAATGCCATACAAGCGGTTATACCCCATGAGGTGATTCCCAATTCTAATCTTACTGCTTGTACCATGGACGATCTAGGCAGCGAGAACAGACATTTAAGGATATTTCTCTCTTCTTTGTCCCATCCCTTTTTTCCACTTAAATAGAGTACCTCTGCACCATACAAAAATTGTGGGGGGACCATTGCTAAATAGGCCTTTAATACCGGTCTATCAGACATTTCTCCAAAAACACTATTAAATCTTTTTAGCCCCTTTACAGAGGCCGATGCCCTTATTTTTAATGCATCAAGATGGGTATACCACTGCAGGCTATTCGTAAACCACATTCCCAGATATCTATATTCTGTTACTTTTTCCAGCATTTCCATGCCCAGATACCAGGAAAGCTTTGTTTTTCTTCTTCCAAAACATAGGATTTTGGTCTTTTCCATGTTTACCACCAATTTTTTAGTTTGGCAATATTCTGTAAACATGTTTAATTTCCTTTGTAGCCCAATCTCCGTCTGGTCCATGATTACCAGATCATCTGCATATAATAAACAGGAGATATGGTTTCCTCCTAATTTCGGGCTTGCCCCTCTAACCTCTCTAAGTTTTCGGGGCAGATCAGCTATGAATAGGGAAAAAAGCAAGGGGGCAAGTACGCACCCTTGTCTCAACCCATTACCGATCTGAATCCTCCGGGACAATCCTCCTTTCTCATCCAAGATTATCTGGGCCCAATTTTCTGTATGCAGGGCTTGAATCAAGGCCAATAAATCTCCTTGGATATTATACCCTAGCAAGGTTTCCCACAGCTGCTCCCTGTCCACCAGATCAAATGCTGCGCGGAAGTCCACAAAGCAGCAGAACAAATTGCCCCTCTGCTCGATCGACTTCCGTGCGATGGACCAGAGAGCAAAACAATGATCAATCGTCGAATGTCCGACTTTAAATCCACCCTGTTCTGGCGGCACTATCTGTTTTTCAACTGTCCATTCTTTAAGTAATCCCAGGATTACTTTAGCAAATACTTTTTCTCCTATATCCAGGAGGTTTATTAAACGGTAGTTTTTAGGAGAATTTACATCGCCTTTTTTATGTATAGGTCTTACAATAGCCCCTTTCCAACTATCTGACATAGCCTCTGTTTTAAGAATCCCCTGGTACATATTCGAAAAAAACTCGGACCACCACTCCAGATTTGTTTTTATAATAACAGCCGGCAAGTTATCTGGGCCGGCGGCTCGAGTTAGGTTTAATCTGTATATTATCTTCCTAATATGGCTTGGGGAGAAATGCTCTTTTACTTCTTCCCTTACACCTGGCCATATGATGGTCTTTATTTCCTCCACCCTTGGCCACTTCCCATAAATTTCTTCCAAGTAATCCACCCACTTATCCTCCGGCACCGAGCACTGCAAGGTCCCTAAAACTTTACCAGTGCTCTCTTGTACTAGTTTCCAGAAGCCTCTCACATTTTTTTCTTCAATTACCTCTAATAGCCTCACCCATCATCTGTCCTTATAGGTTCTTTTTTTTATCTCTAATGGTTGTTTTATAATTTAACCTTAATTTCTGAAGATTAAGTAGCAATTCATCATCATGTCTACCTCTTAGGCTTCTTTCCTTTTGCCTAATGCTGGCTTTTGCTTTACGGCAATCCTCGTCAAACCATGGCTTGTTATTGGTAAGTAGTTTTCCCTTGCTTGCTAACCCAGTTTTAGCACCTTTAATTTTTATCCTAAGGCATTCTACCAATTGTCTTATCATACCTTCGTACCAGGTAATATCCTCCTCAGGTGGTACTTTTACAAATGTATGTGTCAACTGGACTGTTCTTAGTTTTTTAATATGTTCTTCTGTAATGCACGTTGTAAGTCGCTTTGGATATTCTACCTGGACTTGGATGGCTCTTTGTCTCTGAGGGGCTCTTTTTGCATACAATTTCGTCAGCAATGGGTAATGATCACTACCTTCAACCCTTACTACTTCAAAGTGTTTGATTAGTTCAAAACTCCAAGCCTGTTTAAACACATAATCTATCGGACACATTTGTTGCCCCACTGTGAAGGTGCGCCCAGCAGGCCGATCCATATCCATTCTTCCATTTACGCACACCAACCCAATAGAGCCCAATAATTGCCCCAGCGCCACATCTTGAGGTGAAATGTTGCAGCAAGGAAACTTCGCAGTCTCTATGTTATAAGGTCTTAACAAATCTCTACACCATGAATCAGTCTTTAAGGGATTTAGTCTGTGTTTAAAATCACCCAATATCAAAAGCACATCTCTCGGATAAGAATCACATAAGGCCTCCAAGTCCTTTTTTAAGCATTCCAGGTCCACCTTATAACTTTGTCCCTTCCCCTTCTGGATATACACATTAACAATACATATGCATTCATAACCTGAGTTTTTTTTCAAAGTCCACACTCTGCTACCTAACGCCCAATTACATTTAAGTTTGAGGGGTTCTATTTTCCTAGCTATCTTTGTTGAAACCAGCGTCAGCTGACCGCCTGACGGTCTACCAAATAAATTCTTTCTTGCTGGAATTACATGGTGGGTAAAACCTTCTGTAACCAGGGTTTCATACCACAGCCAGGTCTCCTGTAAACACGCGATGTCAGTGTTCTTTAGTAAGTTTTTAAAACTTTCCTGGAGCATTATTCTTTTATAGTCATTAACATTCCAAGTTAATATAAATAGGCTGTGCGATGACCCTAGCTCCTAATCAATATCGCTCAGGTACCCATTTTCTTCGCAATCCATATATGCAAGCTCTCTATATCTATTCCCAACCAGCACGTCATCATTGACCCACCCTTGAACCTTAGGGGCTATTATAATTTCAAGATCTTCCTTCTTACCCCATCCGGCATTGATCATTCTAATTTGCCGGTCACCCAGCCCAGCATGATTTCTGAGAAAAGAATTCCCCTGAATATCCGTCATTATTTCCTCTCTTTTTATTATTCTAATGCCTTCTCAGGTTCTGCTCAGGTTCTGCTCAGGTTCTGCTCAGGTTCTGCTTTTTCCAATGCTACTTTTATTAATGCAGAATGAAGTAAAACCATAGTTACTTCTTCCCCTTTGATGTTTAATAAGAATCCTACTTCTTTAAGATCTTCTGAACTAATATATCGTAGGCTTGGGCATTTCGAAAATGAAGAGAGGAGTTGGGAACGGTTTATGGGGTTTAATTTCCTAACTCTTTTCCCACCTTTGCCCTGACCTATTGGCTCCAAAAAGAGCCAAAGATCCGCCCATCGTTCTAACTGTAATCCTATTGGGCGTCCAACTATCCTATCTTCCCTTCTTTGCCTAGGTACTTCTTCAATCCCTCTCTGCCTGGGGCTCTTGTCCTGGTTTGTGTTGCTAGGTCCTACACCCGATGAGACACCCAACCCTCTTTCTGTAGCTACCTCCTTATTATCCATCAAAGGCTTCCTTAGGTTACTATTTACACTCTTTGAGGTTCTTTTTCTCTTTGTCCATCTAGTTTGTGATTCTGAACTACTGGAAGTTTCTCCTAATTCTACAAAACTTATCTTTTTAAATTCACGGGTCAATGCCCTGCCATTTGGTCTTAATTCTGACTTTACCCCCTTCCCATTGATCTGACGTCTTAACAGTTGGCCTTTGGGCGGACATTTTCCCCCCTTACAAGGTTGCGGGATATATTGTTTATTATACCTCCTTTCCCCGCATCTTTTTATGATCATAGGGCAACGTGATATATATACCGTAGGTTCCTCCCTCAGTGATTGGCTGTTCCTTACAACTTCTTTCTCCCCATCGACTTTTGCCTCCTGAAGGACTTCTACTGGTCTTACTAACAAGGGCATTAGACCTTTTATTTGTGTCAACTCACCTATCATATTTTTAAACTGCTTGCTTTGTGTTTTTAAAATTTCATTATTTAAAACTGAGACCTCAAGAATACCCTGCAGGGTTTTCTGGAGCATCAGCATAACCTCTAACATAGATACACTGGAGGATCCCGTAACCTCCAGGCTATGCAAAGAAGGACAGGTTAAATCAGTTCGAACAGCATAGGAATTTTCCAAACTTCCTTTTCCGTTTGAACAATCTATCCTCTGATTAGAGTCTTCCTCACACAAGGGTTTACCTACCTAGTGTAAAAGGTAGAGCAGCATATAGCATTTCTTCCTGGTATATAGAGATATCTGTTAAAGACCCAAATAACCTTCTAGATTAATCAGTGTCATGTTGGAAAAAAAGTGGTGTCCCCTGATAAGAAAGAGGCCCAGGTTGCCTCAAATCTCTGATGGGCCGCCACATGCGTGGCAAAGACCTCCTCAAAGGCTTTGATCCTACTCATTTTGTTGAACCACTAATGGTAGGAAGGCACCGTATCTGTTTCCCAGCACTGCAAAATCAAGGAGCGAGCCACCGCAACAGCTATCGCTATAAAATACTGTTGATGTTTATGGAGGTGGTACCTCATGAGACGAACCAAACAATACCAACATTGATGTCGGCGAAATCGTAGTTTGGGTAGTTCTACTGATTTTATGGAAAACCTTGCTCCAAAATTGTTGCAATCAGAGGCAATCAAAAAAGATATGTACCCATCATCTCCCCTCCAATTGCATTACACCTAAAACACTGATCAGGAAGCGATTAAAACATCCTACGTAACCTATGTGGTGTGTGATATGCTATCCGACCAGAGGGAAATGCCATTCTTCTATAGTTCGCAGCTCTTAGTGATCTGTGCCCTTATCATGAAGAACCTGCCTTTCTTTGCTATTAAACCTTCAATTGGTTTTTGAAAAATCTTTTTCAGCAGCTAAGGTAATAGTTTCAGATTACTATATTGGCGTAACAAATGATACCAATTGCCCACACCCGATAACTTGGTGAAATTTATATGATGAACTAGCAAGCGAGTGTCTTCATCCATTACTAAGTTGTTGTTTTTAAGAAAACGGGTAATTTGACCCCTTCACTGCTTCTGTTGGCCAACGGCCGTCGCGAGCACTACCTCCGTAGTGCTGCGCATGTCCGTTGGCCGACGCGGCCCCGCCCACTTAATTAAACCGCCGCACCGCGGCGGAATTCGCGCCGCGGTCAAGCGGAAAATGGAGTAGCGAATTCTGATTATCAGGTTGTTGATTTATAGAATCGCATTAAATAAGATTACCTCCATTGTAAAAATCTCCCAATTTCTCGAACCTCATCGCTTTCCATCTCTGTAGAGTCCTTTTAGTTAATGCCAACCCCCAAATGTCACAATCTTGTTTCGGGGTCTAGGCATGCATGACAACTCGGAACACCCCTAGATCTAAAAAAGCAGCTGAGTACGTGATAATAAAGTGAGCAGTATCTTATACCGTGTTTTCTTAGGAAGTTTTGCAGTTCGTAAATAAGCAGGCAGCCTAATTTCGCTTTCCTTATCATCTGGTGACATTTTTTTTATCGTACATTGGGGATGCTGCTACAAATTGAGCCATAGAATCAAGCCAAGTGGCCTTATAGTATGTCTGCAGGTGTGGTAATGCTAACCCTCCCTGATTTACATACAGCTGCTGTCTGTTGTGACCTGGAAGTTTTGAACCAGGCTGGCCTCTTTCTTACATCCTCTAGCTAGCAAAGGCCGGTCCACCACAGCTTTAAGGTATACACCTCTCAGGTAGTCTCATAGCCATCCTCAAACCCCTGATACCTTGCTGATTCCTGACATCTTCCTCACCCCCAACCACTCTGATCTCTTTTCCCTTGTTCCAATGCTCCTTGCAAGATCCACCCTTCATCTCATCACCTACCCTCTCTTTACCTCCTCTTTCACTGTCCCCACCTCCGAGGCTGATAGCCATGCATTTCATATGCTGCCCAGGGACTAACTACTGGGGACATGTTACCTGGATCTAAGGTCAGTCCCCTTGAGTGGTAGAGCCTGACAAAATGGCATGTCAGATGACAGAAGCCTTCCAGAAAAAAAGCACCATTAAGAGCATCTTCACCCTGGTGACCTGTTGTGCCTCCTGCTTGGACCTGTTTGGGCTGCATCTTTTAGTTATTTATTTTATTTATGCGGTTTTCTATTGCGCTACTTCACCAAAATGTATTAGGGAGTTGCACATAGAACATTAGCTGCTTATGCAAGATATGCTTACAAAAACCACAAACCAGAATCCAAGCATAAAAAGAGGTAGGATAAGGTGGGGGCTCATAGGAGGGAGAGAGAAGAATGGGCATTGTGGAGATCAAGTAGGAAAATGTAAAATTTGTGGCATTAAGATATGAAAGCGGTGCCCGTCGGGTCGGGTAGGGCTGTGTAACTAACGGACGTGAGTCTTAGGTGGTGAAGTTCCCAGATGAGGAGTAGATCGTCCACACAGATATCTTGCCATTCTCTGTATTTTTATCTGTATATATGTAAATCTTGCATTCTCTGTAATTCGCATCTGAGGTAACTGTTAGGCATTGTGCACAAGAAAGCTCCAGCATGTTTTTCAGTTCATATATCTATTCTGGGTCCTGGAACGCCACCAAGCAGGTCAGATAGAGGTCTCCAGGTGATTCCTGCCTGCCAAGTCCCATGTAAACATTCAAATTGACTTGATAACATTCCATCAAGAAACTAGAAACAAAAACAAAACAAAGAAAGGACAGACGACAGCAGTAACTTTAAAGGCATAAAGAGTGGCAATATTACAATCAAGTGACGAGATCGAAGTCATTATTTGCACTCTCTATAAATGAAAATCTACAAGTTGCATCTGGGCTCACCTTATCTGGCCATGACTTTGCCTCAGTCATATTACAACCAAGGTCGTTGGACCAAGGTAGTTTTCTGCCTTGATTGTACATAACAACTTGATTGATCTGGAAGGACTAGACTATCCGTAATATTACAACTAATGCCCTGCGATAGTGTACTCCTCGTAACTTGCACCTTGGCAGATTTTGGATGAGTATAGAGTTAGTGATATCACATCTGGATTCCTGAGACCAGGAACATCTCTGTGCTCATGTATACTGCATCTGGATGGACCTCACAGGGTTATATGTCAGTTCTATTGCAATTGGGTTCAATGGACAAATTAACTTGAGAAGACACTTGTGCATCAAATATGATTAAGCATAAGACGATTTTGTTTAGCTATGATATTGAAACTGGACCCCTGGAGCGAAAGTAACACCAAGCGCTCACTCTGCTACCACTGTCAGGTTAGACATCAAAACAGAACAATTATCCATAATCTCTCTATATCATATCTAGACCTTCGCTGCGCCCAGGATGCAAAGCTCTTCAGGAAACGGCTGAAAACGCTGCTTTTCATGTAATTCTCTTCTGTTGACCCTCAGCTCTCTTGCAAGGTATCGCGCCGGGACACTCTTGAGTAGCCGTGCGTGCAAAAAAAAACAAAAAAAAACAAAAAACAATATCTGAGTTCACGTTTTTGGTGTGCAGCCTGAGCACCACCTTTTAATTTATGATGGTGGTGACTTGCTCTCATCTGCAAACATCTGTGGAGGTACCTTGGGCGTTCTCAACACCTCAGTTTCTACTCTCTGCCATCTATCTGTATATTTCCCCCTCCCCCTTCTGGTGAGTCAGATATTTTATATATAAATATTGTTTGCCATCCCTTAATTAGCACACATCCCCGCCTTTGTTTTCTGTAATATTCCGACAGTCATTAGGTTCTGGCAGTATACAGACTTGACTGGAGATAGGATAAGTCTTCTTGGTAGCTTGTAGGTTACTCTTTACCATTAACAATGATAGCACTATATTCCATCCATCTTTCCTTTCCTCATGTGGTTGTATGGAAGTGTACAAACTGACTAAAACTTAACACACCTTAAGAAAGTGAATCACATTAGTTACTTGCAATTTATTGTTATGTTTTACAGTAATGCATTAAAATGTATTATTACACAACTTGATAATAAAATGTTTTGCGTTGCATGGAGTTGTACCTGTTGGGCATTCACCCAAGGCTCATCGGGTGCTCCTGCACTTTGCTCACACCCTTGTGCAGGCAACACAGCAACAAGCTGTAAAGGTGGCAACGCAGTTCTCCCCAACAGCACATTTTATTTTTCACCATATCAATGAGCAAAAGAGCAAAATGATACATTAAACTGGCCCCCTACATCCCCGCGTGCACAATACAACACCAATGGCGTCTAGTTGGGGAAGCAGTGCATTCCTCATATATATCAATGATCACAACAATAGCAAAACACGTTAGACAGCGTCACTATCACTTACTCTCACAATACAACACCAAAGTCACCTAGTTGGCAGAACACAGAAGAGAGCTCCCTTGCAGCCTCACATTCACAGCATGGCATTATTGGCATTCAGTTGACAAAGAGATGCTGCCCCAACAGCACAACACACTGCTCGCAAATAATAATGATCATAAGAACAGCAAAACACATTAGACAGCAGTCACGTAACCTTACTTTCACAACACAACACCAAAGTCATGTAGTTAGCAACATATTGATGCCCCAACAGCAGACCCTACTCCTTATCTATTCCCTACACACAGAACCAATCAACAGATCAAGATCATTGGACTATCGCATACCAAATTCTCCTTGTCGCACAATGGTCATATAGGGCAACTTACGAGAGGAGAGGCTGACGAGAGCCAAAATGGCTGCATTTCTCATGCACTGCTGAAAGCTGAAGTTGGGCCCAGGTAACCCATTTCTCTTTTGTCATATTCATGGAGTTGTTGGGATAATTCAGCAGGATGAAGGGCGAGACTCTATGCATTCTATGCATTCCCTGCTGACCAACATTTTAGGACCCAGATTTACTAAGGACTTGTGTCGCCGTTGCATCACGCAAGGCGATGCAAGGCAACACAAGCCCTTAAGTCAGATTTACTAAGCCACGCAAAGCCACCTTACGTGGTTCTGCGTGGCCTATTAAATCTGGAGTAAGATAAGGCAGCACGATTCGCTGGCTTGCGTTACCATGCATTGGTAATGTGTTCCATGGGTTGAATATAGGTGTTATCCACCCATGGTTTTTGGCGTATTCCCAGATTTACTAAGGCTAGTAAACCTGGGAATGCGTCAAAGTGGTACATCATCCCAACAGAGGAGTAGCAAGGAGAAAAATGTTTACTTCTTCACGTTGTGTCCTCTTTCTACGTGTGCTGCATTCTGCAGAACTCACAGAAAGAGGATAATGCCTCTGAGGATTGTTTTTGTGCAGGAAGGTGTCCCTTCCTGCATAAAAACAATCCTGCCTGTAATGCAGGCACCCTTGTACGATGTCGCAATGGTGCCTGCATTGGTGATAGGCAGCACATAGTGCGCCAGCGCAGAGAGAGCAGGAATGCACCATAAATTAGTAAATATGGGCCATTCCTGCTCTCTCCACTTGATGCAGTGCAGCAAGTTTTCTTGCAGCATTGCGTTGCGCCAAATCTTAGTAAATCTGAGCCTGGGTATTTATTCTGCAAAGGACTGTTGGACCTCCAAAGCCTTTTTGACTCTAGGGAATCTTAGTCAAGCACTCAGTTCCCAGTTCTTGGGCGGAGATGTTTCTTTGTTAGAGAACAACACTTTCGTAACACCTCAAAATTAAATGTACACCTCACAATAAAACAAACAGCAAGAAATTATAGAATACAATGAATCACAAGGTTAAAAAATATACACACAGGGGCGGCTCCTCCACTAGGGCGGAGGAACGTCGCCCCACTGCTTTCTCGCAGTGCGAGAAGCAGAAACATAAAATGGTAATAACTTTCAGTTAATACCATTTTATGTTTGGTTGCGGGCGGGCGGGTGGGCGGGGCTGCTCTGCGAGTAGGGCAGGGGAGGAGTGATGTGCCCACTCCTTAGTGCGCAAAGACTTTTTGGTCGGCCCTCTGGGGCCGCCCAAACCAGTCATGCGCACTCTGCTCTTCTCCATGCAGGCTGCAATGCAGCCTGCATCGAGAACACGGCCTCCCCATAAGCCCCTGGCTGGGCGGCGTCCCAAACAATCACAATGCTGCTTGCAGCATTGTGATTGGCTTAGGGGAGGGAGCCGGGCTCCCTGCTTCCTGATCATTTTAATTTTTTTAAAAATGATTATTATTAAATTAACACCCTCCCGTGCAACCTCCCAGCGCAACCTCCCCACGCGACCCCCGTCCCCCCACCCACGAGCCATGCCGGCCGCGACTGTATACAGTTGCTGCTTGTGATCATTACTACAATCACAATTATTGTGCTGTGCTCTACCTAGCGAACACAAACTTTAGGGTTGCAGTCCTCTTGAAGAGGATTCACATGGCAATTATACACTGTAGGAACCGATCTGACTTGCAATGCTCCCAATGAAAAATAGTGACTGGCGACTGTACTCTTATCTGCAACAAAAACTCAAAGAAACACTAGGAATCTAATTTATTTTGGCAACGGAAAAATGATAATGGGTCCTTCATGTACATGACTATGAAGTATAAACAGCAACGAGACGAGATTTTTTTCCAATCGGTATGAATCAAAGATCCATTTAGTTACTGTGATATGTCAAAGGGTGCATAATTACATTTCTATTACCTAAAACATTTTGTTGAACTGAAATTGATGGATCACTTAATGGCATTACATCACAATGTGGTGCTCTGCTAAGAAGGATTTAAACATCTGCCTTTTAATTAGCTATCTGGACCCCGGAAGTAAGTTACTGTGGCTGAACTACTTAAACCATGACCAGCCATTCCTAAAGGGTCTGTGAATAATCTTTAAAGATGGTGGCCGGCGAACTGATACATGCACATATTGTAGCTCAAATATAGCTATCCAGTGTAGCTTTCTAGTGGTAAACGTAATGGGGCAACCCGGTGTCCCTCAGAACCTGGGTATACGTATTATAAAGGAAAAAATGGTTCTGTCGGGGTATCAATTACTTCGGACAAGTAGCAACAGCTTACTTATAACCAATATGAACGATTTACAAAGAAAACCAATAAAGATATAACACACACCAAAATTTTTGAATCAATAATATATTAAGAAAAATCAAATAATAAAGGCTGTCGCAATTTACAATTTCAATTGCAATGTGAAGAAGGTGACTGTGGTGAAACAGTGACATGTGGTGAATGGTGATGAATACAGTCCACTATATACAGAAACAATTGTGCAAAAAATTAGGGAGGGGGAGGGAGAAAGATTTCATAAATGTCCTTATTCTTAGCACATATGCTTAATGATCCAATGACGAATGGGACTGTGATCAAAAGCGTTGTGTAGACATATATAATACTACACCGACGTTTCGACCCTGTGTATCGCGCAAGAAGTGAAAGTGGGTCCAAGCGGGTCTTCCTCAGGGCAGGAGGGGGGAGAGATGGCAGCCTAAGGATTGATTTAAAAGACAGCGTCAGGTGTGTGTTATAGAACAGAAGTGCGAGTTCATTGTGTTGCTTTTAAGGCATGTATCTTACCCAAAAGCAGATTCGTGGGCCTGCGAATACTAATAACTTGGGGCCATATGTAGGTGGGCTAATACCGGTCGGTAACGGCCGAAAATCGGTACATTTCCCGTTACCGACCGGTATTTAGCCCTTTGCGATGTAGGAGGCCGGATTTAAGGAGTCGGTAATTTACCGATTCGTTATTTTAAGGAATCGGTAAATTACCGATTCCTTAAATCCTATGTAGGGAGCACTCAAGTGAGTGCATTTTTGGTTTAAGGATTCGTTATTTACCACCAACTACAAGTTGGTTGTAAATACCGAATACCTTTTAAAAAGCAATTTTGTGCTTTTTTAAAAGTGCCATGTGGCAGACATACATGCCCTTAGGGCATGTATGTGCGCCACATGTGCACACATGCACGATTCAGGGGTGCAACAGGGTGTCAATTTGACACCCTGCCACCCTTGAATATGCTCCCCATATTACTGATTCGGTATTTACCGAATCGGTAATAGTGAATGGCTTCCCATTCATTCCTATTGGCCTCCAGGCCCATAGGAATGAATGGGAAGGTATTCCTTATTACCGATTCTTAAATACCGAATCGGTAAAATTCGGTATTTAGGAATCGGTAAATAGAAATTACCTACATATGGCCCTTGGTCAGGTATAGGTAGGAAAATTCATAAGGATCTCCACCAGCCGGTTTGGAGCCTATTGGAAAAACTGAATCAGTGACTGAAAATAGTACTATTGTTGATTATACACCACGAGTTTAAGAGGGCTGTGACATACCTCAAAGATAAATTGTATTTAACTTCCACCCATCGTTGGAATCGTATTTGTGCCAGTCCGATGTTTTTCTAAAGTAAATAATGAGCAGTGCATAAGTAATGATTTTAAAATAACACGAGAGCGCAAAGTGCACTTCGCCCCAAGGTCCCTAATTAGTTCTCACCGTGATCTGAAATACAAGCCTCCTTCTGTCCGTGATTTATTTCGGAAATGAAGGGCTGAAGGAGCTGAGGCTATAAATAGCCTCTCTAGCGTGTGATGGACGTGCACGTTAGCTCGTGCCTCATTTGGATGAGCACGCATGGTGGAGCAGCTCGGTTGTCCTGTCAAGGAACCGGCCTGCTCATCGTAAGGATGTGATCAATTACCCAGCCTGTTGAGAAGCAAGAGCTCAGGCGTGCGCATGGGTAATGAACTGAGGCTCATTTGGCTAATGTTTGTGTTCTCCTAAATACAGTTTGATGGCATTATATGGACACAATGACGTGGTTTTAGGGAATAACACAAAAAAAGATATGCACTGATTACAACATGTAATTACTTTTGGAAATTAGAAATAACATAATGTGAATGACATACAATTTGTATAGCGAATAAAGCTATTTTACACTCTTTTGGCATTATTGTTAATGCAGCGTTATGTTAAATAAAAGAGCAGTCTGTGGCAGTGAAAATCAGAACCAATATTGTGTTCTCCTAAATACAGTTTGGATGGCATTACATGGACACAATGACGTGGGTTTAGAGAATAGCACAAGAACGATATTCACTGATTACAACATGTAAATACTTTTGGAAATTAGAAATAGCACAATGTGGAATGACATGAATCTAACACGTATGCAAGTGAGATGATTTAAAACGAGTAAAAGCTTCTTCAAATATGACATGTATTATAAATTGGAGAATGTCAAAATGCACTTATTGACACTTTTTGCACGTGGAATTTATACGGCGATTTTTGCTATTTTCCACTTTTATTCCAATTGCTGATACGGCATCATGTAAAATGAAGTTACAGATTAGATCATGAATAGTCTGTAGCAATGAAGATCAGGACCAACTATTATATAAGACCAGTTGACATGTATAGGCATAGGTTCAAATTATGCTTGGTATATTGGAAGTACATGACAAAGTAGTGCATAATGGGGCTGGTATGTACTGTACAGTGAGATCTAAAGCCTAACCATTTGTCTGTAAGTTTCCTCAAACTCATTTAACCCTGTATTCACGGAGTCTAAAGTGTGAATCCATCTGCATTCATTTAGGTTTAGTTGTGAGACCATACTGCCGCCTCTGGGGTGCAGAGTGATTCTCTCCAGAACCCACCACTGTAGGTCATCCGCAGTGTGATTATTCTGGGAGAATTGCTCAACCAAGTGAGCTCCTTGGACCTTGCAGCGGATCCTACTGTGGTGTTGCAAAACTCTGGCCTTGACCTTTTGGGTGGTTTGGCCAACGTAGATCTGATTACACGGGCATCGTATGGCGTAGATAACGTTATTACTATTGCAATTGCTGAATTGTCTCAGATGGTAAGTTTTTCCCATATGCTGAAATGATGAGCCAATCATTGCAAAATCACACGCTTTGCAATTACAGCATTTAAAGTGACCAATCAATGGCGGTAGATTAAGTTGCTGCCTGATGTCCGGTGGTTTCTCAATCTCTAGGTATGAGCTGACAACAAAGTCTTTGATATTTTTTGCTCTTTTAAAGGCAAAAAGAGGTTTTTCTTGGATTCCAATTTCAGTACCTACCAAGTTCCAATATTTCAGTAGTACCTTCTTGATTTCGTGGCTGCGTGTATTGAATGTAGTCACGCAAACCAACTTCTCAGTGTCTTCCACTGGTGGTTGTGCCTCCAGAAGGGTTTCCCTTGGGCGGTACCAAGCCCTTTTCCTTGATCTATTAAGTAGGCCTTTGGGGTAACCACGGTCTCTTAGTTTTTTGATCAGAACATCCGTCTCCCTGTAAAAGTCACTTCTCCTCGAGCAATTTCGTCTTAGTCTTAAAAATTGTCCGTAGGGTAAATTGTCTCTAAGACTTCTCGGATGGTGTGAGTCATACTTAAGAGTGGTGTTGCGTTCTGTTGGTTTCCTGTATAAAGTAGTGATGAGCCTCCCGTCTTCATTCAGCAGTGTGATGTCCAAAAAATCGATAGTTTCCTTGTTGTAGGACATGGTGAATTGGATGTCGATGGTCCGTGCATTCAACCATGTTTTGAATTCAACTAGTCTCTGTTCTGTGCCTGTCCACACCATCAGTACGTCGTCAATGTACCGCTTCCATACAGATATATTGTTCAGAAAGGGATTTGTAGGATCATATAGGTAGGTGTCCTCGTAGTCATCCATGTAGAGAATAGCTAGACTGGGGGCAAATCCAGCCCCCATAGCTACACCCTTACATTGTAAGTAATGGGTGTTTTGAAAAACAAAATAATTCTTTTTCATTGCTATTTTCAGTAACTCAACCAGAAATTCGGTTGGGATCCACACTGGTGCAGGCCGTTTCTCTAGTGTCCTCCGTATTACATCGATGGCGTGCTCCTGGGGAATACTTGTGTACAGGGAGGAGACATCTAGTGTGGCTAGAAAATGTGTCTGCTTATCAAATGGTTGGTTTTCCATCAGTTGTATAGTGTGCATTGTGTCTCGTAGGTAGGATCGTGTCTCTACCACAAACGGCTGTAGAAAGCTGTCCAGAAATTGATTCAGGGGCTCCAGGATTGAGCCACACCCTGATACTATCGGGCGGCCTGGTGGTTTTCGTAGGTCTTTATGTATTTTCGGTAGTGTGTATATAGTAGGTATCCTTGGTTCAGTTTTATTCAAAAAGTTGTATTCATGTTGTGACAGAAAACCTTCTGTCAGGCCTTGACGTGTGAGAGACTGAATGAGTGCTGAGATGTCCTCAGTTGGATTCTTTCTTATCCGTTGATAGCTATCCGTGCAACTCAATTGTTTATTGATTTCTGTGATGTAGTCCTGGGTGTTTTGAATGACCACGGCTCCACCTTTGTCTGCTGATTTCACAACGATTGAAGGGTTATTACTGAGTGAGTGCAGGGCCTGTTTTTCATCCTTGCTGATATTATGCTTGATTAATTTTTTGTTGTTCAGGAGACCCATTACTTCCTCCATTACAATTTTCTCATAAGCGAGGATCTTTTCACTCATCAAGTATGCTGCAGGAAGAAAGGTTGAAGCAGGTCTGAATTCGGTTGCTGCTAGGCGTTTATTCCAGTGTTCATTCTTCTTGAAGTGGTATTTAAGTCGTATTTTCCGTAAAAATTGTTGCAGTTCCAGCTTGATGTTAAAATTGTTGGGTGGAGTAGTCGGAATAAATGAAAGACCTCTAGATAATACATCATGTTCACTTTTTGTAAGTGTGTAGTCTGAAATATTAATGATGGGGTCTTTTGAGGTTAAGTCAAACTTTGTGTCCAGGACCACCATGTTGTGCTGTCCTAGTTCGTCTAAGTCAGTTATAACTTCATCTTCTATGGCACCTTCCTCCTCTATGGCTAAAGGGTTATGCGGATCTGTTCCAGACGGGGTTGTGAGTTCTTCTTCTATGTCATCACCTTCAGTCACATGAGCCTCATCTCGTTCCGATGGGATTACCAAATCCGCACTCAAATGTGGTCTTGGCTCTCTTGCATCAAATCCCGGTGTTACCATTTGTAAGTCTGTCTTCTTGTGTTGATCTCTCCATGACTGTCATTTCCCTGGAACCTCACTCTCGTGTTCCCTCGTGGTCTGTTTTGTCCACGGTTCCATCTGGCTGGTCTGCCCCAGTTGGTGTCCCTGTTCAACCATACCTGCTCTCCTAAAAAAGGAACAGTGCGTTGTTGATCTAAAAAAGGAACAATGCGTTGTTGATCTTGGTAACTTTGTCCTTGTTGATATGGTCTGCTGTTGGCGCTTGTTGTCGGTCTCTCGTTGTCGCTGTCCGAACCACTTCCAAAGGAGGAATTTGAGAGGTTGGCAAATCTTCGGTATCCTTGTCGGCTCCGGTTGGTGTAGAAACCCTGGGAGTCTTGTTCGTAGTATTCGTCACTCAAGTATGGATAAGTGATTTTCTTGTCATATACTCTTATATCTTTGCTGAGTTTGTCCAGTTTTTTGTTAAGAGTAATGGTATTAAATTCTGCCAATGTTTTTTCTGCTCGTTCAAGCGCTTCCTTGGCGTAGCTGACAGTTTTATCATCCAGTATTTCTCTTTTTAGTTCAGCGATTTCTTGAGCTCGTTTTTTTGCATACTCAAGTGCAGTTTCTACTCCAAGCACCATCCAGTGCCGGGAGCAGTTGTTAGCCACGAATGAGAAGCCTTCACGAAACTTTGGAATTTCTATAAAAATCGCAGGTTCGTTCCTCACCTGTAGGCCCTTTGGAATTATGTTTGCTTGCAGATACTTTGTAAGAAGATGACCATGCAGGTGGGTGCGAATAAGCTTTTTCTCCAATCTCTCTAGTTTGGAGAGTTTCTCATTAAGTGTAGTGTCAATTGAGGCAGCCCCTGTTCCCATTGTAGCTTTCTAGTCATGAAATATTAATTTGAGAATGACATTGTTATGAACAACAACAAATCACCACAAGAAGGAGGCCTGTTGAGTCTTGAGTTACCCATACCTATTAGATCATGGATTAATAGAAATCCCTTGACTAGGAAAAGTGAACATGACTTATAAAAGTCTTAAAAGGGCTGCTGTAAAAAAAAAAAAAGCCCCTTCGTCCTAATAACCCTGATTCTAAGGCATTAGATATTCTACTCACTTTGGAAGGTATCTGTTCTTGTTTACACAGGCCAGGGCCACTTCCTTACTTTCAATCTTGTGCAAAGGAAGAGTAAGCACGGTGTAGGTCCACACTAATAATCACAACACTCTGAGCGTTGATACTTTCTACTGGCCTAAAAGAAAATAAGTTGTTAAAATAGTACAGTACAGTGCATTCACTTTTGCGGTCCCAGAAATCTCGTCAACGCATAACAATCAACAGTATGTTTAGATTTGAAGTGAAGAGTGTTTTTATCACACAAAAAAGTAGTTAGCATTGCGACCAATA
Source organism: Calotriton arnoldi (assembly GCA_963921515.1). Classification (NCBI taxonomy): domain Eukaryota; kingdom Metazoa; phylum Chordata; class Amphibia; order Caudata; family Salamandridae; genus Calotriton; species Calotriton arnoldi. The sequence goes on from CAWUFW010009134.1 coordinate 528,268, forward strand.
GTAGTCGGGAGACATGAAATCAACTTGTAAGGGAGGAAAGTCCAGAACAGTGAGTATTAGTAATCCAAACCCACCATTTTTTGCTTTAGCTGTCTGTTTGCAGAGACCTATTGTATCCAAAATAGATTGAGAATTGGCTTTGGGTACGCACCTTGTTCATGAGTCAATGGCTTTGTGTTTATCTCAATTTTCTGCTCCTCGTTTGATTGCTTTCATCCCTACTCTTCTGTTTATCTCACCCATGGTGTGTTTTGGTCTCACCGTGTTTCAATTTGATGAGTTGTATCCTTCTGTTGCTATTATGAGGGAACTGCTTTTAGGCCTGTCCGAAGAGGCAGCTCAAAGTCTTACAGGAACTTTTGTAAGCTGGGCAAAAAGGCATCTTTTGCTCTATTTCCAGATTTTCTTTTTATAAATAATAATATATAATACATATAGAGAGGCTTGGGTCATCTTCCTTTAGCCACTGGTTGCTCAAAGCCTCCTTGATGTCCTGGCTCAGCTTATGTATGCATAAATTGAGTGGGGCAGTAGGTAAAGCTCCTTCCGCCATTAGCTGTCTTTCATATTTTGTGCCCGCCAAAAGGACAACAATTGGATGTGCCGGTGGCAGGTGTTAGGAGCGAGTTTACATTTTCCTCCTTGTGAGCAGAAGAGCCTGTCTTCACCGTTTGCCTTCCATGAGGCTGGAATGAGGTCAGGTGAGACATAAGTATGGGTCAGCACAAACTGGGGCAGATTTACAAGCCCCTGTCGCCACCATAGCGGTACTTTTTTTGATGCTCCGCTGGCGAATCGCCATTTTCCATATTTACAAGGTGGCGCTAAGCCACTTAGTGTGGCTTAACGCCACCTTGTAAATATGTCCCTTTCCACCGCATTCCTCTGCGGCACAGAGACGTGCAATAAGTGTTGCCGTGGGCGTTCCACCACAACACCCATTGCTTTTTGATGCTGGCCCAGATTTACAAGGCTGAGTAATCGCCAAAAACGAATGCCATGGAATGCCATGCGTTAGAATGGCGATATGAGGAGAAATCAATAATTTCTCCTTGTTTTTTGCTCTTTCCATTAGTGCTGCATTCTGCAGCACACATAGAAAGAGCAAATTGCCATTATTAATTGTTTGTGTGCAGGAAAGTGTCCCTTCCTGCACATAAACAATCGTTCCTGCAGGCAGCGCAGACACCCTTGCAAAATGGCGGCAGTGTGCCTGCACTGGTGCTAGGCAGTTTTTTTTGCGCAAGGGGAAACACAGGGGTGCGTCGTATTCTTCTGAATACGGTGCATTCCTGCATTTTCAAAATGTTGGAGCGCGGTGCTGATAAATTTGGCACAGCTCTGCGCTCCGACATTTTTTTGTAAATATGCCCCACAGTGACATACCATCCATAATCTACACTTTCACCAAGGCTTCTGTATGCAGAGAGCTACTTGAGCGCTCTATGGTGTCATTGCAGCATTCTGAAGCTCTGTATTTCTGAAAGGCACCTGCTTGACCATATTGCAAGGCACCAGTAAAGACCTGCCTGCTATAATTATTTTGTTAAGCATAACTTACGCTTATATTTCTCATCTTTTGTGAATCAACCTCTTCCCCACTTGGTTGTTTTCACCCTAGCCACAGAACCTCAAACCACGTTTCCCACCGAATCGGGGCTTGACCTCTTGACCTGCATATAGCGTCAAGTTTTAATGAAACTCATTGCAGTGCCAAAGCCAGTCTACCAGCTATGAGAGTGAAGGGCTTTATGGTGCATCATTGGGGAGAAAGAGTCTTCACAAGTAATGTTATAGGTTTCATTAGATATGCGCAGGACGCCTGGCGCCTAATGTCTAGTTCCAGAATATGAGATGGCACAAGTGCATTCCTAAATCTGCCAAATGGCCAGTGCAATAATACAGATTTCAAGATTTTTTTGAGTGTGTTCAGGAAATTGAGCCATAACTACTAGAGTGATCATAAGGAAACTGCAGGGCTCAGTCCCAACAGTATCATAACAGCACACTTGCCTACATCTGACCTTCGGTGGACAACTGCATCAAACGAGAAAGAGTGCATTTGAAAACCACCTCTTTTGACTTGAAGCCAGACACCTTACAGCTGATTTTCAAGGCCTCAGGCAGGCGGCTGTGTGCACCTGGCCACTCACCAAGAAAAACAGAGGATTGTGATGGTCTCAAGCTGCTAAGAAAAGCATAACATAAAAATAATTTGGGCAAATTTACTCATTTGTCACACAGCGCAGCAAAAAAATGAGCTGCATTGTACAAGGCAGGAAAAACAGCAGAGAGCCTTACCTTTTCATTTTGGGCTGCTGCTTTAGTCATTCCCTGCTCTGGCGCTCTAAAAAGCTCCCTTGCATAGTTCGCAGCCTAGCACAATGGCTTGGGGTTGTGTGCACTGTGTAGCATAGATTTTGTACTAGAAGCATACCATTCAAGTACACATTTCTATGCTTAGATAAATTCAGAAGAAATCCATGCTTTCAGTGTGTACTGTGCACTTCAGCACACACGCAAAGCACGTTTTTTTGAGAAATAAATACATGTGCCCTTGTTAACACGTGCTTGAAGTAGGTGTTATTTTTGATGCAAAGCCCAGTCTGGCTATTTTAGTAAATTGGGTTTTGCATCAAAACCTATAGGTGCTTCCACTGATCCCCCCCCAGCCCCCCAAGTAATGCCTAAGTAACACCCCCTTGACGTAAGACAGTTCAAAGTGCTTTTTGTGCTAAAAAAAAAAAAAAGGGCAGCCTACCAGAGCAAAATACCATTTAGACCCATTAGTGCAGAGTCTTAGCAGATCTGGCCCAACATGTGTATTTGTAAAGCACACATTGGGGCTCTTGGCACTGAAATAAAAGATGTTTGTTTTTACCCATCTCAATGGTACTCATTTTTTTATCTGAAGAGGGTGAATGGACCATGAGGTCAAACAAAGACCCCTGAAGTTGATGCATTAGTCCACTCAGCCCCCAGACAAGCAAAGGCTAGAGTAACCCTTGAAAGCATGGACTAATGGTGAAATTCTGAGCAATGCCACGAGTGTAATATTTATGCTGTCCATTGAGCAACTTTAATGCTAGTAAGTAGTGTTAGCTCTAATGCAGCAGTTTATTCAACTTCAAGCATCTACCACTACATAAGGCGCTGCTACAGAAAAAAGAGGAAAGCAACATGTTTGCAATTGTATACAGCGTATTTTCTATAGACATGCTTCCAAGTTTAGAAAGATAAAAGCTTATTTACATACATCCTGCTCATCTGAATCACTTAGGAGACTATCCATCCAATTCAGCACCATCTTGCAGAACAGGCCTCCTTCACTGAGGAGGTAATGACTGTAGGTTTCAATAATAGCAGCCCACTTAATGGAGGCGATAGTCGCTACAACCTCACCTGTGGCAGGTTTCTGCATTAGAGAAGACAATCAATACAGCCCATATCCACATTGTTACTGCATATATATATATATATATTTTTTTTAAAACCTTTATTTTTCCATTTTATAACACAGTACAACTACTTGCTACATGGTAGCAAGTAGTGGTATGTACGGTGGGAGAGGTACACACAGAAACCATGTACATTTTTACATATGACATTGTTAATAGCATCAGACACAGCAGGTTCCTCAATAGAACATCGAGCCTCACCCCACTGGACTTCAACTCCCCCCTAACCTTCTGCTCGTCCCATCGTAGAGCGTCCATTCATACGTTCCTCCCCACTATCATTAGCCTCTTCACTTCCCGAAGAGGGCCCATCCAAAGTCGGATTCAGGAGGACTTCTCATAGGTCTCTCCAGTCCGTTAGATCCTCTACTAACTTGTCATCACGTCTGTGTAACTTCATATGAATTTCTTCTGCTAGCGACCACTCCATTATGTGCCTGTGCCAGTGTGTTATCTCAGGCGCTCGGTTACCCATCCATGTAATGGTGACTCTGTGTCCAGCCAACACTAATACCAATTCTAAAAATGTATATTGTAGTTTCCTCCCCCATGGCCGCTTGACAGTACCTAACAGACAGCACTGGGGCAAAGGGACTATGTGCAGATGGGTGGTCCTGACAATAACAGCTCCAACCTGCCGCCAAAATGGCAGCACCAAAGTGCAATGCCAAGCTATGTGCAAAAAGTCTGCACCGTCTGCACCACATCAGGGACAGCTCTCGGGACGTGTGGAGGATAAACGGTGTAGAGCCCTAGGTGTAAGATAGGTCCTGTGAAGGAAGTTGTAGTGTACCACCTGAAAATGAGCATTGCTGGAGACAGTATGTGTTAGTTCGTTAACCCGTGTCCAACCCTGTCAGACAGTGGTCTGTTAAAGTCCAAATCCCACGCCAAATGCACCCGGGGAAGAGCCCCAGCAGCCTCTGCCCACATGGCTCTAAATAGTAAGGATATTAGGTGGTGCCCCATGCAACAGTTCAGTAAGACACCAAGTGTTTGTGTGGGAATGGGGGCAGCAGGGTATGAAGGCCAGGTGGTCCTAGCTACATCAGCCAGGCTAGCATGTTGTAAGAATTGACCAGGGCCAAGCATGAATTCCTGGCTTGCCTCCTCAAAAGTGATGAATGTTTCTCCGGGATACCGATCTCCCAGAAGTACACACCTACCCTCCGGCCAAGCCTGAAATGACATATTGTCTAATAACTGCCTAATCGATTTTAATATCCATTTCTCAAGTTACCTGTGGAACAGGCCCACCTTAGAACAGTCTGCATGAAACATTGCCAGATAAAAGCTGTTTGTCGCACTATGTAATGGAGGTCTGCTGACGTCCCAGCCCCCTCCATCAGCAATTCCTGTAAGCAGCCTGCTGCTGCACTGCCCGACAGTAGCCTCTTCTCCCAGTTTTCGCCTGGATCTAACCACCTGGCCACACGTTGAAGGTGCGCGGTATAGTAATATAAATCGAGACGTGGGACTTCCAATCCCCCATCTTCATAACGTTTGGTTAGGATCATCAAAGCCACCCAGCTACACCGGCCCGCCCAGAGTAGCACATTTAAGAGGGAGTCACGCTGCTTAAATATCATGCACAGTAAGGGACAGAGTGAGTTCTGCAGCATGTAGAGACATTGTGGAAGCAGCACCACTTTTGCAATGGCCATCTTGCCCATTAGGGAGAGGGGCAAGGTGGTCCAGAAAGTTGCTGACATCCTCAAGGACTCCAGGACCCTCTCTACATTTAAGCGGGGCTGCTGTGTTCTAGAATGTGCCACTTTGAATCCCAGATACCGAAATTGCTCTAATTCCCAACGCAGTCCCAAAACTGGGAAACAATCCACCAGCATGCCTACCAGAGAAGCGAGTGGGAATATAAAGGACTTATTGTGGTTCAGACAACGACCCGAGATGTTTCTGAAATCATCCAGCAGCTGTAGAAGCTGCGGCAAGGCGACCCTAGGGGAGGAAAGATAAAATAATGCAGCATCAGCTTATATGGAAATGACATGCTGTACCTCACCCACCCGTGTGGCCCAGTCGTGCAGCTCCTGTCCTGCCCATATAGCTAACGGTTCTATCACCAACACAAATAAAAGGGGAATACGTGGACACCCCTGGCGAGTTCCCTTACTGAGTGTCCACACATCCGAGCGGTATTGTCCCACCCTCACCCTTGCAGCCGGATTAGTGTAGAGGAGTCAAACCCATCCGCGGTACCTAGGGCCGAAACCCATGATCTGCAGCACCTGGAGTAAATAACCGCAATCCACGATGTCAAAGGCCTTTTCCACATCAATTGACACAAGGGTGAGTTCTTGGTCTTGTGTAAAACATGGTTAGACGCCTAAGGTTCATGCTGGTGCTCCTTTCTGGGATAAAACAACACTGGTCCTTATGAACCAAACATGGCATATGTGGAGATAAACGAACGGTTAGTGTCTTAGTAAGTATTTTCACAAACCTTGTTTGTCATAGTGAGAGGTCTTTATGCTGTAGGGTCAGTAGCGTCAACCCCGGTTTGAGGAGCATATAGATCTCGCCTTCCCACATCGTAGGTGGTAAATCGCCTAGTTCTGAAGCCTCCGTAAAAACCTCCTGGAGGTCTCTTTGGAAAGAGGGAGGGTGACTGGGTGTTTTACAAAAACCTAGTTCTATCTTCCAACTGCAATCTTATTTTTAACTATCAAGATATAATCGACGCCCTAGCACAATGCACAAGTAATAAAGCCCCCGGCCTTGATGGCACCCCTATAGACTTTTTTACTGCCTTTCCTGAACTCTGGGGGCCTGTGATTACAAATGTGTTTAGTGCTATAGCCAAAGAGGGCCCGCCCTCATCTTGGCATAAAGCAATTGTAATACCTATACACAAAAAAGGAGATAAAGCTGACCCCAGAAATTACAGACCGATCTCCCTCCTTGATAGCACGGCGAAACTCATGGGCAGAGTTTTATTAAACAAACTGGAGGCCTGGGCAGAGACAAACAACATCTTGATCCCGGCCCAATATGGCTTTAAAAAGGTTAGGGGTACTCAAGACCAATGTCTCAACCTGAGTCTGCTGATAGCAATATACACCCACGCCAAACAAGGTTATTTATATTTGGCCTTTTTGGACTTAAGCGCAGCCTTCAACTCCATTACTCATTCCCATCTATGGAGGATCATGAAGGAAATGGGGGTAGATCAAGATATAATTACTTTTTTAAGGCAGCTGTACTCAAAGGCCGAAGCCTGTATACGCTATGGGCAACAGGGGGAGTGCACCAGATGGTTCCAAATCACCAGGGGGGTTCAGCAAGGGTGCGATCTCGCCCCATATCTGTTCTCCTTATATACAAATGGAGTAGAGTCCCAACTCTTAGAATCAACCCTGCACGCCCCCATAATAAACAAGACGCGCATCCCAATTTTATTATATGCAGATGATGCAGTGTTAATTGCCCGTACAGGTAGGTCCCTCCAGAAACTGTTAGACACTTATGTAAACTATATGCTAAGTCTGGACTTAAAAACGAACGAGGCCAAGTCTTTTATTTTAGTTGCAGGGCGAAAGATGAATAATCCCCCTTCCTTTTTTGTTTCTGACCGCAAAGTAGTGCAAATGGAGCTGTTTTCATACTTAGGAGTGACCTTTGATCACAGATTATCCTGGTCCAATATGGTGGTTAACCGAGGAATGATGTTATAAAAGAGCACTAATGCCATCAATTCGTTTACTAAAAAGCTGGGCATAAGATATTTAGATACTGTTAAAAAAGTGTATAGGGCTAAATCAATCTCTGTAGCTTCCTATGGCGTGGGAGTGTGGGGCTATGCTAATGTAAAGTTAATACAAACAATTAAAAATTCATTTTGAAAGAAAATGTTGAGCCTTACCATCAGTTGCTCCAATTTTAACTTACATCACAAGCTGAACATCCCTCATGTTACTGAGCAAATACATGTAGCACCAATCCTCCTTTGGCACTCAATTTGGAGTAGAGATACAGTTAACCTCACTCAACAAATCATTGTGGATTGCCTGTCTTTAGAACATGTACAGATTCTAATGTGGTTAAGGTATGTCAAAAATACTCTTCACGCCTTGGACCTAGGAAGTCTGTTTGATTCCCCAGAAAAATGCTTGACTATTTCGAAAAAAGCCTTAAAAGCCTGCTTTTTAAAATTTTCGAACGAGGCCAGATTTACTGCTCAGTCCCTCAAACCTATGGTTCATGAGTATCTTGAGGGCCCAATGCATGGTAAGGGGGTTCCATCTTATCTGGATCTCATAACAAACCCTCGTCACAGATTTATTTTATTAAGGTTTCGCCTTAAACTCATTCCATGCATGATGGGCTTTGCTACCGATATATACTCTTCCTATGATCACCTGTGTTGCCCATGTGACAGCTCCTCGATTCAATCCGATTTGCACGTTTTCTTTTTTTGCAACTTTTACAGCGAACACCGTAAGAAATTTTTAATTCCAATCATGCGCAGGGATAATTTTAGCCAATGTCGCCCAGCTTTATATTTTTTACGAATGCTGCCCAACCTGCTTTTGTGTCCCCCTCCTTTTTATGCCAGCCGCTGAAAACTAGGAAAATGTACAGTTGCTGAAATGAATTGTTTTTCTTAAAAAAAAATTATATTGTTTTTAATGGTTTTTTATTCGTCACCTTTGGCTATTTTATTTCATATACCTATGATGTATTTCTGAACTTTTATGATTAACTCAAATTAATCGAATAAAGTAAATTGAACTGAACTGAACTGAGTGTCGCAATATTTTCAAGGTAAGCATACATACAAGAGACTGTAGATTCATTACTCCGTCTCCACATCTCCTTGCCCTAACAATATTGCTGAAGTCGGGTCTTGCATTCCATAGTTTACAGGTCAATGTTTAAAAGTAAATTTTTTTGATATCACACCATAGAATGCAGCTGTTTTTCATTAAAATTGTGCATATCTGTAAAGATTAAACAAAAAATGGGCAAAATGTGACTAATAAAAGCAGTAGATGCAAAACGTTTTCAATAAGGAACTACTTGTGGCACACCAGAGGTGCTTCCGCAATATAGCATTTGACCATCAACCTTACACATGTGCCTTCTTCTTTGTCGTAATGTGAGATATTGCAGTTGGTAAAGTATTGGGACTAGGAAGGTCAAGAAAGTCAAATTGCTTTGGTGAAACACATTAAAGCCATTGCAATGTAAGCCTACAAAAGTGCTGAAATGCCAGCCTCAAGGTGGCCACAGAATGTCAACTCCTCATCCATTAGGTGTTGTGTAAATTTATTTTTAATGCACAGATATCTTCCAATCCCAATCAGAATGTTTAGTGGCTCCTGTAGCTGCGCAGTTTTTTCCATTCAATGTAATTGTACAATATAGGTTGAAGCCTTACCTTGTTTGTTGAAGAGATACATTGACATCACACATGTGTGGGCCTTGCTGAGAATTTTCCTGTGTGTTTGGTGAGGAAATCTACCTGTCTCCTCTCGATTGGACTGAACCTTCCCAACAACTGCTGAAGATCTGCTGGTCTGACCTACAGTGGCTGCTGTCCTGTCTGTATGGAAGCCATAGCACGCATAGGAGTCGAGTAACAGCTGATCAGATTGCTTGGGCCTGGGTGCCAGAAGAAATATGCCCTAGCCACACTGGGCGGGTCCCCTCACTCAGGCGTCCAGCACTTGGTTGGCTGGCTTTCTAGCTGGTCCCAGAGTGCGAGGATAGCTTTTTAAGTTTCTATGCGTGGCATGTTCTGCTTGGGTGCTCCATCCAAATGTCAGAACACAGCTAGACCTGTCCGTCTTTAATTAGGGGCCACTGACCTGAAGTCGTAAGCCTTTGCTGATCCCAAGATAAACAACTTTGAAGTACAAGGTACACCCTAATAATAGACCAAGAGAAAAAGCATATTACGCTAATCAAATGTCTGATGGAATATGGTATCATTAGTTCTTATGGCAGTGGATAGCGATCCTTATAAATTTAAAATGTGGCTTACAATAACCAGAATGATTGCGAATACCTCTCTGGTATTCACTGTTTTACTTATTACAACATTTTGTTTTATTGATGGAGTAAAAAAATAAGCTCAAAATAATACTGAGATATTAAAAAAAACTAAAGTTAAGTTATCCAAGCAAAAATCGCTGTACAGTGTGCAGTTAAAAATTAATAATGAAGAAGAGAAAAGATGTTTTTTGAACAACCCGAGAAAAAGGTATAAAAAGATTAATCTGTTAACTAAGTACATATCAGCATACATGTGATACAACATAGTAACCTGGAGAAGATCAACAGAATAACAGCTGACATGGGATATATGACTAAGATCACATGGGATAGGGTTACTCCAATCTATCACCATAATATTCTAAATATATTATTATATTGAATTTACTTGACTTTGTTGCTAAGTGGCAGTCTTTCTAATGAGGGCAGACTGGTCACTACTTCAGTCAGATGTTCTATTTTGTCTTTCTTTGTGTATTTACACAATCTCATAATAATTTTCTTTCCAGATAGGGTGTCTCTTTGTATCAACACATAGATGTCTTTTGTCAAGACCTGATGGAAGAGACGTAAGAACGATAAACATGTTTGACAAAATTACATTAATTTCAGTGGCTACAAGAATCTTTGGTTCATACCACATCAGAATAAAAATTTTCCTAATCCTTACCCGCAGTTAGTGTGTTGATTTAATGTCAGGAAGGATTATCTTGATGTGGTCTGTTCAGAAAGGCTGCGTTTTCTGTTAGGTTGATTTCAGGTCTGTGCTTGATGCGTCAGTGTCCTGCATGTCGTGGGATTGATGTAAATCACCACTACTCAAAATTGCATGAGATTATCTCACTTTCATTTTTTGTCATCAATTAAATAAACAAACTTTCACGAGGTAGCAACAGGGAACTTCTGATACACAAGAAAGAAAGTGAATGGATTAAGTGTTAGGAAGAATGGACTTAACTTGGATGCTGAGATGCACTGTTGGTTATTGGTTAGTCTGATCATTCCTGAGTCTGACAGCAAACATTCAGTAACCACAAATACATTGATATCTTCTGAGCAAGAAACCGGATGTCAAATTGCAATTAGCGGCCTACATATATTAAAATAGTAGTACAATAATGGGAATGAGGAAGTAAGCAAGGTGTAACACTGGGAAGCAAAGAGAGCAGTAGGCTGGGGACAATTTATAGCAGAGGCAGCTTAGACCAGGAAACAACAGGATATAGTAGTAAACAATCTACATCAAGAACTGCAACAAGCAGAGGTTAAACATGAAACCACATCATCTCAAAAGGTCTGGAGAAGGTTGTTGTTGTGCTGGCCACCTAGATTGTAAATTGTAAAGTCAGAGATTATAGAATGTTTAGCCTGACTTGTATGGACTGTTTGGAAGTTTGAAATGATCTTAACGTTTGAAGGAAAACTGTTGGTGGATGCAAGATGCAAGCAGAGAGCGGGGACTCAAATGACCTGGGTCTAACTTTCAGACAATAAATCTAATGTTGAAGAATTTTGTCTATATCCGAGTACTTGTAACAGTGATATACTTAAGAGCAAAATTTAGATCTACAGAATTAGACAGGGCTCATTACCTCTTAAACAGTTTAATTGTGAAGTATCCTATCAAGGGCAATAAAACAGGCCACCCATTAGCTCCTGAATTACGAGCTCAACAAACTAGATTGTATGTAGAAGACATTTGAGAGGAAGCCTCCTTGGAAGTAGTGATAGAGACATGCAGGTTGACACCCTTCCATAAATATTACACTACACTTTATGCAGCGGAGCCTTGTGACCCTTCGGCAAGAATATGGTATCTATTCGATAGACCATGCCCTCTAAATTGAAAGGAAATAGAGAGGAACTAGAACAAGCAATTACAAAGAGGAAGCCTTGAACACCATTAAACATCTTAAACCATCAAAATCTCTTGGCCTAGACTGCTTCACAGCTACCTTTTACAAAACCTCTGCTCCTCTATTGTTAGAAACCCTAACAAAATTGATGTATAACATGATTTCACAGTCTTCCCTGATGTTGTCTATGACGGAAAACCATATTAACTTACTTTGCTGACCTGGTAAAGACCACACCAGATGCCAATCATATAGGCTAATCACATAACTCAACCTAGATGTAAAGTTATTTGCCAAGATGTTGGTGTCAAGACTAGAGGGTCTGTTCCCAGACTTAATCTGTTTTAACCAAGTGGGCTATATTTTAGAGAGAGAAACTTGCAATAACACAAAGAAAATTAGGAATATTATTGATGTGGCAAATAGAAAAGGTACCACTGGTAACCAGTGCTAAAGTGCTTGTGCTATCTCCTTTAAACATGGTAAAATTGGCTTAAACCCAATTGGCACATTTTACGTCACTAGTAAAGTGGTACTACATGTACCCAGAGCCTGTAAATTAAATGCTGCTAGTGGGCCTGGAGCATTGATTGTGCCACCCACTTAAGTTGCCTTTTTAAAATATCTTAGATCTGCCACTGCAGCCATTATGCAGTTTTAAACTGCCAATTTGACGCCAAAATAATCCCCTTGCAAAGCATAAAACTCCCCTTTCATCACATATAAGTCACCCCTAAGTTAGGTCCTAGACAGCCCATAGGGCGAATAGTAAATAAAAAGTTGGACATTTAATTTAAAGTTTTACATGTCCTGGTAGTGAAAAACTCACAAATCATTTTTCATTACTGTGAGGCTTACTCTCTCATAGAATAACATTGGGTTACCTTATTACATTTAATAAGTGATATCTTGTGTTTGGGAGCAGGTTGAGATAGAGATATGTTTGGTGTCTAAGGAATTGTAATTTAAAATCTTCTTTAATGGTTAATTCGGATTTTAAGTCACAATTTTGAAAATGCAACATTTAGAAAGTTGGCAATTTCCTGTCTTAGCCATTTGGTGCCTGCAGCCTGTATCCTGGGTCACATGACTAGGTGTAGTTGGCATTTGACCTTTGTGTATTCCTCCCAGACAGCCACACAATAGAGGGACTGGGTGTTGGCAGGGTGGGCCATCCAAGGCAGGATAAGGGGGCAAAGCTGGGCACAGCCCAACTTGCACTTCAAAGACACTGCCTCAGCTCACACACAAAGAACTTCACAGTAGTCTATTGTGACTGCAGACAGACTGAGACCAGGGCAGGGAGGCAGGAAATTCCAGACACATCTCCGGGCGAAAACTCCAGAAGTTTCTTCCACTTCAAAGTGGGCACCAGGTATAAACATGGGACCCTCAGACCCAACTTCAGTTCTCTCCTGGACTTGTGGAAGGACTCCCAGAGGACTGCCTTGCTGCCCATGACTTGCTGTGTACTTTAGAGGACTTCTCTGCTGCACCAACAGGAGTGCCCTGCTGCCTGAAGCCTGCCTGTGCCCTCAGAGGACTGCCCTGCTGCTTGAGACCTGCTTTCCTGCTTGAACCCAAGACTTACAGAGTGACTCAGAGGGCTAGTTGGCTGGTCTCCTGAGCGTTGGGGACAGAAAAGGCTCCAACCATCTTGAGCCCGCACGTGGACCCAGCCTGAGTGAGTCCTGACCCTCCAAGTGGTGCCCCTCCAGTCCTGGACCTTTGGAACTGGTGCTAAAGCTGCCCAGATAGCCCAAATCCAAAACTTGGGACTTAGAATATTTTCTGCCAAATAGTGCTTTGAGAACCGAGAAGAGACCGGGACCTACCTGTGTCGCCGCTCATTCTGACTTTGCGGCAGCTCCTACTATGTTCTTCTCCGCAGCAGTAAATACTGTTCAGCAGCTCCGCAGCAGCAAATCCTGTTTAGCCGCTCCTCGCTGAAGTTGTATCCGGCCTCGTGGAGTCCTCATTGGCTACAGCCTGCAGCTTCATCCCGCTGGAGATTTTCAACTTCCATAGAGACTAAATCAGAATGTAGAAATCTTCACTGTGATTTCGTCCAGCGACTCGACAATGACAACATTTCCTCCTCAGACACCGCCGGCTGCTATGCCCTCCTAAACGTTACCTTCTCAGACATTTTTCTTCTAAAATGTTTTCCAAGTCTGCAGATTAGCAGAGACCAAGCCCAATCCACTTAGTGTTTCTGACTGCGATGGTGAGCGGGACGGATACAGTCCCAGATTAGTCCCACTGAATGTTTACCTTCCCAAGTTTTGTTTTGAGCCCCGTGTGCATTGGAGAGGGTCGCAGGGAGCAAGGAGAGCGTCACGGGCGGTGATTGGCGTGGCGCGAAGAACAGGCTGGGCATTGTGGACGGGCGGGCTGGTATTTCGTGGTGGCAGTCCACCCGCGGACGACCGATGCTTGCTGTGGGAAGAGACGGGCTGGCGGCGGTTTGCGCTGAATTTCAGTGAGAGCGGCGCAGTTCTGGTGCAAACGGTCCCATTTGTGGTCGCAAAGAGCCCAAAAGCTTGATTTAAAGAGCCCGTGAGCCATACCAAAGCTCCAGGACCTGAGAGGCACCGCTTGGGGGTCAGGAACTTGGTGCAGCTGGGTCCAGGAGCTGGTTGGAGAGCCTTTTATGTCCCTGAGGCTCAGATCGGGAGGCCAGCAGACTAGTCCTTTGAGTCACTGTGGGGTCCTGGGATCAAGATGAAGTTGCAGATCCAGTTCCTCATAATCAGGCAAGAGGGCAGCAGGTCAGCACAGCAGGGCAGCAGTTCCTTTAGAGTAGCAGTCCATCAGAGTGGCAGTCCTTGTAGCAGCAACACAGTCCTTCTTCCTGGCAGAGTATCCACCCGGGTCCGGCAGAGTGAGGGGTAGGTCTACCGCGAGAGGACGGAGCGACACACGACACTGAATTTGACAGTGTTTACACCTGCCGTGATACCTTGAGGCATTGACATGACCCTGGTTGGGCATTGGATTTGATTAACAGGTACCACTTTATAGGGTGCTGTATGGGTGGTCACTATATTGTGTAAATGAACAGACCACCGACCATAAAGTGTAGATTATTTAAGAATTGGTCCTGAAGAATTGCCGTTAACTTAACAGTAGGCAAGAAACATGTTGGCCTGAGTTTGAGCGCACAACTCTGCAATCCTTGAGCAGACGCGTGCGCCTCTTACTGGTTTTTAATCAGGATAGTGACCATTTTCATTAAAATAGTTCTGGATGGATCACTATTTCCTGTTTTAGATAGCACACATTACACACTTTTCACATCTACACTCATTAGGGCCCTCACTCGCATTTCACCCAACGGCTAAGAAAAAAGATCTCCGCCAAGAAGGCCCCATCACGGGCGCCGATCGGGTATTGCAGCGCCGACCCGATAAGGAGCAGACCCAGTGATGAAGCATGACACCTAGCTGGCTGGGTGTGTGAGGGTTTTTTTCTGAAAGGAGAAAAGATTTTCTTCAATCTCTATGAGCACCCACTTGTTTTTCCTTGCACCCAATGTTCTGTAGGACTCCTTGAGGAACAGCATACCTTTTCTTGTTGTAGTTCCGTGGGCCTGTATGCTGGACCTACTTAAGTGGCCCGTAGTCCCTCCTTGTTGTCTTAGAGTATCCACAGGTCCAGAAGTGTACTGAAGAGTTGGTGCAGTTTTTACACCCTGTTGCCTTGGTTCTGGAAGGTCGGAGAAGCTTCTAGACAGGGGCTTTGAAGTGCATTGACTTCCCTGCCTTCCCTGCTCTGGCTCCGGATGTGCTGTAGTGACAATGTGGGGTCTTTAGGCCCTTTGTGTGAAGGCAGAGCACAGGCTATACAGTTGCAAGTGGGGCTGTGCTCCGCTCTGACCCCCATCTTGCCTGCAGATGGCCCATTAAGGCACATCTAATTTCTCTATAGTGTGACTGCCTGGGAGTAATTGACAAAGTCTAACTGCCAGCTACACCCAGTCATGTAACCCAGGACAGGCTACAGACACCAAAGGACTAAGGGCAGGAAAATGTCAACTTTCTAAAATTGGCATTTTCAAAATTGTATTGGAGAATCCATCTTTTCCATCAAAGTGGGCTATCATTACAATTTCATAGACATCAAACATGACATAGCCACCTGCTCCTAATTGGAATCTACAGCTTATTAAAAATGTAATAAGGAATTCCCAATGTTATCCTCTGGGAGGGGTAGACCTCACAGTAGTGAAAAATGGATTTAGGAGTTGTTCACTACCAGGACATGTAAAACTCAAAAGTACATGTCCAACCTTTTAATTACACAGCACCCTGCCTTTGGGCTATATAGGGCCTACCTTAGGGGTGACTTATATGTAACAAAAGGGAGTTTAAGTTGTGGAAAGGGGGTTTAAATGCCAAGTTGACATGACAGTTTAAAACTGCACTAAGGCTGCAATGGCAGGTCTGGGTCATGTTTTAAGGTGCTACTTAAGTGAGTGGCACAATCAGTGATGTAGCATTTAATTTACAGGCCCTGGGTATATGGTATACCAATCTATAAGGGCTTACAAGTAAATCAAATATGCCAATGGGTATAAGCCAATGTAACCATGTTTTAGGGAGAGCGCACAAGCACTTTAGCACTGGTTAGCAGTGGTAAAGTGCACAGTCCTAAGGCTAACAAAAAGAAATTCAGCAAAAACTGGAAGGCAAACGGCAAAAAGTGTGGGGGTGACCCAGCAGAGAGGGTCAGGTTCACAGCAGCTATCTCTAAAAAAAAACAAAAATTATAACTATAATCCTGGCCATGGAAATTTACAAGGCAAAAGCACTTGGGTCTGCGCTCTATGAGGCGGAGAAAGTTAACAAGCTAACGGTAGTGGAAAACAAATTTCGAAAGTCATTATTGAGTCTTCCTCAGAGTGCCCCCCTCATGCCGTTGTTTGTTGACTTTAGTCGCCGTCCAATTGCTCATGTTTTAAAATTGAGAATCCTTCTATATTGCCGTAGATCACACCATACTCCCAAATTAGCCTCATACAGACAATATACTCTCACCAGTATCCAAGCAGCTATACGTCAAATTTGGGTATGAGATCTTACCGACAAAGAAGTTCTGCCTCAAAATTGGGCCATCATTTGTTCTTTTTGCTTTTGTCACCCTAAGTGGGAAGGGTATGCCCAAACGTGGGTCCAGCGCTCACTGTATCACTGGATTCAAGCTACCTTGTTGATGAGGGCTGATACCCAGAAACTGGTTCCAGGATGCTTGTTTCTGGTCCAGGGAGGACCTGGTCTGGCAATTCTGGCTGGACTGTTGCCATGAGGAGCAGGGTCAAGACTGATTTGCATATGGCTGGGTCCAAACTGGGGTGGCGTGGTGAGCAAAATAAAAAGGAAAAACAAAAGATGTATTAAACCCAGATCTGTGACTGGGGGTGAATGTTTGATTTGTTCAGCATCCCGTCCATTATATGTTCTTTTTGAAATTGGATAGGACATACAACAGGAATGACATGTCCAGCATGAGGGAAAGAATGTGAAACAGTGTCACATCTGCTTTTCTTCTGCAATGCTTATAATACTCCAAAAATAAAATGGATCTTACTGATTTGCAAACAGTTGGGGGTTAAGCAGCACTTAGAAGCACCAAGAATCCTAAGATCAAGCATAGATCATAATATAGTCCACAGCGTGGCCAAATGTTTGACTACTGTGTGGATAATGCTGAAAAAATCCTCTGCACAAACACTGACGAATTAGGCAAATATGGATATTTTGCTTTATTACCCCGTCTAAATTTTTTGCCCTGTCAATAATGCCATTTTCTGATCTGATGTGCACATCGACCTGAAAATTAGTGGTCTTCAGTGTCAGGGCAGGGCGGTCAGTCCTTCAGTTTTCATTTTTCTTATTGTATAGTTCCCCCTTCATTCTTTGCTTTTCCTTTTTTATTTTCAATTTTCTTAAGAGGATACTACAGCGTTCCAGGCAGTGTTATGGCCCACTTGCTTGATGCTCATTTAATCTGCAGTGTACAGCATCCCACGTAGACACTTCCTCCATATCGGTCGACCATGCTGCTGCTGTCCACAGTATATCGTTGTTTTACCATTCCAAGATGACCGATACGTTGGTTCTAAACATGGTAACCATGCCAGAACTGTAAACCAACAATAGACTATGTACAATACCACCGTAAGACGGACACCCACTGCTATGTTTAATTTAGTTACTGAAAGCATACTCCTATGTATTTAGGCAGCAGATTTTCAGTTTTTTCTAATTTTATCATTTTAGTTTAGCTTGCCTATGCTCTTGAGTTTGTGTGTGTTTTATTGTGGTTGTGTCAGAGGGTGAATTCAAGAATGAGTCAGTGAAGGGATGAATGGATGCATGAGTACAAAGATGACTGACAAAGGCCATGCATGATGAATTATTGAGTGCCTAATCCCATCAATAGGACAATAGGCACTTTCACTGATAAGACAGACCTATAGGTATTGCCAATGCTTACTGTGAATGTGGCCTGGATATTAGAGAGTTTTACAACTGAACAGACTACATTAGGCATTTTTTCCTTTTGGGGCACAGGGAAAATAAATAAGTGGCCCATAATCACAGGAGGTAGAGCCGAGGCTGTGAGTCGAACCTGGTTCTCATGTTCTACGGTCAGCAGCTCCAGCCATTAGGCCTAATCTCCCCAAATACGTTAGCTGGTAATATTTGCTGGCACTCATGAATGTGAAATGAAAAGACAGAATGCAGACGCACGGCCTAATGTAAGAGCATTACGTGTGTGGCAAATGTACCAGGGGTAATGCAGTCCTTGCCCACTGTGAGGTCCCCGGAGGGGTGTTGTAAGTTGTTTGAATGGCAGCCTGAGCCTAATGAAAGTCGCTGGTGCAGTATATATTTGTTTCTGACAGTTCTCCTATCTCTGAAGATGAAGGCATGTTTCATGCATGGCTTACTATAAAGTGATGCAGTGTTACTTCCTCTTGAGCGTGACACACACTTCCGGTTTGTTTGACTTTAACTCCTCTCACCTTGTTATGTTTTGCAGGCTTCTAGTGGGAATTACTACTTCATTCCGTACATCGTCACGCCGAGTGCTGATTACTTCTGCTGTGAGAGCGACGCCCAGCGGAGGGCCTCGGAGTACATGCAGCCGAACTGGGACAACCTGCTGGGGCCCTTGTGTGTCCCCCTGATGGACAGGTTCATCAGCCTGCTCAAGGACATTCATGTGACGTCATGGTAATGCAGCGTGCTTGTGCGTGCTCACACGCGCACATCGACATGATTATTTTATTTTCTTAATTAATGTTCATTTGTTGAGTGCTCACTTTGCCTCGAATTGGCAACGGAACCCCTATATGAACCCTATTGGGTCATGCTGAATGAAAGAGTCCATCCATATGCAGAATCGTAACAGGATGGAATTCAGGGCCCTTATGAACTTCTAAGGAATGTGCCAAAAATAAAAATTAACCCTGCAAAATGGTGGTAATTGGGTTGACGGATTGCAGCTGGTTTTTGGAGTCTGACCATAGTAGACTTTTGTTTTACTGCTAGGAAGGCAGAATTGCCACAAGCTATCCAGGGTACAAAAGTTTAAAAAGTCAGCACAATGAGTGCAATTTAGTTGGATGCCTTGGCCAAAGCAAGGTCTGCACTTTATGGAGAGGTAAAAGCGGACACAGGATAATTGGGAGCAGCGCCAGAAGCAAACTTCCTCAATTCACGTATGTGATGGTCAGAATAGGGAGTAAATTTATAGAAATCCATTGGTCAACCCAAGGTGTGCAGTTTACTCATCTGTAATGTATGGCAAACACGCATTTGGAAGCACTTGAGATATAAGTGAGGCAAGTAGAACAGAACACAGGGCAGGTTCTACAACTTCTCAGGCTCCTGAGTGGTGGCAGAGACTTGAGGGGGGTTTGATTCAGAAGTGAGCATGTGAAGGGGATATTGCAGTGGGCTTATTGTGTGCAGGTGCTAATGGGAAGGCCTCAGGCATTGGCGGCAGGCTGGGGAGCAGGGTACTGCCCCAGATCCCAACAAGACCTGACCAGGGATAAAATAATGATGCGATATAGGGAGTTGCCCATAACCACATCCACTCTTCATCAACGAAGGGCTGGGCAAGGACAGCCTGGATGATTTGATAAAGAAGGCGAGAGTATTGCGCCATCTGATGCAGGCTAACCAATCAGAGCGTAGTGTGATGAGGTTCGGTCATTATGAGTCTGGAACGCAAGGTGGAAACGTATCAATCCTTGACTTGGGAGAGTCAATGGAGGAGTGGAGGCTGGTGTCGTGCGGAAGAGACAAAAAGTCTCTGCAACCAAGCATTTTCAAATTATAAATTAGTAATATCATTTCATTTGTTGACAACAAGTGCCATGTACCTATTTCACAAAGTCATATTAGGTAGCTCACAAAGTAAGACTTAAAGTAAAATTTTAAACAGGGTGAATTGATGTCAAGTTAACACTATGGCTCATGGTAAGGTGTCAATTCAAGCATGCACCTTACACTAGCCAGCAGGAGGAGAATCAACTAGATATTTGAAACTCCCTGACCTGCCCAATTTTGTTAAAAATCCTATTATGTTGACAGCTCGTTTCTACATTACATGGAATGCTATATTTGTGCAGTAGGTTTTCTGGCGTGTTTCCTAACAAACTAACCGTGCTATCTGAAATGGGCGATCATATCGATCAAAACTACCCTGTTGGTAAATTCACAAGTGCCAATCGAGTTTTCCTTTGCCCATTTGACACATGATATTATATTGTGTGCATTTTTGTTGAGTTGTTTCAGAAGTCGCCTTTACTTGAAATCTGAGCGAAGGTCCCGCAGGCCTTGACTTTTCCTAACCTTCCTCTCTCCTTATCCTCCCTGGCAGCCGCTCCCAGGAGCTTCCTGATACCAAATCTATGTTCCATCAGTGAAACCCCCTTACGATGCATCGATAAGCAAACAGTCCCATGTTCCCAGGCCTCCCACTTTCCCCCAGAGAGGACAAAGGTTATCTTTATGGAGATCCAGTTCCCACCAATTGCAAAACGAGGCCGAATCCATGTCGCTCATGGACACTGAAGCTGTTTGTCAAGGATCACTTGATATATCAGCCCTAAGTCAGTTTCACAGAGTTAGCTCTCTGGAAGTCTAAGGTACATGGAGGAATATTAGACAATGGCATATGATTATTATTATTTGAGTTTTATATAGCGCTGGCTAGACCCCAGGGTATCAGAGCACTTTACATGTTATGTGAGTAAGTTTACTCTAACTACATGCGAGGATAAGTGTGGGTCAGGACAGTCAACAAAAGAGGATAGAACAATTCAGGAATGATGTAGTCAAAACAGTCACAAGGGTGTATGGCAATCCAGCATTAAGGTAACAGCGTTTGTGACAGATTAGAGACTGAGCGAGTCAGGCGACCTCATCAAGGGGTCCTGTCTATGGGGGTTGGGTCTTTGGGAAACAGTTCAGTTTGGAAGCGCGTTGAAGTAGTTGTTGAGTGGTAGAGATTTGAGGTCTTGTTTGAAGAAAGAGAAGGAGGGGTTCCAGCAGAGTTCCTTAGGTAGTGAGTTGATTATCAATTATGGTGTGTAAATTCATTATCCTTGATGGTGAAGTAAGATGTTTACTTGTGTTATCCTTCACGCGGCTCAGCTATATTAAAACACAGATGACAACTTCATCACTTTTTTGTCTATTTTGTTCAGAGTGCTTATCAACTCTTTATTGCCTTGCATAATCATCGGAAATGTCTCTAGCTTGATGCCAGGCATGTGGCAACTGGGGCAGCGCCTTATGGTGTCTGCTGTTGTGTATTGTGTGGCATGGGAGTGCACAGTTCCTGTTTTTAAACGTGTTGTCGGAGATTACGGCCGAAAAGTGTCGCAGAAAATATCGCCTGGTTTGCATATGTGTGTCTAGCAGCTTAGCAAATAGAACATTCATGTTCACTGTCCCCTCTCATGTTCAGATCTTCCAACATGGCAGCTCCCACGGGTCTCACACACACGTGCTTGCAGGTGCGAATTCCACTGAGTATAATAGAAGTGGGCGAGCCAACAAATGAACAGAGAGAGCCGAGCCAGAGCCAAGCGAAGGGTCTGCCTGGTCTCAGAGAGCCCATGCACGAGACGAGTCCTGAAAATAGGTGGGATTCAAGTCATGCAACAAACATCATGTAAAAGTATGAGCATCTCTTTAAAATAAAAATAAAATGGTTTTCTTTAGCATGCAGTAGAGTTTCACCTTAATACATTGGATTATTTTTACATAGCGCACACCCTGAACTCACACGTTGAAGGGTTCGCTCAAATGTGATGACGAAGAAAAACTAGGCTCTGTAAAATAAAATATTTTCCTAGGATCACACAATTTGGTCAAGCAGGGAAGCCAGGATTGGTCCCTGGTTTTTCTGCTTTCACATTATGCAGTTCACCCTCTAAATGGCTACCTCTTTCTCTCCTTTTAACACCAATGGTTTATGCATTCTTTTCACTTCTTGACACCTGATGGTAGAGCGGGTGAGAGGCAAAAGAAACCTTAAAGCTCAGCTCGTTTTGGCCTCATGGATCCAAGAGAACCTTGAGCTGAGCCGCAGCCAGGCCTCTGGCTCGAGCCTGGCTTGAGTCTTAAGTGGCTCGCCCTCTTCTAGGGCCTCATTTATGAAAAGTGGCTCATCGCAGGGCAAAGACAGCGATGCATCACTTTTCATAGCGCCATCCTTACAACACCATGGATGTGCCGTACTTACAATACGGCGCTCGATGACGCAAGGAGTTACGGGTACGTCAGGAATCCTGATGTATCTGATGGTGCAAAAATGATGCATTGCTGGAGTGTGTCGGATAACTGACACAACTCCAGCAATGTGTCATTACACATGGGCGAGTCCCATGTGAAAAGCCCTGCGTAACTCCTTACGCCTGCTTGAAGCAGGCGTAAGGATTGTGACGCAGTCAAGTCGTATAAGTGGCACAGTGAAATCTCATAAATTTCACTGCGCCACTTCTATGAGGCTTTGTCATGGGGGAACGCCCACCCTGCATACATTATACCTGACGCAGGTATAATGGAGCGCAGGCCATTACAAAGTGATGACGCATCTGCCTAGATGTGTCACTTTGTAAATAAGGAGCAATGTGGCGCATTGTTTACGTCGCCGCAGCGTCACTAAAAAGTGACGCAACAGCGGTGCATGCCCTTCATAAATAAGGGCCCTAGTGCACATTAGGTTGAGATGCCTACTGACTGTGGTGCACACTGTGTGCCAGCAAAACTAACTTCTGCAATGAGTCTTTGCAACATTGTAATTTAACACTGACTACTTCAGCACAAATTCACAGCGCTCAAGTGTCGGTTTCGGCTATCCACTGACCTTCCTTACCAATGATGGCCAGGTGAATTCCATGTATTGGTTAGCTGGCCAGCCAAGTTGTCATTACAGTCTTCTATACTTTATCGTTACCTGTCCAATTAGAAGGTACTGGACCACGTTCTGAGGCATTCATGTGTTATGTGCAGTATCTGCTGCTTGTCATTTGTTGTTCCACTTGTTGGAGGGAGTTATTAGTTATTTCCTTTGTCTGTGCTCCTTCCTGACTTGAAGGTGTGCCACTGGAAATGGATGCCTTAAGCAAGTGCTTTCTTTAGCAGGTTGGATCTTGTTCTGCGAACTCAGACCTATGGTCTGTCATTTCAGTGCCGGATTAAACCGTGTGAAGGCCCCATAGGCAGGCGTAAGTTCGGCCCACCCTCACAAATGATCTCTTAAAACCCAACTGATGATTTTTTTCCAAACTGACAGCTGCCAGAAGATGACCTTTTATGGGGCAAACTGTAATGTGAATCTGATGTCACTGGTTTATGTACTTTAAGTTGTTAATGAGTACATTACTTTAATACAGTATGTTCTGAATAGAGTCTTTAATTAAAGCTTTCCTTTCTTTGAGTTGATTCATTTTTTTCTATATTTTGAAAACAATATTTAAGAAGGCTTGATTGTAATTTTCTTTCAAGATCAAATCAATATTATTTTGATCAGTTGTCGCAGGCCCCAAAAAGGAGTGGGCCCATAGGCCGGTGCCTACCTTGCCTATTTGGCAATCAGGAACTGTGTCATTTCTTATTCCTGACTATTTATCTAGTGTGTTCTAATGCATGTATCACTGCTACACTATGTGTGTCAGTGAATGGTGTGCAGATGACAGTCACTTGACGAATGTCTGTATGTCCTGGTGGGGCTCACAGTCTTTTCTCTGTGTTTATGTGTGGCACTCACCTCATGGTGGTTTATTGATTTTACATATAAGCCCCCTGTGGGGGGTTAAAGCATGCATGCGCTGGGTCCATTGTGGTGTTTATGACCGGCAGATGGTGTCAGAGCCTACTGGCTAAAGCCACAGAAAGGTCTTGCCTTGGGATGGTCCGGTTATAGGGATTTTCATGAGCTTGTCCTGGCTAAGATGTCTGCTTGCTGTGGTCCCTCCATTTTCCGTTCTTGCTACTGGATCAATTCATTGTGGGTCACATTTTATGTATTTATCATCATGTGGATCCAACTGATAAGGGGAGAAAGGTCTCATCTTGTGTTTTATTGCTTCCTGTTGTTTTACATCCGTAAATGAGCTTGGGCGATTCCACAGCCATTATTCACTTGGAAATTGTGCAAACCTGTTTTTATAGAAAAAGTGACCATCTTCAGTGCCTTTGTGATTTAATTAAAACATCAAAATTGTATTGAAAAGTTTCAGACTACAAGTGGGAGAAATTTGCAAGCAACCAATCAAAACGGGGATCATTCAAATAGTCAATGGTTTCCCCGGATACCAGGCTTGGTTCAGGCCTATGTGAAATTACATTGAACAAACCTGATATACAGAATCTATTCTTGTAAAAGTGTTGTGGTGTTAACTTTATTGAGCTATGATGGTGCAGTGTTGTGCGTGCATGTGTTATGGTTGAGGATTCGAGGCCGTGTAGTAAATGCCGCAGCAATGTTTACGGATTTGACATTGGAGGCTATGTTTTAAATGCCGTTACTTTGGCTGAGGATCAGAGGCTGGGTTTTAAATGCTCTTGTTTTGTTTGAGATCAGAGCCTGTGCTGCAAATGTTGGTGCTATGGCTGACGATCAGAAGCTGCCTTGTAAATTCAGGTGCTATGGCTGATGATTACAGGCTGCGTTGTAAATGATAGTGCTATGCCTGAGGATGAGAGGCTGTGCTGTAAACGCTGGTGCTATAGCTTGGAATAAGAGACTGTGTTGTAAATGTTGGTACTATGGCTTAGGACGAGAGGCTGTGCTGCAAATGCTCTTACTTTGGCTGAGGATGAGAGGCTGTGCTGTAAATGCTGGTGCTATGGCTGAGGATGAGAGGATGAGCTGTAAATGCTGGTGCTATGGTTGAGGATGAAAGTCTGTGCTGTAAATGTTGGTGCTCTGGCTTAGGACGAGAGGCTGTGCTGCAAATGCTCTTACTTTGGCTGAGGATGAGAAGCTTTGTGTTGTAAATGTTGGTGCTATGGCTGAAAATGAGAGGCTGTGCTGTAAATGCTGGTGCTATGGCTGAGGATGAGAGGCTGTGCTGTAAATACTGGTGCTATGGTTGAGGATGAGAGGATGTGCTGTAAATGCTGGTGCTATGGCTGAGGATGAGAGGCTGTGCTGTAAATACTGGTGCTATGGTTGAGGATGAGAGGAAGTGTTGTAAATGCTGGTGCTATAGCTGAGGATGAGAGGCTGTGTTGTAAATGCTGGTGCTATGACTGAGGATGAGCGGCTGTGTTGTAAATGCTGGTGCTATGGCTGAGGATGAGAGGCTGTGTTGTAAATGCTTGTGCTATGGCTGAGGATGAGAGGCTGTGTTGTAAATGCTGGTGCTATGGTTGAGGATGAGAGGCTTTGTTGTAAATGCTGGGGCTATGGCTGAGGATGAGAGGCTGTGTTGTAAATGATGGTGCTATGGCTGAGGATGAGAGGATGAGATGTAAATGCTGGTGCTATGGCTGAGGATGAGAGGCTGTGTTGTAAATGCTGGTGCTATGGCTGAGGATGAGAGGCTGTGTTCTAAATGCTGGTGCTATGGCTGAGAATGAGAAGCTGTGCTGTAATTGCTGCTGCTATGGCTGAGGATGAGAGGCTCAGCTCTAAATGCTGGTGCTATGGCTGAGGATGAGAGGCTGTGTCATAGATGCTGGTGCTGTGGTTGAGGACGAGAGGCTGTGTTGTAAATGCTGGTGCTATAGCTGAGGATGGGAGGCAGTGCTGTAAATGCTGGTGCTATGGCTGAGGATGGGAGGCAGTGTTGCAAATGCTGGTGCTATGGCTGATGATTACGGGCTGCGTTGTAAATGATAGTGCTATGGCTGAGGATGAGAGGCTGTACTGTAAATGCTGGTGCTATGGCTGAGGATGAGAGGCTGTGTTGTAAACACTGGTGCTATGGCTTAGAATAAGAGGCTGTGTTGTAAATGTTGGTGCTATAGCTGAGGATGAGAGGCTGTGCTGTAAATGCTCGTGCTATAGCTGAGGATGAGAGGCTGTGCTGTAAACGCTGGTGCTATAGCTGAGTATGAGAGGCTGTGTTATAAATGCTGGTGCTATGGCTGAGGATGAGAGGCTGTGCTTAAAATGCTGGTGCTATAGCTGAGGATGAGAGGCTGTACTGTAAATTCTGGTGCTATAGCTGAGGATGAGAGGCTGTGCTGTAAATGCTGGTGCTATGGCTGAGGATGAGAGGCTGTGTTGTAAATGCTGGTGCTATGGCTGAGGATGAGAGGCTGTGTTGTAAATGCTGGTGCTATGGCTGAGGATGAGAGGCTGTGTTGTAAATGCTGGGGCTATGGCTGAGGATGAGAGGCTGTGTTGTAAATGATGGTGCTATGGCTGAGGATGAGCTGTAAATGCTGGTGCTAAGGCTGAGGATGAGATGCTGTGTTGTAAATGCTGGTGCTATGGCTGAGGATGAGATGCTGTGTTGTAAATGCTGGTGCTATAGCTGAGGATGAGAGGCTGTCCTGTGAACGCTGGTGCTATGGCTTAGAATAAGAGGCTGTGTTGTAAATGCTGGTGCTATGGCTGAGGATGAGAGGCTGTGCTGTAAATGCTGGTGCTATGGCTGAGGATGAGAGGCTGCGATGTAAATGCTAGTGCTCTGGCTGACGATGAGAGGATGAGCTGTAAATGCTGGTGCGATTGTTGAGGATGAGAGGCTGTGCTGTAAACGCTGGTGCTATGGCTGAGGATGAGACGCTGTGTTGTAAATGCTGGTGCTATGGCTTCGAATAAGAGGCTGTGTTGTAAATGCTGGTGCTATGGCTGAGGATGAGAGGCTCTGTTGTAAATGCTGGTGCTATGGCTGAGGATGAGACACTGTACTGTAAATGCTGATGCTATGGTTGAGGATGAGATGCTGTGCTGTAAATGCTGGTGCTATGGTTGAGGATGAGAGACTGCTGTAAATGCTGGTGCTATGGCTGATGATGAGAAGCTGTGCTGTAAAAGCTGTTGCTATGGTTGACGATGAGAGACTGTGTTGTAAATGCTGGTGCTATGGCTGAGGATGAGAGGCTGTGTTGTAAATGCTGGTGCTATGGCTGAGGATGAGAGGATGAGCTGTAAATGCTGGTGCTATGGTTGAGGATGAGAGGCTGTGCTGTAAATGCTGGTGCTATGGTTTAGGACGAGAGGCTGTGCTGTAAATGCTGGTGCTATGGTTGAGGATGAGATGCTGTGTTGTAAATGCTGGTGCTATGGCTGAGGATGAGAGGCTGTGCTGTAAAAGCTGTTGCTATGGCTTAGGATGAGAGGCTGTGTTGTAAATGCTGGTGTTATGGCTGAGGATGAGAGGATGAGCTGTAAATGCTGGTGCTATGGCTTAAGACGAGAGGCTGTGCTGAAAACGCTCTTACTTTGGCTGAGGATGAGAAGCTATGTGTTGTACATGTTGGTGCTATGGCTGAGAATGAGAGGCTGGGCTGTAAATGCTTGTGCTATGGCTGAGGATGAGAGGCTGTGCTGTGATTACTGGTGTTATGGTTGAGGATGAGAGGATGTGTTGTAAATTCTGGTGCTATAGCTGAGGATGAGAGGCTGTGTTGTAAATGCTGGTGCTATGACTGAGGATGAGAGGCTGTGTTGTAAATGCTGGTGCTATGACTGAGGATGAGAGGCTGTGTTGTAAATGCTGGTGCTATGGCTAAGGATGAGAGGCTGTGTTGTAAATGCTGGGGCTATGGCTGAGGATGAGAGGCTGTGCTGTAAATGCTGGTGCTATGGTTGAAGATAAGAGGCTGTGCTGTAAATGCTGGTGGTATGGCTGAGGATGAGAGGCTGTGCTGTAAATGCTGGTGCTATAGCTGAGGATGAGAGGCTGTGCTGTAAATGCTGGTGCTATGGTTGAAGATAAGAGGCTGTGCTGTAAATGCTGGTGGTATGGCTGATGATGAGAGGCTGTGCTGTAAAAGCTGTTGCTATGGTTGAGGATGAGAGGCTTTGTTGTAAATGATGGTGCTATGGCTGAGGATGAGCTGTAAATGCTGGTGCTAAGGCTGAGGATGAGAGGCTGTGTTGTAAATGCTGGTTCTATGTCTGAGGATGAGAGGCTGTGTTGTAAATGCTGGTGCTATGGCTGAGGATGAGAGGCTGTGTTGTAGATGCTGGGGCTATGGCTGAGGATGAGAGGTTGTGTTGTAAATGCTGGTGCTATGGCTGAGGATGAGAGGCTGTGCTGTAAATGCTGGTGCCATAGCTGAGGATGATAGTCTGTGCTGTAAATGCTGGTGCTATGGCTGATGATGAGAGGCTGTGCTGTAAAAGCTGTTGCTATGGTTGAGGATGAGAGGCTGTGTTGTAAATACTGGTGCTATGGCTGCGGATCGGAAGCTGTGTTGCAAATTCTGGTGCTATGGCTGATGACAGCCTGCGTTGTAAATGATAGTGCTATGGCTGAGGATAAGAGACTGTGTTGTAAATGTTGGTGCTAAGACTGAGGATGAGAAGCTGTGTTGTAAATGCTGGTTCTATGGCTGAGGATGAGGGGCTGTGTTGTAAATGCTGGTGCTATGGCTGAGGATGAGAGGCTGTGTTGTAAATGCTGGTGCTATGGTTGAGGATGAGAGGCTGTGTTGTAAATTCTGGGGCTATGGCTGAGGATGAGAGGCTGTGTTGTAAATGATGGTGCTATGGCTGAGGATGAGAGGATGAGATGTAAATGCTGGTGCTATGGCTGAGGATGAGAGGCTGTGTTGTAAATGCTGGTATTATGGCTGAGGATGAGAGGCTGTGTTCCAAATGCTGGTGCTGTGGTTGAGGACGAGAGGCTGAGCCATAAATGCTGGTGCTATGGCTGAGGATGAGAGGCTGTGTTGTAGATGCTGGTGCTGTGGTTGAGGACGAGAGGCTGTGTTGTAAATGCTGGTGCTATAGCTTAGGATGGGAGGCTGTGCTGTAAATTCTGGTGCTATGGCTGAGGATGAGAGGCTGTGTTGTAAACGCTGGTGCTATGGCTTAGAATAAGAGGCTGTAATGTAAATGCTGGTGCTGTGGCTGAGGATGAGAGGCTGTGTTGTAAATGATGGTGCTATGGCTGAGGATGAGAGGATGAGATGTAAATGCTAGTGCTATGGCTGAGGATGAGAGGCTGTGTTGTAAATGCTGGTGCTATGGCTGAGGATGAGAGGCTGTGTTGTAAATGCTGGTGCTATGACTGAGGATGAGAGGCTGTGTTGTAAATGCTGGTGCTATGGCTAAGGATGAGAGGCTGTGTTGTAAATGCTGGGGCTATGGCTGAGGATGAGAGGCTGTGCTGTAAATGCTGGTGCTATGGTTGAAGATAAGAGGCTGTGCTGTAAATGCTGGTGGTATGGCTGAGGATGAGAGGCTGTGCTGTAAATGCTGGTGCTATAGCTGAGGATGAGAGGCTGTGCTGTAAATGCTGGTGCTATGGTTGAAGATAAGAGGCTGTGCTGTAAATGCTGGTGGTATGGCTGATGATGAGAGGCTGTGCTGTAAAAGCTGTTGCTATGGTTGAGGATGAGAGGCTGTGTTGTAAATGCTGGTTCTATGACTGAGGATGAGAGGCTGTGTTGTAAATGCTGGTGCTATGGCTGAGGATGAGATGCTGTGTTGTAGATGCTGGGGCTATGGCTGAGGATGAGAGGTTGTGTTGTAAATGCTGGTGCTATGGCTGAGGATGAGAGGCTGTGCTGTAAATGCTGGTGTCATAGCTGAGGATGAGAGGCTGTGCTGTAAATGCTGGTGCTATGGCTGAGGATGAGAGGCTGTGTTGTAAATGCTGGTGCTATGGCTGAGGATGAGAGGCTGTGTTGTAAATGCTGGTGCTATGGCTGAGGATGAGAGGCTGTGTTGTAAATGCTGGGGCTATGGCTGAGGATGAGAGGCTGTGTTGTAAATGATGGTGCTATGGCTGAGGATGAGCTGTAAATGCTGGTGCTAAGGCTGAGGATGAGATGCTGTGTTGTAAATGCTGGTGCTATGGCTGAGGATGAGATGCTGTGTTGTAAATGCTGGTGCTATAGCTGAGGATGAGAGGCTGTCCTGTGAACGCTGGTGCTATGGC
This sequence comes from Calotriton arnoldi, assembly GCA_963921515.1. Taxonomy (NCBI): domain Eukaryota; kingdom Metazoa; phylum Chordata; class Amphibia; order Caudata; family Salamandridae; genus Calotriton; species Calotriton arnoldi. The sequence continues at coordinate 558,195 of CAWUFW010009134.1, forward strand.
TTAGAATAAGAGGCTGTGTTGTAAATGCTGGTGCTATGGCTGAGGATGAGAGGCTGTGCTGTAAATGCTGGTGCTATGGCTGAGGATGAGAGGCTGCGATGTAAATGCTAGTGCTCTGGCTGACGATGAGAGGATGAGCTGTAAATGCTGGTGCGATTGTTGAGGATGAGAGGCTGTGCTGTAAACGCTGGTGCTATGGCTGAGGATGAGAGGCTGTGTTGTAAATGCTGGTGCTATGGCTTCGAATAAGAGGCTGTGTTGTACATGCTGGTGCTATGGCTGAGGATGAGAGGCTCTGTTGTAAATGCTGGTGCTATGGCTGAGGATGAGACACTGTACTGTAAATGCTGATGCTATGGTTGAGGATGAGATGCTGTGCTGTAAATGCTGGTGCTATGGTTGAGGATGAGAGACTGCTGTAAATGCTGGTGCTATGGCTGATGATGAGAAGCTGTGCTGTAAAAGCTGTTGCTATGGTTGACGATGAGAGACTGTGTTGTAAATGCTGGTGCTATGGCTGAGGATGAGAGGCTGTGTTGTAAATGCTGGTGCTATGGCTGAGGATGAGCTGTAAATGCTGGTGCTATGGTTGAGGATGAGAGGCTGTGCTGTAAATGCTGGTGCTATGGTTTAGGACGAGAGGCTGTGCTGTAAATGCTGGTGCTATGGTTGAGGATGAGATGCTGTGTCGTAAATGCTGGTGCTATGGCTGAGGATGAGAGGCTGTGCTGTAAAAGCTGTTGCTATGGCTTAGGATGAGAGGCTGTGTCATAGATGCTGGTGCTGTGGTTGAGGACGAGAGGCTGTGTTGTAAATGCTGGTGCTATAGCTGAGGATGAGAGGCTGTGTCATAGATGCTGGTGCTGTGGTTGAGGACGAGAGGCTGTGTTGTAAATGCTGGTGCTATAGCTGAGGATGGGAGGCAGTGCTGTAAATGCTGGTGCTATGGCTGAGGATGGGAGGCAGTGTTGCAAATGCTGGTGCTATGGCTGATGATTACGGGCTGCGTTGTAAATGATAGTGCTATGGCTGAGGATGAGAGGCTGTACTGTAAATGCTGGTGCTATGGCTGAGGATGAGAGGCTGTGTTGTAAACACTGGTGCTATGGCTTAGAATAAGAGGCTGTGTTGTAAATGTTGGTGCTATAGCTGAGGATGAGAGGCTGTGCTGTAAATGCTCGTGCTATAGCTGAGGATGAGAGGCTGTGCTGTAAACGCTGGTGCTATAGCTGAGTATGAGAGGCTGTGTTATAAATGCTGGTGCTATGGCTGAGGATGAGAGGCTGTGCTTAAAATGCTGGTGCTATAGCTGAGGATGAGAGGCTGTACTGTAAATTCTGGTGCTATAGCTGAGGATGAGAGGCTGTGCTGTAAATGCTGGTGCTATGGCTGAGGATGAGAGGCTGTGTTGTAAATGCTGGTGCTATGGCTGAGGATGAGAGGCTGTGTTGTAAATGCTGGTGCTATGGCTGAGGATGAGAGGCTGTGTTGTAAATGCTGGGGCTATGGCTGAGGATGAGAGGCTGTGTTGTAAATGATGGTGCTATGGCTGAGGATGAGCTGTAAATGCTGGTGCTAAGGCTGAGGATGAGATGCTGTGTTGTAAATGCTGGTGCTATGGCTGAGGATGAGATGCTGTGTTGTAAATGCTGGTGCTATAGCTGAGGATGAGAGGCTGTCCTGTGAACGCTGGTGCTATGGCTTAGAATAAGAGGCTGTGTTGTAAATGCTGGTGCTATGGCTGAGGATGAGAGGCTGTGCTGTAAATGCTGGTGCTATGGCTGAGGATGAGAGGCTGCGATGTAAATGCTAGTGCTCTGGCTGACGATGAGAGGATGAGCTGTAAATGCTGGTGCGATTGTTGAGGATGAGAGGCTGTGCTGTAAACGCTGGTGCTATGGCTGAGGATGAGACGCTGTGTTGTAAATGCTGGTGCTATGGCTTCGAATAAGAGGCTGTGTTGTAAATGCTGGTGCTATGGCTGAGGATGAGAGGCTCTGTTGTAAATGCTGGTGCTATGGCTGAGGATGAGCCACTGTACTGTAAATGCTGATGCTATGGTTGAGGATGAGATGCTGTGCTGTAAATGCTGGTGCTATGGTTGAGGATGAGAGACTGCTGTAAATGCTGGTGCTATGGCTGATGATGAGAAGCTGTGCTGTAAAAGCTGTTGCTATGGTTGACGATGAGAGACTGTGTTGTAAATGCTGGTGCTATGGCTGAGGATGAGAGGCTGTGTTGTAAATGCTGGTGCTATGGCTGAGGATGAGAGGATGAGCTGTAAATGCTGGTGCTATGGTTGAGGATGAGAGGCTGTGCTGTAAATGCTGGTGCTATGGTTTAGGACGAGAGGCTGTGCTGTAAATGCTGGTGCTATGGTTGAGGATGAGATGCTGTGTTGTAAATGCTGGTGCTATGGCTGAGGATGAGAGGCTGTGCTGTAAAAGCTGTTGCTATGGCTTAGGATGAGAGGCTGTGTTGTAAATGCTGGTGTTATGGCTGAGGATGAGAGGATGAGCTGTAAATGCTGGTGCTATGGCTTAAGACGAGAGGCTGTGCTGAAAACGCTCTTACTTTGGCTGAGGATGAGAAGCTATGTGTTGTACATGTTGGTGCTATGGCTGAGAATGAGAGGCTGGGCTGTAAATGCTTGTGCTATGGCTGAGGATGAGAGGCTGTGCTGTGATTACTGGTGTTATGGTTGAGGATGAGAGGATGTGTTGTAAATTCTGGTGCTATAGCTGAGGATGAGAGGCTGTGTTGTAAATGCTGGTGCTATGACTGAGGATGAGAGGCTGTGTTGTAAATGCTGGTGCTATGACTGAGGATGAGAGGCTGTGTTGTAAATGCTGGTGCTATGGCTAAGGATGAGAGGCTGTGTTGTAAATGCTGGGGCTATGGCTGAGGATGAGAGGCTGTGCTGTAAATGCTGGTGCTATGGTTGAAGATAAGAGGCTGTGCTGTAAATGCTGGTGGTATGGCTGAGGATGAGAGGCTGTGCTGTAAATGCTGGTGCTATAGCTGAGGATGAGAGGCTGTGCTGTAAATGCTGGTGCTATGGTTGAAGATAAGAGGCTGTGCTGTAAATGCTGGTGGTATGGCTGATGATGAGAGGCTGTGCTGTAAAAGCTGTTGCTATGGTTGAGGATGAGAGGCTTTGTTGAAAATGATGGTGCTATGGCTGAGGATGAGCTGTAAATGCTGGTGCTAAGGCTGAGGATGAGAGGCTGTGTTGTAAATGCTGGTTCTATGTCTGAGGATGAGAGGCTGTGTTGTAAATGCTGGTGCTATGGCTGAGGATGAGAGGCTGTGTTGTAGATGCTGGGGCTATGGCTGAGGATGAGAGGTTGTGTTGTAAATGCTGGTGCTATGGCTGAGGATGAGAGGCTGTGCTGTAAATGCTGGTGCCATAGCTGAGGATGATAGTCTGTGCTGTAAATGCTGGTGCTATGGCTGATGATGAGAGGCTGTGCTGTAAAAGCTGTTGCTATGGTTGAGGATGAGAGGCTGTGTTGTAAATACTGGTGCTATGGCTGCGGATCGGAAGCTGTGTTGCAAATTCTGGTGCTATGGCTGATGATGACAGCCTGCGTTGTAAATGATAGTGCTATGGCTGAGGATAAGAGACTGTGTTGTAAATGTTGGTGCTAAGACTGAGGATGAGAAGCTGTGTTGTAAATGCTGGTTCTATGGCTGAGGATGAGGGGCTGTGTTGTAAATGCTGGTGCTATGGCTGAGGATGAGAGGCTGTGTTGTAAATGCTGGTGCTATGGTTGAGGATGAGAGGCTGTGTTGTAAATTCTGGGGCTATGGCTGAGGATGAGAGGCTGTGTTGTAAATGATGGTGCTATGGCTGAGGATGAGAGGATGAGATGTAAATGCTGGTGCTATGGCTGAGGATGAGAGGCTGTGTTGTAAATGCTGGTATTATGGCTGAGGATGAGAGGCTGTGTTCCAAATGCTGGTGCTGTGGTTGAGGACGAGAGGCTGAGCCATAAATGCTGGTGCTATGGCTGAGGATGAGAGGCTGTGTTGTAGATGCTGGTGCTGTGGTTGAGGACGAGAGGCTGTGTTGTAAATGCTGGTGCTATAGCTTAGGATGGGAGGCTGTGCTGTAAATTCTGGTGCTATGGCTGAGGATGAGAGGCTGTGTTGTAAACGCTGGTGCTATGGCTTAGAATAAGAGGCTGTGATGTAAATGCTGGTGCTGTGGCTGAGGATGAGAGGCAGTGTTGTAAATGATGGTGCTATGGCTGAGGATGAGAGGCTGTGTTGTAAATGCTGGTGCTATGACTGAGGATGAGAGGCTGTGTTGTAAATGCTGGTGCTATGACTGAGGATGAGAGGCTGTGTTGTAAATGCTGGTGCTATGGCTAAGGATGAGAGGCTGTGTTGTAAATGCTGGGGCTATGACTGAGGATGAGAGGATGAGATGTAAATGCTAGTGCTATGGCTGAGGATGAGAGGCTGTGTTGTAAATGCTGGTGCTATGGCTGAGGATGAGAGGCTGTGTTGTAAATGCTGGTGCTATGACTGAGGATGAGAGGCTGTGTTGTAAATGCTGGTGCTATGGCTTAGGATGAGAGGCTGTGTTGTAAATGCTGGGGCTATGGCTGAGGATGAGAGGCTGTGCTGTAAATGCTGGTGCTATGGTTGAAGATAAGAGGCTGTGCTGTAAATGCTGGTGGTATGGCTGAGGATGAGAGGCTGTGCTGTAAATGCTGGTGCTATAGCTGAGGATGAGAGGCTGTGCTGTAAATGCTGGTGCTATGGTTGAAGATAAGAGGCTGTGCTGTAAATGCTGGTGGTATGGCTGATGATGAGAGGCTGTGCTGTAAAAGCTGTTGCTATGGTTGAGGATGAGAGGCTGTGTTGTAAATGCTGGTTCTATGACTGAGGATGAGAGGCTGTGTTGTAAATGCTGGTGCTATGGCTGAGGATGAGATGCTGTGTTGTAGATGCTGGGGCTATGGCTGAGGATGAGAGGTTGTGTTGTAAATGCTGGTGCTATGGCTGAGGATGAGAGGCTGTGCTGTAAATGCTGGTGTCATAGCTGAGGATGAGAGGCTGTGCTGTAAATGCTGGTGCTATGGCTGAGGATGAGAGGCTGTGTTGTAAATGCTGGTGCTATGGCTGAGGATGAGAGGCTGTGTTGTAAATGCTGGTGCTATGGCTGAGGATGAGAGGCTGTGTTGTAAATGCTGGGGCTATGGCTGAGGATGAGAGGCTGTGTTGTAAATGATGGTGCTATGGCTGAGGATGAGCTGTAAATGCTGGTGCTAAGGCTGAGGATGAGATGCTGTGTTGTAAATGCTGGTGCTATGGCTGAGGATGAGATGCTGTGTTGTAAATGCTGGTGCTATAGCTGAGGATGAGAGGCTGTCCTGTGAACGCTGGTGCTATGGCTTAGAATAAGAGGCTGTGTTGTAAATGCTGGTGCTATGGCTGAGGATGAGAGGCTGTGCTGTAAATGCTGGTGCTATGGCTGAGGATGAGAGGCTGCGATGTAAATGCTAGTGCTCTGGCTGACGATGAGAGGATGAGCTGTAAATGCTGGTGCGATTGTTGAGGATGAGAGGCTGTGCTGTAAACGCTGGTGCTATGGCTGAGGATGAGAGGCTGTGTTGTAAATGCTGGTGCTATGGCTTCGAATAAGAGGCTGTGTTGTAAATGCTGGTGCTATGGCTGAGGATGAGAGGCTCTGTTGTAAATGCTGGTGCTATGGCTGAGGATGAGACACTGTACTGTAAATGCTGATGCTATGGTTGAGGATGAGATGCTGTGCTGTAAATGCTGGTGCTATGGTTGAGGATGAGAGACTGCTGTAAATGCTGGTGCTATGGCTGATGATGAGAAGCTGTGCTGTAAAAGCTGTTGCTATGGTTGACGATGAGAGACTGTGTTGTAAATGCTGGTGCTATGGCTGAGGATGAGAGGCTGTGTTGTAAATGCTGGTGCTATGGCTGAGGATGAGCTGTAAATGCTGGTGCTATGGTTGAGGATGAGAGGCTGTGCTGTAAATGCTGGTGCTATGGTTTAGGACGAGAGGCTGTGCTGTAAATGCTGGTGCTATGGTTGAGGATGAGATGCTGTGTTGTAAATGCTGGTGCTATGGCTGAGGATGAGAGGCTGTGCTGTAAAAGCTGTTGCTATGGCTTAGGATGAGAGGCTGTGTTGTAAATGCTGGTGTTATGGCTGAGGATGAGAGGATGAGCTGTAAATGCTGGTGCTATGGCTTAAGACGAGAGGCTGTGCTGAAAACGCTCTTACTTTGGCTGAGGATGAGAAGCTATGTGTTGTACATGTTGGTGCTATGGCTGAGAATGAGAGGCTGGGCTGTAAATGCTTGTGCTATGGCTGAGGATGAGAGGCTGTGCTGTGATTACTGGTGTTATGGTTGAGGATGAGAGGATGTGTTGTAAATTCTGGTGCTATAGCTGAGGATGAGAGGCTGTGTTGTAAATGCTGGTGCTATGACTGAGGATGAGAGGCTGTGTTGTAAATGCTGGTGCTATGGCTAAGGATGAGAGGCTGTGTTGTAAATGCTGGGGCTATGGCTGAGGATGAGAGGCTGTGCTGTAAATGCTGGTGCTATGGTTGAAGATAAGAGGCTGTGCTGTAAATGCTGGTGGTATGGCTGAGGATGAGAGGCTGTGCTGTAAATGCTGGTGCTATAGCTGAGGATGAGAGGCTGTGCTGTAAATGCTGGTGCTATGGTTGAAGATAAGAGGCTGTGCTGTAAATGCTGGTGGTATGGCTGATGATGAGAGGCTGTGCTGTAAAAGCTGTTGCTATGGTTGAGGATGAGAGGCTTTGTTGTAAATGATGGTGCTATGGCTGAGGATGAGCTGTAAATGCTGGTGCTAAGGCTGAGGATGAGAGGCTGTGTTGTAAATGCTGGTGCTATGGCTGAGGATGAGAGGCTGTGTTGTAAATGCTGGTGCTATGGCTGAGGATGAGAGGCTGTGTTGTAGATGCTGGGGCTATGGCTGAGGATGAGAGGTTGTGTTGTAAATGCTGGTGCTATGGCTGAGGATGAGAGGCTGTGCTGTAAATGCTGGTGCCATAGCTGAGGATGATAGTCTGTGCTGTAAATGCTGGTGCTATGGCTGATGATGAGAGGCTGTGCTGTAAAAGCTGTTGCTATGGTTGAGGATGAGAGGCTGTGTTGTAAATGCTGGTGCTATGGTTGAGGATGAGAGGCTGTGTTGTAAATTCTGGGGCTATGGCTGAGGATGAGAGGCTGTGTTGTAAATGATGGTGCTATGGCTGAGGATGAGAGGATGAGATGTAAATGCTGGTGCTATGCCTGAGGATGAGAGGCTGTGTTGTAAATGCTGGTATTATGGCTGAGGATGAGAGGCTGTGTTCCAAATGCTGGTGCTGTGGTTGAGGACGAGAGGCTGAGCCATAAATGCTGGTGCTATGGCTGAGGATGAGAGGCTGTGTTGTAGATGCTGGTGCTGTGGTTGAGGACGAGAGGCTGTGTTGTAAATGCTGGTGCTATAGCTTAGGATGGGAGGCTGTGCTGTAAATGCTGGTGCTATGGCTGAGGATGAGAGGCTGTGTTGTAAACGCTGGTGCTATGGCTTAGAATAAGAGGCTGTGATGTAAATGCTGGTGCTGTGGCTGAGGATGAGAGGCTGTGTTGTAAATGATGGTGCTATGGCTGAGGATGAGAGGATGAGATCTAAATGCTAGTGCTATGGATGAGGATGAGAGGCTGTGTTGTAAATGCTGGTGCTATGGCTGAGGATGAGAGGCTGTGTTGTAAATGCTGGTGCTATGACTGAGGATGAGAGGCTGTGTTGTAAATGCTGGTGCTATGGCTAAGGATGAGAGGCTGTGTTGTAAATGCTGGGGCTATGGCTGAGGATGAGAGGCTGTGCTGTAAATGCTGGTGCTATGGTTGAAGATAAGAGGCTGTGCTGTAAATGCTGGTGGTATGGCTGAGGATGAGAGGCTGTGCTGTAAATGCTGGTGCTATAGCTGAGGATGAGAGGCTGTGCTGTAAATGCTGGTGCTATGGTTGAAGATAAGAGGCTGTGCTGTAAATGCTGGTGGTATGGCTGATGATGAGAGGCTGTGCTGTAAAAGCTGTTGCTATGGTTGAGGATGAGAGGCTGTGTTGTAAATGCTGGTTCTATGACTGAGGATGAGAGGCTGTGTTGTAAATGCTGGTGCTATGGCTGAGGATGAGATGCTGTGTTGTAGATGCTGGGGCTATGGCTGAGGATGAGAGGTTGTGTTGTAAATGCTGGTGCTATGGCTGAGGATTAGAGGCTGTGCTGTAAATGCTGGTGTCATAGCTGAGGATGATAGTCTGTGCTGTAAATGCTGGTGCTATGGCTGATGATGAGAGGCTGTGCTGTAAAAGTTGTTGCTATGGTTGAAGATGAGAGGCTGTGTTGTAAATACTGGTGCTATGGCTGAGGATCAGAAGCTGTGTTTGCAAATTCTGGTGCTATGGCTGATGATGACAGCCTGCGTTGTAAATGATAGTGCTATGGCTGAGGATGAGAGACTGTGTTGTAAATGTTGGTGCTAAGACTGAGGATGAGAAGCTGTGTTGTAAATGCTGGTGCTATGGCTGAGGATGAGGGGCTGTGTTGGAAATGCTGGTGCTATGGCTGAGGATGAGAGGCTGTGTTGTAAATGCTGGTTCTCTGGTTGAGGATGAGAGGCTGTGTTGTAAATTCTGGGGCTATGGCTGAGGATGAGAGGCTGTGTTGTAAATGATGGTGCTATGGCTGAGGATGAGAGGATGAGATGTAAATGCTGGTGCTATGGCTGAGGATGAGAGGCTGTGTTGTAAATGCTGGTGTTATGTCTGAGGATGAGAGGCTGTGTTCCAAATGCTGGTGCTGTGGTTGAGGACGAGAGGCTGAGCCGTAAATGCTGGTGCTATGGCTGAGGATGAGAGGCTGTGTTGTAGATGCTGGTGCTGTGGTTGAGGACGAGAGGCTGTGTTGTAAATGCTGGTGCTATAGCTGAGGATGGGAGGCTGTTTTGTAAATGCTGGGGCTATGGCTGAGGATGAGATGCTGTGCTGTAAATGCTGGTGCTATGGTTGAAGATAAGAGGCTGTGCTGTAAATGCTGGTGGTATGGCTGATGATGAGAGGCTGTGCTGTAAAAGCTGTTGCTATGGTTGAGGATGAGAGGCTGTGTTGTAAATGCTGGTGCTATGGCTGAGGATGAGAGGCTGTGTTCCAAATGCTGGTGCTGTGGTTGAGGACGAGAGGCTGAGCCATAAATGCTGGTGCTATGGCTGAGGATGAGAGGCTGTGTTGTTGATGCTGGTGCTGTGGTTGAGGACGAGAGGCTGTGTTGTAAATGCTGGTGCTATAGCTTAGGATGGGAGGCTGTGCTGTAAATGCTGGTGCTATGGCTGAGGATGAGAGGCTGTGTTGTAAACGCTGGTGCTATGGCTTAGAATAAGAGGCTGTGATGTAAATGCTGGTGCTGTGGCTGAGGATGAGAGGCTGTGTTGTAAATGATGGTGCTATGGCTGAGGATGAGAGGATGAGATGTAAATGCTAGTGCTATGGCTGAGGATGAGAGGCTGTGCTGTAAATGCTGGTGGTATGGCTGAGGATGAGAGGCTGTGCTGTAAATGCTGGTGCTATAGCTGAGGATGAGAGGCTGTCCTGTAAATGCTGGTGCTATGGTTGAAGATAAGAGGCTGTGCTGTAAATGCTGGTGGTATGGCTGATGATGAGAGGCTGTGCTGTAAAAGCTGTTGCTATGGTTGAGGATGAGAGGCTGTGTTGTAAATGATGGTGCTATGGCTGAGAATGAGCTGTGAATGCTGGTGCTAAGGCTGAGGATGAGAGGCTGTGTTGTAAATGCTGGTTCTATGACTGAGGATGAGAGGCTGTGTTGTAAATGCTGGTGCTATGGCTGAGAATGAGATGCTGTGTTGTAGATGCTGGGGCTATGGCTGAGGATGAGAAGTTGTGTTGTAAATGCTGGTGCTATGGCTGAGGATGAGAGGCTGTGCTGTAAATGCTGGTGTCATAGCTGAGGATGATAGTCTGTGCTGTAAATGCTGGTGCTATGGCTGATGATGAGAGGCTGTGCTGTAAAAGCTGTTGCTATGGTTGAAGATGAGAGGCTGTGTTGTAAATAATGGTGCTATGGCTGAGGATCAGAAGCTGTGTTGCAAATTCTGCTGCTATGGCTGATGACGACAGCCTGCGTTGTAAATGATAGTGCTATGGCTGAGGATGAGAGACTGTGTTGTAAATGTTGGTGCTAAGACTGAGGATGAGAAGCTGTGTTGTAAATGCTGGTGCTATGGCTGAGGATGAGGGGCTGTGTTGTAAATGATGGTGCTATGGCTGAGGATGAGAGGCTGTGTTGTAAATGCTGGTGCTCTGGTTGAGGATGAGAGGCTGTGTTGTAAATTCTGGGGCTATGGCTGAGGATGAGAGGCTGTGTTGTAAATGATGGTGCTATGGCTGAGGATGAGAGGATGAGATGTAAATGCTGGTGCTATGGCTGAGGATGAGAGGCTGTGTTGTAAATGCTGGTGTTATGGCTGAGGATGAGAGGCTGTGTTCCAAATGCTGGTGCTGTGGTTGAGGACGAGAGGCTGAGCCGTAAATGCTGGTGCTATGGCTGAGGATGAGAGGCTGTGTTGTAGATGCTGGTGCTGTGGTTGAGGACGAGAGGCTGTGTTGTAAATGCTGGTGCTATAGCTGAGGATGGGAGGCTGTGTTGTAAATGCTGGTGCTATGGCTAAGGATGAGAGGCTGTTTTGTAAATGCTGGGGCTATGGCTGAGGATGAGAGGCTGTGCTGTAAATGCTGGTGCTATGGTTGAAGATAAGAGGCTGTGCTGTAAATGCTGGTGGTATGGCTGAGGATGAGAGGCTGTGCTGTAAATGCTGGTGCTATAGCTGAGGATGAGAGGCTGTGCTGTAAATGCTGGTGCTATGGTTGAAGATAAGAGGCTGTGCTGTAAATGCTGGTGGTATGGCTGATGATGAGAGGCTGTGCTGTAAAAGCTGTTGCTATGGTTGAGGATGAGAGGCTGTGTTGTAAATGCTGGTGCTATGGCTGAGGATGAGAGGCTGTGTTGTAGATGCTGGGGCTATGGCTGAGGATGAGAGGTTGTGTTGTAAATGCTGGTGCTATGGCTGAGGATGAGAGGATGTGCTGTAAATGCTGGTGCCATAGCTGAGGATGATAGTCTGTGCTGGAAATGCTGGTGCTATGGCTGATGATGAGAGGCTGTGCTGTAAAAGCTGTTGCTATGGTTGAGGATGAGAGGCTGTGTTGTAAATGATGGTGCTATGGCTGAGGATGAGAGAATGAGAAGTAAATGCTAGTGCTATGGCTGAGGATGAGAGGCTGTGTTGTAAATGCTGGTGCTATGGCTGAGGATGAGAGGCTGTGTTGTAAATGCTGGTGCTATGACTGAGGATGAGAGGCTGTGTTGTAAATGCTGGTGGTATGGCTAAGGATGAGAGGCTGTGTTGTAAATGCTGGGGCTATGGCTGAGGATGAGAGGCTGTGCTGTAAATGCTGGTGCTATGGTTGAAGATAAGAGGCTGTGCTGTAAATGCTGGTGGTATGGCTGAGGATGAGAGGCTGTGCTGTAAATGCTGGTGCTATAGCTGAGGATGAGAGGCTGTGCTGTAAATGCTGGTGCTATGGTTGAAGATAAGAGGCTGTGCTGTAAATGCTGGTGGTATGGCTGATGATGAAAGGCTGTGCTGTAAAAGCTGTTGCTATGGTTGAGGATGAGAGGCTGTGTTGTAAATGATGGTGCTATGGCTGAGGATGAGCTGTAAATGCTGGTGCTAAGGGCTGAGGATGAGAGGCTGTGTTGTAAATGCTGGTTCTATGACTGAGGATGAGAGGCTGTGTTGTAAATGCTGGTGCTATGGTTGAGGATGAGATGCTGTGTTGTAGATGCTGGGGCTATGGCTGAGGATGAGAGGTTGTGTTGTAAATGCTGGTGCTATGGCTGAGGATGAGAGGCTGTGCTTTAAATGCTGGTGCCATAGCTGAGGATGATAGTCTGTGCTGTAAATGCTGGTGCTATGGCTGATGATGAGAGGCTGTGCTGTAAAAGCTGTTGCTATGGTTGAGGATGAGAGGCTGTGTTGTAAATACTGGTGCTATGGCTGAGGATCAGAAGCTGTGTTGCAAATTCTGGTGCTATGCCTGATGATGACAGCCTGCGTTGTAAATGATAGTGCTATGGCTGAGGATGAGAGACTGTGTTGTAAATGTTGGTGCTAAGACTGAGGATGAGAAGCTGTGTTGTAAATGCTGGTGCTATGGCTGAGGATGAGGGGCTATGTTGTAAATGCTGGTGCTGTGGCTGAGGATGAGAGGTTGTGTTGTAAATGCTGGTGCTCTGGTTGAGGATGAGAGGCTGTGTTGTAAATTCTGGGGCTATGGCTGAGGATGAGAGGCTGTGTTGTAAATGATGGTGCTATGGCTGAGGATGAGATGTAAATGCTGGTGCTCTGGTTGAGGATGAGAGGCTGTGTTGTAAATTCTGGGGCTATGGCTGAGGATGAGAGGCTGTGTTGTAAATGCTGGTGCTCTGGTTGAGTATGAGAGGCTGTGTTGTAAATTCTGGGGCTATGGCTGAGGATGAGAGGCTGTGTTGTAAATGCTGGTGCTATGGCTGAGGATGAGAGGCTGTGTTGTAGATGCTGGTGCTGTGGTTGAGGACGAGAGGCTGTGTTGTAAATGCTGGTGCTATAGCTGAGGATGGGAGGCTGTGTTGTAAATGCTGGTGCTATGGCTAAGGATGAGAGGCTGTGTTGTAAATGCTGGGGCTATGGCTGAGGATGAGAGGCTGTGCTGTAAATGCTGGTGCTATGGTTGAAGATAAGAGGCTGTGCTGTAAATGCTGGTGGTATGGCTGAGGATGAGAGGCTGTGCTGTAAATGCTGGTGCTATAGCTGAGGATGAGAGGCTGTGCTGTAAATGCTGGTGCTATGGTTGAAGATAAGAGGCTGTGCTGTAAATGCTGGTGGTATGGCTGATGATGAGAGGCTGTGCTGTAAAAGCTGTTGCTATGGTTGAGGATGAGAGGCTGTGTTGTAAATGATGGTGCTATGGCTGAGGATGAGAGGCTGTGTTGAAAATGCTGGTTCTATGACTGAGGATGAGAGGCTGTGTTGTAAATGCTGGTGCTATGGCTGAGGATGAGAGGCTGTGTTGTAGATGCTGGGGCTATGGCTGAGGATGAGAGGTTGTGTTGTAAATGCTGGTGCTATGGCTGAGGATGAGAGGCTGTGCTGTAAATGCTGGTGCCATAGCTGAGGATGATAGTCTGTGTTGTAAATTCTGGGGCTATGGCTGAGGATGAGAGACTGTGTTGTAAATGTTGGTGCTAAGATTGAGGATGAGAAGCTGTGTTGTAAATGCTGGTGCTATGGCTGAGGATGAGGGGCTGTGTTGTAAATGCTGGTGCTATGGCTGAGGATGAGAGGCTGTGTTGTAAATGATGGTGCTATGGCTGAGGATGAGAGGATGAGATGTAAATGCTGGTGCTATGGCTGAGGATGAGAGGCTGTGTTGTAAATGCTGGTGTTATGGCTGAGGATGAGAGGCTGTGTTCCAAATGCTGGTGCTGTAATTGAGGACGAGAGGCTGAGCCGTAAATGCTGGTGCTATGGCTGAGGATGAGAGGCTGTGTTGTAGATGCTGGTACTGTGGTTGAGGACGAGAGGCTGTGTTGTAAATGCTGGTGCTAAGGCTGAGGATGAGAGGCTGTGTTGTAAATGCTGGTTCTATGACTGAGGATGAGAGGCTGTGTTGTAAATGCTGGTGCTATGGCTGAGGATGAGAGGCTGTGTTGTAGATGCTGGGGCTATGGCTGAGGATGAGAGGTTGTGTTGTAAATGCTGGTGCTATGGCTGAGGATGAGAGGCTGTGCTGTAAATACTGGTGCCATAGCTGAGGATGATAGTCTGTGCTGTAAATGATGGTGCTATGGCTGATGATGAGAGGCTGTGCTGTAAAAGCTGTTGCTATGGTTGAGGATGAGAGGCTGTGTTGTAAATACTGGTGCTATGGCTGAGGATCAGAAGCTGTGTTGCAAATTCTGGTGCTATGGCTGATGATGACAGCCTGCGTTGTAAATGATAGTGCTATGGCTGAGGATGAGAGACTGTGTTGTAAATGTTGGTGCTATTACTGAGGATGAGAAGCTGTGTTGTAAATGCTGGTGCTATGGCTGAGGATGAGGGGCTGTGTTGTAAATGCTGGTGCTATGGCTGAGGATGAGAGGCTGTGTTGTAAATGCTGGTGCTATGGTTGAGGATGAGAGGCTGTGTTGTAAATTCTGGGGCTATGGCTGAGGATGAGAGGCTGTGTTGTAAATGATGGTGCTATAGCTGAGGATGAGAGGATGAGATGTAAATGCTGGTGCTATGGCTGAGGATGAGAGGCTGTGTTGTAAATGCTGGTGTTATGGCTGAGGATGAGAGGCTGTGTTCCAAATGCAGGTGCTGTGGTTGAGGACGAGAGGCTGAGCCGTAAATGCTGGTGCTATGGCTGAGGATGAGAGGCTGTGTTGTAGATGCTGGTACTGTGGTTGAGGACGAGAGGCTGTGTTGTAAATGCTGGTGCTATAGCTGAGGATGGGAGGCTGTGCTGTAAATGCTGGTGCTATGGCTGAGGATGAGAGGCTGTGTTGTAAACGCTGGTGCTATGGCTTAGAATAAGAGGCTGTGATGTAAATGCTGGTGCTGTGGCTGAGGATGAGAGGCTGTGCTGTAAATACTGGTGCTATACCTGAGGATGAGAGGCTGTGCTGTAAAAGCTGTTGCTATGGCTGAGGATGAGAGGCTGTGTTGTAAATGATGGTGCTATGGCTGAGGATGAGACGATAAGCTGTAAATGCTGGTGCTATGGTTGAGGATGAAAGGCTGTGCTGTAAATGCTGGTGCTATGGCTTAGGACGAAAGGCTGTGCTGCAAATGCTCTTACTTTGGCTGAGGATGAGAAGCTATGTGTTGTAAATGTTGGTGCTATGGCTGAGAATGAGAGGCTGTGCTGTTTTTACTGGTGCTATGGTTGAGGATGAGAGGAAGTGTTGTAAAAGCTGGTGCTATAGCTGAGGATGAGAGGCTGTGTTGTAAATGCTGGTGCTGAGGATGAGAGGCTGTGTTGTAAATGCTGGTGCTATGGCTGAGGATGAGACGATGAGCTGTAAATGCTGGTGCTATGGTTGAGGATGAAAGGCTGTGCTGTAAATGCTGGTGCTATGGCTTAGGATGAGAGGCTGTGCTGCAAATGCTCTTACTTTGGCTGAGGATGAGAAGCTATGTTTTGTAAATGTTGGTGCTATGGCTGAGAAAGAGAGGCTGTGCTGTAATTACTGGTGCTATGGTTGAGGATGAGAGGATGTGTTGTAAATGCTGGTGATATGACTGAGGATGAGAGGCTATGTTGTAAATGCTGGTGCTATGGCTGAGGTTGAGAGGCTGTGTTGTAAATGCTGGTGCTATGGCTGAGGATGAGAGGCTGTGTTGTAAATGCTGGTCCTATGGTTAAGGATGAGAGGCTGTGTTGTAAATTATGGGCTATGGCTGAGGATGAGATGCTGTGTTGTAAATGATGGTGCTATGGCTGAGGATGAGATGTAAATGCTGGTGCTAGGGCTGAAGATGAGTTGCTGTGTTGTAAATGCATGTGTTATGGCTGAGGATGAGAGGCTGTGTTGTAAATACTGGTGCTATGACTGCGGATGAGAGGCTGTGTTGTAAATGCTTGTACTATGGCTGAGGATGAGAGGCTGTGTTGTAAATGCTGGGGCTATGGCTGAGGATGAGAGGCTGTGTTGTAAATTATGGTGCTATGGCTGAGGATGAGCTGAAAATGCTGGTGCTAAGGCTGAGGATGAGAGGCTGTGTTGTAAATGCTGGTGCTATGGCTGAGGATGAGAGGCTGTGTTGTAAATGCTGGTGCTATGGCTGAGGATGAGAGGCTGTGTTGTAAATGCTGGTGCTATAGCTGAGGATGAGAGGTTGTGCTGTAAATGCTGGTGCTTTGGTTGAAGGTAAGAGGCTGTGCTGTAAATGCTGGTGGTATGGCTGATGATGAGAGGCTGTGCTGTAAAAGCTGTTGCTATGGTTGAGGATGAGAGGCTGTGATGTAAATACTGGTGCTATTACTTTTGGACGAGAGACTGTGCTGCAAATGCTCTTCCTTTTGCTGAGAAGCTATGTGTTGTAAATGTTGGTGCTATGGCTAAGAATGAGAGGCTGTGCTGTAAATGCTTGTGCTATGGCTGAGGATGAGGCTGTGCTGTAATTAGTGGTGCTATGGTTGTGGATGAGAGGATGTGTTGTAAATGCTGGTGCTATAGCTGAGGATGAGAGGCTGTGTTGTAAATGCTGGTGCTATGACTGAGAATGAGAGGCAGTGTTGTAAATGCTGGTGCTATGGCTGAGAATGAGAGGCTGTGCTGTAAATGCTGGTGCTATAGCTGAGGATGAGAGGCTGTGCTGTAAATGCCGGTGCTATGGTTGAAGATAAGAGGCTGTGCTGTAAATGCTGGTGGTATGGCTGATGATGAGAGGCTGTGCTGTAAAAGCTGTTGCTATGGTTGAGGATGAGAGGCTGTGTTGAAAATGCTGGTTCTATGACTGAGGATGAGAGGCTGTGTTGTAAATGCTGGTGCTATGGCTGAGGATGAGAGGCTGTGTTGTAGATGCTGGGGCTATGGCTGAGGATGAGAGGTTGTGTTGTAAATGCTGGTGCTATGGCTGAGGATGAGAGGCTGTGCTGTAAATGCTGGTGCCATAGCTGAGGATGATAGTCTGTGCTGTAAATGCTGGTGCTATGGCTGATGATGAGAGGCTGTGCTGTAAAAGCTGTTGCTATGGTTGAGGATGAGAGGCTGTGTTGTAAATACTGGTGCTATGGCTGAGGATCAGAAGCTGTGTTGCAAATTCTGGTGCTATGGCTGATGATGACAGCCTGCGTTGTAAATGATAGTGCTATGGCTGAGGATGAGAGACTGTGTTGTAAATGTTGGTGCTAAGACTGAGGATGAGAAGCTGTGTTGTAAATGCTGGTGCTATGGCTGAGGATGAGGGGCTGTGTTGTAAATGCTGGTGCTATGGCTGAGGATGAGAGGCTGTGTTGTAAATGCTGGTGCTATGGTTGAGGATGAGAGGCTGTGTTGTAAATTCTGGGGCTATGGCTGAGGATGAGAGGCTGTGTTGTAAATGATGGTGCTATGGCTGAGGATGAGAGGATGAGATGTAAATGCTGGTGCTATGGCTGAGGATGAGAGGCTGTGTTGTAAATGCTGGTGTTATGGCTGAGGATGAGAGGCTGTGTTCCAAATGCTGGTGCTGTGGTTGAGGACGAGAGGCTGAGCCGTAAATGCTGGTGCTATGGCTGAGGATGAGAGGCTGTGTTGTAGATGCTGGTACTGTGGTTGAGGACGAGAGGCTGTGTTGTAAATGCTGGTGCTAAGGCTGAGGATGAGAGGCTGTGTTGTAAATGCTGGTTCTATGACTGAGGATGAGAGGCTGTGTTGTAAATGCTGGTGCTATGGCTGAGGATGAGAGGCTGTGTTGTAGATGCTGGGGCTATGGCTGAGGATGAGAGGTTGTGTTGTAAATGCTGGTGCTATGGCTGAGGATGAGAGGCTGTGCTGTAAATGCTGGTGCCATAGCTGAGGATGATAGTCTGTGCTGTAAATGATGGTGCTATGGCTGATGATGAGAGGCTGTGCTGTAAAAGCTGTTGCTATGGTTGAGGATGAGAGGCTGTGTTGTAAATACTGGTGCTATGGCTGAGGATCAGAAGCTGTGTTGCAAATTCTGGTGCTATGGCTGATGATGACAGCCTGCGTTGTAAATGATAGTGCTATGGCTGAGGATGAGAGACTGTGTTGTAAATGTTGGTGCTAAGACTGAGGATGAGAAGCTGTGTTGTAAATGCTGGTGCTATGGCTGAGGATGAGGGGCTGTGTTGTAAATGCTGGTGCTATTGCTGAGGATGAGAGGCTGTGTTGTAAATGATGGTGCTATAGCTGAGGATGAGAGGATGAGATGTAAATGCTGGTGCTATGGCTGAGGATGAGAGGCTGTGTTGTAAATGCTGGTGTTATGGCTGAGGATGAGAGGCTGTGTTCCAAATGCTGGTGCTGTGGTTGAGGACGAGAGGCTGAGCCGTAAATGCTGGTGCTATGGCTGAGGATGAGAGGCTGTGTTGTAGATGCTGCTACTGTGGTTGAGGACGAGAGGCTGTGTTGTAAATGCTGGTGCTATAGCTGAGGATGGGAGGCTGTGCTGTAAATGCTGGTGCTATGGCTGAGGATGAGAGGCTGTGTTGTAAACGCTGGTGCTATGGCTTAGAATAAGAGGCTGTGATGTAAATGCTGGTGCTGTGGCTGAGGATGAGAGGCTGTGCTGTAAATACTGGTGCTATACCTGAGGATGAGAGGCTGTGCTGTAAAAGCTGTTGCTATGGCTGAGGATGAGAGGCTGTGTTGTAAATGATGGTGCTATGGCTGAGGATGAGACGATAAGCTATAAATGCTGGTGCTATGGTTGAGGATGAAAGGCTGTGCTGTAAATGCTGGTGCTATGGCTTAGGACGAAAGGCTGTGCTGCAAATGCTCTTACTTTGGCTGAGGATGAGAAGCTATGTGTTGTAAATGTTGGTGCTATGGCTGAGAATGAGAGGCTGTGCTGTTTTTACTGGTGCTATGGTTGAGGATGAGAGGAAGTGTTGTAAAAGCTGGTGCTATAGCTGAGGATGAGAGGCTGTGTTGTAAATGCTGGTGCTGAGGATGAGAGGCTGTGTTGTAAATGCTGGTGCTATGGCTGAGGATGAGACGATGAGCTGTAAATGCTGGTGCTATGGTTGAGGATGAAAGGCTGTGCTGTAAATGCTGGTGCTATGGCTTAGGATGAGAGGCTGTGCTGCAAATGCTCTTACTTTGGCTGAGGATGAGAAGCTATGTTTTGTAAATGTTGGTGCTATGGCTGAGAAAGAGAGGCTGTGCTGTAATTACTGGTGCTATGGTTGAGGATGAGAGGATGTGTTGTAAATGCTGGTGATATGACTGAGGATGAGAGGCTATGTTGTAAATGCTGGTGCTATGGCTGAGGTTGAGAGGCTGTGTTGTAAATGCTGGTGCTATGGCTGAGGATGAGAGGCTGTGTTGTAAATGCTGGTCCTATGGTTAAGGATGAGAGGCTGTGTTGTAAATTCTGGGCTATGGCTGAGGATGAGATGCTGTGTTGTAAATGATGGTGCTATGGCTGAGGATGAGATGTAAATGCTGGTGCTAGGGCTGAAGATGAGTTGCTGTGTTGTAAATGCATGTGTTATGGCTGAGGATGAGAGGCTGTGTTGTAAATACTGGTGCTATGACTGAGGATGAGAGGCTGTGTTGTAAATGCTTGTACTATGGCTGAGGATGAGAGGCTGTGTTGTAAATGCTGGGGCTATGGCTGAGGATGAGAGGCTGTGTTGTAAATTATGGTGCTATGGCTGAGGATGAGCTGAAAATGCTGGTGCTAAGGCTGAGGATGAGAGGCTGTGTTGTAAATGCTGGTGCTATGGCTGAGGATGAGAGGCTGTGTTGTAAATGCTGGTGCTATGGCTGAGGATGAGAGGCTGTGTTGTAAATGCTGGTGCTATAGCTGAGGATGAGAGGTTGTGCTGTAAATGCTGGTGCTTTGGTTGAAGGTAAGAGGCTGTGCTGTAAATGCTGGTGGTATGGCTGATGATGAGAGGCTGTGCTGTAAAAGCTGTTGCTATGGTTGAGGATGAGAGGCTGTGATGTAAATACTGGTGCTATTACTTTTGGACGAGAGACTGTGCTGCAAATGCTCTTACTTTTGCTGAGAAGCTATGTGTTGTAAATGTTGGTGCTATGGCTAAGAATGAGAGGCTGTGCTGTAAATGCTTGTGCTATGGCTGAGGATGAGGCTGTGCTGTAATTAGTGGTGCTATGGTTGTGGATGAGAGGATGTGTTGTAAATGCTGGTGCTATAGCTGAGGATGAGAGGCTGTGTTGTAAATGCTGGTGCTATGACTGAGAATGAGAGGCAGTGTTGTAAATGCTGGTGCTATGGCTGAGGATGAGAGGCTGTGTTGTAAATGCTGGTGCTATGGCTGAGGATGAGAGGCTGTGTTGTAAATGCTGGTGCTATGGCTGAGGATGAGAGGCTGTGTTGTAAATGCTGATGCTATGGTTGAGGATGAGAGGCTGTGTTGTAAATTCTGGGGCTATGGCTGAGGATGAGAGGCTATGTTGTAAATGATGGTGCTATGGCTGAGGATGAGAGGATGAGATGTAAATGCTCGTGCTATGGCTGAGGATGAGAGGCTGTGTTCTAAATGCTGGTGCTATGGCTGAGGATGAGAAGCTGTGTTGTAGATGCTGGTGCTGTGGTTGAGCACGAGAGGCTGAGCCGTAAATGCTGGTGCTATAGCTGAGGATGGGAGGCTGTGCTGTAAATGCTGGTGCTGAGGATGAGAGGCTGTGTTGTAAATGCTGGTGCTATGACTGAGGATGAGAGGCAGTGTTGTAAATGCTGGTGCTATGGCTGAGGATGAGAGGCTGTGTTGTAAATGCTGGTGCTATAGCTGAGGATGGAAGGCTGTGCTGTAAATGCTGGTGCTATAGCTGAGGATGAGAGGCAGTGTTGTAAATGCTGGTGCTATGGCTGATGATTACAGGCTGCGTTGTAAATGATAGTGCTATGGCTGAGGATGAGAGGCTGTGTTGTAAACGCTGGTGCTATGGCTTAGAATAAGAGGCTGTGTTGTAAATGCTGGTGCTGTGGCTGAGGATGAGAGGCTGTGCTGTAAAAGCTGTTGCTATGGCTGAGGACGAGAGGCTGTTTCGTATATGATGGTGCTATGGCTGAGGATGAGAGGATGAGCTGTAAATGCTGGTGCTATGGTTGAGGATGAAAGGCTGTGCTGTAAATACTGGTGCTATGGTTGAGGATGAGAGGCTGTGTTGTAAATGCTGGTGCAATGGCTGAGGATAAGAGGCTGTGTTGTAAATGTTGGTGCTATGGCTGAGAATGAGAGGCTGTGCTGTAAATGCTTGTGCTATGGCTGAGGATAAGAGGCTGTATTGTAAATGTTGGTGCTATGGCTGAGAATGAGAGGCTGTGCTGTAAATGCTTGTGCTATGGCTGAGGATAAGAGGCTGTGTTGTAAATGTGGGTGCTATGGCTGAGGATGAGAAGCTGTGTGTTGTAAATGCTGGTGCTATGGCTGAGGATGAGAGAATGTGTTGTAAATGCTGGTGCTATGGCTAATGATGACAGCCTGCGTTGTAAATGCTTGTGCTATGGATTTTGGACGAGAGGCTGTGCTGTAAATGCTCTTACTTTGGCTTAGGATGAGAAGCTGTGTGTTGTAAATGCTGGTGCTATGGCTGAGGATGAGAGGCTGTGTTGTAAATGCTGGTGCTATGGCTGAGGATGAGAGGCTGTGTTCTAAATGCTGGTGCTATGGCTGAGGATGAGAAGCTGTGTTGTAGATGCTGGTGCTGTGGTTGAGCACGAGAGGCTGAGCCGTAAATGCTGATGCTATGGCTGAGGATGAGAGGCTGTGTTGTAGATGCTGGTGCTATGGTTGAGGACGAGAGGCTGTGTTGTAAATGGTGGTGCTATAGCTGAGGATGGGAGGCTGTGCTGTAAATGCTGGTGCTATGGCTGAGGATGATAGGCAGTGTTGTAAATGCTGGTGCTATGGCTGATGATTACAGGCTGCGTTGTAAATGATAGTGCTATGGCTGAGGATGAGAGGCTGTGTTGTAAACGCTGGTGCTATGGCTTAGAATAAGAGGCTGTGTTGTAAATGCTGGTGCTGTGGCTGAGGATGAGAGGCTGTGCTGTAAATGCTGGTGCTAAAGCTGAGGATGAGAGGCTGATCTGTAAAAGCTGTTACTATGGCTGAGGATGAGAGGCTGTGTTGTAAATGATGGTGCAATGGCTGAGGATGAGAGGATGAGCTGTAAATACTGGTGCTATGGTTGAGGATGAAAGGCTGTTCTGTAAATGCTGGTGCTATGGCTTAGGACGAGAGGCTGTGCTGTAAATGCTGGTGCTATGGTTGAGGATGAGAGGCTGTGTTGTAAATGCTGGTGCTATGGCTGAGGATAAGAGGCTGTGTTGTAAATGTTGGTGCTATGGCTGAGAATGAGAGGCTGTGCTGTAAATGCTTGTGCTATGGCTGAGGATAAGAGGCTGTGTTTTAAATGTTGGTGCTATGGCTGAGGATGAGAAGCTGTGTGTTGTAAATGCTGGTGCTATGGCTGAGGATGAGAGGATGTGTGGTAAATGCTGGTGCTATGGCTGAGGATGAGAGGCTGTGTGTTGTAAATGCTGGTGCAATGGCTGAGGATGAGAGGCTGTGCTGTAAAAGCTGTTGCTATGGCTGAGGATGAGAGACTGTGTTGTAAATGATGGTGCAATGGCTGAGGATGAGAGGATGAGCTGTAAATGCTGGTGCTATGGTTGAGGATGAAAGGCTGTGCTGTAATTGCTGGTGCTATGGCTTAGGACGAGAGGCTGTGCTGTAAATGCTCTTACTGTGGCTGAGGATGAGAAGCTATGTATTGTAAATGTTGGTGCTATGGCTGAGAATGAGAGGCTGTGCTGTAATTACTGGTGCTATGACTGAGGATGAGAGGCTGTGTTGTAAATGCTGGTGCTATGGCTGAGGATGAGAGGCTGTGTTGTAAATGCTGGTGCTATGGCTGAGGATGAGAGGCTGTGTTGTAAATGTTGGTGCTATGGTTGAGGATGAGAGGCTGTGTTGTAAATTCTGGGGCTATGGCTGAGGATGAGAGGCTGTGTTGTAAATGATGGTGCTATGGCTGAGGATGAGAGGCTGTGCTGTAAATGCTGGTGCTAAAGCTGAGGATGAGAGGCTGATCTGTAAAAGCTGTTACTATGGCTGAGGATGAGAGGCTGTGTTGTAAATGATGGTGCAATGGCTGAGGATGAGAGGATGAGCTGTAAATACTGGTGCTATGGTTGAGGATGAAAGGCTGTTCTGTAAATGCTGGTGCTATGGCTTAGGACGAGAGGCTGTGCTGTAAATGCTGGTGCTATGGTTGAGGATGAGAGGCTGTGTTGTAAATGCTGGTGCTATGGCTGAGGATAAGAGGCTGTGTTGTAAATGTTGGTGCTATGGCTGAGAATGAGAGGCTGTGCTGTAAATGCTTGTGCTATGGCTGAGGATAAGAGGCTGTGTTTTAAATGTTGGTGCTATGGCTGAGGATGAGAAGCTGTGTGTTGTAAATGCTGGTGCTATGGCTGAGGATGAGAGGATGTGTGGTAAATGCTGGTGCTATGGCTGAGGATGAGAGGCTGTGTGTTGTAAATGCTGGTGCAATGGCTGAGGATGAGAGGCTGTGCTGTAAAAGCTGTTGCTATGGCTGAGGATGAGAGACTGTGTTGTAAATGATGGTGCAATGGCTGAGGATGAGAGGATGAGCTGTAAATGCTGGTGCTATGGTTGAGGATGAAAGGCTGTGCTGTAATTGCTGGTGCTATGGCTTAGGACGAGAGGCTGTGCTGTAAATGCTCTTACTGTGGCTGAGGATGAGAAGCTATGTATTGTAAATGTTGGTGCTATGGCTGAGAATGAGAGGCTGTGCTGTAATTACTGGTGCTATGACTGAGGATGAGAGGCTGTGTTGTAAATGCTGGTGCTATGGCTGAGGATGAGAGGCTGTGTTGTAAATGCTGGTGCTAAGGCTGAGGATGAGAGGCTGTGTTGTAAATGTTGGTGCTATGGTTGAGGATGAGAGGCTGTGTTGTAAATTCTGGGGCTATGGCTGAGGATGAGAGGCTGTGTTGTAAATGATGGTGCTATGGCTGAGGATGAGAGGATGAGATGTAAATGCTGGTGCTATGGCTGAGGATGAGAGGCTGTGTTGTAAATGCTGGTGCTATGGCTGAGGATGAGCGGCTGTGTTGTAAATGCTGGTGCTGAGGATGAGAGGCTGTGTTGTAAATGCTGGTGCTATGGCTGAGGATGAGACGATGAGCTGTAAATGCTGGTGCTATGGTTGAGGATGAAAGGCTGTGCTGTAAATGCTGGTGCTATGGCTTAGGATGAGAGGCTGTGCTGCAAATGCTCTTACTTTGGCTGAGGATGAGAAGCTATGTTTTGTAAATGTTGGTGCTATGGCTGAGAAAGAGAGGCTGTGCTGTAATTACTGGTGCTATGGTTGAGGATGAGAGGATGTGTTGTAAATGCTGGTGATATGACTGAGGATGAGAGGCTGTGTTGTAAATGCTGGTGCTATGGCTGAGGTTGAGAGGCTGTGTTGTAAATGCTGGTGCTATGGCTGAGGATGAGAGGCTGTGTTGTAAATGCTGGTCCTATGGTTAAGGATGAGAGGCTGTGTTGTAAATTCTGGGCTATGGCTGAGGATGAGATGCTGTGTTGTAAATGATGGTGCTATGGCTGAGGATGAGATGTAAATGCTGGTGCTAGGGCTGAAGATGAGTTGCTGTGTTGTAAATGCATGTGTTATGGCTGAGGATGAGAGGCTGTGTTGTAAATACTGGTGCTATGACTGAGGATGAGAGGCTGTGTTGTAAATGCTTGTACTATGGCTGAGGATGAGAGGCTGTGTTGTAAATGCTGGGGCTATGGCTGAGGATGAGAGGCTGTGTTGTAAATTATGGTGCTATGGCTGAGGATGAGCTGAAAATGCTGGTGCTAAGGCTGAGGATGAGAGGCTGTGTTGTAAATGCTGGTGCTATGGCTGAGGATGAGAGGCTGTGTTGTAAATGCTGGTGCTATGGCTGAGGATGAGAGGCTGTGTTGTAAATGCTGGTGCTATAGCTGAGGATGAGAGGTTGTGCTGTAAATACTGGTGCTATGGTTGAAGGTAAGAGGCTGTGCTGTAAATGCTGGTGGTATGGCTGATGATGAGAGGCTGTGCTGTAAAAGCTGTTGCCTTGGTTGAGGATGAGAGGCTGTGATGTAAATACTGGTGCTATTACTTTTGGACGAGAGACTGTGCTGCAAATGCTCTTACTTTTGCTGAGAAGCTATGTGTTGTAAATGTTGGTGCTATGGCTAAGAATGAGAGGCTGTGCTGTAAATGCTTGTGCTATGGCTGAGGATGAGGCTGTGCTGTAATTAGTGGTGCTATGGTTGTGGATGAGAGGATGTGTTGTAAATGCTGGTGCTATAGCTGAGGATGAGAGGCTGTGTTGTAAATGCTGGTGCTATGGCTGAGGATGAGAGGCTGTGTTGTAAATGCTGGTGCTATGGCTGAGGATGAGAGGCTGTGTTGTAAATGCTGGTGCTATGGCTGAGGATGAGAGGCTGTGTTGTAAATGCTGATGCTATGGTTGAGGATGAGAGGCTGTGTTGTAAATTCTGGGGCTATGGCTGAGGATGAGAGGCTGTGTTGTAAATGATGGTGCTATGGCTGAGGATGAGAGGATGAGATGTAAATGCTCATGCTATGGCTGAGGATGAGAGGCTGTGTTCTAAATGCTGGTGCTATGGCTGAGGATGAGAAGCTGTGTTGTAGATGCTGGTGCTGTGGTTGAGCACGAGAGGCTGAGCCGTAAATGCTGGTGCTATAGCTGAGGATGGGAGGCTGTGCTGTAAATGCTGGTGCTGAGGATGAGAGGCTGTGTTGTAAATGCTGGTGCTATGACTGAGGATGAGAGGCAGTGTTGTAAATGCTGGTGCTATGGCTGAGGATGAGAGGCTGTGTTGTAAATGCTGGTGCTATAGCTGAGGATGGAAGGCTGTGCTGTAAATGCTGGTGCTATAGCTGAGGATGAGAGGCAGTGTTGTAAATGCTGGTGCTATGGCTGATGATTACAGGCTGCGTTGTAAATGATAGTGCTATGGCTGAGGATGAGAGGCTGTGTTGTAAACGCTGGTGCTATGGCTTAGAATAAGAGGCTGTGTTGTAAATGCTGGTGCTGTGGCTGAGGATGAGAGGCTGTGCTGTAAATGCTGGTGCTATAGCTGAGGATGAGAGGCTGTGCTGTAAAAGCTGTTGCTATGGCTGAGGATGAGAGGCTGTTTCATATATGATGGTGCTATGGCTGAGGATGAGAGGATGAGAGGATGAGCTGTAAATGCTGGTGCTATGGTTGAGGATGAAAGGCTGTGCTGTAAATGCTGGTGCTATGGTTGAGGATGAGAGGCTGTGTTGTAAATGTTGGTGCTATGGCTGAGAATGAGAGGCTGTGCTGAAAATGCTTGTGCTATGGCTGAGGATAAGAGGCTGTATTGTAAATGTTGGTGCTATGGCTGAGAATGAGAGGCTGTGCTGTAAATGCTTGTGCTATGGCTGAGGATAAGAGGCTGTGTTGTAAATGTGGGTGCTATGGCTGAGGATGAGAAGCTGTGTGTTGTAAATGCTGGTGCTATGGCTGAGGATGAGAGAATGTGTTGTAAATGCTGGTGCTATGGCTAATGATGACAGCCTGCGTTGTAAATGCTTGTGCTATGGATTTTGGACGAGAGGCTGTGCTGTAAATGCTCTTACTTTGGCTGAGGATGAGAAGCTGTGTGTTGTAAATGCTGGTGCTATGGCTGAGGATGAGAGGCTGTGTTGTAAATGCTGGTGCTATGGCTGAGGATGAGAGGCTGTGTTCTAAATGCTGGTGCTATGGCTGAGGATGAGAAGCTGTGTTGTAGATGCTGGTGCTGTGGTTGAGCACGAGAGGCTGAGCCGTAAATGCTGATGCTATGGCTGAGGATGAGAGGCTGTGTTGTAGATGCTGGTGCTATGGTTGAGGACGAGAGGCTGTGTTGTAAATGGTGGTGCTATAGCTGAGGATGGGAGGCTGTGCTGTAAATGCTGGTGCTATGGCTGAGGATGATAGGCAGTGTTGTAAATGCTGGTGCTATGGCTGATGATTACAGGCTGCGTTGTAAATGATAGTGCTATGGCTGAGGATGAGAGGCTGTGTTGTAAACGCTGGTGCTATGGCTTAGAATAAGAGGCTGTGTTGTAAATGCTGGTGCTGTGGCTGAGGATGAGAGGCTGTGCTGTAAATGCTGGTGCTAAAGCTGAGGATGAGAGGCTGTGCTGTAAAAGCTGTTACTATGGCTGAGGATGAGAGGCTGTGTTGTAAATGATGGTGCAATGGCTGAGGATGAGAGGATGAGCTGTAAATACTGGTGCTATGGTTGAGGATGAAAGGCTTTTCTGTAAATGCTGGTGCTATGGCTTAGGACGAGAGGCTGTGCTGTAAATGCTGGTGCTATGGTTGAGGATGAGAGGCTGTGTTGTAAATGCTGGTGCTATGGCTGAGGATAAGAGGCTGTGTTTCAAATGTTGGTGCTATGGCTGAGAATGAGAGGCTGTGCTGTAAATGCTTGTGCTATGGCTGAGGATAAGAGGCTGTGTTTTAAATGTTGGTGCTATGGCTGAGGATGAGAAGCTGTGTGTTGTAAATGCTGGTGCTATGGCTGAGGATGAGAGGATGTGTGGTAAATGCTGGTGCTATGGCTGAGGATGAGAGGCTGTGTGTTGTAAATGCTGGTGCAATGGCTGAGGATGAGAGGCTGTGCTGTAAAAGCTGTTGCTATGGCTGAGGATGAGAGACTGTGTTGTAAATGATGGTGCAATGGCTGAGGATGAGAGGATGAGCTGTAAATGCTGGTGCTATGGTTGAGGATGAAAGGCTGTGCTGTAATTGCTGGTGCTATGGCTTAGGACGAGAGGCTGTGCTGCAAATGCTCTTACTGTGGCTGAGGATGAGAAGCTATGTATTGTAAATGTTGGTGCTATGGCTGAGAATGAGAGGCTGTGCTGTAATTACTGGTGCTATGACTGAGGATGAGAGGCTGTGTTGTAAATGCTGGTGCTATGGCTGAGGATGAGAGGCTGTGTTGTAAATGCTGGTGCTATGGCTGAGGATGAGAGGCTGTGTTGTAAATTCTGGGGCTATGGCTGAGGATGAGAGGCTGTGTTGTAAATGATGGTGCTATGGCTGAGGATGAGAGGATGAGATGTAAATGCTGGTGCTATGGCTGAGGATGAGAGGCTGTGTTGTAAATGCTGGTGCTATGGCTGAGGATGAGCGGCTGTGTTGTAAATGCTCGTGCTATGGCTGAGGATGAGAGGCTGTGTTGTAAATGCTTTTGCTATGGCTGAGGATGAGAGGCTGTATTGTAAATGCTCGGGCTATGGCTGAGGATGAGAGGCTGTGTTGTAAATGCTGGTGCTCTGGCTGAGGATTAGAGGCTGTGTTGTAAATGCTGGGGCTATGGCTGAGGATGAGAGGCTGTGCTATAAATGCTTGTGCTATGGCTGAGGATGAGAGACTGTGTTGTAAGTGTTGGTGCTATGGCTGAGGATGAGAGGCTGTGTGTTGTAAATGCTGGTGCTATGGCCGAGGATGAGAGGCTGCGTGTTGTAAATGCTGGTGCAATGGCTGAGAATGAGAGGCTGTGCTGTAAAAGCTGTTGCCATGGCTGAGGATGAGAGGCTGTGTTGTAAATGATGGTGCTATATCTGAGGATGAGAGGATGAGCTGTAAATGCTGGTGCTATGGTTTAGGATGAAAGGCTGTGCTGTAAATGCTGGTGCTATGGCTTAGGATGAGAGGCTGTGCTGCAAATGCTCTTACTTTGGCTGAGAAGCTATGTGTTGTAAATGTTGGTGCTATGGCTGAGAATGAGAGGCTGTGCTATAAATGCTTGTGCTATGGCTGAGGATGAGAGGCTGTGCTGTAATTACTGGTGCTATGGTTGTGGATGAGAGGATGTGTTGTAAATGCTGGTGCTATAGCTGAGGATGAGAGGCTGTGTTGTAAATGCTGGTGCTATGACTGAGGATGAGAGGCTGTGTTGTAAATGCTGGTGATATGGCTGAGGATGAGAGGCTGTGTTGTAAATGATGGTGCTATGGCTGAGGATGAGAGGATGAGCTGTAAATGCTGGTGCTATGGTTGAGGATGAAATGCTGTGCTGTAAATGCTGGTGCTATGGCTTAGGACAAGAAGGTGTGCTGCAAATGCTCTTACTTTGGCTGAGGATGAGAAGCTATGTATTGTAAATGTTGCTGCTATGGCTGAGAATGAGAGGCTGTGCTGTAATTACTGGTGCTATGGTTGAGGATGAGAGGATGTGTTGTAAATGCTGGTGCTATAGCTGAGGATGAGAGACTGTGTTGTAAATGCTGGTGCTATGACTGAGGATGAGAGGCTGTGTTGTAAATGCTGGTGCTATGGCTTAGAATAAGAGGCTGTGCTGTAAATGCTGATGCTATGGCTGAGGATGAGACGCTGTGCTGTAAAGGCTGGTGCTATGGCTGAGGATGAGAGGCTGCATTGTAAATGCTAGTGCTATGTCAGAGGATGAGAGGATGAGCTGTAAATGCTGGTGCTATGGTTGAGGATGAGAGGCTGTGCTGTAAAAGCTGGTGCTATGGCTGAGGATGAGAGGCTGTGTTGTAAATGCTGGTGCTATGGCTTAGAATAAGAGGCTGTGTTGTAAATGCTGGTGCTATGGTTGAGGATGAGAAGCTGTGCTGTAAAAGCTGTACCTATGGTTGAGGATGAGAGGCTGTGTTGTAAATGCTGGTGCTATGGCTGAGGATCAGAAGCTGTGTTGTAAATTCTGGTGCTATGGCTGATGATTTCAGGCTGCTTTGTAAATAATAGTGCTATGGCTGAGGATGAGAGACTGTGTTGTAAATGCTGGTGCTATGACTTAGGACAAGAGGCTGTGCTGTAAATGCTCTTACTTTGGCTGAGGTTGATAAGCTGTGTGTTGTAAATGTTGGTGCTATGGCTGAGGATGAGAGGCTGTGTGTTGTAAATGCTGGTGCTATGGCTGAAGATGAGAGGCTGTGCGGTAAAAGCTGTTGCTATGGCTTAGGATGAGAGGCTGTGTTGTAAATGCTGGAGCTATGGCTGAGGATAAGAGACTGTGCTGTAAATGCTGGTGCTATGGTTTAGTACGAGAGGCTATGCTGTAAATGCTGGTGCTATGGTTGAGTATGAGAAGCTGTGTTGTAAATGCTGGTGCTATGGCTGAGGATGAGAGGCTGTGTTGTAAATGCTGGTGCTATGGTTGAGGATGAGAGGCTGTGTTGTAAATGCTTGTGCTATAGCTGAGAAGGAGAGGCTGTGTTGTAAATGCTGGTACTATGACTGAGGATGAGAGGCTGTGTTGTAAATGCGGGTGCTATGGCTGAGGATGAGAGGCTGTGTAGTAAATGCTGGTGCTGTGGCTGAGGATGAGAGGATGAGCTGTAAATGCTGGTGCTATGGTTGAGGATGAGAGGCTGTGCTGTAAATGCTGGTGCTATGGTTTAGGATGAGAGGCTGTGCTGTAAATGCTGGTGCTATGACTGAGAATGAGAGGCTGTGCTGTAAATGCTTGTGCTATGGCTCAGGATAAGAGGCTGTGTTTTAAATGTTGGTGCTATGGCTGAGGATGAGAAGCTGTGTGTTGTAAATGCTGGTGCTATGGCTGAGGATGAGAGGATGTGTGGTAAATGCTGGTGCTATGGCTGAGGATGAGAGGCTGTGTGTTGTAAATGCTGGTGCAATGGCTGAGGATGAGAGGCTGTGCTGTAAAAGCTGTTGCTATGGCTGAGGATGAGAGACTGTGTTGTAAATGACGGTGCAATGGCTGAGGATGAGAGGATGAGCTGTAAATGCTGGTGCTATGGTTGAGGATGAAAGGCTGTGTTGTAAATGCTGGTGCTATGGCTGAGGATAAGAGGCTGTGTTGTAAATGTTGGTGCTATGGCTGAGAATGAGAGGCTGTGCTGTAAATGCTTGTGCTATGGCTGAGGATAAGAGGCTGTGTTTTAAATGTTGGTGCTATGGCTGAGGATGAGAAGCTGTGTGTTGTAAATGCTGGTGCTATGGCTGAGAATGAGAGGCTGTGCTGTAATTACTGGTGCTATGACTGAGGATGAGAGTCTGTGTTGTAAATGCTGGTGCTATGGCTGAGGATGAGAGGCTGTGTTGTAAATGCTGGTGCTATGGCTGAGGATGAGAGGCTGTGTTGTAAATGTTGGTGCTATGGTTGAGGATGAGAGGCTGTGTTGTAAATTCTGGGGCTATGGCTGAGGATGAGAGGCTGTGTTGTAAATGATGGTGCTATGGCTGAGGATGAGAGGATGAGATGTAAATGCTGGTGCTATGGCTGAGGATGAGAGGCTGTGTTGTAAATGCTGGTGCTATGGCTGAGGATGAGCGGCTGTGTTGTAAATGCTCGTGCTATGACTGAGGATGAGAGGCTGTGTTGTAAATGCTTGTGCTATGGCTGAGGATGAGAGGCTGTATTGTAAATGCTCGGGCTATGGCTGAGGATGAGAGGCTGTGTTGTAAATGCTGGTGCTATGGCTGAGGATTAGAGGCTGTGTTGTAAATGCTGGGGCTATGGCTGAGGATGAGAGGCTGTGCTGTAAATGCTTGTGCTATGTCTGAGGATGAGAGACTGTGTTGTAAATGTTGGTGCTATGGCTGAGGATGAGAGGCTGTGTGTTGTAAATGCTGGTGCTATGGCCGAGGATGAGAGGCTGCGTGTTGTAAATGCTGGTGCTATGGCTGATGATGAGAGGCTGTGTGTTGTAAATGCTGGTGCAATAGCTGAGGATGAGAGGCTGTGCTGTAAAAGCTGTTGCCATGGCTGAGGATGAGAGGCTGTGTTGTAAATGATGGTGCTATGGCTGAGGATGAGCTGTAAATGCTGGTGCTATGGTTTAGGATGAAAGGCTGTGCTGTAAATGCTGGTGCTATGGCTTAGGATGAGAGGCTGTGCTGCAAATGCTTGTGCTATGGCTGAGGATGAGAGGCTGTGCTGTAATTACTGGTGCTATGGTTGTGGATGAGAGGATGTGTTGTAAATGCTGGTGCTATAGCTGAGGATGAGAGGTTGTGCTGTAACTGCTTGTGCTATGGCTGAGGATGAGAGGCTGTGCTGTAATTACTGGTGCTATGGTTGTGGATGAGAGGATGTGTTGTAAATGCTGGTGCTATAGCTGAGGATGAGAGGCTGTGTTGTAAATGCTGGTGCTATGACTGAGGATGAGAGGCTGTACTGTAAATGCTGGTGATATGGCTGAGGATGAGAGGCTGTGTTGTAAATGCTGGTGCTATGGCTGAGGATGAGAGGCTGTGTTGTAAAAGCTGTTGCTATGGTTGAAGATAAGAGGCTGTGCTGTAAATGCTGGTGCTATGGTTGAGGATGAGAGGATGTGTTGTAAATGCTGGGGCTATGGCTGAGGAGGAGAGGCTGTGTTCTAAATGCTGGTGCTAAGGCTGAGGATGACAAGCTGTGCTGTAATTGCTGCTGGTATGGCTGAGGATGAGAGGCTGAGCTGTAAATGCTGGTGCTATGGCTGAGGATGAGATGCTGTGTTGTAGATGCTGGTGCTGTGGTTGAGGACGAGAGGCTGTGTTGTAAATGCTGGTGCTATTGCTGAGGATGAGAGGCTATGCTGTAAATGCTGGTGCTATGTCTAACGATGGGAGGCAGAGTTGTAAATGCTGGTGCTATCGCTGATGATTAACGGCTGTGTTGTAAATGATAGTGCTGTGGCTGAGGATGAGAGGCTGTGCTGTAAATGCTGGTGCTATGGCTGAGGATGAGAGGCTGTGCTGTAAATGCTGGTGCTATGGCTGAGGATGAGAGGCTGTGTTGTAAATGCTGGTGCTATGATTGAGAATGAGAGGCTGTGTTGTAAATGCTGGTGCTATGGCTGAGGATGAGAGGATGAGCTGTAAATGCTGGTTCTATGGTTGAGGATGAGAGGCTGTGCTGTAAATGCTGGTGCTATGGTTTAGGACGAGAGGCTGTGCTGTAAATGCTGGTGCTATGGTTGAGGATGAGAAGATGTGTTGTAAATGCTGGTGTTATGGCTGAGGATGAGAGGCTGTGCTGTAAAAGCTGTTGCTATGGCTGAGGATGAGAGGCTGTGCTGTAAATGATGGTGCTATGGCTGAGGATGAGAGGATGAGCTGTAAATGCTGGTGCTAAGTTTGAGGATGAAAGGCTGTGCTGTAAATGCTGGTGCTATGGCATAGGACGAGAGGCTGTGCTGCAAATGCTCTTACTTTGGCTGAGAAGCTATGTGTTGTAAATGTTCGTGCTATGGCTGACAATGAGAGGCTGTGCTGTAAATGCTTGTGCTATGGCTCAGGATGAGAGGTTGTGCTGTAATTACTGGTGCTATGGTTGTGGATGAGAGGATGTGTTGTAAATGCTTGTGCTATAGCTGAGGATGAGAGGCTGTGTTCTGAATGCTGGTGCTATGGTTGAGGATGAAAGGCTGTGCTGTAAATGCTCTTACTTTGGCTGAGGATGAGAAGCTATGTGTTGTAAATGCTGGTGCTATGGCTGAGGATGAGAGGCTCTGTTGTAAATGCTGGTGCTATGGCTGAGGATGAGAGGCTGTGTTGTAAATGCTGGTGCTATGGCTGAGGATGAGAGGCTGTGTTGTAAAAGCTGGTGCTATGGTTGAGGATGAGAGGCTGTGTTGTAAATTCTGGGGCTATGGCTGAGGATGAGAAGCTGTGTTGTAAATGATGGTGCTATGGCTGAGGATGAGAGGATGAGATGTAAATGCTGGTGCTATTGCTGAGGATGAGAGGCTGTGTTGTAAATGCTGGTGCTATGGCTGAGGATGAGAGGCTGTGTTCTAAATGTTGGTGCTATGGCTGAGGATGAGAAGCTGTGCTGTAAATGCTGGTGCTATGGCTGAGGATGAGAGGCTGAGTTGTAAATGCTGGTGCTATGGCTGAGGATGAGAGACTGTGTTGTAGATGCTTGTGCTGTGGTTGAAGACGAGAGGCTGTGTTATAAATGCTGGTGCTATAGCTGAGGATGGGAGGCTGTGCTGTAAATGCTGGTGCTATGGCTGAGGATGAGAGGCAGTTTTGTAAATGCTGGTGCTATGGCTGATGATTACAGGCTGCGTTGTAAATGATAGTGCTATGGATGAGGATGAGAGGCTGTACTGTAAACGCTGATGCTATGGCTGAGGATGAGAGGCTGTGTCGTAAATGCTGGTGCTATGGCTTAGAATAAGAGGCTGTGTTGTAAATGCTGGTGCTGAGGATGAGAGGCTGTGCTGTAAATTCTGGTGCTATAGCTGAGGATGAGAGGCTGTGCTGTAAACGCTGGTGCTATGGCTGAGGATGAGAGGTTGTGTTATAAATGCTGGTGCTATGGCTGAGGATGAGAGGCTGTGCTGTAAATGCTGGTGCTATAGCTGTGAATGAGAGGCTGTACTGTAAATGCTGGTGCTATGGCTGAGGATGAGAGGCTGTGCTGTGAACGCTGGTGCTATGGCTTAGAATAAGAGGCTGTGTTGTAAATGCTGGTGCTATGGCTGAGGATGAGAGGCTGTGCAGTAAATGCTGGTGCTATGGCTGAGGATGAGAGGCTGTGTTGTAAATGGTGATGCTATGGCTGAGGATGAGAGGCTATGTTGTAAATGCTGGTGCTATGGCTGAGGATGAGAGGCTGTGTTGTAAATGCTGCTGCTATAGCTGAGGATGAGAGGCTGTCCTGTAAACGCTGGTGCTATGGCTTAGAATAAGAGGCTGTGTTGTAAATGCTGGTGCTATGGCTGAGGATGAGAGGCTGTGCTGTAAATGCTGGTGCTATGGCTGAGGATGAGACGCTGTGCTGTAAAGGCTGGTGCTATGGCTGAGGATGAGAGGCTGCATTGTAAATGCTAGTGCTATGTCAGAGGATGAGAGGATGAGCTGTAAATGCTGGTGCTATGTCTGAGGATGAGCTGTAAATGCTGGTGCGATGGTTGAGATGAGAGGCTGTGCTGTAAATGCTGGTGCTATGGTTTAGGACGAGAGGCTGTGCTGTAAATGCTGGTGCTATGGCTGAGGATGAGAGGCAGTGCTGTAAAAGCTGTTGCTAAGGCTGAGGATTAGAGGTTGTGTTGTAAATGATGGTGCTATGGCTGAGGATGAGAGGATGAGCTGTAAATGCTGGTGCTATGGTTGAGGATGAAAGGCTGTGCTGTAAATGCTGGTGCTATGGCTGAGGATGAGAGGCTGTGCTGTAAATACTGGTGCTATGGTTGAGGATGAGAGGATGTGTTGTAAATGCTGGTGCTATAGCTGAGGATGAGAGGCTGTGTTGTAAATGCTGGTGCTATGACAAAGGATGAGAGGCTGTGTTGTAAATGCTGGTGCTATGGCTGAGGATGAGAGGATGTGTTGTAAATGCTGGTGCTATGCCTGCGGATGAGAGGCTGTGTTGTAAATGCTGGTGCTATGGTTGAGGATGAGAGGCTGTGTTGTAAATGCTGGTGCTATGGCTGAGGATGAGAGGCTGTGTTGTAAATGATGGTGCTATGGCTGAGGATGAGAGGATGAGATGTAAATGCTGGTGCTAGGCTGAGGATGAGAGGCTGTGTTGTAAATGCTGGTGCTATGGCTGAGGATGAGAGGCTGTGTTGTAAATGCTGGTGCTATAGTTGAGCATGAGAGGCTGTACTGTAAATGCTGGTGCTATGGTTGAAGATAAGAGGCTGTGCTGTAAATGCTGGTGCTATGGCTGATGATGAGAGGCTGTGCTGTAAAAGCTGTTGCTATGGTTGAAGATAAGAGGCTGTGTTGTAAATGCTGGTGCTATGGTTGAGGATGAGAGGATGTGTTGTAAATGCTGGGGCTATGGCTGAGGAGGAGAGGCTGTGTTCTAAATGCTGGTGCTATGGCTGAGGATGACAAGCTGTGCTGTAATTGCTGCTGCTATGGCTGAGGATGAGAGGCTGAGCTGTAAATGCTGGTGCTATGGCTGAGGATGAGATGCTGTGTTGTAGATGCTGGTGCTGTGGTTGAGGACGACAGGCTGTGTTGTAAATGCTGGTGCTATTGCTGAGGATGAGAGGCTATGCTGTAAATGCTGGTGCTATGTCTAACGATGGGAGGCAGAGTTGTAAATGCTGGTGCTATCGCTGATGATTAAAGGCTGTGTTGTAAATGATAGTGCTGTGGCTGAGGATGAGAGGCTATGTTGTAAACACTGGTGCTATGGCTTAGAATTAGAGGCTGTGTTGTAAATGCTGGTGCTGTGGCTGAGGATGAGAGGCTGTGCTGTAAATGCTGGTGCTATAGCTGAGGATGAGAGGCTGTACTGTAAATGCTGGTGCTATAACTGAGGATGAGAGGCTGTGCTGTAAGTGCTGGTTCTATGGCTTAGAATAAGATTCTGTGTTGTAAATGCTGGTGCTATGGCTGAGGATGAGAGGCTGTGCTGTAAATGCTGGTGCTATGGCTGAGGATGAGAGGCTGTGTTGTAAATGCTGGTGCTATGATTGAGGATGAGAGGCTGTGTTGTAAATGCTGGTGCTATGGCTGAGGATGAGAGGATGAGCTGTAAATGCTGGTTCTATGGTTGAGGATGAGAGGCTGTGCTGTAAATGCTGGTGCTATGGTTTAGGACGAGAGGCTGTGCTGTAAATGCTGGTGCTATGGTTGAGGATGAGAAGCTGTGTTGTAAATGCTGGTGCTATGGCTGAGGATGAGAGGCTGTGCTGTAAAAGCTGTTGCTATGGCTGAGGATGAGAGGCTGTGTTGTAAATGATGGTGCTATGGCTGAGGATGAGAGGCTGTGTTGTAAATGCTGGTGCTATGGCTGAGGATGAGAGGATGAGCTGTAAATGCTGGTTCTATGGTTGAGGATGAGAGGCTGTGCTGTAAATGCTGGTGCTATGGTTTAGGACGAGAGGCTGTGCTGTAAATGCTGGTGCTATGGTTGAGGATGAGAAGCTGTGTTGTAAATGATGGTGCTATGGCTGAGGATGAGAGGCTGTGCTGTAAAAGCTGTTGCTATGGCTGAGGATGAGAGGCTGTGTTGTAAATGATGGTGCTATGGCTGAGGATGAGAGGATGAGCTGTAAATGCTGGTGCTATGGCATAGGACGAAAGGCTGTGCTGTAAATGCTGGTGCTATGGCATAGGACGAGAGGCTGTGCTGCAAATGCTCTTACTTTGGCTGAGAAGCTATGTGTTGTAAATGTTGGTGCTATGGCTGACAATGAGAGGCTGTGCTGTAAATGCTTGTGCTATGGCTGAGGATGAGAGGTTGTGCTGTAATTACTGGTGCTATGGTTGTGGATGAGAGGATGTGTTGTAAATGCTGGTGCTATAGCTGAGGATGAGAGGCTGTGTTCTGAATGCTGGTGCTATGGTTGAGGATGAAAGGCTGTGCTGTAAATGCTGGTGCTATGGCTTAGGACGAGAGGATGTGCTGCAAATGCTCTTACTTTGGCTGAGGATGAGAAGCTATGTGTTGTAAATGCTGGTGCTATGGCTGAGGATGAGAGGCTCTGTTGTAAATGCTGGTGCTATGGCTGAGGATGTGAGGCTGTGTTGTAAATGCTGGTGCTATGGCTGAGGATGAGAGGCTGTGTTGTAAAAGCTGGTGCTATGGTTGAGGATGAGAGGCTTTGTTGTAAATTCTGGGGCTATGGCTGAGGATGAGAAGCTGTGTTGTAAATGATGGTGCTATGGCTGAGGATGAGAGGATGAGATGTAAATGCTGGTGCTATGGCTGAGGATGAGAGGCTGTGTTGTAAATGCTGGTGCTATGGCTGAGGATGAGAGGCTGTGTTCTAAATGTTGGTGCTATGGCTGAGGATGAGAAGCTGTGCTGTAAATGCTGGTGCTATGGCTGAGGATGAGAGGCTGAGTTGTAAATGCTGGTGCTATGGCTGAGGATGAGAGACTGTGTTGTAGATGCTTGTGCTGTGGTTGAAGACGAGAGGCTGTGTTGTAAATGCTGGTGCTATAGCTGAGGATGGGAGGCTGTGCTGTAAATGCTGGTGCTATGGCTGAGGATGAGAGGCAGTTTTGTAAATGCTGGTGCTATGGCTGATGATTACAGGCTGCGTTGTAAATGATAGTGCTATGGCTGAGGATGAGAGGCTGTACTGTAAACGCTGATGCTATGGCTGAGGATGAGAGGCTGTGTCGTAAATGCTGGTGCTATGGCTTAGAATAAGAGGCTGTGTTGTAAATGCTGGTGCTGAGGATGAGAGGCTGTGCTGTAAATTCTGGTGCTATAGCTGAGGATGAGAGGCTGTGCTGTAAACGCTGGTGCTATGGCTGAGGATGAGAGGTTGTGTTATAAATGCTGGTGCTATGGCTGAGGATGAGAGGCTGTGCTGTAAATGCTGGTGCTATAGCTGTGAATGAGAGGCTGTACTGTAAATGCTGGTGCTATGGCTGAGGATGAGAGGCTGTGCTGTGAACGCTGGTGCTATGGCTTAGAATAAGAGGCTGTGTTGTAAATGCTGGTGCTATGGCTGAGGATGAGATGCTGTGTTGTAAATGGTGATGCTATGGCTGAGGATGAGAGGCTATGTTGTAAATGCTGGTGCTATGGCTGAGGATGAGAGGCTGTGTTGTAAATGCTGCTGCAATAGCGGAGGATGAGAGGCTGTCCTGTAAACGCTGGTGCTATGGCTTAGAATAAGAGGCTGTGTTGTAAACGCTGGTGCTATGGCTTAGTATAAGAGGCTGTGTTGTAAATGCTGGTGCTATGGCTGAGGAGGAGAGGCTGTGCTGTAAATGCTGGTGCTATGGCTGAGGATGAGACGCTGTGCTGTAAAGGCAGGTGCTATGGCTGAGGATGAGAGGCTGCATTGTAAATGCTAGTGCTATGTCAGAGGATGAGAGGATGAGCTGTAAATGCTGGTGCTATGGGTGAGGATGAGAGGCTGTGCTGTAAACGCTGGTGCTATGGCTGAGGATGAGAGGCTGTGTTGTAAATGCTGGTGTTATGGCTTAGAATAAGAGGCTGTGTTGTAAATGCTGGTGCTATGGCTGAGGATGAGAGGCTCTGTTGTAAATGCTGGTGCTATGGCTGAGGATGAGACGCTGTACTGTAAATGCTGGTGCTATGGTTGAGGATGAGATGCTGTGCTGTAAATGCTGGTGCTAAGGTTCAGGATGAGAGGCTGTGTTGTAAATGCTGGTGCTATGGCTGAGGATCAGAAGCTGTGTTGTAAATTCTGGTGCTATGGCTGATGATTTCAGGCTGCTTTGTAAATAATAGTGCTATGGCTGAGGATGAGAGACTGTGTTGTAAATGCTGGTGCTATGACTTAGGACAAGAGGCTGTGCTGTAAATGCTCTTTGGCTGAGGTTGATAAGCTGTGTGTTGTAAATGTTGGTGCTATGGCTGAGGATGAGAGG
The DNA here is from genome assembly GCA_963921515.1 of Calotriton arnoldi. Lineage (NCBI taxonomy): Eukaryota > Metazoa > Chordata > Amphibia > Caudata > Salamandridae > Calotriton > Calotriton arnoldi. Next base: position 597,348 of record CAWUFW010009134.1, read on the forward strand.
CTGTGTGTTGTAAATGCTGGTGCTTTGGCTGAAGATGAGAGGCTGTGCGGTAAAAGCTGTTGCTATGGCTTAGGATGGGAGGCTGTGTTGTAAATGCTGGTGCTATGGTTGAGGATGAGAGACTGTGCTGTAAATGCTGGTGCTATGGTTTAGTACGAGAGGCTGTGCTGTAAATGCTGGTGCTATTGTTGAGGATGAGAAGCTGTGTTGTAAATGCTGGTGCTATGGCTGAGGATGAGAGGCTGTGTTGTAAATGCTGGTGCTATGGTTGAGGATGAGAGGCTGTGTTGTAAATGCTGGTGCTATAGCTGAGAAGGAGAGGCTGTGTTGTAAATGCTGGTGCTATGGCTGAGGATGAGAGGCTCTGTTTTAAATGCTGGTGCTATGGCTGAGGATGAGAGGCTGTGTTGTAAATGCTGGTGCTATGGCTGAGTATGAGAGGCTGTGTTGTAAATGCTGGTGCTATGGTTGAGGATGAGAGGCTGTGTTGTAAATTCTGGGGTATGGCTGAGGATGAGAAGCTGTGTTGTAAATCATGGTGCTATGGCTGAGGATGAGAGGATGGGATGTACATGCAGGTGCTATGGCTGAGGATGAGAGGCTGTGTTGTAAATGCTGGTGCTATGGCTGAGGATGAGAGGCTGTGTTCTAAATGTTGGTGCTATGGCTGAGGATGAGAAGCTGTGCTGTAAATGCTGGTGCTATGGCTGAGGATGAGAGGCTGAGCTGTAAATGCTGGTGCTATGGCTGAGGGTGAGAGACTGTGTTGTAGATGCTTGTGCTGTGGTTGAAGACGAGAGGCTGTGTTGTAAATGTTGGTGCTATAGCTGAGGATGAGAGGCAGTTTTGTAAATGCTGGTGCTATGGCTGATGATTACAGGCTGCGTTGTAAATGATAGTGCTATGGCTGAGGATGAGAGGCTGTACTGTAAACGCTGGTGCTATGGCTGAGGATGAGATGCTGTGTCATAAACGCTGGTGCTATGTCTTAGAATAAGAGGCTGTGTTGTAAATGCTGGTGATGTGGCTGAGGATGAGAGGCTGTGCTGTAAATTCTGGTGCTATAGCTGAGGATGAGAGGCTGTGCTGTAAACGCTGGTGCTATGGCTGAGGATGAGAGGTTGTGTTCTAAATGCTGGTGCTATGGCTGAGGATGAGAGGCTGTGCTGTAAATGCTGGTGCTATAGCTGTGGATGAGAGTCTGTACTGTAAATGCTGGTGCTATGGCTGAGGATGAGAGGCTGTGCTGTGAACGCAGGTGCTACGGCTTAGAATAAGAGGCTGTGTTGTAAGTGCTGGTGCTATGGCTGAGGATGAGAGGCTGTGCTGTAAATGCTGGTGCTTTGGCTGAGGATGAGAGGCTGTGTTGTAAATGCTGATGCTATGGCTGAGGATGAGAGGCTATGTTGTAAATGCTGGTGCTATGGCTGAGGATGAGAGGCTGTGTTGTAAATGCTGCTGCTATAGCTGAGGATGAGAGGCTGTCCTGTAAACGCTGGTGCTATGGCTTAGAATAAGAGGCTGTGTTGTAAATGCTGGTGCTATGGCTGAGGATGAGAGGCTGTGCTGTAAATGCTGATGCTATGGCTGAGGATGAGACGCTGTGCTGTAAAGGCTGGTGCTATGGCTGAGGATGAGAGGCTGCATTGTAAATGCTAGTGCTATGTCAGAGGATGAGAGGATGAGCTGTAAATGCTGGTGCTATGGTTGAGGATGAGAGGCTGTGCTGTAAAAGCTGGTGCTATGGCTGAGGATGAGAGGCTGTGTTGTAAATGCTGGTGCTATGGCTTAGAATAAGAGGCTGTGTTGTAAATGCTGGTGCTATGGTTGAGGATGAAATGCTGTGCTGTAAATGCTGGTGCTATGGTTGAGGATGAGAGGCTGTGCTGTAAATGCTGGTGCTATGGCTGATGATGAGAAGCTGTGCTGTAAAAGCTGTTCCTATGGTTGAGGATGAGAGGCTGTGTTGTAAATGCTGGTGCTATGGCTGAGGATCAGAAGCTGTGTTGTAAATTCTGGTGCTATGGCTGATGATTTCAGGCTGCTTTGTAAATTATAGTGCTATGGCTGAGGATGAGAGACTGTGTTGTAAATGCTGGTGCTATGACTTAGGACAAGAGGCTGTGCTGTAAATGCTCTTACTTTGGCTGAGGTTGATAAGCTGTGTGTTGTAAATGTTGGTGCTATGGCTGAAGATGAGAGGCTGTGCGGTAAAAGCGGTTGCTATGGCTTAGGATGAGAGGATGTGTTGTAAATGCTGGTGCTATGGCTGAGGATAAGAGACTGTGCTGTAAATGCTGGTGCTATGGTTTAGTACGAGAAGCTGTGCTGTAAATGCTGGTGCTATGGTTGAGTATGAGAAGCTGTGTTGTAAATGCTGGTGCTATGGCTGAGGATGAGAGGCTGTGTTGTAAATGCTGGTGCTATGGTTGAGGATGAGAGGCTGTGTTGTAAATGCTGGTGCTATAGCTGAGAAGGAGAGGCTGTGTTGTAAATGCTGGTGCTATGACTGAGGATGAGAGGCTGTGTTGTAAATGCTGGTGCTATGGCTGAGGATGAGAGGATGAGCTGTAAATGCTGGTGCTATGGTTGAGGATGAGAGGCTGTGCTGTAAATGCTGGTGCTATGGTTTAGGATGAGAGGCTGTGCTGTA